>JAVTVX010000011.1:12669089-13348977 GCA_033439265.1 Dillenia suffruticosa | reverse complement strand
AAATACATCAACCATCAACTTGGTCACTTGAGACCGACATTGTCATTAAAATGCATAGAAGTGACTTCCATGAGGGTACAAGATTGGACTTTAGATGGCTGGGGCTGAAGCCTAGGCTGAGGAGTTGATGGAACACTGAGAAAAAATAGTAAAATAATAATTCCATTGAGAAAGCAAAATTAACAAGTGTTGCGGTCAAATACGGATTTCAAGTCTAGATGGGACGTATCACAAAGAGGGGAAAGCACTGATCAAGAAGAAGAGGTCGAAGCCATGGTCATTGTCATGGTTGCTGATGCGGTCAAGAGGAAAAAGGGATCAAAATATCCCCAATGTAAATCAAGAAAGAGGAAAATGGGATCAAAATTTTGTATATAATGTCTAATGTGGTAGTTTTAGTGAATATGGTTATCAATCACACAAAATTAGTCAATTTTATTAGGTTAATTTTGATTTATTCTAATTATTTAATATTATTAAACAATTTTAAGCGAAAGAAAATTCAATTCTAATCTTAATTCTATAAAAGTTTAATTAAATAAATAATCAATAAATTAAATTTAAATAAATGCTAAACCCTAAAGTTATCCTTTATTGAATGAGAAAAATGAAACTAAAAATTATTAAACTCTAAACCCAATAGAAAACAAATAAACAATTAATAAAATTAAATACAACTTAATATAAACTCAAAAAAATAATTCCTAACTTAAATTATACATAACAAAAATAAAAATAGAAAATTATTAATCCTAAAATTTTAAAAAAAAATACTAAACAACCCTATAATTCCTAATGGGACCTGAAAATAATATTTATGAATTTTTGTTTCATTTTCTAAAATTGAAAATATGATCATAAAATTAAACTGCAATTAAACAAATAAAAGATCTAAAATCTAAAAATACAACACAAATAGACATTAAAAATAGAACGTAAATTGTAAAAGTTGTGTAAAATGGATATAATTAAACATGCAAACCAAACATGGCCTTAAATTAAATGTGAAACTAAAATTGAAATGGGAAAAATAAAGAGTCATGTATGGATTTAACCTTATTTAAAAAATAAAAATTCTTAAAATAACACAACACGAGAAATAATTCCAAAACTAGGCCAAATTTGTCGAGTTTTGAAAATTCGACATATTTTAAAACATGCATAAATAGTGTATGTCGAGTTTTTTTGAAAACTCGACATATTCTGTCCTCCCAACTTATATGCTCCCAACTTATATCGTCTCCAATTCTCATATCCATTCTCCAAATTACATCAATTATCATATCCAAATTTTTTAATAACACATAATATCCAATTTTTTACCAACACGATAAATGTAACAAAAAAACTAAATCAGGTGTAGCAAATTATATACAATAAAAGCAACACGTAACATAATATAATTTTAATTAATATAACAAAATACACAAAGTATAAAATATATAAGTTTTAATATCATCTTCTTCTTCTAATATATCATTTAACACCTAAATCAGGTCTAACATCTGCACTATCATCATGAGACATTAAACCCAAATCATCTATCTGTGCGATCTGCGAGAGTCCTACATTATCATGGTGGGGATCAGAAAAAACTGGAAGGACACGTGAAATACGGGTAGTGTATCATCTATCTCAACCTGTGTCAATTTTTTATCCATGTAGATATCAAGACAAGCTTCCCTTTGTGGAGCCCCTAGAGTAAAAATCTAAGAGAAATTATCAAATACAAGTGTGTATAAAGATAAAAACTCTACATACCCACTCAAATGTCCTGCGACATCGCATGGATTTTTTATTGATTGAAGAGAACAAGGTCTTCAACTTCATGTTTAGCCTTGAACTATGGGTATAGGCAGAATTGAGTAGGTAGGGGTTAAGGACTTGTCCTCGGCCATAGCTGTAGTGGATGCATCGGTAGACTTCAAGGTGGCTATATCTCTGGCTTAACCTCGACCTAAAGGCCAAGGGTAAGGGAAAGGCCAATGGCAGCAATAAGGCACAAGAGAAGGCAGGCCATGGACAGTAAGTGGCTATTTCATCTGTTGCAATCCAAGTCTCATGCACGAGTATCCAAAGCGTGAGAAACTCCCCATACTAGTGGTGGAAGGAAGGGAGTAGCAAGAGGTAAAAGAGGAGCCTACATGTGTGAACCCCTTTCAACTCATTAAAGCCATGAGAGTCAATAGTTATAGGACTCTTATGTATATTCCAATAAGGGTGAATGGCCAAGAGGTGGTTGCTCCAGCCAACACTGACAAAACCAAAAATTTTGTGGCTGACCGCATGGTGACATGGTTGGGATTTTGACCACGACAACTCATAACGAGCTAAAGACAGTGAATTCAAATGTTAGGTCGTACAGGGGATGGGCAGGGGAGTCACAACAAGCATTGGAGGATAGCAAGGAATGTGCAATATCTTGTTGGTGTACCTTGATGACTTTGACTTGGTATTGGGCTTGGAGTTCCTCATGCAAGCCAAGGCTAGGCCCGTACCATATTTATGAGACATTTCAATCATTGCAGAGGATCAACCATTCTTTGACCTAGCAACAAGCCCACCCAGGCAAGCAAATGGTAGGGCTCTAACACTAATTTCAGCTATACAGTTGAAGCAGAAGTTGAACAGCAAGCAGCCAAGTAGTATTCTTGCTGGCATGTCACAAGTGGATGGAGAACTCACACAGTGCCTTTGGGAGGAGATGTAAAATGATCCTTTACACTTAAACTTACTAAAGGGAGTGCAGGAGGGCACAATCCACATATATTGGCTCAAGGATGGGTTGTTGTATATGAAAGGATGTAGGCTTTATGGGTTGTAGCATATGCTACTTCGTGAGTAGCACAACAGCATGTGGGTAGGACACCCAAGGACGGAGCAAATTTCTGCTCTCATCTTAAGATTATACTTCTTGTTAAAAATGAAGCAAGATGTGGAGACATTGGATTAATACTTACATCATTATGTCATGGCAACCCAAAGGAACTGGTTAGAGCTATTGGAGACAACGTGGTTTGCTTACAACCTCCATCCAAATTCAAGTATAGGAAAAAGTCCCTTCGAGTTAGTACTTGGATTTCAACCTCAAATGCCATAGGACATTAGTTGGGAGAAAGGGAATTGTCGGGCTGCTCTTACCCATGCAGAGAATAGACCGCGCTATTGGAGGGGGTAAAGGACAATGTTGCCAAGCATGCAACTCATGGAGAAATATGCTAACTACAAGTATGGGGTGAAGGATTTTCAAGTGAAGGATATGGTTCTCCTATGGAAGAAGATATGGTCCAAGGCCGCTCATAAAGGGCTGATCATTTGGTATGATGGTCCTTTTGAGGTGGTGAAATAAATAGGCAATGTGACCTATTAGCTTAAGCTCTCTGATCTGCTTAAACTGTACCACACCTTTCATGTGAGTTTTCTAAAATCCTACTTCAAAGATGCCGAAGATGGGGAGCGGTCTAGCAGGCAAAGGACTCCTCCAACTGTAAGGGACTTCTTTGAGAAGGAAGTAGACACCATCCTGCATCACATGATCATTTGGTGGGGGGAAGAGCAACAAAGGTATGAGTAATTGGTAGCATGGACAGGGCAACCGATCAAGGAAGCTACAAGGGAAAGAAAGCAAACTCTATGATAGTTTGAGGAGCAAATCCAAATCCAAAACTATTGAAAAGCAAATCCAAATAGGGCATTGGGACTAGGGCACGTGCTAGACGCAGGGGCCAACACGCACTGCACCAAGGAGCAGGGTCGACTAGGGTCACAAGATGGAAATTAGAAATTCTACTTCGAGCCATTCAATAGCCTATAGTGGCTAGGAGAACTGTGAGCAATTAGTTGGAGGTTTGCCAAGGGTGGCGAAAAGGCTAGCATGATGGCCATGCAAGGGCGTAGACTAATGTATGTGAAAGAGCATCGAGCGTCATGGTAATTTTGGAAAAGTGGCTCGGGAATCTAGTAGTGGCTTGGGAACACGTGTAGGGCGCATGCCAAAGGTGCACTAGCAGCAGTCCACACTAATTTGAATTTGAATGGAGCAAAGTCAAATTCTAAGTGGGGGAAGTGCAGCTAATCGATTAGGAGGCATTTTCGGAAGGTGTTCCAAGCATGGCAAGAATGGTTCAACAATCAGGGAAGGTGGTCATGCATAAAAGAAAATGAATCCATGGTTCAAATTTCAGCGAGGCAAGTCTAGGAAAGGAATATTATGATTGCAAGCAATGAAGAAAGGTTCTTGATAGAATTTAAATGAGTATAATATTTGTTATCAATTTTACTTTATTTTTGAATAAATATTACACTAATATTTATATTTTGTGATATTTGATATATTAACATCGATGAAAGAGACTTATTAAGTAAAGTGAAGAAAAATGAACTAATCTTTTAGGGAAGATGTAAATTTCAAATTATTTTATATTTTAGAAACGTTTCTTTTATTTGAAATTTTTAGGATATTATCTGTTAGGGATTTGAATAATTTTTCTTAAGATAAAAATGGGAAAAATTCCATCTTGTTTAGGATTGCAACCGGCTCCTAGACATACATATATATATTTCCTTATTCTCATGACATGGATATAACATTTGTTTTGGGGAGGCAACCCCTAAAGGGGGAGCAGCAACCTGTAGCCGGAAAGCACATTTTCCTTGTAGTAGCACATTCTTTTCCAGAGCAATAAAATCACTTTGTGAGTCTTTTCTTTACATGCTTTATTTTTTATTTATTTTGCTAGTTGAAAATTTATTGAAATCTTGATTTTTAATAATTCTGATATTTGATTGGGTATATTAATTCAATATATTATAAGTATTTATTTAATTTTTACATTTTATGGATCATAAATTTTTTAAGGGTTTATTGAATAGTAGCCAATATTTAATAATTTTAAAATAATTTACAACCATTTAAAAATAGTAAGATTTGTTTGTTTTTAATAGAGTGGTGAATGACATCTATATTATGGAATTGAATAATCTAATCTCAGCAATCTCATTATGTGTTTGCCACTTAGAATTGGATTTCTTTAAATTTTAATATTGTTAAAATATTAAATCCAACAAAAATCTCTTGAGTTGTCTTTCGATTAGAGAAGTAATTAATAATAGTATATTAATTACCGAAAAAATAAGAAAAGATTGGTGATTTCGTGATATTTAAAAACTATAACCAATTTATCTATAATTGTTGAAATTTTTAGATACATTGATAATCAATCGTATGAAATCAACATGGAAATAATTCACTTGGCTAGAATTTCTTTTCGTTGATTTTTTTTAATTGATAGTATTTAATTTTCTTGTTATAGTTAATTTTATTGATTTTGTTAATTTTAGATAATTTCTCAAACCCCCATATTTTTATTTTTCTTAAAAGAGATAAATCTATCGTTCTCTGTGGATATGACCCTACTCGCATTATACTCATATTGTTTAAAGTAGGTATTTTTTATTTTGATTGGATTGACACCCACCAAATTTTTACGCCATTGTCAAGAAACGGTGTTAAGTGATTTATTTCTTTTAAATTTTGTTTTTTCCTTATTTTCAAAACTAACCATTTGCAGGGAATTTGCCAAAAATTGGGTGGCCATATCTTCGTATCTAAAGTCCTTCTCTTTTATGTCCTTCACAACTTCCAACAAATACATTGCAAATGATTAATCTTGAAAACAAAGAGAAAAGAAAGTTTAAAAGAAAATAAATCACTTAACACCGTTTTTCGGTAATGACGCCAGAGGAGGAAAGCTCTCCAAGTCCAAGCCACAATTTGGGAAAGTCTTTGAATTCAAAAGAATTTGCATTCAAATATTGTGGCTATAGGTTTAAAGAAGCAAGCTCTTGACTTCAAAAACCTGACCCTCACTCGATTTTTCAAAAAAAATAAAATGTCATTCCAATGGATCAGATTTTTTGGGTATCTATCAAGTCAAGTTGGATATTGCCATCCCTACCTTTGTGCACATCCCTCTGCTTTTATAGAGCTCTTCAATCTTAATTCCTATTGAGTTCCAATTCTTGTTCTTCTTTGTATTCTTCTACAATTCTGTCTATGGACTTCAATTGAACATAGAACTCTCATCTTTGATTGCATTTGAAGTAGAATTCTGGTCTCCTAATGTGCATACAACTCTGTAATGTGCAGAGAACTCCATTGTTGTGCTCTTTGTTCCAAGATTTCTTTGTGCCATCTTCAATCATTTTTCTCGTATAACTGTCGCTCAAGTTTCTTCAAAATAGTATAGTTGACCATAATGTTACAAATTCTTAATATGTCCAATTTTGATCTTCCAACGCACAATTTCCATATTTTGATTGACTTTTACTCAATTTTAAATCTACAAGCACAATTAACCAATTTGAGTAAAAAAAAAAAAAAATCTATCCAACTATACCAAAAATACATGATATGTCATATAGTCCAATATATATATATACATATGGACTTATTAATGTCCCACATAGGGACTGACGGATCAGTATTGGGTTGAGGTTGATTTTAATAAATATTATGTTTTATGCTTATAATATCTATGATTGCAAAAGAAGAAAAAATGATTTTGAAATCTACTATTTCATATTCAGATGTAACACTAAGTCTTTTATTCCTTACTTAGCTTCACAAGTTAACCATTTTTTTCCCTTCCAAATTCCGCAAGGCACGAGGGGAAGGAATCCATGGGAGCACCTATGTCTCTAGAGAATTAGAGGTTGAAGGAACATGTAGCTGAGTGGACTTATTCATATTTAGATTTTGTTCATCGTATCATTCATGGTTAATAAACTATTGGTTTTGAAATCATATATCTATGGTTCTGGTGAAAACTTGATATGTTGATTCTTATTCTGAGATGTTAATGTTGTGATTATGGTTGCATATATGATAGTTGCCCTTGTCTTTTGTGGGTGGTCTATTACATGTGGAGTCCGAGACAAAATAAAAAATTCTCCAACTCCAAGACCAAATTTTTATAACTCCTTATTTTAGTAGATGCTAAAGATGGGGACAGATAGAAAATTTCATTTTCCTTTCAAAGTTGTGCTTATACATCGCTGGGTGTCAATCTAACAAAAATTAAAATTATCTACTTCACACAATACAAGTATAAGACAAGTAGGGTCATCTCCTCACGGAATTGTGGATTCACTTCCTTTAAGAAAATAAAAATATAGGGTTTGATGATTAACTAAACTACCAAAAAATCAAAAAAAGAAATAATTAACTAAAAGTAAATAAATAACACAAAATTAAAATAGTAAAAATCAATAGAAAATAAGTTTTTGGTCAAAGAAATTGTATTCATCTTGATTCAAGCTGATTGATCATTAATCTACCTAATGAATTCAATAAATCATAAATGAATTGGCTATAGTGATTTAATAACCGTCAAACAATCAATCTTTTCTTATTTCATCGATAATTAAGAGAAGTTTGTTAATTATTTTTTTAATCGAAAGAGAACTTTAGAGATGTTCATAAAATTTAGTGTTTCGACAATATTAAGATTTAGAAAGACCCAATTTTAATTAATAAACACACAAACGAATTTATTTAAATTAGATTATTTAATAACATGATATAAATTTGACTGCTTGCGAGACCATAAAATTATGTCATGCATCATTATGTTAAAATAAACAAACAATTATGAATTTCTAATTTTAGTTGGTTGTAAATTATTTTAGAATTATTAAATATTGGCCAACTATTCAATAAACTCTAAAAACATAAACATTACGCTATAAGAATTAAATAAATACCTATAAATTGTTAATGCAATATGGTCAATTCGATCTCACAATTATTAGGAATCAAGATTTTAATAACCTTTTAACTAAGAAAAAAATTTTAGAAACAAGACATGAGGAAAAAAAAAAGAGCACAAGAATAAATAAAATTCTGTAAAGAAAATAAAACAAACGTACCTCCTCCTTTCGAAGAAGTTTAATCCATTTTCATAAGAGTGAATTTCCTATTTTTAGGAAAAATTTTCCTAAATCTTGATAACTACTAAAAAGAAGAGTTTTACTAAAAAAATATATAATTTAATTGGTTTGAGAAAAAGAAATTTCATAAAATATAGAGTATTATAAAAGTTGGATTGTTTAAAAATCTATGCATGAACAAGTCAATATGTTGAGAATTTTTAATATTTCTAAAACAGACTCAAAATTCCCATGTGATCACGTGCAAAGCTGACTTGGCCTCCAAAAAAATCTTTCAATAAATTTTGAAATCCGTATGCCCACATAATAAGATAAAAACATATCTGTCAATGGTCTTTTCCTTCTGTGTATCAATACTTTAAATTAACTCTTTTTTATTCATTTTTCTTCATAACTCTTCTCCATGAATCCTTAAATATCAAATATTATAAAACATAATCATTAGTCTAATAATTATCCCAAAAATCAAACAAAATTAACTGAAATCATTACATCAATTTATGGCCTATCAAACATTTTCAAAATTTCCATCTCACCCTTTGTATTCTAATTCATCTCCACTATGTTTTTTTGCTCTGGCCGTACTCCAAACCAAATAATACCTAAGAGAACCTAGGAACACTTGTCGACTGATATTAATACAACCAGATCAGGTTATGAATAGCATTAAGAGTTCTAGCATCCGTTGTAATATGTATTGAAATGTTTCTTAGGTTCGGAAATTAAGGGTTCCCAAAGTAATGCATTATTTTTTGTGGCTGAGTGTGCTTCGAAGTTCCATGGTCAAGTTTGTGTGATGGCAGGCTCCCTCTCACCATATATTGAAGTTGAATGTTGGTGGAAGGTCAATAGGGAATCCTAATAGAGCGGGCTATCGGGGTGTGCTTTGGGATCCTTCAGATAGGTGGATGGATAGATTTTCTTGTTTTATTGGTATTGCTTCTGATATGTCTGTGAAAATGCTGCGGATTTGATTTTGTCTCCTTTTTGCTTGGAAAAGTGGGGGTGTCACATTGTTTTGGAGTTAGACTCTCTTTTGAAAGCCATTAATTTAATTAAGATTTTGGATTTCGAATAACGTCCTCTTTGACCTTTGGTGAATGACATTAGACATATTTTGGACTATTATTGGCACGAGGAAGTGTAAATATGACCATGATTTGAACTCAGCCAGATTGGGTTGTGGTCAAGAATTTAAAAAATTGTTGATAGGTTCATGTCGGAACCATGTCTACAAGTTCCGATTTGAGTTTCTCATTTTAAAAAATCGGGAATCATCAGTTCAAACTAACGGTTTGAACCAGAAGCCATCAGTTCAAACCAACAGATCTTTTTCAAAGAATAATTTTTTAATCAAAGATGTTGCCATTAAAAAAATAAATAAATCCTTCAAATATTTTTAGAGCGAATATAGATAAAAATATATTTTATATTTTATAAAGATAATTCACAAAATATTTCCTATACTAATTTTCATTAATATTTTCATGACCAATTAAAAATTAAAGAATTCGAAATATAACTTTTCTATATATAATAAATTATTGAATAAATGAGGGGTTTTAATAACAAAATATATTTATTATAAGAACTATAAGCACTACTTATTTTATATCCAATTAATGAAAATTTATCATTAAGTAATTTTTTTTGAAAAAATTTGCATCCAATATCATTTGCTACCAATTTCACGATTAACAAATATCTCCGGGACCAATAAATTTAGGTTTAAAGACCCCGAGTAATTGAACAACTTATCATGATGAGTATTTCTTTTTTTTTTTTTTTAATTTTTGGTTTTGCTTCCAGAATCAAAACTGAAGTCGTTTGAATTGAAAGCAAAATTGGAACAATTTGGATCTAAAACCAGAACTTGAATCCAACCAGAAAACCTGCGGTTCTCAAACCATGACAATGTACAAGAAGGTGAGTAAAATGTTACGCAAAGAGAATCAATATGCAAATTTCTTTAGCAAATTTGGGGCTGAACAACATTAGGGCGTAGTAGTTCGAGAGACCCATTTGAGTTGGGGAATGCTTTAGACCTGATTTCTCTTCTGATTGAATTATCTATTAAAAACAACAAAATTTCAAAGTAATTATCTTGTTTCATGCTCAATCAATTCAAGCCAACAGGAAGAATAAATGAGTTTACAAACATAATTTCCTCATACCACAACATATAAAGTATATCTAAATCATTCCGTATCCATAAGCACCTAATGGTATCTCAAATTTTTCCTAAGTTGCACAATAATATTCACGAGGTCCCGTATCCACACAAACCTCTAGCAATATCACAGTATATTCATTAAAATCTCTAGCTATTATTTAAACATTGTTTTAACAGCCGTACCCTCTAACCGCCTCAAACATGGCAAATTTTGAGTTTATGATTGCCTTGCTTTGGGTCTTAGCTCAATGCCAAGAACAATGAGACCAGACTTATCATAATAATCATTGACCTCCCTACATCGCATCTCAATGTAATCCCCATTGTTTCCTTGCCCATCATTATAGAACTCACCCATCTCAGCTTCCATCCACCCATCCTCTCTCTGCCGCGGCAGCCTCCATCTGCCACCACCATGATGTCCTTGCCCTCGACGACGCTGTACCAGAAAAACCCTGTCTGCATTGGCTCCCATTGCATCTACGCCTTCATTGTGGCCTAGGCCTAGACTATCAACAGGCCTCACCCGTACTTTCACTGGGATGGAGTCAAATACGTGGGAATTAGTTGTGGTCTTGTAAACTAGGTAAGCAGCATAATTTGTTGCCGGTGATAATATCATTGTCTCAATCCTCCCAAGTATATCAAACCAGCAAACATACTTAAGTTCAGCAACCTCTGCAAATCTGCACCCAATTATACTTTAAGTTCAGAAACCTCCCAAAAAACCTAACATGGTTTAGGAGTAAAATTTGCCCGCTCTCACAATGCATACATATTTATCACAATTTCTGTTTTAATAATAAACAGAGCATAAAAATAACACTTGATTGACTTGTATCCACCCAAATATGGTGTTGCCAGAGTACAAAAATTTTCCCCCAAGCATCGGAGCCATGAAGGAGACAAACACATACAAGAGAGCTGATATTTTTCCTGGTCAAATGTGGCTAGTTGAGATTAATAAGAAATTAAAAATGGCATTAAAAAATTATCTCATTAAGGCAACCAAATAAAGGGTTCAAACGACACATATATTTGTAAAAGGGAAAAAAATAAAATTTATAATTTCATTGGGGAATAAAAAAAAAAGAAAAAAGAAAAACAAACCTGTTCAACCCAAAAAAAAAAAAAAGGGAAAAACCAACCTGGAATCGGGTATGGAGTTCCAACTCCAGTAACGGGTGTCATCTCCCCAAACAATGTTAAGCTCCCTTGCCCCAAGCATATAACATCTTTTCCCGCTCCACCTTTCTAGATTGAAGCTCTGCATCATGTCATAAACATAACATACAGTTTATGAAAATAAGGTGAAGCTTTATGAAAATTGAACAAAGTCCAGGGAATATTTTACGCCTTTAACTTTTTTTAAGGTTTTTAGTTAGTAAAATAATAAAAAAAAATGTTGAGTTAAATTACTCTTGTGCCCCCGTTGAGAAGGATAGGATGGTCACATAGCCGGAAATAAAGCTCCTTTTTGGAGGCGTGGGGGATTGGATTAGGCGATGCAGCGATCATCTCCTCATAGTCAGGCGGCAGAAATTTCTGCCATGTAGCGTCCGAATCTGCAGCAGATCTAAACCCTCTGGAGAGCACGCATGATTTACACGCATCGGCGGCTGTTGTGAAGGAAAGTATCTTTGATATGCATCCCTCAGGCAACTCCGATAAACGTGACCCCATCTCAGACATCTCTCTCCCCTCAATTTCCTCTTTCCCTTCTTTCTCAGTCTCAAGATTGCTTTTCTTAGATAATGATGAACTTGACCACATCTATCTCTCTCTCGGCAACGATCAGCTAAGTTTAAAGTCAAGAGGCAACAAAAACAAACCAAGAGAGGAAAAATTGTAATAAGTCAATGAGAAGTGTGAACGGAGTTAAGCACTCGCTACTTTGATTGTGGATTTAGTAGTCATGAATAACGAGTTAATATTTCAAAGTTAACGAGTAATTATGAGTTTGCAATAACTCTTAGAAAATGATTGTAAGATTTTTGCGGGTACATTTCTGTGGTTTAGAGACCTAAGTGCTAACTTAAATTTTTTTTTTTTTTTTTTTTTTTTTTTTGTACCGTAAGTGCTAACTTAATTGTTAAGGCAGGGGAATGGAATGCGACATCGAATTGGGCCATCCATTATCGGCCCATTTTGTTTGGACTTTTCAATTTGGAGAGAAGCCTAACACAATTGTGGCTTTACTGTCACAAAATTTCAGTTGACATTTTCCTGCTTTTTTTTTTTTTTTTTTTTTTGTACCTTGTCTCGGACACAGCCCAATATTCGGCGCTTCATTCTGACTAATCTGGATCGATCGCTGCAGTGGCTCATTTTCGGAGGACGGGTTTTCCAACGGGGAATGCTCCATACACATGAAGGTCCGATACTCCCGACGAAAATCGAATCTCGATCATACTTAAGTGAATTCAATCTCCGTACACATTTTCCTGCTTTTAGCGAGTATCTACAAGAATTATCCTAGCCTATACGCATTGACAAGGTCTCTCCCTCTAAAGGTGGCAATACCTTTGTACCTTCTTTTTTCGAACACCAAGTAATAATACCTGATCCTAGGCTAAAAACACTAAACGTAGTGCTCTTTCTATTATCCAAAGTGTCTACCAATCACTATCCGTAAAGAGTAACATCAGTATACCAAATTCCATAATCCAATGTTGTAGCAATATAGTATAAAATCCTTTTTGCAGCTTCAAAAGATTGCTTTGAAGGATTACTCTTGAAGCAACACCAATGGAGAATGAAACATCTAGCAGCGAATGAGCCAAATAAATCAAACCTCCAACTAGACTTGTGAAATTCCTTGCATTAGCATGTTGAGTGCCATCTTCTAGCTGCAAACTTTTATTCACACGGTCCAAAAACAAAAAAAAAAAAACGCTATTTTGACACCAGTTTGCAATGCATATTCTTTTTTCTTTCATCGCAAAACTGTTTACGACGCACAAAGTGCGGAACAACACAAGCGTCGCAAACCATTCCATCACAATCATGTCACAATTTTTTGGCGACACAAAATCAGTATTGCTATTCTACATTGGTTGCAAATAGAACAAGCGTGTCACTAACTTAATGGAGATATAGCGACACAATTTGCATCGACAGGGAGCATAACTAAATATAGCAACGCCAGGAACATGTCCTATTGCAAAATTTGCGTCACTAACCGCGTCTAAACCGCGTCACATAAAGGGAGTTGAGTGTTGTGATGACTCTATGACAATAACAGCAATGAAGCATTTGTGACCCACGCAGCAACCGGTTAGTGACAAAATCTATTCCTATAGGTAAATAGTGCCCACATGGGGAATTTACCTTAAAAAGATAATTAAATCTGGATTTTAAACTTAAGAGATAATGGTTAATCACCCATTATCTCAACTCTCACAACTTCTCCCTAAACTTCTCATCATTAACCTCCGTGAAGAAAAGTTACTTTTTTTAATTGAGCATCGGAGAAAGAACATACACTGTACGAGAAAATAGTGCACACTTTGATTGTGAGTGAGAACAAATTAATCTCTAGAGAGAGATCTAAAGAGAGCTTAAAGAAAATTCTGAGTAGAAATTTTTCTGTATCACTTTCATCTCCAGATTGCTGAGACTCTTTTGTAGGACATTGAGAGTGATTAAGTTTGCATATATTTTGACAGTTCTCGATTTGTATTGGATTGACGATATTGATACTTATTACCCTTATATGAATGATTATTGTGCATTATTCAGTCACATGAGATTATATTTTTTATTTAATGCATTTATTTCTATTCATATATCATGTGATGTGATAAAAGATATATCAAACAAATAAGGTCGACTCTCTCACACGAGTAACCACCTCCAACTCTAAGTGAGCGGGGATGAGACGATTTCTAGTAGTAAAGACATTGAGAGTGATCTTGCTAGAATATAAGTCGCCATGATATGTGTTCAGGATGAGGTCATCTGGAATATGACCACATGGAAATATTCACATTCATGTTACCTGTAAATAGTCAGATTTGATATCTCAAATATCACTTGCGTTTAGTGATATTGTCTCTGAAATACTCTCTTTGAAATCTCTGGATAAAATTTTATATGTAGACTGAGTCTCATATCTGCACAATATTAGAGAAATCTGACATATGCCCTTTTGAGAGATGAAATAATAACATTGTAATACGTATTTCATACCACGTGTGAGAAGACGACTATGGGATAGTAGAATCTATTATTTGAGACAATAGTGCGATGTTGATCCCCATTCCCACTGTGTGAGACCCGAAATCCATTGGATGGGATCTCTTGTACCCTTATTACTTTCGGCTGTTTCTAAAAGTTTTGATTCAATATTTGCTATTTTAGTCTATTTATCTATGATCCGAAAGATTAATTGAGGTCTAAAGGGCAGGTTTAGGAAAACAACTGAATTGAAACTGATGGATTCAAATTTGAAAAAAAGAAAATCAATAGGCATTACATCATTTTGTAGTATTTACCGACCGGTCTGTTATGTTTATCCATGTTGGGATTCAATATAATAGTGAATACAGTCAAACAATGATTAGGGATCACTTTCAATGAGGAAACTAACTCGATGGATGTAATTATATTGAGTTTAGGGTACAGCGAGTTATTTTTTGTACTAACGGTAACTTCTCGATCATTTTAACAGGAGAATCGAGAAGACTCGCTAATCGCATGATCCCCAATCCTATATGAAAATCCAATAGGGTGACATAGTAGATCAAATGAATTGTAATCTTATAATGGATATAAAATGTTTTCGTATGCAAATAGGAGATATAGGTAAATAGTGCCCACATGAGACATTTACCTCAAAAAGATAATTAAGTTTAAATTTTAAACTTAAGAGATAATGGGTAACCACCCATTGGACTTTCATGGCTATTACCTTTGATGAGCCTGGAAACTTGGTTTGCAAAATTGCCCATGCTTGCTTTGAAGCGGGAGCTGCTGCAATTCTCGAGAAAACAGTGAATTGAACAACTTGTAGGATGAAGAACAATCACGTAGATTCCTTCTCTCTATTTGCCTTCAATCACGTTTCCTTCATGTGGCTCAGCTAACCAATTCTTGGAACTTAAATAGTCATTTTGATATTCCAAAACTCATGACTCTCTCCTTTCAAAATGCGGATGGCAGGTTATGCAATGTTCAGTGAATTCACATTTGAAACCATGGTGTTTCCCTCTTTCCCTCCACTCACTAGGCTCAATTGGACTAGAACCTGGCATGATACTGCAGACGTTGGGAAATACTCAATCAATATTAGATTCAAACCTGGCTAAGTTTGATTTAGGGTTCGATTTTTTTAAACATGGATGTAGGGTTTTTAACATTTGTAACTGTGGATGCACAAATTGACTCCAGGGTGAGTTGAAAAAGCCTTCTAGTTCCTCTGATTCTAGGGTTCAGCGTTTCTAACATTGGTGTTTGTGGATACATGACTTCATGTATTGTTATTTTGTCATATGTGAAATGCTTAACTTCATGTATTGCAATTTTGTCATATATGAAACACGCGCGCCCGCATACACATGCATACTCTTTCTCTCTCTCTCTATGAAGAATAATAAAACCATAAGATTTTATGGCATTCATATAGAAGTGTAGATATACTTGGATGAATTTGATGTAAAAGTATTAACGGATAGTTTTAATAAAATTTGACAAATTAAGAGAATGTCTCAAATATATAGGAAGAGTGTAATTGTACCGCTATATAAGAATAAATGAAACATACAGAATTACTCCAACTATAGAGAAATTAAACTTATGAATCATACTATAAAACAATGGGAGAGAGTAATAGAATATAGATTGAGATTGAAAATAAATATATCACAAAATCAATTTGGATTTATATTAGAAAGATATACCACGGAAACAATCCATCTGTTAAGATATTTGATGGAGACATATAAAACACAGAAAACAGATTTACATATGGTATTCATTAATCTAGAAAAAACATATGATAGGGTCCCTAAAGACTTATTATGGTGGATGTTAATGAAGAAATGGATATCCTTGAAATACATCAATCTAATTAGAGATATGTATGAGGGAGCTATAACTGGCGTAAGAACTTGCAAGAGTTTGAGCATAGTTTCCCAATTAATATTGGGTTTCACCAACATTCGGTATTAAGTCCCCTTCTATTTGCAATAGTAATAGATGAAATAACAAAAAATATCCAAAATAAAATATCATGGTATATACTTTTCGCAGATGATATAGTGCTAGTTGATGAAATTAAGGAGATTGTTAGTACTAAACTAGAGTTATGGAAACTTACACTGGAATCCATAGGGTTTAAATTGAGTATATCGAAAATCAAATATATGAATTATAAGTTTAACAAAAGTTTTCGAAATTATGAAAAAACGATTAGGTTATATAGACAAAATGTATCCAAAAGTGAACGATTTAAATATTTAGCTTCCACCATTCAAAACGATAGCAATATAAATGGAGATGTGAACCACAGGATTCAAGCAAATTGGATGAAATGAAAAAAGACATTCAAAATTCTTTACGATCGCACGATATCATTACATTTGAATGGAAAGTTTTATAGAACTATAGTTAGACCTACACTATTATATGGTATCGAATACCAGACTATTAAACAACAATAAGAACAAAAGATAATTATAGCAGAATGAGAATACTTAGATGGATGTGTGGAAAAACTAGAAAAGATAGAATTAGAAACGAAAAAATTCGTAAAAAGTTGAGAGTTAGTTCAATTGTGGATAAAATGCGAGAGTGTCGTCTGAGGTGATTCAAACATATGCAAAGAAGATCCAAAGATATCCTAGTTAAGAGAACCGAGAACTTAAATATATGAGATTTAGTAAAATATAAAAATAGACAACTAAAAACTTAAATGCAAATTATTCGTAAAGACCTGAAAATTAAGGATTTAGAAAAAAAATAGTATTGAATAGGAATGAGTAATATAGAAGAATCTGTATAAATTAAATTAATATATTTTATATATTTATCTATTGATTTATTTATTTACTTCTCTTTTTCTTTTTATTTTCTTTTTATTTTTATTTTATTTTTCTTGTCTCTATTTTTTTCAATTTTGTCTCTTAAATTATCAACCCTATATATCGAGATTAAAAATCAGTTTGTTGATACTGCATGGGTGACAATTAAAACTAATAATGATGTACATGACTCTCACCCACAAGCAGGAACAATATTTTTCTTCACCTTTTCCCCTTCACAATTATCTGCCGACATAAATCCAATCTTCACATACACTGATCAACTCCAATGCATATCTCATTCCTAAGATCAAACGCAAACACTGAAATTTGTGAATGGCTGCTGCTGAATCCATTCTTCTCATCTTTGATTTTGAGAGAGAGAGAGAGAGAGAGAGAGAGAGAGAGAGAATGCAAATGAATGTATGAGGAGCAATTGGTTTATTTAGATTTTGATGTAGCTTCGTTTGGAAGATGCCTGGAGAATTTATATACCTTTTCCAAGCTCGAACCGCCCATTCGTACAGTTCCTATCAAATGATGTTAGTGTGATATTTAGATTCTCATGATAAATGACTCAAATTTGATTACTATGTCCAAAAGTTCACTCTCTGAAATATATGCCCAATTGTTGCATCAGCCAGCATGCATATATTTGAATAACAGCAAGAAAACATCAGTATTAACAAAAATAATGCCAATGGTCGTTCAAAATAATATCAAAATCCTGAAATATAATAAAAATTCAGAGTTCATGCCTTATCCACTCCCCCCCACACCCCCCCCCCCCCCAAAAACAGGGAAAAAGGAGCATGACACCAAACTTAATTATGCCTAACAATCTTATTTAGTTAAGAACCTGAACTATCGACTTCTGCGATGACAAGGTCAAAGTCTAACCTGAGGAAACAAATGCAGAATCTGCAAAGTTCAGGCAATGGAAACAACACCCGAAAATTGCCAGAAAGATGGCCTTCGGACAATTTCATGCATCCATAACGTAAATCTACAGAAAAATATGGCTTTCGAAAAATAGAGGGCGGGCACAGTTAACACAACATCAAGAGATTGAATGGAACTACAAATTATTATAATCTAGTAGATCACTGTCTGCACTGCTGCACATTTCTCGACAGCTATTTTATTATTATTATTTTTTTTTTTTTTTGATTCAATCTTGACAGCTATTTTATTGGAAAAGAAATATCTGATTTCCATTTACTATGATGAGTAAAACACTTTATCTATGATCTTCTATAATCACATTTCTTGATCCTTCGGTATCTTCAGAGGTTTGTTTTTGGTTCACCACCAGCATGAACATGTCTTGTCACAGTCCGCATTGTCACAAATTCCTCAGCAGCAGAAGGGTGTATTCCCACCTGTAAAAAGCACGGCACTCTTCTTTCAGAAGCAGCCCTATGATCATCTTCAACTCTTGATGGAATGACGTTTATAGAAGGCAGAACCCATGAAAGTGAAAAATTTTTATAGCTGTAGTGACCACAACAGGGAATGCTAACATAAAACTAGATTAAACTATTAAGTGGAACCCTTCGCACTCTATTACATGCAATAACCAGTGAAAAGTCAAAAGGTAAACCATGGAAATTTATGAGATTTGATTGTCTACCAATCTATATAACTACTCTCAGAGGATTTTACTTTCCTAATATTACTATGTCCTTTGTAAATTGGGACTGCGCTTCTAAACCCAGTAACATCAGAACTGTGAGTTCATTTTCCATAATAATATAACATAATATACATAATCTTCACATGAAGAGAGGATAGAACAATGGGAAGACCAAAAATATAGTTAGTCCTAATGCCATGCATCTAGGATCAATGTTTAATGTCGGATGCGAACAGATTGATTGCTATAACTTTACAAAAGATGGGAAACAAAGTATCTTCCCCTAGCCTCCTATGGTTTGTGAGCATTATTTCACTAAACCTCTATCAGTAGGTGGAAAATTGAAACTTTGTTTAAGGCCCATTATTTTAGTAAACTTTATAGCAGAGACTATAAAAATAGAAATCAAGTCCTTAAAAGGGATTATAAATCGACTATATGTTTTCACCATTCACAAGCAGCAAGGTCTTTCAGACAAACCAACTTAATCAACATAACAATGCAGCTTACCGTGCTGTCAAACTGGGCTTTTGTTGCTCCACACTTGAGTGCAACAGCTATGCCCTGTGAAGCCACAGAGAACAAGAGTTATTTTATGCTAGAAAAAGCTACTAATACCCTGTCACATACCAATCCAATAACACTTCATGGCCGGGTGCTACCACTTTTAATCTCTCTATTTGTAATAATGTTCAAAAACATGATGGGGAAAATCTTAATTGTTGAGTTGCAATTACATAAATTAGAAAACCAAAATTGTGATTGTTGTCTAGAGGTATAGAGTAACACCATCAAGCATATTGGTGATGACAATAGAGGAAATGAGGTCAACAGATTGCCCTAGGCATCTCTGAAGGTGTAATCTCTACTATAAGGTTTAGGTATATGACATGTAAATCCATGGACACCAAATCAGAAGCTGAAATAACAGTAGTTGTTTGCAGTGGAGGTTAAAATTGATTATTCATTGCCGATATTCTTGAAAAGCGTTCCTCCTATTACATGATTACTGCTGATTCAAAATATTTATCCTTTTCTTTCAGCAATTGTAAATATTTATTTTTCGCATGTCTCAACAAAAAGAACTTGCCTTGTGAACTCGAATGTCAGTAGAGTGGGCTTGGTCTTGACACAGAAACCAAAAATCATTTTTAAATAATAGTTAGAGATCTTCACTCTAAACACATTACTAACATGCACAACTTCTGACATCATATGCCTAACATTTCATCCAAATTTATGTTCATCTGGAAATGCAAAAGGCTGAGGCGTGTACGCATGCATAGAAAGTAAACACTGAACCGGAACAGATTACATAATAAATATGGGAAAACATGGATACCTGCATAATTTCAGGTGCATCTGGCCCACACATTGATGCACCTAAAACTTTATCCGTCTCCCCATCAACAACAAGCTTCATAACTGTCTTTTCTTGTCGCCTAAAAAATGAAATAACATTAAAAATAATAAAAAATCATCAGTTGCTAATCACATAATCATCAACAGAATCTACCAAGAGCGGAATAGAAAGCACCAAAATAAAAGATAAAAATTAACCCCTAAAAAAGATTGAATACAAAATTAGGGGGGAAGTTAGAAAATTCTACCGCCTGCAAAAAACAATCTCTGGAAAAAGTAAAATTCTTCAAAACACCACATACTTTACAAATCCAAGACATCTCAATCATAAAGAAAAACAAAATGAAAATCAGCAGCACAATAAGCCCCTCCCCCCCCCCCAAAAAAAATAAATAAATAAAAGTTATCCACATCTGATAATAACTTTCCATAGGCAAGCTTAAGCTCGTCTTGCCTGCTATTAAACCTGTTTTATTGCAGTAAGGTACCTACTTTATTTTTGCATTCACCCCCCTCCCCCCCCCCCCCAAAAAAAAATAAAATAAAATAAAAGTTATCCACATCTGATAATAACTTTCCATAGGCAAGCTTAAGCTCGTCTTGCCTGCTATTAAACCTGTTTTATTGCAGTAAGGTACCTACTTTATTTTTGCATTCACCCCCCTCCCCCCCCCCAAAATAAAATAAAATAAAATAAAAGTTATCCACATCTGATAATAACTTTCCATAGGCAAGCTTAAGCTCGTCTTGCCTGCTATTAAACCTGTTTTGTTGCAGTAAGGTACCTACTTTATTTTTGCATTCACCATAAAAAAAAGATCTAAAAGATTTTTATCTTGGTTTCTTTAAAAATAATTTGCAACCAAAAAATGCTTATCAGCTAACAAAAAAAAAAAACCATGGCAACTTTCTGGGAAAATAACTCCATCAAATTTGAAGAAGTCATTTTTTTTCCCTCTTACAAACACGCCATTTCTTTACTTTTCCTAATAATGGCCTTCCCCTAGACACTCGAAGTCAATCTCTTTGGCTGACCTGTTTACTTGGTTCAACTTTACACTCTTCTACAACATATAAACTGATAAAGGTGATAAGGTTTTATGTTGATTTCATTTCATCCTTGCAGCTATTTATCATTCTAGGTTGATCTTGATCACTTTGTTTTAATCTGCATTTGATCATGTTCATTCCTCACTAACCTAAAAACCTTGATCTGCAGCAAATCTTGTATTACTAGCCCTCAAAATTATCCCCACATTTCATTAACTAGATTAGGGCTCGCAACAACTGCTATAAAAACGTCTACCCCTGGACCTTGATCCCTCCAATCACAAAGATGATGAGATAAGACTACTACGAATATACAACTCATGGGGACAAAAATTCCATCAATATGACTCCAATATCATAACCATATTCATAAAGATGCCATGTCATCTTATCATGGTCAAAAGCTGTGCAAATTGAAGAATTCCCACAACATATGATTTCATTAAGCAGCTTGAATGACCAAAGCAGCATCCCAGGTCAATCAAATTAAGGCAAAATGACCAGAAACAGAAGACTAATTATATAAGACCACTAATATAGTGGTTTATGAGTCATGGCATCTAACAGAAGTAACATTGACACCTTGAGAACTCCACATTATAAACAACAGACATTTGCCACAAGAGGTCTCAAATGCCCTCAGCTTGAGATTGAGCTATGCCATTTCTTTATCATAACCTTGAGCTTCTCTTAGACTTTAACAACATTTCTAGGTGATCATGAATGTTTTGTTCTTTCCCAATTTATTTCCCATTTGGAGAAAGAGAGAATGAAAAGGTAAAAAAGAGTCCAAGAAAAAAAAAGGAAAAAAAAAAAAGAGGAATGCTCAGGAAGCTCTCTTTCATGGAAAAAGGAAAAATTATAACTACAAATATATATATAATTAAAAAAAAATTGCAGCGGAAACAGATACAAGGTCAAGCATACTTCACATTGCCCATGTACAAATGAAAGAAATGAATTAGATGCTTGAAGTGGTAAACCTCTAAGCTCATTCATGCACTGTAAGAATAACTGTACCTACCCTGATATGGTATTCTTCATTGGATTGAAACTCGATGTGAAAACTAAAACATCACCCTTTGCTTGCTCTACTGCCTGCTCTTCACTTAATCCAACTATAGAAAGGGGTGGGTTGCTGTGAAGAATCAAAAGAAACTTTTACCATGTTACATCACTTAAAAGTCAATGTATTTTTCTGGAGATGGGTAGTAATGCAAAAAAAGGATGCACAATCAGATGCATGCACAGGCATGCGCACATACACAAAAGGAAGCCTATTGTTCCAAGAACAACAGATAAAATCTCAAGGGTGCAGCATGAGCAAATTGTCCAAATTCCAGAACTTTAAAGGTTCAACAATTGTTGAGTGGAACTGAAATTCAAAACATATATAGGAATATAACAAATGCACAAGATGGTATTGAACAATTGATGTGGAAGAAAGTCACAAGCAATGGTAAAGCCTACAGGTTTAACTTCTGAATTCTAGGTTTATGGTGGAGAAATTTAAGGACAAATGAAAATGTTATTAAGAGTTTGTGTATAGGAATGTGATAAAAACAGCTCAAGGTGCAAAGTCTGACAAGATAAAGTTGTCCAATATTTAATCAAAAAAATAAGCCAAATAAATGGTCAAAGCCCCAGTTTGAACCGGAATTATCATGAAAGCGAATTCCCCATTGTTAAATGTGGAAAAATGCGTGCCAACCTATTTTTCTAATTTAGGAATTATGAAAATATCTATTTCCTAAAATATAAGGATTTGGTTGAGAGAAAATCACGAATCCTTGATTAAAGGATATACAAAATTTAGTTACTATCTTTTTTCCTATGAAGAATTCTATGTATATAGTCCATTATAGACTCTTGTACAATGCATAAAAATAATAGTTAAAAAAAACAATTTTTCTCCTCTAATTTGCCGCATGGTATCAGAGCCGTAAGACTTATTTTTTGGGAAATTCTTAGTTTTTTCTAGCGTTCATGGTCAATCTTCTTGTTTGTGACTTGCCTTAATTGCAGTCACCCTTGGCAATTATTTGTCATTTTTTTTCTTAACCCTAACTATCACCTATTTCTTGGCCTTCATAGCCGACCATTGAAGGATGTAAGAGATAGCCATGTCATCGTCTGAACAAATGCAAATTCAACAGTCATCCGGCGACCGACAAAAAGAATATGGAGTTTTTAACACTCAAAAAATAGAGAAACTAAAAAATCTGTTGAGAACCCTTGAAAAATCGACTACTGGTGGCTGCTCCTTAGCATTTTCAGGTAAACCTTCAAACTCTCTTGGATTAAATGTCTTTGATAAAATGTTTGAAAATTCATGGATCCTGGACTTAGGGGCCAAGACCACATGACACATGTCTCTAACCATTTTAGCACCTATACACCATGTCCAAGCAATAGAAAAATTACTGTTGCAAATGGAACCGCGACCACAGTAGCAGATTTAGAAGATGTCCAGATAGGCCATGACCTTGTCCTAAAAAATATCTTACATGTTCCATCTTACATGTTCCAAAGTTGTCAATCTCGTGCCTATTCAAAAACTTACCAAAAACTTACACCGCCATGTTACGTTTTATTCTTTTTACTGTGTTTTTCAGGAACAGAGCTCGCAGAAGAGGATTGGACTTGCTAAAGAAAATGATGGACTTTACTATCTTGAGACACCAACCCTTCCCAAAACAAATTTATCATCTTCCTTTCTTTCTTCGTCTAATAAAGATGTCATATGACTGCATCATTTCCATCTAGGACATCCTTCGTTTACTGTTTTATTCTCTTTTCAATGGATTAGATAGTAGAACCTTTCATTGTAACATTTGCGAATATGCCAAACACACTCGTGTCTCTTTTCCCATTAGTAATAAAAAGAGTTTTTTTCCCTTCCTTTTAATTCATAGTGATATTTGGGGACCCTCCACAATTCCTAATGTTTCGGGTTCATGGTGGTTTGTTTCTTTTATTAATGATTGCACTACAGTCTCTTGGATTTTTATGCTAAAAAACAAATCAGATGTGAGTATTGTCTTTCCAAATTTTCATGCCATGATTCACGACCAATTTGATACTAAAATTAAAAGTTTTTGCTCGGATAATGCAAAAGCTAATTTCAATCAAATTTTGTCTCTTTTTTTCACAAAGGAAGGAATAATTCATGAATCATCTTGCACTAATACACCTCAGCAAAATGGCGTAGCTGAGAGAAAGAATGGTCATCTCCTAAACACTACCCGAGCGCTGTTATTTTATCATAATGTACCAAAACAATATTGGGGGAAGCAATTCTTACATCTGCATACATCATAAATCATCTCCCTTCACGGGTTTTAGAGCTCAAAAGTCCAATGGAAGCACTCTCGAAATTATACCCTCATTTGTACCACAAACAATCTTACTCCTATAATTTTTGGGTACACTTCATTTGTCCATGTCCATAGCCATAATAGGGGGAAGTTAGATCCAAGAACCATCAAGTGTGTTTTTGTTCGGTACTCATCTACACAAAAGGGTTACAAATGCTACCATCCACCCACAAGGAAACTCTATCTCAGTTGATGTCACCTCTACAGAAGGGAAACCATATTTTACTAAACCTTATCTTCAGGGGGAGTCATCTACAGTGGAAGATAAAGACTTTTATTTCCTTGATCTACCATCTCACCCACCGACTGTGTCACCTGTGTCAAAACACCCCAATCCAATTCTAGTTCAATTTAGAATCATCAACTCCACCGGCTATATTACCTGTGCAAAACCCTTAATCTGAACTCAAATCTATCCCTAAGTCTCTGCATCCTAATCAAGTACGGTTTGGGAAAGAAAACATGTACTCAAGACGGCAAGGTGTAATTCCTACTCTTGAACAAGTCCAACACTCCAACTTGAGTCCTGGAAATGAGGTAACTATATCTAAACCTACCCTTTAGAAAGACCAGCCTCTACAAACTGAAACCAGGGATCAAGATCTGCCTATAGCTGTGAGGAAAGAAACCCGAGAGTGTACAAAAAGACCACTGTACCCTTTGTCCTACTTTGTGTTGTTTGAAAAATTCTCACCAGCCTATGAAGTCTTTCTCACAAGTCTAAATGAAATTCCTATTCCAAACACTGTATCCGAGACATTATTTAAGGAGGAATGGAGAACAGCCATGAAAGATGAGATTGATGCATTGGAGAAAAATGAGACATGGGAGTTAGTTGATCTATCAAAAGGAAATAAGGCAATGGGGTGTAAGTACGCTTTTACCTTGAAATATAAGGTTGATGGTTAATTGGAACGCTATAAAGCAAGGTTAGTTGCAAAAGGGTACGCTCAAACATATAGAGTCGATTATCAAGAGACTTTTGCTCTAGTTGCAAAAATGATTACATTGAGAATTTTGTTATCGTTGGCAACCAATGATGACTGGGATTTACAGCAGTATGATGTAAAAAATGTCTTCATGGTGAACTAGAAGAGGAAATATATATGAATATTCCGTTGGAGTTTGGAGGAGTCGGAAGAAATAAGGTATGCAAATTGAAGAAAGCCTTATATGGTCTAAAACAGTCACCCCGAGCTTGGTTTGGGAGATTCACTAGAGCAATGGTAGCTATGGATATAAGCAAAGTCAAGGCGATCACACTCTTTTCATCAAACACTCAGCTTTAGGGAGAGTTATAACCCTAATAGTCTATGTGAATAATATAATTGTGACCGAAAATGATGAAAATGAGAAGCAAGTTTTGAATAAGTGTTTGATCAAGGAATTTGAGATCAAGAATTTCGGAAGATTAAAGTATTTTCTGGTAATTGAAGTGGCTCCTTCTAAACAAGGGATTTTCATTTCCCAACAAAAGTCTATTACTGACCTTCTTAAAGAAACAGGGATGCTTGTAAGTAAACTAGTTGGAACACCTAGAGAGCCGAATCATAGACTTGGAGAGGCTGTTGGAGTTCAATCAGTAGACAAGAAGATGTACCAAAGATTGGTTGGTAAATTGATATATCTTTCTCACACCCGGCCGGACATTGCATACTCTGTGAGTGTCATTAGTCAATTCATGCATTATCCTAAAGAAGTTCACCTACAGGCTGTCTATAGGGTCCTTCATTACTTGAAAGCTAATCCAAGAAAAGGAATACTGTACAGAAAGAATTCTGAACTTATCCTTGAAGCCTATACAGATGCAAACTATGCAGGGTCCCCTATGGATCGAAGGTCAACCTCCGGCTAATGCACATTTCTTGGCGGAAATCTGGTGATGTGACGGAGTAAGAAACAAAATGTTGTCGCTCGGTCAAGTGCAGAAGCGGAATTCAGAGCAATGGCACAAGTTTGTGAGTTGTTATGGCTAAAGATTATATTGGTGGACTTGAAGATTAAATAGAGTGGATCAATGAGACTCTACTATGATAATAAATCAACAATTAGTATTGCACATAATCCTGTACAACATGATCGAACGAAGCATATTGAAATAGACAGGCACTTCATCAAGGAGAAACTGGAAAGTGGACTCATTTGCATACCCTATGTTCCCACGGGAGGTCAATTGACAGATGTTCTCACAAAATGACTAAACAATGCTGCAT
This sequence comes from Dillenia suffruticosa, assembly GCA_033439265.1. Taxonomy (NCBI): domain Eukaryota; kingdom Viridiplantae; phylum Streptophyta; class Magnoliopsida; order Dilleniales; family Dilleniaceae; genus Dillenia; species Dillenia suffruticosa. The sequence continues at coordinate 13,322,194 of JAVTVX010000011.1, read as the reverse complement.
TTGAAGACATTACTTCCAAGCTGGGAATGGACGATATCTATTCACCAGCTTGAGGGGGAGTGTGGAAAAATATATGCCAACTTGTTTTCCTAATTTAGAAATTATGGAAATATTTGTTTCCTAAAATATAGGGTTTTGATTGAGAGGAAATCAGGAATCCTTGGTTAGAGAATATACAAAATTAGGGTAGTTGCTATCTTTCTTCCTATGAAGAATTCTGTATATATAGCTCATTAGAGACTCTTGTACAATACATAGAAATAATAAAAAAAACAGTTTTTCTCCTCTAATTTGCCACATTAAAGAATGATTATTACATGATGAAGCATCACTTTAGACAACTAAATCATTTCACTAAGAAGAAACAACCTCTACATAAAACTCTGACATGGCATTTTGTTTAGATAAACATGTATTTACAATAGAAAATGCAAATGAATTACCAAAATACAGCACAAGGTACATTGGAGTAGACTGGTTTGGTAGGCTCTCCTCCAAAGATGGTTTTCTGTAGGCAGTCATACATTGCATGTCCATCAGATACCGAATAAGACGAACAGTAGATTGCTCGGAAAAAAATCAATGAAAGACAATAACTGATTGGAAACATAAAAAACGTATCAATGAAGGCAAAAGATGAAATACACACTGCAAAGCAGGTTCCCTCCATCAAAGCCACAGGAGTAAGATTAATTCGATTAGTAACATCGCCAACCGCCCAAATAGTTGGAATGTTGGTGCGTGAATACTCATCAACCTGGAATTTAGTTATAACACGTTATTGTCATCAACCAACCACAATATAATAGCATAACCAAACAACAAGAAGAAAATGCATGGACAAAAGATAAAGAAGAAGACCAAGTGCATACTCAATGAATGACGGCCTTAAAATATAAAATCGAAAGCTTCTATCAATAGAAATAACTCCATGATAAGCCATAACTATGTTAGGAATAGAGAAAACAGGGAGCTAGAAATTTTGGAAGATCAGCAACTTCCTTCGATTAATGACTCTAAAGGAGCATTACAACAGCAGAAAAGAAGAAGAAACTCAGTCTCTCTCTAAGAGCAGACTGCCCACACTCACAGAGGCTAATTATCTTTTTCCATGCCTTTCCCGCTTGCCTTCACTTTCTACTTATAGCCTAAGTCCCCCCTTCTAACCACCCAATATTCCCTCAATAGCAGACTGTTACATTTCTAACATCTTCTAACAGTTTTTATGCCTTTGCCTTCTGCGCGGGTAGACGATCAACCCACTTGGGTTGGCTATCTGCCTTTCAGCAGCCAGTTCATCATCCATCTGGACCGAAGATGCCACATCTTCGTCCAGCTGGCCTCCTGCAATTTCTTCTCTAACATTGCCCCTGCTGAACCTTCAGCCTTGGCCTCAAGGTTGCAACTAGGAAACTGCCCTTTAAAGTCTAAAAGATCAAGCCACGTTGCATCTTCCTTAGTTCCATTCTTCCGGCAAATAAGCAGTTGCTTAAGAACTCGACCTCCTTTTGTAACTACTTTCTCATCTAGTATCTCAGCTGGCTCACACAAGCTTTCTTCATTCTCAAGAGTATGAGGGAGTGTCGATTCTAGTGCGTGGTTTCCAATCATCTTATTTACTGCGAAACACGGAAGACGGGGTGAATATGAGACCCTTCCGGCAGTAGCAATTTATAGGCCACTACACCTATCTTCTGAACAATAGCAAAGGGACCATAGTATTTGGCGGACAACTTAGCTTTGCTTTTATCGCGGACAGAAATTTGTTTGTATGGCCTTAATTTAAAAAAAACCGAATCTCCCACATTGAATTGCACATGTCTCCGATGAGCATTGGCAAATTTCACCATTTGCTGCTGCACCTTTTGGAGGTTATAATGGAGTTGTTTTAGAACTTAATCTCGGTCCGGCAGCTGTCTGGCCACTGCTTCCACACGCGTTTCTCCCGGAAGAAACCTGTGTATTGTGGGAGTGACTCGTCCATACACCACTTGGAAAGGAGTCATTCCTGTGGAGGTATAAAAGTTCGTATTATAGTTGAATTCGGCCCATGGCAACCAAGTGTACTATCCCTTTGGTTGTTCTGAAGCGAAGCAACGAAGGTATGTTTCGAGGCCTTTGTTCAATGATTCTGTTTGCCCATCCGTTTCCAAATGATAAGCACTACTCATTTTCAGCTTTGTGCCATGTAAACGAAACAATTTGGCTCAAAATCTACTAAGAAATATAGGGTCACGGTCACTAACAATGGAACTAGGCAGACCATGTAGACGGACCACTTCCTTAACAAACACTTCAGCTACTATCTTTGCTATATAGGGGTGCTTCAAGCCAACAAAATGACCATACTTTGACAATCTATCAACCACCACTAATATGCAATCTTTTCCATGTGATCGAGGGAGTCCATTGATAAAGTCCATTGAAATATCCTCCCAAACCACTGCTGGGATTGGTAAGGGCTGTAAAAGTCCCGCTGGGGTCCTCGCCTCATACTTCTGACGTTGACAAACTAAGCATGCTGCCACAAAGGATAGAACGGACTTCATCATTCCTTTCCAATATAAGTTTGCAGCCAATCGTTTGTAGGTTTTCAAGGCGCCAGCATGTCTTGCTCCCGGTGTCTCATGAAACTGAGCTAATAGAGTAGGAATCCATCTCAAATTTTACGGAATTACTACTCGATTTTTGTGCAACAATGTGCCATTTTCCAGCGTGTATGGTGGTCTGCAGTGACGATCCTTCTGCAGTAATTGTTTAAGTGCAGACAGCCCTTGATCTTTAGAGATCTCTTCCTCAATTTGTTTCCAATCACTCCACAGCTGCCATGTCATTGCTGAACAGGCTACTCCCTCCTACAGTCGAGAGAGAGAATCTGCTGCCTTGTTGGAGCTTCCTGGTTTGTACAGCACCCTGAAATCATAGCCCAATAACTTAGAAAACCAGTGTTGCTGTGCAGGTGTTGAAATTTTCTGCTCCAATAAGAATTTTAAACCCTTTTGGTCTATTTTCACCTCAACATGTCGCCCTCTGGGATATGGTCGCCAATGTTGAATGGCTAAGACAAGTGCCATTAACTCCTTTTCATATGCTGATTTGGAGAGGGATTTTTCAGAAAGGCCTTTACTAAAAAAAGCTATGGGTCTCCCATTTTGTAGTAGGACCACCCCTATCCTGAAGCATCACGTTCAATTGTGAATAATTGAGTGAAATCCGGCATTACCAACACCAGGGCATGAGTTATTGCGGATTGTAAGGCTTCAAAAGCTCGGTTGGCTTCCATGGTCCACACAAACTTGAGCTGTCCTTTTTTTAGCAAATCCGTGAGAGGCCTAGCTATTTTTCCATAGTCACAAATAAACCGCCTATAGTAACCGATTAAGCCTTGGAACCCACGAACATCTTTTGTAGAGCGGGGAATTGGCCATTTTAGAATGCAGTCTATTTTTCCCGAATCCAGTTTCACTCCATCCGAAGAGATTATGTGGCCCAAGTATTCAATGTCTTGCTTCCCAAAATGACACTTCTTTTTATTGGCCACTAATGAATTCGTGGCCAAAGTATGTAGGGTTGTCTCCAAGTGCCTCAAATGTTCCTTCCATGTGCGGCTATAAACAAGAATATCATCGAAGAAGGCCAAGATAAACTTCCGAAGGTAAGGACAAAACACGTTCATTGTTGCTTGAAAGGTGGCGGAAGCATTCATAAGTCCGAATGGCATCACAATAAACTCATAATGGCCCGAATGTGTTCGAAAAGCTATTTTAGGAATGTCGGAGTCCATGACTCGGATTTGGTGATAACCGGATCGTAAGTCCAATTTGGAGAAGTAATAGGCGCCATGTAACTAGTCAAGTAGCTCATAAACCACCGAAATAGGATATTTATCTGAAACTGTAGCCTTGTTCAGCTCCCTATAATCGACACAAAAGCGCCAACTTCCATCTTTTTTGCGGACAAGGAGCACCGGATTAGAGAAAGGGCTGGAGCTTGGTCGAATGATGCCAGCAGTCAGCATGTCTACCACTAGCTTCTCAATCTCGTTTTTCTGCTCATAACTATATCGGTAGGGTCGACTACTAACAGGGCCACATTCTGGTCGTAAAGGAATTCGGTGATCGGTTGTTCTGCAGGGTGGAAGTTGAGTGTCCTCTAGAAATACCAAAGCAAACTTTGAGAGAAGGGACTGCAGATCTTCTTGCTTATCGGAGGGCAATGGTTTGCCTGTGGAGCTCTGCTCATTGTTTTCTATGTTAGTCTCCCATAGCCAAACACCAAATTCTACTGTAGTGAGCTTCTTCAATGCAGACAAGGAAGAGGAGGTTTGAATTAATGCAGGCTCTCCAACCAAACACACACTCTGGCTTTGCCATTGGAACTTCATGGACATTGCCTACCAGTTCACTCTTACTTCGCCTAACGTCTCCAACCAAGAAACTCATACGATGACATCGACTCCCCCCAATGGAAACAAGAAACAATCAACTGTAACGATAATACTCTCCAATTTTATCTGAACAGCAAGGCATACACCTGAGGAAACTACCTGTTTGCCATCGCCTAGCCGTACCCAAAAAGGGTTTGTGGTTTGCACTACTAATCCCATCCGTTTGACAATGGTATCAGCTATAAAGTTATGACCAGCAACACTATCTACCATGATTAGCAAGTTTCCCTCCCCAGAAGATCCCATAAGTTTCATAGTCTTAGGGTGAGAAATACCTCCTACAGAGAACATCGGAAGCTCCAATGAGGCAAGAGAAACGTCCAGTTAATGCCCCAGATCCTCCGCAGCAGTGTATTCGCTCGTGGCTTCGTCGTTCGATGGAACCTCATCCTCGCCCAGAATGATCGCACGCAAGCTCTTGTTGGGACAGTTGTGAAGAAGATTGTAGGGTTGTTTGCATTTGAAACACAACCCTTTAGCGCATAAGTCCGAGATCTCATGATGGGATATTTGGCGCGAGTTGCGGTTGGGGAACGAAGAGGTTTGTAGAGGAGGAAGGGAAGAAGATGGTCGTTGTTGGTGAAGGTTGTTATGGAGGGAAGATGGGTTGAAAGAGATCTAGTTTCGGGTCGTGGGTTTTGGGTGGGAATAAGTGTCGGATCCTCCAAGGGTCAGGTTGGACCCGCCCCATTTCCGCAACCCGAGAGGAAAGTGGGCCCCATCATCTTTACCCAGTAGAACGCATGTTATAAAGAAACCGTTCTCTCGCTCCACCTCCCGAACCAATTTCATTGTCTGAAAGAGAGAGAGAGCTTCGTGTGATCGTATTCGCACGCAGATCTCGTTTTTTAGCCCGTTTAGGAAGAGCCCTAGATGGATCGACGGATTTAAACCCTTGATGAGAGCTGCATGGGCGACGAACTCATCAATATAGGCGTCAACTGTACTCATCTGTTTCGTGGAAGCTAGGGCTTCGAAAGGATTTGCTGATAGTCCTCCCCCGAAGCAATCGAAGAGTTCGGATGTGAGTTCGGACCAAGAAATTGATGGGTTTTGAGCGAGAAGCCACTGAACCCAGTGGAGTGGAGTGGAGTGGAGTGGAGTGCTGGCCCATCCATGGAGATCATGACCACCGCAACTTTCAACTCATCAAGGATGTGATTAATGGTGAAGAACTGCTCTGCTCGTGCGACCCAAGCCCCGGGATCGTGACCATTGAAACAAGGCAAATCGATTCGTCGCAGCGCAAAAGGTAAGTCTTCTTGAGATGGAAATTTTGGTTGTGAGGGTTGTTGCTGATGGGTTCCCGGGATGGAAATGGACCCTATCTGGAGTGAAGGACCTCCTGGAACACCATGTACGGTGGGGACAGAGGATCCCGCTTCCTCGCGGGCTTCGTGTTTTTGGTGCAGCAGTGCTGCCACCAAGTCCTCTGAAGAGTTGAGTTTGTCCATCCTAGTTCGATGGATATTCATTTTCTCGACTAGTGTCGAGACATTCTTCCCCAATTCTATGATGCTTTTCTCGATGGATTCTAGTTTTGTATCCATTCGGGTGTGAGTCATGAAGTAATGTGGGGTTTTTGAGTGAGACAGTCGACTGATGAGGGAGAGAAAAGGAAAGAACAGAGAGAAAAGGGTGGGGAAGAAATCCGGCAAGTCGGACCAATTGTTAGGAATAGAGAAAACAGGAAGCTAGAAATTTTGGAAGATCAGCAACTTCCTTCGATTAATGACTCTAAAGGAGCATTACAACAGCAGAAAAGAAGAAGAAACTCAGTCTCTCTCTAAGAGCAGACTGCCCACACTCACAGAGGCTAATTATCTTTTTCCATGCCTTTCCCGCTTGCCTTCACATTCTACTTATAGCCTAAGTCCCCCCTTCTAACCACCCAATATTCCCTAAACAGCAGACTGTTACATTTCTAACATCTTCTAACAGTTTTTATGCCTTTGCCTTTTGCACTGGTAGACGATCAACCCACTTGGGTTGGCTATCTGTCTTTCAGCAGCCAGTTCATCATTCATCTGGACTGAAGATGCCACATCTTTGTCCAGCTGGCCTCCTGCAACTTCTTCTCTAACAAGCTACCATATGACCATCTATTCCCTCTTATTCTTTCCACTCATAGTAGCTAAAAGAATTCATGAAGGAACCAGAAAGATACCCTGACTCCTGCCTACAAGATGCTGTGGGGGCCGAGGAGTTTTCAAGAGAATTCATGGAATACAATATTCTAATACCCCATACTTTTGGTCTTCCTCCTACTCAACGAGCTCCTTAAACCCTAATCCTCCTCTCAATCAACAGCTTACCTTCATTTAATCTTTGTATCAATCCAGGAAAGATATGAATGGTTATTCCCTAATGCATCAATTGTATGTCATTCTTCTTTACAGTTGTTAATCCACCTTATTTTTTCAAGATTGGTATTTGTTAAGATTAGAAAACGGGGTGGAGGGGAGAGGAATTACTGTTAAATGTATCAAGAAGAATAATACAACCAGGATGATAGGCAATCTGGAAGAATAAACATATCTTTTTCAATTAGCTTAAGGTTCTGGAGAAATTGTTCATTTAACTCTGTATCAAATTGAGAAGTCTTAGGTTCAAAACTTGTTAACCCTTGATGTAGTATTGTAGGAAAGCCCCCAAGCTAGAAAACCACGACCAATCTTAGTCCCATACAAGAGAGCGATGAATGAATTGGTTTCTGAAATCCCTTCCTTCCCAGCCAAATGGACATTATGGAGATTTTCCACAACTTGCTTTCCTTGCGGCATTGAAATCCTCAAATTTCTTATGACAAGCAAATTATACTAGGTTTTGCACATAGCGCCAATGCCCTTGACAGACAACAAACAATCTATTCCACTTATCCCACACTATACGATAGATAGCGTAAGAAACAGTCTCTCAATTCATTAGTGTTACCATCCACCTTTCTTTTACACGTTCTCAAATATGCAGGATTTTGCAAAGATGTGGACAACCAAACAAGAATACTAACATAGGAGTATTGTCATTCCAAAATCATCCTAACATGGTATGATATTTGTTATATGTCATCTTACTTTCAGAAATCGAGAACATTAACATTATCATTTTCACAACTCAATAAGAACAGAAAAGCAAGGAAAGTAGCAGAGGATACTAACTATCACAGCTCCTGAGCTATCAAGCTTCACACCCACAGCTTCCAAATTCAACCTCTTTGTGTTAGGAGCGCGACCTGAAATCAATTGCCATTATAATCAGCAGACACTTCGAAACTCAAACCAATAATCATGTGTCAGGTAGATGGAAGCAAACTAGTAATTTTGTGGACTATAACCACCAGAAGCCATAAAAAAGGGAAAGGCTTTCTGAATCCATCCAAAATATTGAAGACACCAAAGGTCATGTCATTGTTAAAGTCCTTCTAGTCAAGCAAGTTTACAAATGAAACAATCATTAGTTACAACTCCAATGCAAGCTCACGATGAAAACCAAAAACCATTACGAATTTAATTCTTTAAAATATTTGTTTTTCTAGCAAAATAATTTTTTGCAATATTTAAAAATTGTAACAGAACATGGAATTACCCGTTGCAAAGAGTACAACATCTGCCACAATTTCCTCACCATGATCAGTTACCACTTTTATGCCATCTTCCACCTTAGTCAACTGAATATCCAAAATCAAGCATACTATTAGCCTGAATGCATATTGGAAAGGGAAATATTAACAGAAACCAACAGATAAATAACTATGCAAATAAAAATAATGATACCCTAAGAAACCTATGAAAATAAGTAGTCTAAATCACTTTTGTAAGTTGTCTATGGTAAAAGTACATACTTCTGTCAAATTTGTCCTCGGATGCAAATTAATTCCCCTGGCCTCCAGATTCCTAGCCACCACCACCCTCATTTCATCATCAAAACCTCTGTTATAACAGACACTTAGAAATTAATTGATTAGCCTAGTGTGCATAAGAACAAGTAAAGAGGAGTAAATAATTATGCCAAAAGTTCCAAAAAGCAATGCATTTTAAACTGATGAGTGCAGCAGAAAATGATGTTATACAAGTAAATGACAAAATACAGATACATGTCTCTGTGGATCAATGTGTGCTAGAAATATATTATCTCTACAAAGATAATTATCACCTCTACGACACTTCAACCCTTCAACCGGGACAGTAAGGTGAATGGCTTGCATTGATTAAATTTGGCTCACTGACTCACTCGATGACCAAATTGGCCCTTACTAAACTTGAAAAAGCAGGCCTCATAGCTTGCACATTCAAACTTATATCTACGCACACCATGTTTAATTTCCTGCTGGTTTCACCGAGAATTTAATCAAACCTTTGTCAAACCATAGGGTCATACCCCATGGGGACTGGCTTTGCTCTGATGAGAGCAGAGCCAGTCGAGTCCAGTCACCCACCTAACAGCTAGACCAAAGCGAGCCTCATGTGGGACCTACATGGGACCTTCGCTTATGCCACATGGGCAACCTGACACAACTAGCTCTCCTCCAACTGAAAAAATTCGACACAATATTCTAGGAGCAAATCGATGCCCTTCCCCATGACATGCTTCCATAACATAAAATTCTCATAGTCTAAATCTCCATTATGTTCCCCCTTTTATACATGCTCGTAACACTCTGGAACTATAGCTACTCGTGGTGTAATTTACGATAGTGTTCCAACAGAGTCAAAGGAACACAATTCTTAAGAATGCAAGAGTAATTTTCAGCTTCTGCATGGGTAAATTGGCAAGGGATTCACGGACAAGCTTTCCAAAAGGACCGAGACTTCATTAGCACTCAGAAAAAAGGAAAGCCCTAGTGTTTAGAATGTAAGTATATATGACTATATCTATAAGATGATATATATAACCTTAATGGTAGCTCCTTCCGGAAAAAGATATCTACAGTCGAACCCATTCCTTTCCATATTGAAGCGAATTCGACTGCAATGTACCTATCAATATAAGAAAAGTTCAGGTTATCAGTGTGCTTAGAGTTTGTGCTGCAAAAGGTGACTGTTGAAGAGATACAAACCCTGCCCCAAGTATTACAACATGCTTAGGCAATTCATCCAAACTCAGAGCCTCGTCAGAGGTTATTGCCAACTCCTACAACATTGAGATAAAAAAGCCATAAATCATAGGAGAGAGACACAAATTATTATCTCTGAACAAAATAGAGAACAGGCTATCTTGCATGAAATTTGATGCCTCATTGTGGAAGATACAGGAATAGTTGATGAAATTTGAGTTTAGATCAAAGTCTGATGTGTTTGTTTGGGTTTACTTTATATAATATAATATCCAAAATTTTCACCAATATAGTTTGGAAGGTCATCACAACTAATATGTTAGAATAGACAAGAACACTCCTCTATTTGGAAACCTTAGCATTGCATGAAATAGCCAAATAAATCCAAATATCATTTAGGACAAAAGAATAGCCCAAATGTCCCAGTGAATGGAGTTCAATTTGTGTATTTGTATGCTATTTTTGACATAGCTAACATCCAGATTTTGACAAAATGGGAACTGTATAAAAGATCCATTGACGCATCACAACACAACACATAATGAAAAACTAGCTTCATTTGTCCTTTCAAATGCAATGACTGAATTTTCACCTGCCCAGGAATGGCTGGCCGCTGAGCCCTGCTGCCGGTAGCAATCAATATGTTCCTTGCAGAATATAACAATTTTGTGCCATCCAATTGTACCACCTCAACTTCATTTGGACCAACAATCCTTCCTTCACCTTCAAACAGTTTTACACCAGCGTTTGACAATAACCGCTTGTAAATGCCATTTAATCTGATTATTTCATCGGTCTGCATTTTGGCACAGTATGTGGCCATGTATATACATGCGTATATTAGTGCACTCGCAAAAGGGAAGAGAGAGAGAGAGAGAGAGAGAGAGAGCAATATATTCATGATCATCATCTTATCTGTCAACTAGAACGACTAATTCAAAAAGGTGAAACAATCAGCACCACACGAAGAGAACACAAAGACAAATCATGCTTGTGGCATAAATACAGGACATGATTTCAAGAAAACACAACCACGCCCAATTGGCATACACTTAAAGGGCAGAATATGCAAGCTGTGGCACAATGACAACAATTCGTTGTACAAATTTTCCACCTTAACATATTAGAAAGTTAGATACATCACAGTATCCTTCGATCAATTTCTTAGTCTCCTATTCTGTACTTGAAAGGGCATCTGACCTGCTATAATTTTTTAGGGTTTACAATAGACAATAACAGCACAAGTAAAATAGCAGTTGCATTGCATGAAGGTGGACAATGCAAATAGTTTAATATCATTTACCGAGATGGTTGATATAGCTTATGTCATGTCCTGTTAAAGTTCCACATTTTCCTCCATAATTATGCTCACACTCTAAATTACAGAAAAAGAAATCCTGCATCCAGCCCCTGAGCATAATTTCTTATTAAGCAGAGTAATTGTATTCATCACTCGATCCCACAAAACATACAAGAAGACATGGTGCTAACAACTAACCATTTGAAACAATTTAAACATGATGCGATGACCAAAACACAAAAATTGACGCAAACCTTCTTTTGCAAAAGCTTCTTCCAGTTGAAGTCAACTTTCTCATTCACCTCCCATCCATAATTTCTTGCATCCTGCAAATTTCACAAGTACACAAGTGATAACAATTTTAGGTGACCAAAATAAGAAGATTTGCACTCCTATATCGCCACATTAAACTTGTCGGGAGTTTCACCTAATCTTTGAAATATTACATATGAAAGAAGCTTGCTCTTCACTATTTTTTTTTTTTTTCATTTCTTAGCAGTTAGCATTCCCATATGTCCCAACTCACATAAAAAATCATTTTCAGAGTCCAAGTTTTCGCAGCCCATATTATATAATTGTTGTCCAAGGTTTCCCTTCAGTTGTTTTTAGTATTCAGTATTTTATTTTGCTATGTTTTGCCACCAGGATGGAGGGGCAAAACGTGTACTGGGAATTGGGGTCTGTAGATTCTCAAGGTCCTCAAAGCAGCATGCTTCACTGAAAACTTTAAATTTTTAATTCATGAGGGTTTTATAATGTGCTCAATTGGGGTCCATATATTCTCAAGGTCCTCAAAGCAGCATGCTTCACTTAAAACTTTTAAATTTTTAATTCATTAGTGTTTTATAATGTGCTCTGGGTATGGATAAAATTTGTACCTCAATTTCGGAGGAAAACGATGCTCCATACACAAGAATCTTTTTGGGAACACAACCACGAATTACACACCTGAAAAAAAAATGCATTACATCAGGGCCAAATTGAAAAGTTTATTCAAGAGCTTCACTCTATAAAGTATCCTTATTGAAAAATCAAAGACATGTATAATGATATATTTTAATTCCAACAACTTAAGCAAATAAATCATTTGAGAATCATACATTCTCAAAGTTACTCAATTCGACATACCCTCAACAACACAAGATGTTCATACCAAGAGCTAGCATCTTTACTTCTTAGATCTTTTCACCTGATACTATCTACTGTCAACACGATGTTATGACTTTCACATGTGAAGTTTGACTACACAGCAAAATTCAGACAATTAGGAGCCAACATGACATTACCATGCATACGAGAAACCATAAAAAGTTAACATAAAGTCATCATTATAATCAAATATTAAGCTTGTATTACACAAACAATTGAGGATTAATTCACACTAGCAATCTTGTTCATACAAGTATTCATGAACCTACTCTTATTTTTGGATAACCATAGTCATGAAAACATTTAAGCATCAAAATTAGCTGTGTTAGTTTTGTGCTATATGTACCAATTTTTCGCGCTCTCATTTTTTTTTCATTTAGAAAATATTTACTTTAGAAGATAATGGGTCTATCTTGCATTTGTGAAAAACTGAAATGCTGAACTCAAAGCATAGTAATAAGATGAACATGGGTGGGGCCAAAACATGCCTTACAAATGTCTCAAATCCATCGGGTTCTATAAAGCTTATATGCAGATCACTGTATGAGATAGTAAAGATTTTGAGAATATTTAGTTGCAAATACAACAGACTGTTTGATTGGTAATCCAGAAGACATTATCATGACAATAGAATAGTGAATCAACAGAAGAAATCAAACAATGGTTCTTCTAATGCCAGGTCCTGACCATCAAGCCAATCATCTATGAGAAAGAGAAACCAAAGGAAACAACCTGGTAAAAGAGGAATAGAAGGATAAAAATCAATTGACCAAAACCTAGATAATATAGCTTCGCTAGTCACAATAATGTAAATAATTGGCAGACAAAAGATGCCGAGAATATATTGGAGAAAGATTCCACCTTCACAGAGAAGTGCTACACAAACAAAATACAAGTGGGAGGTAAAATCTGCAAGAGATATAAGGGGCTCCGAAAAAGAATACACCTTTAAGATCCTTCTGGGCTTTTTAACCAAAGCGCTAAGTTGATGATATGCTCTAAGACAAAAGGATACTTAATACCCAAAAAAATTAGAGCCTTTTGTCAGGATGTTCGTTGGGCTCGAAATAAAGCACCCTAGCGCACCAACCACTCTTTTCAAGGTGGGATCAAATTAAGGGGAAAAGAACACTTTTCATAAAATCAGGAGAATGTGAGAGATAATATTACGAAGAGCAAAACTCAGCTCTCACAACTTCTTAGTCAGGAAAAATACTCTTCTCAATGTTTCTTGAAACTAGCTCCAGCATTCATGGTTCCACCAAGAATAAGATTTCATTTGCCTTTTGCTTAATGGATGTCTGCAGCTAATCTGTTCAACTCATACAATCAAAATTACAAAGGAGTTGTTCGTTCAGACAAGTATTGATTTTTCCCAGTTGGTCTGGTCTGTCCCTATTTTTGCCTCAGTGAATACACCTCAAACAAAATAACACAATCTACAACCATAAAAAGCACCATTAATCATTGTGAAAAAAGATTGCCTAAAGCATGCACCACCATCAAATAAAAACTACAAGTAAGCATGCTGAACAAAATGACAAACATGATAACTAGAAATATGTAAAACCCTAGGGAATACATTAATCACTTTCAGAAGTGTCAAACAGTTTAAAACCATAAAGATATATCAATTTCTAAAGAATAAGGAATAAAAAAACAACTTACGTCCCACCAACGCCTCCAATAACTTCAGAGCTGATTGGATGAAATGGAAGCTCACAAACCGCAACCTAGCAAATTGACAGAAGTTAGTGAATAAAACTATAAACTACTGCCATGAAACTTTTTTTCCTGGGCGGGAGGAGGGTGCTGGACTACAATTTAATGCCCCCCCCCCAAAAAAAAATGAAAGAAAGCATTATTCTTTCCACTGAAAATTTAAGAAAGTGCAAAGTAACGTAATATCATCCAAATAAGAATAATGATACAAAAGTCCGATATTGTAAAAACCATCCAATACAAAGACGACAACCCAACAATTAAATGTATCACTAAATTTGCACAAATAAATTATGAATTGAAAATAAGAAATGCTGTTTAAGAGGAATAAAATCTTACATAAGACGTTTTGTGGGTCCTTGCGTATTATAATTATATTTGGACCTAGAGATTTGATAACCTAAATAACAAATTATTGATTAGACCATGATTTTATTTATCATCGAAAAATAGGGCCCAGAATTTTTAACTTTATCAACCAATAATATCACTCATTGACTTTTTTCCGTCCAATTAGAATTACTCTTATAATCACCGAACAATTAATATCATGAAGAGTTATTAAAGAAAAATAAATATCTATATGCAACAGTAGATTGACACTTCAAAATCATGAAAAATATTGCACTGTTAACAAATAAAAGATGAACTGAACACATATAAAAAATAATAATAATAATCAAACAAAAATTTGCAGATATATGTTAAGTATTTAGGTACCTTGGCACCATAATTTGCTGAAAACCGGGCAGCGCGGACACCACCGCTGCCAGCTCCGATCACGAAGAGATCAAAGTCATAGTGAGTATTTCCATCCTCCTTCTCTTTTGACATGATTCCGGAAAAATGGTAACTTAAACTGAAAACACAACCCAGACATTCAATTTTAGAGGAGAGAGAGAGAGAGAGAGAGAGAGAAGAGAGAGATTGACAAATACAGAATAACAAGATCAGAAACAAGAATAAGCAGTTGAATGAAATCAATAGCAGATGCATACAAGCAATGAATCCTACTCTGCTTGAGAGAGAGAGAGAGAGAGAGAGAGAGAGTTGCCTATTTGAAGTTGAATGAAATCAATAGCAGATGCATACAAGCAATGAAAGAGAGAGCTGATGGGAATATGTTCTGGGGTTTTACCCTAAAACTAAAATTCATTAATAAATAATCCAGAGAAAGAGAGGAGTCAACGTCGCCAAATTCGATTCGATTGGATTCTCTATCTCTCTCTCTCTCTCCCTGTGTTCTGAATAAGGCAACAAATTTAATTTCCAAAAAAAAAAAAAAAAAACAAATAACGTGATCGTGAGGTGAGAAGTTTAATTAGTCAATACTGAAGTCGGACATAATTCTAAAATTTGAGAAGATGACGTGCGCACGGACGTCTCTGCTCTGCGGGCAGCGCCTGCTCCATTGCCACCGCCGCGCCCAACAACTCCTCCGTGTCCCACACTTCACTGCTTACGGCTTTTTTTGGAATTTATGTAATTTTAAAAGTAATATTTGAGAAATTTATTTTCCATAATAAAATCCTTTGAATTTTTTAATATAATAAAAATAAATTTTTGATGATTAATAAAATTATATTACGCTAAGTTTCTTTTACTTTTAATATCAAAACTTAAAGCAGCATGGAAGAGGGTAGCTATGCATGTGTTAGACAATTCTGTTATTTATCAATGTATTATGAATATAGTGATATTGAATTAAATTTCTTTAATTAAAAATCTCGATTTTGTGTTTTCAAAATAAAAAAATAAACACAAAAAAATCTAATTCTTAGTTTAAATCATGTAACCGTTCGACTCAGATTAATCGAATATATTATAATAATCGAATTTGTAGATATTCTAGTCAAGTGTTAAAAAAAAAAAAAAAAAGACAATAATGTTGTTTGTAAAAACCCAACTTGACATGCTTTGCTTCAATTTGTCATTATTTTTTATTATTTTGTTTTTAATAATTTTGAATTAAAATAAAAGATCATGACATGTAAAAAATTTTATAAATAAAAAATAACTTTAAAAAAAAAAACAAATTATTCTAATATTAATAATTTTTATTAAATTTAATACCAAGCTTTTTCAAACGAGTCACTACACTAAAACAAATTGGGCCTCCGTCCCGATTACTCCATTAGGACAAAGTTGGGGGAATTAATGAATTTTCTTATGTCCCCTTTAAACTTCCCCATAGCTATTGTGTTTTTGCATCTTCACTTAACTATTAAAACATGTCTGTTACTCACATTTTCTTAATATACTTTTTTTTGTTACATAAAAATCATAATAATCACAAAAATATATATATTCATAAAAATTTAAATATTAAATCTCGATTTTAAAAAAAATATTTAAATAATAATTTTTTTCTATTCGAGTTTTCCTGACTTTTAATATACTCTATGACAAACCATAAAATGCCCTTTATACTAATAATGTCTGATATTAAAGTCAAGTCACCCGGATGCTACCCTCATGTGTTGAAAAAATCGTGTAAAAATTTATTATCATAAATTTTTTACGATAAAATCATCTCACATTTGATTTATCTATTATCGATTTAATACTTCTTTTAATTTTATTTGAGTAAAATGATTTTAATATCTTAACAAATTAAAATATAGTAAAATAAAACACATCGAAGAAGAGAGTACTTTTTTTTTTCAAGTAGGTGGGCGGGCCTTCTATTTTCATGAGTCAAGTTGGCTAGCCAAACTTCATGAATGAACAACTCTTGATCCGGCTTCTTTAATAAAAGGTGAAATAATAATTCGCTATGTATTCATCGTACGACTACGTCTTGATCCGACTTCTAGCCCTACTTAAGCATGAAGCCTCATCATTGATGCATATTTCATCTTCCAAAAAGGACCAACTTATAAAAAAATGGGCACATCAAGTAATATGATAGGAAGAACTTTATCTAGAATGCATCTTTTTACGAAGTACAAAGTAAATAAAATTTTACATATGAGAGAAAAAAAAAGATAATAATAAGTAGAATTTAGAATTGAATACATATCTGTATTAGTAACGTGGGATAATGGACAAATAATTATGACAAATTTTTTTATAATATTTTTGAGATTTTTAATAAAATTTTAATGAAAAAATTAAATAACATAAATTTAAATTTTATATTTATGTCATATAATGTGTCTATTTCGGACCAGACCAATGAAATAAATACAAACAGAAAAAAAAGGAAAAAGAAAGTGTTGATGGAAATGGAACGTAGAATGTGGTCCTAAACAGGAGGGGATCGGAGGCGCCGTTAAAGAATTATTTATCAAAATATTGATGTTAAAAAAAATTTATTTAAATATGATTTTTTTTTTAAATATTGATTTCGCATACAAAGTGTGAAATCAAGATTTTTAACTTTTTTAAAAAAAAAATTTAATTTTCGCATAATGTGAGTATGAAAATGAACAATGCATCAACAGTAGCACTATTCATTTTCGCATTCTGAGAGTGTGAAAATGAATAATTCCAATCTAAGCTTTTTTTTTTTTTTACAAAATGTACAGGCAGATGGAGTCGAATCTCAACATTGAGGCAATGAAACATGTAAGTAATAATCACTATATCACAATATCTTAAAAATTTTTTATGAACACTAAAAGTTTTATTTTAAAATCACTCAAAAAAAATGACAATAATATCTTAAAAATTATTCCTTGACAAAAGAAAATATGAATTTCAATATAAATCTCATCTATAAAAATTTATTACCTTTTTCTTATTTTTTTTTCAATTACACTATTATTATATAAATATATGAAAGTGAAATAAAAAACAATGAAAAAAAAATAAAAAAAAAAACAACAACCGAATAAGATATTGTGATTTAATGGTTATCACTTGCATGTCTCATAACCTCATGTTTGAGATTCGAAATCTTAATTTCGCACCGTGTAAATGCAAATTTGATATTTTGAGAAACAAAAAAAAATCATATTTAATTAATTTTTTTTTAACATTAAATTTTGATAAATAACCCGCCATTAAAGTACATGCTTTCTCTTTCCAAAACTTGGGTACAGAAGATTGATAGTTGCGTGACAAACTAGCTTTACATTCCGGAGAAGATCTCACCCTTGTTTTCAACCAATATAAAATATTTTGCTTGAAGAGTCTTTTTGGAAAATCAAGAACTAAATTCAACTTAGAACTTTTGGTATAAAAATTATTAGTACAATAAAAAATATTAATTTTATTAAAAATAATTATTATCAAAATAAAACAAAATTAATTTAAAATTTGGAAACGGTCATCACTATCCTAATGTTAAGATGCATGGCGCACAATGCCAAAGGTCAATATAAATTTCTTGACATGTGAAAGTCTTATCAATGTTTTTTTTTATCACCTATATCTAGATTTTATCTTATTAATTCGATTCAAATACTGTGAAATCCATTTTAAAAATTGACTCTGAGATAAAATATTCGATCATTCAACATAAAAAAATTTTTTTAAAAAAATCTTAGCACTGTATTTGTTTGCTTTTGCTTCTTGCCCCTGCAAATCTTGGTTAACCTTTTTGTTTTCCTCCCCTTCCTTATCAATCTCCAAATAGTTCTATACCCAAATAGGCATACGCTCATAGTTCCGAACTGAATTGAAACTTGAAGGTTCCAATTTGGTGAAAAGCAAAAGAAAATAGTTTCGATTCGATTCCAATTTGGTTCTATTATTTATGGGTTCATTCTACATAGTTTTCTATGATTTTCTTGTAATTTTTTCAATTTTTATGGTTCTCCATTTACACCCTTATATATTCTTTTGACCTCGATTATATCAATCTTAAAATTGTAGATTTCTCTTTCTATATCATAAATGTAATTACATTTATATCATAAAATAAGGTTATTACTATATCAAGATTATTTGTTGAAAATTTCACCAAACCTTAGTATTCTTTATATAAAATGTAGAAATATCTTGTGATCGGTCATTAGTGTTCTTTAAATAAATAAAAGTATATATATATATATATATATATATATAGAGAGAGAGAGAGAGAGAGAGAGAGAGAGAGTCATAGGATGTTAACTCAAGTTTAATATGATTATCTATTTTCATAATTTATTTTAAAAAATAAAATTTAGAAATCGGATTGAATTCAAAGCCTTTTATTTCCGGCCATTGATTTTCAAAACATCTTCCAAAGAGCTGTGTGAAGTACATCTCTGTGACGGTGGCAGTACTTTCTCCACCGGGAAGAAGATTGACCGGGCAATATATTTTTAAAGGACCTGAAGAAGAGGGCCTCATGACTCTCTTTTGCTATTGGGGGAATATTTCTCAAAATATTATTATTTTTAATCAAAATTCTTTAGATTTTGCATTTTCAAAATGCAAAATCATTTTTTTTATAATTTGCTCTTTTTTTGATAACCCATTTTTTTAAAAAAAATGAAGATAGTTTCGCATTTTAGGAGTTTAAAAAAGTATGAAACTAGTTTTGCATTCTGTGAACACGAAATTGATTTTGCACTCATAGAGTGCAAAATCATTAGGCATAAAAATTACAAAACTCATTTCACAATCTTCCTCTTTCGTGTTTGTCTTTCTCTCCCCTTTGCGATGGAATCCTTCCTCCTTGCGTAAAACTCTAGCCTCCTCCACCACCTTCGCCTGTCCTCTCTCCTTTCTTCATCCTTTCTCGGTGAGGCTTCAAGTGCACTTTGTTTATTGTTGTTTAGGGTAATTTTCTGCAAATGTGTCCTCTCTCCTTTACTGTTTTTTGCAAATGTAAGTTAATTTCATCATCCGCACTTTGTTTATTTAAATTTAGGGTTTGCAAAAAAAAAAAAAACATTGTATTTGTTATATTTGATTTAAATACTTGTTACATTATATTTGTTATATTTGTTAAATTTAGAACTGTCTTTCTCTCTATTTTGTTTGTTACATTAACCATCTCATTGTTATATTTGTTATATTATATTTTTGACAATCACATTTCTATAAATCAATTAAAATCACTTATAATTCACTCTAAATTCATTATATATTATAATATAGGGTTTTCATTATATTTGTTGTAAATACTATGTTGTTAATGCTTTATTAGAGTTAGTTATAGGGTTTGTATTATATTTGTTGTTAATACTTTGTTATTGATACTTGATTATAGTTCTA
This sequence comes from Dillenia suffruticosa, assembly GCA_033439265.1. Lineage (NCBI taxonomy): Eukaryota > Viridiplantae > Streptophyta > Magnoliopsida > Dilleniales > Dilleniaceae > Dillenia > Dillenia suffruticosa. The sequence continues at coordinate 13,302,373 of JAVTVX010000011.1, read as the reverse complement.
GTGTTTATATTATAAAAGTTATTAATAATGTATTGATTATTGTTGTTAATGATAAAATAAAACAACATGGTGATAACTATGTCAAGTTGGTCTTTATTGGAGGTATAATTAGTGGGACTGAAGATGATTATCTGTATAGTATGGGTATAAAAACGGGTTGGGAGGAGTTTATAAAAATTTTGTATCATAAAAGTAGGATTAATTCTAGACAATTCAAACTAAATATGACATGAAGATATCCTTTTTAGTTTGGTCAGTCTTTTTCTTATTGTGTATTATCAATAGAGGACAATGAATTCCTACCAAAAATGTTTTCACTTCCCAAATATATCCCGAATTTGATAGTAGTTGAATTATTTTTAAGTCAGAACCAAATTGAGTGTACCTGTTAGTCCATCCATGGTCGGTTGCTCAAATTAAGGCAGAAAGAATGTGTCAAACATCTCACGTAACTTATCTGGGACTCAAAATTACCCTGATTTTGGAGGTGAGACAAATTTTGGTTCTTACTCAGAGATATTGAGAAGTGGGAATATTGAAAATGAGTTGTTACATTATAGGGCATTCATTTCAAATGACGTTACTTTGTGTGGTCATTATGAATCAGTTATACCTATCGCAAGTGAGTATAACTAGCCTAGGGCAAGAGACAGATCATATAAAAGTATTTGTTAATGAGGAATTAGAAAGTAAAAGCGATGATAAGTAGAATGCTATAGATAAAGAAAATCGGGTCGTAGAAGAGAAAGAGAAAGAGGAAATACCATACCTATAGAGTTTGGGGGAAGGGGTTATAATGGTCGATGAGTATAATAACTATGACTATCCAATATGGGCCAATGATCGCACTTTGGAGTTACAAGTTAGGATAGTCTTCAAATCCAAAGAAGAAGTTCAGTATGCCGTCAAATGCTGTTCGAAAAGAGTACATGTACTTTAAGGTGTATGAGAGTTCTCTGAACACGTAGTTTGTTAGGTGTTCATTTTACCGTGAGAATAATTGTTTGTGACATGTTCGGCTAGATGAAAAAAAAGTCACCGCCTTCGGAAAATTATAAGATTGAAAATACATCTGTTTCCCTTAATTGCCTTTAGGGGATCACCAAATGTAGATTCGAATATGATGGGTCGTTTGATTAGAAATCACGTAAAAGAAAATATTGATTATAAAGTGTGTGATATAGTTAAACATTTGGGATCGTATGAGGTGAGCCTGTGGTAGAAAAAGATTTGAATAGGGTATCGAAAATTTATAAAAATGGTGTATGGTAATTGAGAGACTTTTTACAAGTTGTTGTTCCGGTTTTTTAATGTTTTGCAGATGAGAAATCCCGGCTATTGTTGGTTAGAAGTTTATTGAAGTGTCGGGGTCTAATGAGAGGGTTTTTCACTTAATTTTCTGGACTTTCAAACTATGCATCGATACATTTAGGTATTATAAGCCCGTGATAAGTATTGATGAGACATTTCAATATAGGAGATACAGTGAGAAAATTTTAATTGCTGTTAGAATGGATGCACCAAACCATATTCTTTTTTTGTGTTTTGTTATTATCGATAAGAAAACCATTATAAACTAAATATGGATTTTGAAGAATTTAAAAATGTACATTATTGGTGATCGACATGAAATGTGCTTTATATCAAATAGTCGTTCAGTATAATGCGAGCCATTTAATGTATCTCAATACTTTTGGAATGAAAAAAAACAACTGTGTTTAAATATATTTTAATAAAAAAAAACAATATTTAGATTAAAATTCCCTCTTTGGGGCTTAGTCACCACCGAGAAAATTCGTGGAAAGGACGGTTTAGATGATCAAGGACAAGTGTATGGTTTCCCAAAGGCAGTGTTGCTTGGATAAGTCCAAAAGGGATTTTCCAAGTGAAGATGTAAATGGTCCCCTTGCTCTTCAAATCCCTATCATTGACCTATTTTGGCTTGTTTAGTTGGGTCAGACTTTTCAATGAATGACAGGGGCCCTTGTACTGACCTCATGTCCATGTATGAATAGCTCTCTGATGGCTACATTCATGGAGAAAATTAGTACTAAATACTAGGTTTGAATTTCCAAATGCCATGCGTAACGTGTAACATCCATCCACATAGATAAAACTCGAATTAAAAGTCTTGTTAATTATACTAAAATTTCAATTCTCCTTAATCACACAATGAAAATTATGACTCTGTCCACACAATCTACCAAAATTAAATTACAACCAACTAAAATTCCCACCGCATTAAGCAAGTCATAAGACTAGGTAAAGGATTTAAGCTAATGATTGGGGACTGGGTTTATAGCATTTTTCATGTTTTTCCGGGGCCAAATATGTGTACGGACCGAACGGCGGGCTTCGCCCGTAAGTTCTTTCCAGGCCTGGGGGTTTTCCGAACCCCTCATTGTTCGATGCCTGTCCTTTGTAAGGATTGACAAGGGTTCCCTCAGCCAAGGGGAACCTAGCTAGATAGCTCTCTTAGGTTTTTTTTTTTTTTTTTTTTTTTTTTTTTTTTTTTTTTTTTTTTATTTCCTGATGGAGCTTGGAGCTTGGAACTCGCAGCTTGCATGATCTTCTGATCCTGTCTGTTGTGCTTTAGCAAGGGGCTTAGGCTAGGTCATTTTGCCTAGCCTGCTGGCCTTGTTCCTCTAATGCACCCAAACCCCCCCCCCCGCCCGCCAAAAAAAAAATATTTATTAATTTGTTTGCTAATGTGAGTTGTATGAAGACTATTATGCGTGCCAACAACAATTCAGTGCAAATTCCAAAGGCAGTCACTAAGATCTCCGCTATTCCCCAAAAAAAAAATAATAATAATAATAATAATAATAAGAAGAAGAAGGTAAAGCATGAACATATCTTTATCTAAATAGTTTTTGCACCAAATTTATTTACACCTCAGAGACCAATCTGAACAGTCCAGACTACAAGTATAATAGAAGAGAATGAATGAATCTTAATTTCGGCTGTTTACATACTCTAAAATGTGTCGAAAAAACAAAAAAGACTCATTTATGCTATGCAAACAAATTAGTATAGTGTGGCCTCGTGAAATTTCTTCTGCAGCCTCCCCGAGCATCTCACTTCAGCCACGGGAGAGGATTAGGAAATAAAGAAGGATTTAATGAACATTTTTCTGTACAATGAAGAAGAAATCAACCTGTCATTCTCGTCAGCATGCACAGTGAAATACAGACTTTCCAAAACATTTCGCTTTGGTTGCAATCTTTCGGACGCCTGTCTCATTGAAAGATCTTGAAACCAGTGGTGATATATGTAATCTGTCCATTACATTAATTTTAGGGGCATCAAGGATTGCCTTAGGCAGAGATATTGCCCACTGCATACCCCAAATGGCCAGTGGCCTCATGTATATTAAGGACCTGAAATGGCCGTCAATAGTCCATGCCTCTGGGGTCTGAAACCAGTACCTGCATTAGATATTTCAAAAGATTTAGGAGTCTCCAACAAGTACCAGAAACATAGTATCTTTTCTGGAAAGAACTTTTCTCATCTATAAGATGGGAAATGAGATCTGCAGCATGGATTGGCCTAGGCATAAGCCTTCAGGCCATGTCTATCCTTGCTTGAAATGATCTAGTTCAATCTTGAATGATGCTACATCTCTTGAGTACCACATCATGTATTTAATCAGACTATGCTCTAAAGATTCATCCAATTATTGACAGTGGAAGAATCAGACATGACAAGCTTCGTTATCTTGCCCAAGTAGAAATGCTTTTACTACAAAGTAGATAAGGCCTGGTCCAGTCTCGCCATTCACGACGGAATCATCATGATTAAAATGGCTAAAGCCACAACAAATTAAGCAATGAAATCTAAGCTATGCTGTAGCCAAACATCAGAGGAAAACACGACTATGACAGAAAAAGATAACTGTACTTACCCATATCCTTCTTCTGACCAACCAGCAATGAAAATTCCTTCAGCGGTAGCAAAAGCTTGCTCCTCCATGCCAGCAAGGATCATTGTAGCTGCCACACCATAAGTGACACCAGCCCATATCTCACGTGACTGCATGCATGTCTCATCAACCATTCCGTTTGGATGCATTCCATTTGCAGCACCCATTCGGCCTCCTTTAACTTTCAAGACATTAAACTCGTAAATCTTCTGGAGGGCACTTCTAATTTTGAATTCATCAAAAAGGGGAGGAAGGCCTGCAGATGCTGTATACCATTGGCCCGCAAGTTGATCTGCCTGGATGGATCTACTATTGCTACTTGATCCGCTATCATAATTAAAATAAGAACCATTCCATAGTTTCTCTTCAAAAACTGCTTTTGCCTTCACAAATTTGCCTTTGCACTTTTCAGCAAAAGCCGTGTCACCAAGTTGAAGAGCCATTGCAGCTGCAGCTTGAAGTGCTGCAAGCCACAAACAACCACAATAAGCACTGATTCCATGCACTGTCCATGCATCATATGTCTGATCAGGGAATCCATCATTTTCAATAAGACCATCTTTATCCCTATCAAATTGTTCCATGTAGTCGATTGCAGCACAAACTGAAGGCCACACATCAGCCCCAAATGACATATCTCCTGTTGCAGAAAAATCTCTATACACTTGAAGCACAAATTTGGGGTTGAGGTCCTTCCATTTACTTGTATCATGTATGTTATATGCATTCATTTCATCCCAAGGATCGTGTGTTCCTAGATCATGAGGAACAGCTCCTCTAACCTTACGAATTCCACTGTTTCCCTCTGCAAGGAACTTCACTTTCCTGCCATCTTCAGATAACACCGCTTTTGCAAAGTCCCGCTGAATATTAAGTTCAATTTTTGGGAACAGCTCAAGAAGGGCAAAAGAGGCATAAAAATGAACATCATACGTGCACCACATAATATACTCAACTCCTTCCAGATACAAAAACCTACCAACATCCTCAGGGTCATTCTCTACATCCTTGAACATACAGAGGCTGTTACTTTTTTCCTGAGAAGCCACTGAATTGTCATCATCTGATCCACTGGTACCTGTAGAATTATAGCCAGTGAGTGCAGCATGCTCAACCATTGCTCCTTGTTTGTGATTGACTCTGGCAGCAGTTACATCTGTACTTATTTTCACTTTTGCTGATTGGCGTTGATTCTTCCTTAAATTCTCACAAGGCACAGAAGAGTCTGCACAACAAAATTGAAAAGAGTCATTAACTTACCGTTCATCTTAAATAATTAATAAGCACATGACAACAAGTGACTTCTTTAACACAAATAAAAAGGAAGAATGGCTTTAAAAGCCATGATGTAACTTAATGACAACCACAAATCAAAAATAAGCTTAAGACATCTGCAATTACAAATTTATCCAATATAGGACACACTAGAGCTAAACTATGGTAAGAATGCAATCATAATCTATAAACACGGCCCAAAATCAAAGGTTAGGGTTTAGACAACTACCAATCCAGACTGTGCCACCAGCAACCAAAAAGTACAGTTCGTTAAACAATGTAAACTTGTACCTGCACAAATGTTCACACTCTTTTAGCCACAAGATCAAAGGAAGTAATAAGGCTCTGAGATAGACAGTATCAATAGAAAGATCAAATTGTTTTCATTTCAGATAATCATGTATTACGGAAAGTTACTAGCATCAGTGCACCTATAAAACATGGACACAAGATAAAAGAAATGACACAAGACAGGCACAGCAACAAGGCAAACTTCAAAAAAAAAAAAAATCAAAAATCAAAATAATTTACAGTACAAAATGTGGTACAATATTGTGTTCAAAGGATGAATCGAACACAAACATTTCTCATTTTTAGAAGTGCCCGTGCAACACAGGTGCATATCTAATGTAGCTTGGCATTTTAAAGGGGGAGAAAAAAGGGATAGATTGAATTCTCTAGACATTCACTGGGACTAACTTAGATGTCACAACTATTTCACATTACTAAGGATAGAGTCCAGAATGAACAGGTACCCAAACACAACTCATGTTTAAATGACAAGATGTGTTATAATTGTGGACAATATATGACTCTGTTTTGGAGCAGAAACAATATCTGCAGAATAGGAAGGTTGCAATATCATAAACTCAAAGCTAATTCTCTAATGTTGATGTACCAAAGCATTAGCTTCAGGCAAAGCAGCAAATGACTTGATCTACTGTCATTAAAAGGTGAGATAAAGACACATGCACTATAATTTTGTCATGACTGAAAACAGCAATTCCAATTACCATTCTGGTAGCTCATCATCCTTGAGGACAGGAGTTTGCCACCTCTCTATGTCTTCCTCCCATCGCTTGTAATCTGATCAAAACATACTAAATGAATGATCAATTATCTAAATAATCTTGTAGAAGACTCAAATTTATTAATTAAATGACCACCATGGAAAAAATCAAACAAATCCGGCACAGAGATACATACTCGTTAGTGCATCATGCACCAAGTTACGTGCAGCTCTTTCAGACGTACCATAGTATTTCGTGTACCTCCTGGAACAGAGAAGACAATTTTAGCAAAACAAATATATGTTTGAGGAAAACACGATATCAGTTTATTGCCTAGAACAAGTGTTTATATGCTCAACAAACGAGTGAAGTGGCAAACAATTTCAGAGCTGTAGAAAAGGGATGACTTTCACTAACACTACCTATAATATGAGCTTCCCTTTCGAAATTTGATTTTTGGGGATGACCAAGCAACTGCAAATGCCACTGTGCACTTTCCATGAGGTTCAACCCAGGTTGAAGCCGAAACAGCTGCACAAAGTGTCTCTCCAGGTGAAGAAGGCATGGTTGGACCAGAATTAAAGTTGTCGTGGTCAAATTGCCCATCCTGATTTTAGAAATGCAAAAATGAATTATACCATGGCATTTTCTAATGCAAGAGAACTCAAAAGTAGAATGACTGTGCTTTGGAGGTACTCAAGTAGGTCGATCATGACAACAGCGAGAAAAATAAATTAGAAGCAAGCGGAAAAAAATATGATCAATCATTGATTAAGACTTTTAGTTCTCAGGTTCTGAAAGGGATCTCTCCAGAAGACAAGAATCAGGTTTTGCAACCAACAGCAGCTAAGATCAGGAGGGTGTGTATCAGACAGGGGACTGTTGAAAGATATTGATTAATTGTATTTTATTCTTTTTTGATTTATGTAATATAATTGGAGCTGGAAATCTGTACATAGTTGTTTTAGAAGTTAGGTATATGATTGAGACAAAGATTTCAATAAAGGGCTCACCTGATGCACAAAATGCGCCCCCAGCTTAGTGTGGGGACAAGGGGAGGGTGAGCGTATATGTATGCAGTCTTCCCATTGCATTTTTTGCAAATAGGCTGTTTCTACACCTCGAACTTGTGACTTCGAGGTCACCAAAGGAGCAACTCAACCATTGTGCCAAATTTCGCCCTCTGAGTCAAAGATTTCAATATTTAGGTTTATTGAGAGAGAGACAAAATTGTAGAATTTAGGTTTTCCTTCTGTAGTTGGTTCATTATTTTAGTTTGTGATAATCTTGTATATATATTTGGCTAAAACCATGTAAAACAAATGAAGGGAGAAACAAATCAGGATGTAGAGTCGCATTGGTCCATAACACCTGATATCAGAGCCATAACACCTTGAGATCAATCTTTGAGTCCATGGTTCTTCCCTCATTAGTGATAAGAGAAGTTCTTCTCCCTTCTATTTAATTCACAGTGATATATGGAGACCCTCAACAGTTCCAAATATTTCTAGCTTTTGGTGATTTGTTTCTTCCATGGATATCGCACTAGGGTCACTTAGATATTCCTGCTTAAAAATAAAAATGATGTAAGCTATGTTCTTCTTAATTTTCATACGATGGTCCATAACCAATTTGGTATAAAAATTAGAAGGGTTAGGACCGATAATGCTCGAGACCAAACAAGGTCTTGTCTCCCTACTTGCTAAAGGAAAGGATCGTCCATGAATCATCGTGTAACACTACCCCACAACAAAATGGGATTGTTGAAAGGAAAAATCACCACCTTCTAGACAGTAAATGAGCATTATTTTTTCATGATAATATGCCAAAAAAATATTGGGGGAAGCACTGCTTACATCTGTTCACATCATAAACAAAATTCCCTCACGAGTCTTAGCTTCAAAAAGTCTAATGGAAGTTATATCCAAGTTTTATCCCAACATTACAGTCACAAGTAACTCACTCCTTGGGTATTTGGGTATCTTTCATTTGTCCATGTCTATAACCATAACCAGGGAAAATTGGACCCTTGAGCCATTAAGTGTGAGTTTGTCGGATACTCGTCCAATGAGAAGGGTTACAAATGCTTCCATCCACCCACTAGAAAACTATGTCTCAACCGATGTCACCTTTGTGGAAGCAAAACCATCATTCATGCTTCATCTAAACCTGAGTCCCCAATTTCAACTAAGTCTAAATCCCCTATTCCATATGCTCCTGGTTTGCACAACTCTCCAATAAGGGATAATAGAGTTTTGATCATCTCAAACTTGAACAGATGTACTTGAGAAAGGAAGCTCCACCTCTGGATCTAAAGCAAGCTCAAACCACCAATCCAAGCCCTCAGAATGAGGTAACAATATCTAACCCCATACCAACTACTAATCACCAATTTCTCGAGACTCAAATTGCAGACCTTGACATACCCATAGCTATGAGAAAAAGGAACTCGAGAGTGTACCAAAGGACCACTATATCCGTTATCCCATTTTGTAACCTTCAAAAACTTTTCACCAGACCACAAGAGCTTCCTTAAGAGTCTAAATGAAATATCAATTCCAAACACTTTATCTGAGGCATTATCCAAGGAGGAGTGGAGGAAGGCTATAAGGATTGAAATAGATGCATTGGAAAAGAATAAGACATTTGCTAAAAGGAAAGAAAGCAACAAGATGTAAATGGGTTTTTTCTTTGAAGTTTAAGGTAGATGGATCGCCAGAAAGCCACAAAGCAAGATTAGTTGCTTAGGGGTACCCTCAGACTTACTGAATTGATTATCAAGAAACATTTGCACCGGTTGCAAAAATGAACACCGCGAGAATATTGTTATCATTAGCTGCCGGCTTTAATTGGGAATTACAACAATATGTTGTGAAGAATGTCTTTCTCCATGGTGATCTTGAGAAGAAATTTATATAAGCATCCCTGAAATTTATATGAGCATCCCACTGGGATTTGGAGGAGTTGAAGAGAATAAAGTATGCTGATTAAGGAAGGCATTATATGGCTTAAAAGAGTCTCCTCATGCTTGGTTTGGAAGATTTACAACAGTAATTCTAGCAATCGGGTACAAACAAAGTCAGGGAGATCACACCCTTTTCACAAAGCATGAGTTACAATTTTGATAGTTTGTCGATGATATAATTTTGACCAGAAGTGATGAAAAAGAAAAACAAGCTCTAAAGAAGTGCTTGGTCAAGGAATTTGAGATACAAGACTTGGGAAGATTGAAGTATTTCCTCAGGATTGAAGTAGTGCACTGTAGAGAAGGAATCTTTATTTCCCAACAAAAATACATTAGTGATTTCTTGAAGGAAATGGGAATGTTAGCTAGCAAACCAATTACAACGCCCATTGAGCACAACCATAAACTTGGAGAAGCTGTTGAAGATCGAATTGTAGATAGAGAAATATACCAGAGATTAGTCAAAAAACTTATCTACCTTTCTCGTACACGGTCAGACAGAGCCTACTGTTTTGGTGTTGTTAGTCAATTTATGCATGCCCCCAAGGAGGTTCGTCTTCTAGCTGTTTACTGAGTGCTCCAACACTTAGAAGTCTATCCTGGAAGAGGAATAATATTTAAGAGAAACTCTGAACCATCACTCGAAGCCTACACAAATGCAGATTTTGCAAGGTCTCGTGTTGATTGGAGGTCTACTACAGGCTATTGCACCTTTCCCAGAGGAAATTTGATAACATGGCGAAGCAAGAAACAGAACTTTGTAGCCTGGTCAAGTGCACAAGCTGAGTTTAGAGCAATGGCTTAAGGAGTCTGTGAATTGTTGTGATTGAAAATCACACTAGACGACCTAAAGGTTAAATGGAATGGACCAATGCGACTCTACAGCGACAATAAGACAGCCATCAACATTGCACATAATCCTGCACAACACAACCAAACCAAACATATCGAGGTAGATAGGCATTTCATGAAGGAAAAATTGGAAAGTGGACTGATCTGTACTCCATTTGTTCCCACCGGCAATTAATTAACTGATGTATTAACAAAGACACTCGACAATGGTACCTTTCAAGAAATTATTGGTAAGCTGGGAATAAAAGACTTATATTCATCTGCTTGAGGGGTAGTGTTAAAAGATACTGATTTATTATATTTTATTCTTTCCTGATTTATGTAATATAATTGAAGTTGAGAATCTGTACATAGTTGTATCTAGAAGTCAGGGAATTACAATATTTAGGTTTATTGAGAGAAAGTCAAAAATTGCAGTATTTAGATTTTTCTTTTGTATTTAATTCATCATTTTTGTTCATGATAACTCTTGTATTTATATTTGGCTGAAGCCATGTAAAACATATGTGAAGAAATAAAAAAAAAAAAAAAAAAAACCTCTCAATATTGTCTTTTTCCACACTTGTCCTTTTCCACAGGGACAATACCTGCAGCATTGTACCCCACATCTCTTTTGCTGTAACACAACTTCCTCCAGACAGCCCAAAAGAAGGCAAAACAGTGACATTAACATTCTGAGTTTCACATGCAGCTATAGCAAATGTGACAGGAGGGTTGTCTTTTGCTGTCCTGCATGAAGTTTCAAAGAATTAAATTGAAATGTCAAGGACAAATGGAACTGCAACTCCCAGACACGGAAAAGAGAAACCTAGGAGCACACTGATTTCATAAATCAGAATGTAGATGAAGGAAAAGGCAATTTCATCAGACATTTCATAAACCCAAACACACTTAATTTGAGGCAGCAGTGTAAATCAACTAAAATAAAGAACACATGAGAGAGAGAGAAAGAAAGTTGAAAAAATATAATGCAAAGCATAAGCATTTTGTAAGAAGAAAACATAAATCAGAATGAGTATTAATTGTTAATGACATGCTTCATGGAAATTGAAACTTTCCAGTTGGAGGTCTAATTCTTCTACATAATGCACTACATAATGCACTGCCCACCCAAAACAGGTGGCAATACTAGCTGCAACTGTGTACTCCCCAACATCATTTCCCAAGCATTTCATATTATTCTACTTGCCTCACAGTAAACATTCATCATCACTGACCTTTATATCTAGTTCCTTTCCTCATTGATCTTTTGTCTTCTTCTTCTACTTCCACCATAGTATACTTGGATGAGCACCGAAGACCAAAGACAATAGCCATTCTCACTCAGTTTTTGTCACTTTTTCCTATGCTCTAATATCCATTCCTTTGCATTATAATGTGTTTGGGTAAATCTTCCAAGACCATGATTGTTTAGTGAATATAATTTTTACTTGTTCTTAAAACTTAATTTTGAGGTTGACTGTGAATTGTGTCTCAATTCTCCACTGATACAGATGGTGATCAAGTTGCAAGCCTTGTCAAAATATGGACCAGAACATGGATAGCTAATGCTCAAAAATGGCATAAGAAAAACGAACTTCCACTCCAACAATGTCACTACTCTATTATCATTCCAAGTTAATTCAAACACAAAGTTCAAAACATTAGTTGCTTTTCTTAGACAATAATACATGAACAATTTCTAGAAGTTAGAGATGGCATGAGAGATCTTCAAAAGACTTAGCACAACATGACATGCAAACTTTCTACATAATTATGTATCTACTTTATTATAAAAGGAACACAATTTTCAAAATTCTAAAGTTGCTTCAGACTTCTTTAGACAAATAGTCCTATGAAATAGAGAGGTTCAAGCCATGAAACATCTCCACTCTCTTGCTAAACAAACTCCTACAATCATCTCTAAAAACATTCCACAATTATTTGCTTAAGTTCCACATCATAAAGCCTATTAATTTGCATACACTGAATATATCCATTTAGATCTTAAAAAAAAAAAAGTTCAAAGATAACAGACTGATTGAATCTCTCTCTCTCTCTCTCTCCCCCCCCCCAACTATTTGCTTAACCTTCCACATCATAAAGCCTATTAATTTTCATAAACTGAATATATCTATTTAGAAGGTTCTTATCTAAAAAAAAAGGTTCAAAGATAACCAACTGATTGAATCTATCTCTCTCTCTCTCTCTCTCTCTCTCTCTCTCACTCTCTCAATGATGACAAAATGCCATAACTTGAGCCACTAAAATTACACAACAAAGGAAATTTTGTTCTATTGACACAACTTGTACACAGTTAATGGTGTGCACAACATACACTAACAAAACCCACACTCAATGAGTATTCACACATTACTATGATGCACTAACAAACACTAAACAAAACATGTAAAAGGTGAGAAAATGTGGATAACAAGTACACAACATTTTTCATTCTAGCACTCTCACAGAGGCACTTCACTCGCACAAAATTAAGACACCTCATTAAGACACTCACACTCACGCAGTCACTACTATACTATAAATGGTATTGGACTGGAAACACAAATACAATAACCAACCTCAACAACTTTGCAGCAAGTTTTGCACTTTCTAGTTTTTGATCGAATGAGGTTAAATTTGTTACGTCAGACTGGGCCTTGAGTTTTTAAAATCTTTTCCCTTTTTTCTCTCCAAACCTATATATTTTGGTGATCAACATTAGTTGTATACCAGGCCTTGGACTGCCACTCCTACATATCTACCAACATGTTTTTCACTTACCTAGTTGCATATGTGCAAAAATTTTACATTTCAGCTACCATTTGGCTATATAAACACTTAGCAAATTTATGTGTGCTCCCCTTTTTTTTCTTAAGCTCAGCACCTCATGGGCATTCCTTAATCTGCTTTTATGACAATATATCTGTCTCTGTGTTTTCTTATCTCTCTAGTTCACTTTTAGAACTCTCAAATGACAAAACATAAGAGAAATAAAAATACATCTTGCATGGGGACATAGACCTTGTCTTCCTGTGCATATTTCAAAGCATCTAAATACCCCAGCGGAAAATCATAAACCAACCATCATATAAAGCTAATTGAGTAAAATGACTTGCTTGTGATGAAGAAGTACGCCAGATACTCCGTCTTCGCCTCTATTGAAAGACAATAAGAAAAAGGGGAGAAAGAGAAAATGTCAAATTGATGTTCAAGGAAAAACAAATTTTGATAGAAAGCTTTATACGTATTCCACAATACAGACATAAATGGCTCATTCACATGATCTCCCGAAAGGTGTGAGATTCCCCCAATAGAATTCTGTAAAACAAATATAAACCACGATGACTATTTTAAGACACTATTGCATAACACTAGATAGAAAAACAAAGTTAACTTACCGCCCATGTAAATAGAAGGCTGACCCTTGCCCTTTCCTTGCCAGTGTTGACCAACTAGTGTCAAAACAGAGACAACCTCATGAATAAACCAGAAGATCAAGATCTAAAAGTTGCTGAATTAGCAAAATAGATATTGTTGTTTCCTTTGCCAGAAAATCCGCATGGTATGAGAAGTAGGATAATTCATGCTTGCAATTGTTATGAGAAGATACATACTGTGTATACAAATACAGCAGTTGGAAGGCTGCTATCACAATAGTTATGAGGTATAAAAGGGGATATCTGGCGACAAGATATTTTCAGTTCTGGATCCGGCTCACCTGGATGCAAAGTAGCATACGTATCATTCAGGGAAATTCATATATGTACGCAGAAAAGGTTGTTTACTACAAACATACCATCATATATCGTCCATGCCCTAGGAAATAAAGCATGATATGTAGAATGCTGGCCACTCAAATTCCAACCCCATGACGAGATTCCTTGGTCATCAGGCTTCCTGGAAAGGATGTCAGCACAACTTAGCTACAAATCTGTCTGACTTCTTAACCTCCCCCCCCCAAAAAAAAATAAAAATAAAAAACCTCCTAGCAGAAAAAGGAAAAGTAACATAGATGCAAACTAAACCACGCATTCACAGAACATCAAAACAATTCATAGAAATAGTCAATTGACAGGTCTTGCTCATGAATAACCTCACTGAATTCAAGACAATGAGCACATATGTAAGAAATAGCTCTGTTTCTAAAATACATTATGTTAATATATTGTTCTTTCTTTATTTAGTTTTGTTATAGTTGTACATCCCTTCATTACCTTTCTAAAGATTTTTATTACTATTGTATATATTCTTGCTGTGATTACTACTGTATTTTTTCCTATAATAGGTCTAGGACTAAGGAATCTGATTATGCTTACTATATTAGACCCCAGGATTAAGAGATTTGATCATTCTTGATATCTATATATTGTAATTTTCTTAGTGAAATGAATAAAACATTTTTTCAGAAATTCTCTTTAATTTTTTTGTCATGGTATCAGAGCCAAGAGTCTAAGATCATTTCATCTTGTGTCTGGTTCCTTGTCTGTCTCCAAGATTTTAGTGATTTGTTCCTTTTTTTCATGTTCTTCTATTTTGTTTTCTTGGACCTGGTCTCTTAGTTCTTGTTTCTAGTTGAGTCATGTTTTTTGAACGATCTGAACACTTTCTTGTTCGATTTAATAGCAAGAGCTATTCTGCTTGGGCATTCCAATTTCAGATCTTTGTCAAGAGAAAAGAATTATGAGGTCATATTGATGGGATAGATCCTGCACCTAACAGCGTGAAGGAGAAAGAGAAATATGTGAAATGAAAGGTGAAGAATGCTTAGATTATGTCTTGGATCCTTGGAAGTGTGGAACCCTCCATACATCTCAATTTCAAGCCTTATAAGACCTCTAGAAAAATGTGGGATTACTTGAAGAAAATTTACAATCAAAGCAATACAGCACGAAGGCTTCAATTGGAACTCGAGTTGGGTCAACTCATTCAAGGGAGTAAGTCAATCCAAGAGTTCTATTCTTCCTTTGGAAATCTTTGGACTGAGTACACAGATATTGTGTATGCAAGTATACCTCATGAAGGACTCATTGCTATCCAACGTGCGCATGAGACTAGCATGCGTGACCAGTTTTTAATGAAGTTAGGGGAGAGTTTGAATCAATCAGGTCCAACATGATGAACAGAAAATCAGTTCCTTTATTGGATATTTGTGTAGAAGAGCTTCTCAGGGAAGAACAACGGCTAGTTACACAGGCTGTTTTAGAGCAGAAAGCTCAAAATTCTACTCTAATTCCTGTTGCCTACGCTGCTCAAAGAAGATCTAAAGGAGGCAGAGATATGACTAATGTCCAGTGCTATAGTTGCAAAGGATTTGGGCACATTGCTACTAATTGTACTAAAAAATTCTGCCATTATTGTAAGAAAACAGAGCATATCATCAAAGATTGTTCCATTTAGCCTCCAAAGAAATCTGAAACTGCCTACAATGTCTCGGTTGGTTCCTTAAATGCCTCTAGTCTTAGTCAGTCGTCTATTACTCCTGAAATGGTCCAACAAATGATAGTTTCTGTCCTTTCTGCTTTAGGCCTTTCAAATAATAAAAATTCTAATCTTAAGCTTTGGTATTTTGATTCTGGTGCTACCAATCACATGACCAACACTGTCTTACATTTAAATAATGTTAAAAAATATAAATGCGATCTTCAGATTCATACTGCCAATAGTAATTCCTTACCTATCACAACTGTCGGTGATATTTCAGCCTCTTTAAATACTGTTTTTGTGTCTCCTAAGCTATCCACTAATCTTATATCTGTCGGCCAATTAGTTGATAATAATTGTAGTGTTCAATTTTCAAATTCTGGTTATCTTGTGCAGGATTAAGTGTCTGGGAAGATGATCACGAAGGGACCTAAAGTGGGACGTCTCTTTCCTTTGTTTTTATCTCCCTCTCCAGTGTCAAATTATGTTGCTTGTAATATTGTTCAATATGATAATCAGATGTGGCATAGACATTTAGTACATCCTAATCCTCATGTGCTTCGATTCTTGTTTAAATCTGGTTTACTTGGAAATAAAAATTTTACTTCTTCTAATAATGATATTGTTGACTGTGCATCTTGCAAACTTGGTAAAAGCAAAACGCTTCCTTTTCCATTACATAAAACCCACACCACCAAACCTTTTGAACTTGTACTTACTGATGTATGGGGTATTGCCCCTGTAATTTCTCATGAACATTACAAAAAATTTGTTACATTTATCGATGATTTCACTCGTTTTACTTGGGTATATTTCTTTCGGTCTAAAAGTGAGATTTTCTCTGTGTTTAAAGTCTTTCTTGCTTTAATTGAAACACAATTTTCTACCAAAATCAAAATCTTACAATCTGATTCAGGTGATGAATATATATCAAATGAATTTCAATTTTTTCTTCGAAGTCATGAGATCATATCACAACGTTCTTGTCCTTTCACTCCACAACAAAACGGTGTGGCCGAAAGAAAGAATCGTCATCTTCTCAATGTTGTTCGAACTCTTCTAATTGAGTCTTGTGTTCCTTCTCATTTTTGGTGTGAAGCTTTGTCTATTGTTGTTTATTTGATTAATAGATTACCATCTCCAAACTTGAACAATGATTCTTTCAACTTTCGTTTGTTTGGGCATGCATCAAATTATTCCAATCTTCATATTTTTTGATGTGTTTGTTTTGTTCACCTTCCTGCACATGAGATAAATAAACTCAGTGCCCAATCTGTCAAGTGTGCTTTTTTAGGATATGTTGGAATTCAAAAAGGATTTGTTTGCTATGATCCTCACACCTGTCAAACTTGTGTCTATGAGAATGTCATTTTTTTTTAAAAAAATCAGCCCTTCTTTAGCACACAACAGACTTCAGAATTCCCTTCTCTATCTGCTTTACCACATTTTCCTGACTTGCCAACATCAGTCCAAAGGTTTAAACTTGGTTATGTTTATCGTCAACGCACTCCTACATCTGATCCTCCTACAGGTCTCACTGAGGTCCCTCCACATCTTCCTGTGACATCTGATTCTGTTTTACCCATTTCCAATGATCCAACTCCTCTTCAAAGAAGCTCTAGACCTCACAAACCTCCTGAAAGGTATGGTTTTTCAACCCCTATGGCTATGTCTACTACTTTGTCTTCCATTTCCATTCCCACTTGTTATAAACAGGTTATGGAACATGAATGTTGGCAACAAACAATGGAAGTAGAACTTCAAGCACTTGAGGAAAACCAAACCTGTTTTATATCAAAAAAAAAAAAAAAAAAAAAAAAAACCAAACCAAACCTGGGACATTGTTTCTTGTCCTCCAAATGTTAAGTCCATTGGTAGTAAGTGGGTCTATGCTGTAAAACTCAAGTCTAATGGCTCTTTAAATAGATACAAACCTCGATTGGTTGCTCTTTGCAATAAACAAGAATATGACCTCGCCTATGAAGAAACATTCGCACCAGTTGCTAAGATGACCATGGTGAGAACCATTATTGCTATTGCATCTTCTAAATCTGGGTCTTTATCTCATATGGATGTAAAAAACGCCTTCTTGAATGGGAACCTTAAGGAAGAGATTTACACGAAACTTCCACCCGGTATGTCAATGACGACTTCTCATGAAGTTTGCAAGCTAAGACGCTCTTTGTATGGGTTGAAGATGGCACCTAGAGCCTGATTTGAGAAGTTTCGCAACACTCTTCTCATCTTCTCTTTCACACAAAGTCAATATGATTCATCACTTTTCTTTCACAAGACAGCAACTGGTATGATTTTTCTCTTAGTCCATGTTGATGATATTATCATCACTGATGATGGCAATGGACTGATCACAAAACTTCAAAATATGTTGCATAGTGCATTTAAAATGAACGATCTTGGACACCTCACATATTTTTTGGGGCTGGAAGTTCACTCTCGAGATCACGGTTTGTTTTTAAATCAACATAAATATATTCAAGATCTCATTGAGTTCGCTGGTTTAAAGGATGCTACTGCACTTGATACGCCAATGGAGGTGAATATGAAATGCCAAAAAGATAAAGGCAAGCTTTTCCCTGATCCTTTTTTATATAGGCAACTTGTTGGTAGTCTTATCTACCTAACAATTACAAGGTCCGATATCTCATATGCTGTCCATATAGTCAGCAAATTTATGCAATCACCTCGACATCATCATCTTGCTGCAGTTCGTCGCATTATTCGATATTTAATTGGGTTACCTACTCGTGGATTGTTTTTTTCTACAAAATTTGCTCTTCATTTGACTACATATAGTGATGCAAATTGGGTTGCTGCCCGGATATTAGGAAGTCTACAACAGGCTGGTACATCTTTCTTGGAGAAGCCTTGATTTCTTGGTAGTGTAAGAAATAGGATTGTGTCTAAATCTTCCACGAAGGCTGAGTATAGAGCCATGTCTGCAGCTTGTTCTGAAATTGTGTGGTTACGTGGTCTTCTTTCCGAACTTGGATTTCCTCTAACTAATCCGACTCCACTTCATGGTAATAATACTAGTGTCATTCAAATAGCTGCAAATCCAGTATATCATGAATGCACAAAGCACACAGAGATGGACTATCATTACATTAGGGAGGCCTTCACACGAGGTGTTATCACTCTTTCTCATCTTACTACTGATCTTTAAATAGCTGATGTCTTTACGAAAGTTTTGATATGCTAACGACACAAGTTTCTCAGTAGCAAATTGATGCTACTCGACTTACCCATATCAATTTGAGGGGAGATGTCAATATATTGTTCTTTCCTTATTTAGTTTTGTTATAACTGTATATTCCTTGATTACCTCTTTAAAGATTTTCATTACTATGTACATATTTTTGTTGTAATTACTGTTATATTTTTTCTTATAATAGGTCTAGGACTAAGGGATCTAATTATGCTTACTATATTAGATCATAGGATTAAGAGATTTGATCATTCTTGATATCTATATATTGTCATTATCTTAGTAAAATGAGCAGAATATTTTTTCAAAAATTCTCTTTTATTTTTTTGTCACATTCTTCAACCATAATCAAGCTTTTCATAGATGGCCATAAATGCAAACACTACCTCCATCTCCCAAATCCTCTCGATCAGTAAAGTATACAATGCAATAAAGTATTGACGAGACATGTACGTAATTAACCTTATCTTTTAAAAAAAAATATATAAAAAAACCTAGTATGGGAAATAATTCTAAAACTAACCCACATATGTCGAGTGTTGAAGATTCGACAAATCAAAAAAATCGAATGAACAATGTATGTCGAGACTAGACTCGACATAGTCATGAGGCAGTTCAAAACGCAAGCCCCTTCTTCTTTCCCCATTTCCTTCTCCTCTCCTCTTCACCCAAGACGAAACCCTAGCCCTAAGTCTCTGCCAATGTAATCCGGCCACCATCTGCGCATTCCGGTGGATGCTGCAACCTCCGGTGACTTTGTTGTGCACCCTGCAACCTTCATCCCAAAATTGCAACATCAAGAAAGCTCCGAAGGTATATTGTGATCATTGGTTCAATTTGGTCCTTCAAAGTTGAAATGCTTAATTTGATAGTGAATGATGTTTGTTGGGTGATGTATATTATGTTCATTTAAGTAGATTTGTTGAGAAATTTAATTGTAAAACTTAGAATTTAGGGTTTGCTGAGAATTTAAGGTACGTTCACTAATTAATGAATTAATAATTCTGTTGAATTGTTAATTAATATAAATTCATATAAATTTAGGATGTTTGTTGAATTAAATGTTAATAAGTAGTTTTTCATGTTTAGATGAAATGGCAGAAATGGTGAGATTGTTATGTTATGGTAATAGTGAAATTGTGACAGGTAATGACGGAGTTCGTTATGATCATGGTCCTTCGAACCTGATTAGAGTGAGAAAGAATATATGTTTTAATGAATTGATGTCTATAATATGTAAAGATTTTCGGATAAATTGTATAGCAAAACATCTGGAGATTTTTCATTATTGTCCCGTTTCATACATCCAACATGGAAATGTACGGTTTGAATTGGTGCAGCTCAATAATTAAGACGATATTTTTAATTTTATGGAATTTGTGGTGACTATTAGAGTGGATTCCATTTGTGAATTATTTATAAAATCATACAATGGTGGAATGACTGTGCAATAAGGTTGTGATTATACGGATAATTATCCACATATCGAATCTCGAGTGGATCTTGCTTTTGCAGAAGTGGATAACGATGTTGATAAGGAAGAAAAGGCGAAAGAATAGGATAATGATGAAGAAATTGGTGGTGGGTGATGCGAATGAGTTAATGATCGGATACTCCTCAGTCCTTGCGCACAGAGGTGGTGGTTGGGGAAATGCCTATAACCGAGTAGACAACTCAATCTCCTTCATGATCACTGCACCCAGAGGTGATGGTTATATAACTTTTGAGAAAGATTGTAAATTGACAAGTGATAGCTGGAGTTTCAGTAATGAATTGAAGAAGATGAGATTTGAGTCGTAGGATCAACTTATTTATGCTGTCAAAATGCACCATTTGAAGTATCACTATCAATTTTGGATTGGGAAATCAACCCGTGAACTTTGGACAACAATATGTACTCAAAAGGATAAAGATTGTAAGTGGAGGTTGCGTACTCGTAGAACAAGACTAGTTGGCGCCTTTGTGATTACTATTATTGAGGGACCACATGTGTGAATGTTGGGTTGACGCAGAATTATAGACAGCTAAATTCAAATTTGATAGTCCGACATCTTTTTAACTATATGAGAAAAGATCCCGGTGTCAAAGTTTCATTCCTCCAAATTGTCATGACCGAGAGAACCACATATGCAGTTTCCCGTAGAAGAGTTTGGGCAACGAAGAGGGCTATAGAGATGGTATACAGTGATTGGATGATTCTCACAAACAATTGCCTCGGCTATTAGATGCAATAGTGCAAATGAATCCGGGAACACAAGTTACTTGGAAATTGGGTCCGTCAAATGCAAATGGAGAGGGTTTTTGAAGCTATCTTTTGGGCATTTGATCATGGCATCATGGCTTTTAGGAATTATAAGCCATTGATAAGTATAGATGGGACTCATTTCTTTGAGAAATACAATCACAAATCGTTGATTGCATGCAATATGGACGGCGCGAATCACATTGTCCCGTTGGCATTCGGGTTGGTTAATGGAGAGTCAGTTATTTCATGGTCGTGGTTTTTGAGTTGTGTGCGAGAGCATGCTCTTGGAGATAGGGAGGGTCCCATTTGTTTAATTTTGGATCGACGTGAAGGGATAAGGGCAACAATTGCTCATCCAGAGTTTGGATGGTCACCTCTGAATGTTGTTTGACTATTTTGCATGTGTCATGTTGTTAGTAATTTCAACACGCACTACAAAAATAATCTTGTAAGAGAATTGCCACCATTGTTGCATTATAGCCACAACGTAAAAAATTTGACTTTTATATGGCGAGAATGAAGGAGTTAAAAGAAAATGCTCTTGATTATTTTGGAAATATTGCCCCTGAACAGTGAACTCTTACTAACGATAGTGGTTTTCGTTTTGGGTAAATGACAACAAATATAAGTGAAAATTATAATGTCATGTTAAAGGGTGCAAGGCACTTAGAGACTTTTTACAATTTGGTGAACTATTTTGAGACTTGATTGGGTGAGGCGAGAGCGAAAATAGCAAGAGGAGAGCGGTACACAAAGTATACCTCTATTATGCTAGGGAGATGGATGAGAATGGCTAACCTCCATACGGTTTTCTCTTTTAGTAGGAAGCATGGGATCTTTAAAATAGAAACAGGCTATAGACAGACAAAGTATGACCACAAAGGAGGTAATAAACAGATTGTGAATGTGATAGATGAGCATTGCACATGCGATAGATGGCTAACGTATAAAATTCCTTACTCTCATGCAATTGTTGCTCTAACACAGACGATAATTAATGTGCATACGATCATCGGGAAATAGATGACATGAAAACACCAACTTAGAGTTTATGAACATCATTTCTTACGGGTGGGAGACCATTCCAGTTGGCCCATGGGTTCGTACCCAATTATCATTCTTGATATATCACTTTGACGTGAGAAAGAAAAACCTAAATCATCTCGATATCACAACGAGATGAATTTTCGAGAATCATTCTCGCGGTCATCATGTAGAAGTTGTAGTGCAGAGAGTCACAATAAGAGGAGATGCACGAAGTAAATGAGGTGCGGATTTTGTGACAGACAAGGGCACAATCGAAAATATTATTCAACCCAAACCAATAATAATGTATTTAGAGTAAAGTTCTTCTTAATGTAACGACCATCATCCTGTATTAATGTATTTCTTAATGAATAGTAACTGTTATTGTATTTTATGGATTTCTTAAAATGCTCACTTATATGATTTATGACTTTCTTAATAAACATCTTAACTGTTCTTATATCTTATATTTTATGACTTTCTTGTATTAATGAATTTTTTAATGAACATCTTAACTGTTATTATACTTGTATCAATATTTTTTTCTTTCATTTTGTCGTAAATGGAATCTAGACCTACTGATCAGAGCGTGCTACGCTTCGAGCGAGATTACCGTTCTTCGAAAGTTTGGGAGGGAGAGGACACTACGTGGCTCACTTGCCGTCGACATGAGGCAGTTCTACGACGTCTGGAGCACAGTCATATTGATGAGTGGGTTCTTCCTCTTCTAGAGCAGTCAGGCTTTTTGGGTGTCGCTCGACTACGATTCAATCAATTAGACCGGCATTTGATCACTGTATTAGTGGAGAGATGGAGGCAGGAAACACATTTCATATATCCCACGGTGAGCTTACGATCACACTATAAGATGTAGAGATGCTGTTAGGTTTACCTATAGATGGGATTTTCATAGTAGTTAGGTCGATGGGTGTCCCATGGGTGATGTGTGTGAGAGATCATTAGGTGTTAGGCCTCCATATTCTGCTTTTAGGGGGGTTATACTTGAGTATGCCGTGGTTATTTGATTTTTTCAATAAGTTGCCCGATAGTGTAGATGATATACATATTATATGATGGACACGGACGAATATTTTGTTGTTGATAGGGGGTGAACTGTTTGGTTATATAACAGTACACTAGGTACACTTACAGTATTTGTTACTATTAAAGGATTTAGATTCTTTTGGTGATCGTAATTAGAGTTCTGCATGCTTGGTTTTCTTATATGGACAGTTTTGTATAACCACATATGCACATTCACATGAGATAGGTGGGGCGCTTATTTTTTTTTTACAGATCTAGATATGGAAAAGGTTCCCTTATATAACTACCATTAGGCGATCACTGCACACGGAGGATGATCCACTGGCTTTACGGTGGAAAGCAGATTTTGATATTCATTTGATAGGCAGATGGTAGATTAGGTCATGTGGGTGCCCTATATTGAAAACGTATTGTCTTCCCTTCCCGAATACTGTCACAAGAGGAGGTATATTTGACACGTCCACATACCACATCTGTTTTAGTATAGTGAAGTGACACTTTGCTGATAGAGTGATCCGTCAGTATGGAGAGATTCGGTATATTCTGGATCATTGTGATACTGAGAATCAATTTCACGAGACTAATACGAGATATGTACAAGAGATTGATTGATCAGTCGAGCATGCACATTATGTAGACATTTGGTCTCAACGACACAACCATCTAGCTCTACTTGACACGTCATTTGGACTAGCCGTCGATTCTGCCTACACCGTCTAGTACCGCACCATCTCCTGCCAATTTATAGGTTGTCGAGGAGCATATTTGGGATATGTGGTAAGTATACAATTTGTTATCTTTTATTTATATCAATAATTTACATTTGTTAATTTAACTAACATATATATACTTTCTTGTAGTAAAATACTCTGAATCAGATTCGAGACTGAGGATGTTGATGTGCATGGGTTGGCGGATTCGGCTATTGCGGTCTTACCCGATGACATGGTATACCTATTAAGATCTCGACCGATCAGAAGTGGAGACGAGGGAGGTGATGAGGACCGAGCACGTAGACGACGACAAGGGAGAGCACGTCCTAGGAGATCACCACCGTTGCTACATCATGCGTCACCGCCGCCATCTCAGCATGCACATGACATTACAGGACCTTCGAGTGCAGGTCCTTCGAGTGGGTATGTAGAGTTTTTCATTTTTCTACACACCTGCATTTGATTTCTCTCAAGTTTTCACTGCGGGGGTTCTATAGAGGGGATCTCATCCTAATATCTTTATTGACGAGGGATTAACATAGGTTGAGAAAGATGATACACCACCCATGTATCATATATCCCATCCTATTTTTTCTAAGCCCCACTATGATGATGTAAGACCCTCCCAAATCACACAGATAGATGATCTGAGTTTAGTGTCTAGTGATAATAGTATAGATATTGGCGTTAAATTAGAGTTATAGAGGGATATACTAGAATCCAGAGGGTTTAGATTGAGTAGATCGAAAACTGAGTATATGAGATGCAGGTTTAGCAACTATGATCAGAATGATGAAGAAACAATTAGGTTAGATGGACAAGATATCCAAAAAAGTAAACGATTTAGATATTTTGATTCCATCATTCAAAATGATGGCAATATAAATAGAGATGTGAATCATAAAATTCAAGCGGGTTCGATGAAATGGAGAAAAGCATCTGGAGTTCTTCGTGAACGCACGATGCCACTACATTTGAAGGGAAAATTCTATAGAATCGCAGTAAAACCTGCACTATTATATGGTACTGAGTGTTGGACTATTAAAAAACAATAAAAACAAAAAATGACGGTAGCAGAAATAAAAATGTTTAGGTAGATGTGTGGTAAAACCAAAAGAGATAGAATTAGAAATGAAGAAATAGAATTAGAAATAAAGAGATTTGTAAAAAATTGAGAATTAGTTCAATTGTGGAAAAAATACAAGAGTGTCGGCTAAGATGGTTTGGACATGTAAAAAGAAGACCCGAAGACGCACCGATTAAAAGAGTAGAAAACTTGAATATAGGAGATCTAGTAAAACATAGAGGTAGACAGCTGAAAATTTGGACGCAAGTTATCCGTAAAGACATGATAGTTAAGGATTTAGACGAGAGGATGACGTTGGATAGGAATGAATGACGTAGAAGAATCAGCACAAATTAAACTATCATATTTATTTTTTTATCTATTCATTTTATTATTATTATTTTTTTCTCATATTTGTCTCTCAAATGGCTGACCCCAAATTATTGGGATTAACGCTCAGATTATTGTTGTTGTAATAAAATTTATATTCTATTATGTGTTGCTTTTGTTGTGTATATTGTGATACACTTGATTTAGTTTGTTTGTTGAATTTGCTATATTGATAAAAAATTGAATGTTGTGTTGTTGAGAAATTTGGGTATAATAATTGATATAATTCGGAGAATAGATATGAGAATTGGAAATGTATAAGTGTTGGGGGGATATAATATGTCTAGTCTTGAAAACTCGACATACACTGTTCATCCGGTTTTTAAGATATATCAAGTTTTCAAAACTCGACATATGTAGGACAGTTTCAGAATTATTTCCCACGTTGGTTTTTTTTTAATAATTTTTTTTTAAAAATAAGGTTAATTCCATACGTGTCTCAAGGATTGACATTGAAAGAACACAGGAAGATATTAACTCAGATGGTCAATGCACAAAATATAAGCCAGAAATTGTAGCTGAGAATGAAATGGACAATGAAACTGGAGAAACCAGAACTGCTCATGGCTGATAAGCTTATTCCATAAAATTAACCCAAACCAAGTATAAGCACTATCAAAGAACCTAGAACTTGGAGTTATATTCCATAAAATGCCCGTTGATCCAAAACAAAACCACTGCTATAGATGCTAATATACAGCAAAGACTACCACTTGGGATTCTCCTAAGAGGGACTCAAAGGCAACTTTGCCCCGGAACAGAGTAAAAGTTATGAACCATGAACCATGAACCATTAACCTTACCAAGATTCTCCTCTTGACAGGTCAACATGTGAAATAACAGCACACATCAAGTTACACGCAACAACAAAAATAGATGTAAATTATCCTAAATTGGTAACAATATAGCTTCACAATATTGCCCTTACCCCAAACCTTCATGTTGACCTGGGGCTAAAACTGACGCATAATTTTTACTTCCTCCATCTCTGGATATAAATATCTGCAGCACCCAAACAATCAATATACCATTAGAATATCTGGACTTCTTGTTTGCAAAATTTTATAAAATTAGTAATGACTGTATTAAGGAAAATTAATAGAAAAAAGAATGCCATATCCAAACAGCAAAACCTAGCAACCTAAGCAAAAGATTTGTCGAATTAGGGAATGCGAGAAAGTGGAAAACAAGAAATGCTACCCCTAAACAACCAGAAGAACCAAAGAACTAATATGATGCATGAAGTATACATAATGAAACCCCAACTTTATTTCAATTACAATCTTCTTATAATATTATAGCCAAATGCTGGACATGATGCCATGCCATGTATCATTACATGCAAAATTCAAGCCAGTGATTGGTTCCACCAAGATCAACAGATCTGACATCTGGGAGTGGCCCCGTCAAAATAGCAAAATGAAAGGTACCAATTTACCCTTAAAGGCCTAATAGTGGCATACCACTAGGATGGTATTGTCATATCATGTACATAATACAGCACTTAAAAATGGGATCTTGTTGCATGTGACGTGTATTTTCTAGTGTATAGATAATTTTGAATTAATTGAACATTTTGTGTGCAGAGACTTTCCGTTTATAGGATTTAATCAGAGTACAAATCAAAAGTTATTTTTTTTTTCCAAGTCCAAAATCTAATGATAAGACAGCCATATGATGGTTCAATATTGTCACGTCTTTTATTCATTATATGCATTCAAATATACAATATTTGGCAAATGACAGCAATCATCTGGGAAGATGGATCAAAAGGCAAGTAACACTGTCTAACTGTTTAGCTTCATCATAGCTTGAACATACCCAGTGGCAAAAACCATCATTCAGATCAGAAGGTATATAAGTGACTGAAATCATGGTGGAATATAAAGAATGATTATTTGTTTCAAAAGAGAATGCAGGACAGCAAAATAGTAGCAAGTTCAAGGGCAGAGATTTACAGAGAATTGATTGGCCATGACAGGAGAAGCTTCGCAAGTACCAGGTATAATTTGCCACTGCCTGAACTCGCCTCTGAAACCTCTAGAAATGCTGCCACTCCTGAAACATATACGCAAAATGAGGCTTTTACAAAATGAAAAATGAATATTACAGTTGATTGAAGTTCTTGTCATGGCTAAACAAAAAAACATACCCCATCCCTCCTAGTGGTACACCCTGAGATGCTGATGGCTTGCAACTTTCCCTAGTGAAAGGGTCAATTGGTGCTTTCTGCACACATGAAAGAACATTGTTTACATATTATGAATCAGCCAAATAAAAAAGACTTGCCAAGAATGGTGGCTTTAGTCACCATAAATCAGTCATTTTGTCAAAAAAAAAAAAAAAAAAAAAAATTCTAAGAAGGGATAAAATCCATCAATATAATGTAACAATTACAACAAAGACGACAACCAAAGTTGACAGGAATCAAAAGATTACCCTTCCCTGTGATGCCTCCTCCCTAATATATGACCAGAGACGTATGCCAAGTCGTACCTATAATGTGATATTGCATAACAATCAGGGAAGAACTAGATAGCAGAAAACAAAAAATGATAAAAACTAGTTATGCATCAGCTGAAGAAAAAGAATTTCAGGATTGAGAACTTACCATTTTGATAGCTTCTACAAAAGTAACACTAAACTCTTTCAATAAATTAGCATGGCTATTTAATCTTCTTCTCCAGGCTTGTTCTGGTGGGGCAGCGCTGTCAAAATCAAGCTTCACACAAAATTACAAGATCAGATTTTGTACAGCATAACAATGAAAGAGAATAGAAGAGGAATAATCCAGATACACACACACACATAGCTTCCAGACTGGACCTTCAGACAACAAAGAAGGGTTAGTCCATTTTATATGTGGGCTATCACCCACCCACCTCTCTTAGAAAATGTAGACATAGGGACAACAAACCCTCCCTACAAACCAAATCCAAGACCAATGGACAGTTGGCCTAGTGGGATGTGGCGCTAGGTCCCTTAACCAAGTTTCCAAGTTCGACTCGTGGCTTATGCATAGAAAAAACTACATTTGGAGGGTAGCCCCCTTAATAGGCCACTGCAAATCCAAAATCGGATTAGTCAGAGCATGACTCCAGATACCAGTTGATATAGCACCAAAAAAAAAAAAAACCAAAACCAAGCAAGCATTGCAGGTTATCTCTCAAGAAGCTAATACTGCACTTAAATCATAAGGAGAAAGACCTCCGGATACTATTGAGCTCAGCAATTGTGGTAGTAACCCATTAATGGATAGATT
The DNA here is from genome assembly GCA_033439265.1 of Dillenia suffruticosa. NCBI lineage: Eukaryota > Viridiplantae > Streptophyta > Magnoliopsida > Dilleniales > Dilleniaceae > Dillenia > Dillenia suffruticosa. The sequence goes on along the minus strand of JAVTVX010000011.1, from coordinate 13,273,974 downwards.
TATTGCAACTAATGACATGTCTAAATTAATGACTGCATTGTTAGCAATGCATTCCTTAGAAATCTGACTGACAACAACCAACAATTTCCACAATCAACCACAACATAATTGCTTATAATTCTCACATATGACAACATATATCCAATCTTCAATCTTGACGTCATTAGACCAATAATTGTTTCTCAAGAACAACCCAATAAAGCAATCCAGATTCTAAAAATAGAACAATCCAGATTCTAAAAATAGAATACCTTTCTTAAGCAGTCTCTTTCCTCTGCTCCATCATACCCGAGAAGCAAAGGCAAACCCAAAGAACCTTGAGGATAGTTCATCAAAAAAGAACAAATTTGACACCCCATCATCGCATTTCAAACCCCCAGCCCTCAAATTTGTCTTACGAATCACAAAAATTTCTCCAAACCAAAACCATGCTCTCAAGTTTCTATAATCAATTTGGTTTTACCGTTTATATATATTTTGGTAGATTGAAATATATATATGTGATTCCAAACAAAGAAATTAGTCTTTATACCGTTTATATATATTTTGGTAGATTGAAATATATATATAATATGTCATTCCAAACCAAGAAATATATTATTGCAAGTATATTGCTTCAAGTAAGAACTTACCAATTGCAAAGTTGTACGACTGATGTATTCTTCAGGAGGCCATGAATTCCTTCTACAGTGAAATATGTTCCCACTCACCATTTCCACTAATCTTCAACTTCAAAATTAAAAAAATATATATAGAGAGAGAGGGAAAGATAAATTCTTCTTGAGAAATTAAAAAAATTGCTTCAACTCAAAACAAGGATTGAAGCGTCTCTGAAAAGCTACGCAACTCAACAATCTTTCCTTAAGCTTAACCCTCTCTATATCTCTCTCTCCAAACTTAAAGGAAATGCGATCCTATCAATCAATCAATACTCGATCAGGAATCTTATTATTCCAAGACCTTGACAAACTTAGGGTTTTGGAAGAAAGTTGGAGCAGATCAGACGAGAGAGTAGACAAGTCCACGAGAAGTATGTGATCCTAAATCTCGGAACTTGAACTTGAAAAGATTTGAATTAGAATTGAATTGAATTGAGTTCGAGAGAGAGAGAGAGATGGCGTGGCGAGAGCGGAGTCAGCCGCCTGTACCCGACGAAATAGAGTCCCTCCTGCGAATCGGTCCAGACGTTCGTTCAAAATTTACACATCTGATTCGTCAGCAGATTTCTCTCTCCTCTCCCTCTCCTCACTTCAAATTTATAAGAAGATAGATGGTAAATCTAGAGAGAGTGAGTTTTCTGAGAGAGATACCGCCTAATCCCTCTCGGAGTTTGATGATTCGCAGGTGCGAGTGCTAACATGCGCGGGGGTGGGGGAGCGGAATGCGCATGTTCTTTGGATCAAGATCAAAACGGTCAGCATATGGAAGGCTAAGATTAGATCATGGAGAGAGAAAGGTTGAAATGTGGGACCAGTGGTCCGAATACTCTAATGGAGAAGAAGTCGCACGGGGAATGCAGTGAGATTCCAGTGTCTACACTCGTCGATCAAAGCCAACACGCCTTTGGCCGTCCTTTTTGGACCTCAACAAACCATCGCCACCAGAAAAAACAAAAGCAAAAATTATAGAGAGAGAGAGAGAGAGAAAGGGCATGGTTGGTTCTTTTGAGGGGCGAGTTATTTTGTTTGACTGAGGTCATGACTCATGAGAACCCTCCGAAAGGCATTTACGAACCTTAAAAAAAAAAATCGTCTAATTAATAGAGTAACACAACACTAACGCTTCTTAATCAAAATTTAAATTTAAATCTTATATATAATAAAAATATATATAAAAAAATTTTATTTCTTAAAAATATAATTCGATTTAAATTAAATATAGTCATAATCGATATAAATACTAATTATTTATAAATATATATATATATATATGTATATATTCTGAGGTTACGACCACAGGACCGCCGGTGGCATGGTTGTTTAGCGGTGCACGTTCGATTCCGAGAAGCACCGCAAAGCAAGATGATTGCGTGATACCATTTTTCTCCTTCGTGGATTCCAGCTTTGGCTTTAAAGGCCTCTTTTCTCTCATCTCAACTTGCTCACAATAACTACCACCTTTTATTGTTCTTTTTTCTTCTTTTCCTTTTTAAAAACTTCTCCATTTTTTTTTTTTTTGGATATGGGTAAATATTATTTACATTTATCATTTAACATTTAATTTTATAAATATTAAAAAGAATAAAAAAATTTTCAACCAAAAGCTTCTTTTTGTAATAGAATTCTTTTTCAGTCTTACTTAATATAGAATTTTTTCAGTCTTCTTGAACTTTGGTTATAATAAAACCAAAGTAGTTGTTTTCGGCATCATATGGAATTGAAGGGGAAAAACAGATAGTTGGCATTGTTGTTCTGTACTCAATTATTAACAACATTTGCAATTATTTGATGGATAACGTACGAATCAGCCATCTCCTTACCTTATCCTCAGGTACGAAGGAACAATAATAAAGTTGTTTAATTATTTCCTTTTAAAAAAAAAAATCTTCCTTTTTCCGGTTTTGAGATTGTGGGATAATACTTGGTTTTTCGCTCACTTCTAATAATACCCCGAAGGAAAAACATCAATTATAATCTCAACTCTAATATTATGTTACAAGTATTTAAACATGATTTTGATATCATATTAAATATTAAAATTAATAGAAATATGAAATTTTAATAATTTATTGCTCTAATAAGATATTATGATAGATCATATTTATATAAAAAAATTTATTATTATAAATATAAAAATTAAAAAATTAAATATTATCGTAATATTTTCTAATAGATTATATATATTGTATACGAATTACCAAATAAAGACTTTGACGATAAAGCCATCTAGAAATTTAAGGAAAACGATGTCGCTTGGAAAAAATGCAACCCTCACATCACCATACTTTATGTTTCCTCTTCAATTATGCATTGATGGGTGAAACCCAAAAACTTCATTTGGCTTAATACAACATTCGGCCCAATTTTTATTAATTTATTTTGTTTTTATTTATGATATTTTTTAATTAAATTTTAAAAAAAATTAAATAACTATGTAAATAAAAAAATAAAATTTGGGAATATATTATTTTATCAATTTTTTTTGTAAATTCAACTTAATTTTTTGAGAATATCATTTTGTTTTGAACTTTTGAGATTAGAAAAAGTAATAAGTTCTTGTCCTGCACTTTGGCAAAACCCAAATTGAATAAATATAAACAATGTGGGACAAATTTGTTCGATAGATTATAATTAAATTGCATGTTGCCAAATAGAAAATACATAAAATTGCATTTTGTCTAGGATCATATAAAGTGTCTTGAAGTCATATTCACTTTTGTGATAAAATAGCTTAATTAATTATCATTTATTTTTCAAAATAAATAACTTTATATAACTTCTATTTTGTATCTTTCTCAAACTTCAAATATTACTAAATTTTTTTAATCACAAAAAAGAAACCTTGCAAGATCAATATTGATGGGTTAGAGGTTATTTCAAGAACTCTAATGATACTTTATCAGGATACCTATTCGATTCAGTAATTAAATAATGATATCTTTTGAATAAAATTTTAAATTTAAATATTGTGTATGAAGAAAATAGGTATCAATAGAGTTTTGTTCATTTAGGATCTGATTAATCTCGAATCAGATTTAATCAAATTCAAATAATTATCGGATATCGTAATTTATTTATTTATTTTTTTTAATGTTTGGACTAGGAGGTTAATTTTGCTATCGGGTTGTCACTTACAAATTTGGTCGCCGAATTTACAGCTATCAAACAGTCATAGCAGAAAGTGTTAGATTTTTGCTATAAAGCTGTTAGGTATGAAGGCAAAAGGAATACACACAGACAAATAACAAAATATATCATATTTAATTTATGAAATTCAAAATAAAATTAAAATTGTCTCCGTAGCTCCTTTTGAAAAGGGCATCAGGCGAGAAATTTAATAATTTTTTTTTTTTTAATTTTACTCTCATATATTTTTAAAATTTTCTTCCAACCCCTTCTGTGCTATCTTATCTTCACTATTTTTATTTTATCCATCCCATCTCATATTCAAACGAAATGCTGTTCAGTTTTCCATGTTCTCAAGGGAAGATTCTAACCATGTTGACAAAATGGAAGCTTGACAGAAAGACCATGATTAACTCAATTAAAAATAAGTGATGATGTTTGTAATACAAAAATTATTAATAAAATAATAATTTAAATTTCTATAAGAAATTTGATTTCTATTTGTAAATTATTATTTTATATAAAAAAATCATTTTAATTAAAAAATATTATAAATCAAAATAAAATAAAAAAATCAATGGAAACAAAACAAGATAGTCGTGATTTCTCAAATATACTCTTAGACGGAAAACCGTTGGCAAGTGCAATTATGATATATATGATATACCAAACAGGTATTAAAGAAGATCTTTTAATATATTTTCTCAAATAAAATATTTTTAATATTTTAATTATTTTATAATTAATAGGAGTACGTAGGAGAATTCAATACTTTTCTACCCTCTTGCTTAGTTGGAGTAGATGGGCATCCCTATTAGCCAAAAGGGGTCTCTCTTGTGCGCGTGTGGAAATCGGGGGAGAGTGAGAAAGAAGGCAAAAAGGGATCTCTTTTGTGAAGTAAGAGCGTTTTAAAATGATCGAAAGGCTAATGATAAGGCCAATCATCTAAATACTAAACTGAAATCCATCCACATTAAGAGACGAGACCCCACAGATTTATAATTCAATAGCTATAATTTATTTTAAATTAAATATATAATATTATTATATTAGATAATTTTAAATTCACGAATTTTTTAATGAATTAAAAAACATTATAGTATTACTTGACACTAATTTATAGAGGAAATTTTAGGTGGATTTATTACTCAATTTTTAAACAAAAACAAGAAAAGGAACGTGAAAAATGAATTCTGTTCAATAATTTCGTTTACAAAACGGAAAAAGCGAACGATAGCTTCCATTTAACTACAATTATTCTGATTTACATTTAAAATGAAACACTTTCATTCAATTACAATTATATCAGACTTGAGAAAATATTTTCAAATTTTGAAAAATAAATTTTTTTTTAATTTTCCATTAGGACATAAAAACAGTAAATAAAGTAGAAAATTGAAGTTGAAGATTAAAGTATGTTTTTTGTTACTAGACACTCCTTATATATATATATATATTTTTAAAAAAAAACTTGCGTTGATATAAAATTTTTATTTTAATTGAAATTTGTTATATATATAAAATAAAAATTGTCAGATTTATTTAAAAAGAAATTAGATAGAGTAGGAAAAAAAAGTCCTAAATGAAATTTTATTTGCATTGGGATTGTATAAATAATAAGAAAATAATAATACAATTACATAACTTTTAAATATGTGAATCATTGATTTTCGAGAAGAGCAATTGTACAAGAAAATTAGATTTAATTAAAATTTCCCATTATCAATTTTTTTTAAAAATTGTGTAGATCAACAATTCAAAATATAAATGACATGATAAGTATCAAAATATTTTCTGAATTGTTGTATCCTACTTATGACTTTTGATCAAAGAGAAAAAAGAAACCACAGCAATACATGAACCCTTTGTAAATATACAACAGACAACATATATTCATTTGACAATCTTACTTATCAATGCTAAAATATTTACTATTTCTAAAATTATATTTAAGGCTCCTATTATATCATAGAATAAGAAAATAAAACAAAAGATTAATTGGTGCAGTGGAAAGGATTTTGTGTCTCTTAATCAAGTATTCGGGTTTAAGTCTTCTTGAGAATGAAAAATACTACTTTGAAAGATTTTTCCTTTATAGAATGTTCGACAATCAGATCAATCCGAATTAGATAAAGCAAAACCCTAAACATTAGGGATAAGGGACCAAAAATAAATAAATAAATAAAATGGCTTCTTCTTCCTCTTTGACGATGATAGATTGGATTTGTGAACTGGGACATAAACACGTGACCGATGTATAGCAATTCTAGACCTCTCACTTGTTTGCCAAGATCGACAACAACGAATGGCCACAAGAGCTTCACATATGCATACATCATTTCCTTTCTTTCTATGATTACAAGCACAACAGGATAGATAGCCATAGGTCAGTTTATTCCAATAATATATATACACACACATGTTTGTTTATGGACTCCTATTACATGATTCGATAGTAACAAGAAAAGATAACGAGTGTGATAAATCATCAATGTGGAAGACACGTCTCATAGACAAGATGGTACGGATGGTGAAGTGTTGAGGCTCCTTTGAAAGAAATAGCAATCAGAAGGGTTTAGAAGATATTTGATGAGAGATTTAGAAAGGATTAGTAGACAAGTTAATGCCAAAGAATTAGAAAACCAAAGATACGTTGAATATTGATCCAATTTGATTTGAAAGCAACCGCGATTCAAAATTTGAAAAGTAGAAAGTTGGTGAACAAGTCTATGGAAGGAAATAGCCCGCATAGGACAAAAACACGACTCTACCCACTAATTTCTATATTTATGTTGTTAATTTTATTTTCTTGTATCAAATTTTTATAGAAATAATAGTAGAATGTTACACATCTTTAATCATAGGTTTTAAATTCAAACTATAAAATTTACAATATTTTAATCAAATTAATCGATTAAAATTCAGATATCAATCGATAAAAATTAAAATAAAATTATTTTCTAATCATTTTTTAAACGTGTTACTCAATAAAATTAGAGTTATTTTCAATTCATTCATAACTCGAAGGAGTTGAGTCCGCAGCTCAGTGATTATTGTTTGACACAGAGAATCGTGTGAGTGTTACATGATTTATCCCAATCGGCACCGAAAAGGTTAGATGATATTTGTTTGAATTAGATAAATAAATTAAATTCTATTTTAATTTGGTTATGACTATGTTCGTTTGAATTGGAATTTACATTTGAAAAAATATTCTTATTTAGCCTCTGACTAATATCAAGTATCTAGAGAATATTCTATTTTTAAAAATTTTAAACAAGGTTTTTCTTAATTGTCAACACATGTCATAACTCAAATCCGTACATATATATAAATATATATACATACATACATACATATATATATATATAATTTTTTTGACTCTATATTTGGTGGGACTTTAACTTTATATCTTGATTTGGACTAGTTTTGAATCTTTGAATAAATCAAACATTACAACCATTTGAACCAAAATTATGTTCCTAATTATTTAATCCACTTGACTATTAGATATGTTTCTTGCAAAAGAGTTCATACGAAGTTGATATAAGAGATCATAAAATTGCACACGTGAATATTAATGGCCCTTTTATATAAAAATGTTACAAATATTAAGGGCTAAACCCATTTTTTAAGTCTTTTATTTATTTTTTTTAAAAATAAATTATTGGTATTCAATAATCTTATATAATCTGATTAATTCAATTTAAGTCGGATATATTCTTCTTGAACTCGTTTTTTCTATACACGAAATTAGAATTCAAAATATTATTTAAAAAAAAATCAATATCAAATACCGAATTAATTAGATGTTAATATTTTTATTTATTTATAAAATTAGATGTTTAGCAACTTGATGTTATAGAATTTAAAATGGATTTTTTATTGTATAACAATTTGAAATTGGGATCATTAGATTGTGGGTGAGTTTGTACCACTAAATTGTTTTCTTAGGAACTACGCCCAAGATTAATATCTGGGATCATTTTATTGTGTCCTTATTTGATGAGAAATGCTAAAAGAAATGTCTCTCATTTGAGTTGCTTTGAAGTAAAAAGAAAGCAAATGGTAAGTAATGAAGAAGACCGAAGGAGTTTCTTGGTAAGACATTGAAACTAAAACAAAAATTTCCCATGTCCAACCGTGATTTACATCTGGACAACATGATTTTTCAACTATAATTAATAATTGTATATGCAATGTCACGTTAACGGCTCCCTTCAAAATTGAGGATTGAGACGGGCTTCTAGAATTCAACCATTTTCAAATTTGTAGCCATCACAATTTCCATGAGCTAGGGAAGATTCACAAGCAATGCATATACTTGGAAATTTCGTTACTGTTGAAACAATTGAAGAGAGAGAGAGAGAGAGAGAGAGAGAGAGAGAGTAGTTTAGTGATAAAACAATAAGTTCACGGTCAATTAAACTATTAGGATGTGGTATCAAGTTTGACTCGCGATTTAAATATAGAACAGATTACGTTAGGATGATAGTTTCTTAAATAGACTATTGTAAGTCTCGAACCGGATTAATCGGAATATAATTTTGGATATTGGTTGCTATAGTACTAAAAAAAATAAAATATTAAACTCTCTTAATAAATGTTTTGGATTTAAATTTTGAGAATAAAAAAATAGATATAGAGAAAATTAATCTTTAAATTAAATTTTATAATATTCAAATCGGATTAATTTAATAATTTGGATACGGATGGATAAAAAAAAAGAAAAAAGAGCACAAGAATCGGAATGAGTCCACGTTAAGGACCACCGAAAAGCAAAAAGGATTGTTTGTGTTTTCTAACGGTACTTCGGCCAGAATTTTCTATCCTGTTTAGGCATATGAAGTGTTTCGTCAAGAAAGCCACCTGGAACTACCCTTTGAATTTTATTCCTTAGATTCAGTTAGAAATAAATTTAATAGAAATTATAGATTTGAATTAAGAAAATATTATTTATAATGTCTGAGATATTCCGGATATATTTAAGGTTTAGAATTATAATAAAAAAATTTCAATTTTCATATATGAAATTATGATCTAATCGTTAAAAACTCAGACCTCTTCTCTCTCCTCTTCCCCCTCTGTCAGCTCTCCTCTCTACTTTTTTTCTCTTCTTCCTCCTTCAGCCAATTCTCTCTCCGTCTCTTTCTCCCATCGGTTTCTCTCTCCTCCTCCGTCTGAATTCTCTCTGTTCTCTCCTCAGCTAGATTTTCCTCTCTTCTCTCTTCTCTCTTCTTTCTCCCTCCTCTCTTCTCTCTTTCCATGCCAGTTTTTCCTTTTGGAGGTTGGGAAGAGAATGTCTTTCAAAGGGGGCAAATAAGTCCCAAGAAAGAAAATACCTTTCCCGGCCTTTTGGCCAAGATTAAGTCCTAAAAAAATTATCTCATATTTTTTTCCAAGCCAGGATGGGCCGGCCCAAGTCACTATTGACAGCTCTACTTGCAAGGAGATTTTCAAGCCCGTGTGGGCCCAATCCAATTATTTCTTCCTTTTTTTTCACTCATTTATCCGATTAATCTAGTTCGAGTATTATGTAACCTATTTTTAGGGGTTGGTTTTTCTAAATCATTTTTCGTTATTCTCGGGATTCGAAATTGAGATCTAGAGAGTAAAATGTCCGACCACTCAATCCAAAAGAGTTTGGTCAATCAAATTATTTCTTTGGGTTCAAATTTTCAAACCTGTCTCTCACGCAATCTCTCATCCCCACGATAGGTCATAAGTTTGATTTCATTGGACAATCTAGCGTTATGAAAATTATATAACAGAATTAAATCGTTATAGCGGGACAAGAAACTTAGAAAAGGATGTATGGACATTTCAGGGTATATGCTTGCCATTTTGCATTTGAAAGAACATTCTGAGTTCTTTTTTGTGAGAGAGAGATGGGCACATTAATCATGCATCATCTCAAAAGCGTTCAGATCAGCTTCAAACTTTGATGTTGTTTAGGAAAATTTTATGTCTGTTTGATTATGTGCAAATCATAACGTCATCCTCCAATGCTCCGATCATGTACAATTCCAAAAAGGAGCTTTATTTGATTTAGGGTTTGATTTGGATAGTTTTAGGGTTAGGGTTTTAAACTTATTTTCTCATATTATCGCATGTGATCGACCTCTTTATCACAATTTGTTTCCTCCACTGTTGAATTGGCTACTTGTTTGCTCCTCAGGTTAGGCACTTTCTTCTCACGTGTTGTTTCTCTTTCTCATTATCTGCTGTTGGGATTTATTTTAGGGTTGTAATCATCTTTTCTACCCACTTGTCTTGTTATAATATTTTGATTAAGTATCTATAACTATGTGTATTCTTTAGATGGGACATGTTCATAGGATTTCTGTAAATTAGTTTCATTTCATACTTTAGTTATTTGATTCAAATTCTATTTAGAATTCTCTCTGGTTGGCTTCAAAGTGACTTAGAGTGGTCAATTTAAGTTGATCTGCAATCTTGATTAAATTTGATACCCCACATACAAGTAGATTGATGGTTTTTGGGGTTTATATGGTTTAATTTTGATTATATGGTGTTCCTATTTACATTGTTTAATTGGATTGATTTATTTGGTAGCTTTGTACTGCCATTGCTAAGCCAAAGGAGACTGGACCTATTAATTTCTTTAGTTTGAATTTGAACTACCTTATTTTATGCTGTTTTTATGTCTGTTAACTTTGGTTTTTTTTTTTTTTTTGTTTTTTTTGTGCTTGTATATATGTTAACTTAACTACCAGAGTACATGTTGTGGATAAGAGTTGGATGAAAATTGTCCATATAATAAAGGACAAAAGATATGGACCAGGTGTAGAAGAGTTTCTCAAATTTTCAATTCGTAATAAAGAAGAATCATAAAAAATCCCTTGCCCTTGTAGATCTTAAAACAACTTAAGCCTTTGTGATAAAAACACAGTGTTCTTACATAAGGGGAATTTCTGTTAATTATGATACGTGGATATATCATTGTAAACTATAGAAAGATACTTTAGATGATGAGGATTTTTTTTACAAGGATTTGAATATGTGATCACTAGGTTAGGGAGGAGATTTGTAATATTAGGCAATCCCATTAGGGATTAGATGATGAGGATTTGACAAATGATGAGGGTGATGGTGATGATGATGATGATAATGATGATTATAATGACGGCCTGTACATTCTGTTAAATAACATAGGCAAAGGTAATTGGGGTGAAAATTGGCAGACTAATGGTGGATCTTCAAGTAAATCAGACAATGATATAGAAACCCTCCGTAGATTATTAGATGAAGCCCACCAAGAGCTTTACGTGGGATGTCAAAATTCCATCAAATTTTCATTCTTTGTTACTCTTTTACATTTAAAGACTACCAATGGTTGGACTATCAAATCATTTGACTTCCTACTTGACATATTCAAGCGAGTCTTTCCAAGTTCTGCTTCTATTCCAAAGAATTTCTATGAAGCTAAAAATTACATACAAGATTTAGGGTTTGGGGGAGAAAAAATCCATGCATGTGTCAATGATTGTGTTCTTTTCCACAATGAGTATGCATCACATATCCAATGTCCAAATGATGCAGGGAGCCTCAATTTTGGGGGGAGAAAAACTTGTTTGTGTTTATCATTTTGATTTCTTTTTTTTTTTTTTTTGAAAATTAACAGAAGATGAACATGAAAAACACCCAAAACCGTGTAGCTAATGTAACTCCACCCACAGTTGGGTCTGTTTCAATTGCGTGACTGGTTGATAATGTGGTTAGCATTTCACAACTTACTCTTTGATTCTTATTTTCTTTTCTTTCTTCTCATTCATTGATATTGTACAATAGTATAACAATTTTAGCAAGATTATGGATATATAACAAAGATGGAATGAAGAAAAAGAACTATCAGCAATTGACCAATACCAGATTGGTCATTTCTCAAAAATAAAAAAAAAATAGGAAAAATAATTGATGATAAACTTTGATATTATTTATTGTTATTTACAATTCAAACAGTTTTACATTTTCAGTATGTATATTTTTGTCACATAACAAATTATTCTATTTTATATGATGACTTGTGTCGTGAAGAGACTACATCATCAAATTCACTTGTAGAAATTTGTACACAAATGCTGTGAGGTATTCTGGGACACTTTAAGGGATGAGTTGCTTCTACGAAAGTGACTGTGGCATCTAAAAAAGCTACAAATGGAACTTGAGGTAGAGAGAAAAAGAGCAGATGAATAAGAGGTTCAAAGTGCAACTATGAGAGCCAAACTTGTTGCTCAAGAAGAAGAGATGCATGTGTTAAAAGAGCAGCATACTCAAATTTGGGAGTTGATGTAGTTCATAATAGTAGAAATCAGTTGTTTAGCAAGTCAGTAGTTTGAGAAAAACGTAAATGCAAGTTTTATATTATATTTTAGAAGTTGTTACTAGTTGAATATTATCTTTAATTAAGCAATGTTATAGTACGATACTATTTAGTATACCCCAAACTTGCTACCTTGCGGTCATCTAGGATGTATAATTACTTTAAAATTATTTCCATGTGAAAAAAGGGGAGCGCAAACCAAATATCGTAAGAGTAGAAGATTTCCATAGACAACTTTCTGGCTTAGAGCATAAACTACTAGACCCAGATAATTAGTGCATATTATTGATTGACAAATGGTGTTTGTATGTGATAATATTGATTGCATGGTTAGACTGTTCATCTAGTTAATTTTGACAAGGTGACAAAAGAAACGAGAAAGATTGTGGTCTTGACATCAGCAAAACTAGGGAGCAAGATACCGCATAATTGGGTAATTTCGTTTGGAATTTTATTTGAGTCAGAGCAACTATGGGTTTCTCTTCTGAAGGCTAAATACATGCCCCGAGGTGATCTTTTTTTCCATAATCCCCCATGTTGCTCTTATGTGCGTAAATCTCTTCATAAAAGGGACCTTCTTAAAAATGGAAATGCTTGACAAGTGGGTACTCAAAATGATATATATTTCTCATTTGATTTGTGTTGCAACGACCAATATAGGTCAATTGGCACACGATTTTAACTCATCAGATGGTTACTTTAGGGTGGCGGACCGGCGGACCAACGGACTGGCAGACTCGGTGACTCAAAAACACTATCAGAAAATAGGCCATCAGCGACGAAAAAATCCATCACTGATGACCTAAAATCTGTCGCTAAAGGGTATCAGAGACAGATTTTTTTCGTCACTAAATATATCAGAAAAAGGCACCCCGCAAAATATCAGCGATATATTTTTTTCGTCGCTGTGACAGAAAAAAATCCGTCGCCGAAACAGAAATAAGAAAAAAAAATCAGCAATGGACCAAATCTGTCACTAATTTTTGAGTTCTGAAGAAAAGAAGCTTGCAGCTCCAGGCGCCTAGTCTGTCGCTGAAATAGAAAAAAAAGAAAAAAAAATCAGCCATGGACCCAATCCATCGTTGATTTTTGAGTTCTGAAAAACAAAAACTTGTAGCTCCAGGCACCTGGTCCATCGCTGAAACAAAAAAAAAGCGATGAAAATATTTTCGTCGCTAATCCGTCGGTATTCAGTCAGACGTTATTCCGTCGAAATTTATTGTTATTACCAATGGATTTTTTTCCATCAGTATTTATCCGTCGCTAATACTGTTTTTTCTAGTAGCGAAAGAACTTGGGCCCTAAGTATGCTTGTTGCAAGTTGCTTAAGATATAGTGTCTGTTTGGTAATGTTTTTTTTAACTCATTTTCTCCTTTTAAAAAGAAATAAAAATTAATTTTTTTTAAAAAAAAGTTAAAAGTTGTTTGGTTTTTTTATTTTTAAAATAAACTTAAAATATAAAATTTAATTCCACTTTTACTTTTTTATTTTTAAAGTAAAATTAAAAGTTAAAAATTAATAAATATATTTAAAATTTTATGTCATTTAAATTCGAATCATTTAGACTCTTTTTCACTCCATTGAGTTCAAACTCCTTTCCAGTCCATTGAGTTTGAATCATGCTCGGCTCGTTTTCACTTCATTTAAAAAGTTCACATGATTGCATAAAATGCGTAATACGTGACGGGGATGTTAAAATTCAACAAAGAAATTAATATCACCTCCTAATTGTTGGAGCAGATAGTGAATTGTAATACATGTTTAGTTGACACAATATAAAGTTTTGTGGTGTCTTATGTGAACGAATGATCTTAAATCTATTTGTACTATATAAATGTTTGATAAATTATCCTAAATATGTTATCTTGGTAGGGGTGTATTTATTCATGATTTTACATCTTGATTTTTTTGTCGATGAAGATTATACAATAGTATAAAATAGTTGATATTTGTGATATAATATATGGTCGAAGTTTAGATTAGATGATCCACAACTATGAATTGGATGTTTCACGCATGCTAAGAGCAATGGCTTGCCACGTATTGTCCCGGGGGAGGGGCAAGGCCCCCCAAGACTTTTGAAATTTTTTTATAATTTTTAGGACCCCAAAACTTTTGAATTGTTTTTATTTAAGCATAACATTTTAATTTTTAAGCTTTGTGACTTCAAAGAAAAGTTGTGATTCTAAAAATTTAAGATAATATTATATTTGATATTCGAATTTTGTGAGGTGTAACCCTATGTTTAATAAAAGTTTAATCCTAATATAATTAAAATATATTGTTTTTCTTTCACTCAAAATTTTCTCTTTACTTTTTTTCGTAGGTGGCTTTTGGTTTTTTTTTTTTATTTTTTCATTTAAAGAACCATAATATATAACGGTCATTTTAAAAACTAATGAACGAGCCATAATATATAATGGCCATCTTGAAAAATTATATAATTTAAAAAAATTTTAGTAGTATTTTTAAGAAATTATATTTTTTGAGATTTTTGATAGTATAATTGGAGTATTTAATGGAATTTGTTAAATATTGCTAATGAATATATATAGATCAAAATTTTGCTTTATTGTCTCTCTTTCTCTCTCTATGTGAAATAAAGTGAAATTATATTTTATTGAAAAAATATGGGAAATCAGTTAATTTCTTCGAATCAATATCATTTTTTTTCTTGCCGACTTTTTTTCTGTCCAAGAAAATCCAATTATATTTCAATGTATTAATAATAAAAATCTCCATTTAATTTCGTTAATTACTAGAAGTATCTTTTATTTATTATTTAAATAAAATTATTTGAAAATTTATTTTGTAATTAGATACTAAACTAATTATTTATTCTTTTTCAAAATTTATATTTTTTCTTTATGACTAAGAATACAATCACTATAACAAAGTATTTTGACAAAAAAACCATAATATCAAATGTATCAAAATATTTTTAGTTCAAAATTGATTATAGATAAATTTGAATAAATGAACCATCATAGAACACAACTTTCATAAATTATTTACTTTATTTAATAATTTTTGTATTTTTAATTAGAATTATAGGAATTTTTAATAAATTTTTATTTTATGGCCCTCCATAAAGAATTTTCTAGCTCCGCCTTTGGCTAAGAGAGAGCGATTATGACAATTTTTTCATACATATCGTAAATATTTAATTGTTGTATGATATTAATGGTTGAATAGAAACTAACTCATGATAGGTCACGGCGTGACATGTATGCCTTATTAGCCAGGTTTGCCATTTCATGTTGTGCATACACTTACTTTGCATTCAAACACATCCAAACTTTGTAGTTGAGGTCTCTAACACAAGTCCATAGACCCCACATTAGTCAATTATCCATGTTGCTAGTAGGGAAATAAATATCCTTCTACACATTTTATTACATCTCGTTTTTAGTTCTACCGTTTAGCTGCATTTAGAGTAGTTCTTAGTTCATTTGCTTTATTCATTATCTTTGCTCATTTGCTTTCATTCTCTTAGTGTTAGATTCTTTGCACTTTTCATATTTTAGGAAACATTCGAATCACATTAACCTAAATCATTCTTTTGCAAACAACTCTCGCACTCAGCTAGTCTACAGTGTTTTTCTCTTTTTTTTTTTGGTTTTTATTATCGGTATTCGAGTTTTATCTGATTAATCCGATTCGAGTACTATGGGATCCATTTTTAGGGGTTCGCTCTTCTAAATCATTTTTCGTCATTCCCAAATCTCAAATTTAAGATCTCTGGTTAAGAAGATAAAGTGTCCGACTATTCAACCCAAAGGAATTTGATGTCTACAATGTTTCTCTTGTACTTACGAATAATAGAGTTTGTATCTTAATATCATCTTGTAAGATATATATATTACAAGTTTTGTAAAACATTGATTTCAAAATATAAATGCTGATCCGTGCTCGGCTTAATATTTATACTAGAACTTAGATTCAATTTTGTTAAATCCAAATTTGAGCTAACCGATGAAAAATATATATCTTTCTAGGAAAATTCTTACGGATAAATGCAGAGAATCATGAAAATAATCGCACAATTCTTGAACCAATCAAGTTCGTTTAAAAATAGTGTATAAATCTGGTGCTACATTTGATAACAAAAAATGAGATCAGTCATTTAGCTAAAATGTCTGGTTTGCTAGCTAAATCCATCTTGTTTTAGCCGCCCGTGAGAATTGGAGTAAATGATCATGTAGCTCTTAATGTCAACGTAGCTCTAATTTTGTGCTTCTCTTGTGCTGTAGTCAGAGTTTTAATACCGGCAAAGAGAATGGGAAGAAATGTTACATGCTTGGAGCAAGGACCTTCATATTTCTTGGGGAAATGACCCCCTTTACTGGGTCTGGCCCGTTTTAGTACCCAACACCAGGTCTCTCTCTCTCTCTCTCTCTTCTCTCTCCGGTATCCAAAATAATATTCTAACTAATCTGATTTGAATATCTGTCAGAACGTTATTTAAGAACTCTCTCTTTCTCTCTCTCTCTCTTTTCAGTATCTGAAATAATATTTTAAATATTTGATTCGAACGTCTACCAGAGTGTTATTTATGAGGCAGCTCTTCTGGTAAATTTTGAATTCTAAATTTGATTAAAAGTCATAATATGTCGGTTGTCTCTCTCTTTCTCTCGTGATTGTGATGTCATTTGATATTGTAAAACCCTCTTACAGCTCCACGGGGGCCAATTTTGGGCATTAGTTCCTTTCTTCTGTCAATGAAATACACAAATTACTTTCTCTCTCCAAGTTCTATAGCTTAATCGGTCCAAGGTGATCTGTAACAAAAAAAAAAAAAATCTGTCCAAGGTGATCCCCCTTCCCAAATCCAATATCATAACATTTCCTTCTTAACTCATTTAATCCAAGTTCTAGAACCTACCTCTAAGTTTTAACAATATTTGTGTCAGATCCTATATATTTTTTTGGTTTACAAGAAAGCCCAAAGCGGGCCCAAAAGGAGACAATGAGACTAGAGCCCGGGACAACTCCTTAGACAAGGAGGGCCCGTGAAATCTTCATGTAGAAGCATTTGTATGCTGGCTGGAGGGGTGGAGAAAACATGTAATCCAGGAGTTTCGAGTGACCAATTCTTGCCAAGTGATCTGTGCACTTGTTCCCCTCTCTAACGACGTGAACTATAGAGGATTGGTCAACACATATCATAAGATCTTTGCACTCCATGATAAGAGGATACAGAGGGTGGGATGGCGGGGGGCTTTTGATGAAAAGGGTCACCAAGGAAGCGGAATCTGATTCAATTACCAGGTGTCTGATGCTCTGATCCTTTGCGAGTTTCAAACCCTCTCGAATACCCCAAAGTTCAGCATTAAAACTATTTGTGATTCCCACATTGATGGAAAGCCAGTGATCCAATTGCCAAGGGAATCTCTGATGATCCCACCTGCACTGGCTCTACCAGGGAAGCCTCTAGCAGAGCTGTCCGTGTTGAGCTTGAAGAAGCCTTGTGGAGGGGGGTCCAGAAGATTCGTCTGGGTTGCCTTTGGGACTGGGAAAGGCCTGATTTAGGGTGAGGAAGAGTATAATTGGCCATGTTCATATCTTGCCAGGCTGTGGCCTGAATATTGATGGGGGTGTTGTCAAAAATGATATTGCACCTAGTCTTCCAAATTTGCCAAACTGTGGCTACAAAGATGGAGTTTCAATTGGGGTGGGAGTATGGGGTCTTACTTGTGCAGTTGATTTTCAGCTAGGAGGTAATGGAACTAGTATTGAAAAGAGTTTGATTTGGTTGTGCAGACATTCAACCAGACTTCCCTAGCCCAAGAACAATCCCTGAGCATGTGGAGGGCAGATTCTTCGGTCTTTTTACAGATGGGGTTGAGGGGGTCATTTGAGAGATTTCTTCCGACTCTTTCTAAGTTGGTAAGGACCTTTCCAATGCTTGTGAGCCAGATGAAGAATCTGACTCTTTCAGTAGAAGGGATTTTCCAAATCCAGCTGAGGAATGCTCATTGCTGATGCTAGTTTGAAGGAACCAGTAGGCGGACGTGACAGAGAACTCGCCATCAGAGGAATGGCTCCAGTAGAAGGTATCAATGGCTTCCTTACTAGCAGGAATCATGATAGCTCTGATTTCTTGCTAGAAGTTTGTGAATTCACCATTGTCAATTCTCCTTTTCATACCCTTAATGAGGAACTCACGACTCTTTAAAATACCTTTTCAGACAACGGAAGAAGTATACTTGATTTTCTGCTTGAGGAGGCTTTCTTTATGCAGGTATTTGCCTATGAGGACTTGGCACCAGAGGGAGTTTTCATTAGAGAGCAGTCTCCAAGCCAGCTTGGCTAAGAGAGTAAGATTATTTCCTCTAGAGGTCCTCAATCCCAAACCTCCGTCTTTCTTGCTTCTGCAACAGAATCCCAGCTTACAGGGTGGATTTTCCTTTTGTTAGGGAAGTCTCCCCAGAGGAAATCTCTACTGCATTTATCAAGCTTCATGCAAGTGCTTTTCGGGACCCAAGATGTCTGCATGGTGTGCACGAGGATGGCTGAGAGTACTGATTTAATTAAGGTGGCTCTTCCAGCAGTGGAAAGGAGCTTCATTTTCCAATTAGAAAGCTTGGTTTGGACTTTTTCTTCCAATGAGCTATAAGTGGTTCTTCCTACTCTTCCATGGATGAGAGGGACTCCTAGATAGGTTCCCAGATTGGGAGAGAGTCTAAAGTTGCTTGCAGTTGCTAAGGATGATTTAAGATAGGTGAGAGCTTTGGGAGAGACCCAGAATTTGGATTTTCCTGGGTTTATTTTAAGCCCGCTTTCGGCGCTGAATTCTCTAAGACAACTGAGGAAACAATTCATATTTTGAATGTCTGCTTCAGCAAAAAGCATGATGTCATCTGCAAAGAAGAGGTGGGAGATGGAGGGACCCCTCCTCGCAGGTTTAATTGGTGATCATTCTTTCATTTTGACTCTGTCCTTGATTATGTAGGAAAGTTTCTCCATGGCAAGGATGAATAAATAAGAAGATAATGGGTCACCTTGCCTTAATCCTTTCCCAGGCTTGAAGTAGGGCAAAGCACCACAATTCCAAAGGATTGAGATTTCATTACTAGTTATGGCATACATGATCCGCTTTATTAACTGAATAGGTAAGTTAAAGTCCAGAAGAACCTTGTCAAGAAACCCCCAATCTAGTTTGTCGAATGCTTTCTTGAGATCGATTTTGATTATCAGATCCTATATATTCATTCTTCACACATTTTCTCACCAATTTTATCTATTTATTTTTTGTTTTATAATAGTATTCCTTAAACATTACAAAATCATGGAATCGATATATGAATTTCTTGGTAGTGCTAGAGTAGCAGTACATAGTTGTCTCATTACGTTGTACAGGTTTTAAAAGGTTGCTCAACTTGTCTGCGTCTGCAGGCTTGAAATTATTGGAAGAATCGAAACCCAATTATTGTCTACACACAGTATCATAGATTACAGTTTTTTCCCCCTTAAATAAACCATTGGCAAGGAGCTTTTCACTCCTGTGTGACCCTACGGCCCGTCCAAATAATCATTCCTTAAGGCCATGAACTTTGTACGATGCACGTTAGTTTTGTAACGCGTTGTATAGTTTTTAAATAAAATTTTTGATTTGAATGTATAATAAAAATAAATATAAAGAGATTTTTTTTAAATAAAAATCTAATTCAAATTAAATTTAATTTAATCAAATTTAATATGATCATTTTATTAATAGTTTTTTATTTAAAAAAACAAAACAACAACAAGTACGAAATTTATGATTCATTTTTCTTTGGTTCAAATTCTAAAACTTCCCTCACACCACAATCTGACCATTCACCTCTCTCTCTCTCTCTCTCTCTCTCTCTCTCTCTCTCTCTCTCTCTCTCTCTCTCTCTCTCTCTCATTTAACAAGGGGCTTAACAGCCCAGACGCACAAAACAAACGGAAGATCACAAAAGGCACCAAAGCGCTAGCATACAAGAAGCATATAAAAAAAGAGAACCAGAACACTACTGAAGGGAGACTAGAGACGCCTACCATTATTAGTCAATCCCTGCCAGAACAGCACGAACACCTTTAGGCGGGTGCACGTAAACTCTGTCTCAGGCCCTGGCCGTGGAAGTGAGCAAGGCTGGCAATCGCATCCGCCTCTCTCTGTTTCTCAATAAGTCAAAAGAATTACTTTTGGTCTCGAGAAATAATGGGCCTATAAACAGTTTTTAGATTTAATTTGAATCCAACTTAGTTTTGTTTTCTACATGGACTTTTCTTTTTTGTTTTTTTTTATTTTTTTGGTTTTATTGAATCTTTTAACTCAAACAAGGATTATAATTTCTTGAAATGACTATTTATGTTAAAACTTTGGGTATTGTAAAGTTAGTTTATTCAATCACTGTCAAAACTTACAAGAGTGTAGAGAATGATAAAATAGTTTGAATCTTTTTTGTTTGGTTCAATTCGTACAATTTTCAATATAGTTAAAGCGAATTAAAAGATATCATGTGAAAAATATTGCTGAAAACTTAGCTGTTTCGTTTAAAATATTTAAGACTGAGGCACCAACCACCAAAAGGGGTGGTGGCGCAGTTGGCTAGCGCGTAGGTCTCATAGCTTCCGAGTTATCCTGAGGTCGAGAGTTCGAGCCTCTCTCACCCCATATTTTGTCTACTTCATTTTGTTATTTTTTTCGAACCCCAAGATCTTCCTAATGTTGCCATTGTATGGTATTAGCTTTGAAGAGGAATGACCTTCGCTGCAGAAAACAATGTGGCTTAATTGGAATTATTTTTTAACCCCAAGATTGTTTCTAATTTTGCCATTGAATGGTATTAGCTTTCAAAAGTATCATAAAAACAATGTGGTTTAATTGACACTAATTTTAATTTAGAAAGAAACTCCAGAAGATCAGTTTCAAAGTTCAACCATGATAGTGGTTGAATAGAATTGGGAGAATAGCGCAGATCTCTTCTTCAATATCTATCTACTTGAAAAGTTCAACCATGATAGTGGTTTCAAAGAGCAATTTAAAGGAAGTGTAGAGAGTATGTTTGGTATTGCCAGACCATCACTGTTCAAAAGTTGGCTTTCGTCATCCCGAGTGTCCTCACAAGAAGCATGAAAATCTTAAGTTAGCATAAAAAGGGTAATCATAAGCATATGATTTCCCATTTTCACAAACTTAGCACATTGTAAAACATAATTGCTTTTTTTCTGGTTTCTGAACCAACAACATTCCAACTTGCATTCATTAATAAGAAAAAGAAGGCTAAATATGAAAGGAGTCCTTCCTGGTGCAACTCACAATGATGCAGCAAGAAGCATGAGGACTATATTTGGAACGAAACTCCCCATCTCCAGATGAAGCAAAGCATGCTGTTCTTCATGGATATGGAGGTTTGGATGGGAACAGAAGGCATTAGAATTGGATGTTTGATCACTTGGAAATGTCAGTGCAGGTCTCAACAGTAGAAATGTTCAAGCAGACTTTACCAGTACCAACTTCATTGTCGAAGATATAAGTACATATATTTTCATGTTTCCAAGATATAGAAAATGCTGGTCATGGTGATGTATCAAAGGACAAGCTGCATCAATGTCAAATGCAGGGAGGAGCCTTAATTTAGTTAACATGATACATGAAATCCAGAAACAGCTTCTAGGAGTGAAGAAAACCAGGAACATTCAATAAATATTAGTGCCATTCAAGTTCTCCCAATGTGGTGGAACCAACTCCTTCCCACACTTCATTGAAGCCTACTTCTTCATTGTCAATACCTTCTCTATCACAGTCCCACCACCCGCTTCCATTTGCATCTGTTAGGAAAAATAAAAACCAATTTTCATTATTCACTCATCAAACAGTAAAATCTCAAGGTTCAACTCTATAAAAAGAAAAACCATGTTCTCATAGGAATTTGTTCCCTTTGTGTGACTAATGCACTTACAATGATTGAAGAGAGAAGGTGCATTTTTGTTGCTAAAAGAACTGATTTTCTTGACATTTTTTCTGGGTTTTGGATCATCCCCAAGAATAACCAAATGCTTTTTACCACCAAGCTTCTTCTCAACACCTTTCCACATAAAAGAAAGTTGATTCTCCAATTAATTAGTGAAATGGGAAAAAAAAAATTAGGCTTAGAGGACATGAACAGTATGCTGCATTGTGCTCATTAGTAGTCCATTTTCATGAAACATGCTATTACTGAACAAACAAACTCAAGGCAAAAGATACCAATATTTAGGAAGCAAACTACTGTCATATACTTGAATAGAAAGTTGTCTGAGGCATTTGTTCCTCATATGAGAATTTTCGTTGCTTATACTTACAATGATTGAATTGAGGTGTTGAATTTTCCTTGCTTATAGAATCCTCGCTCTTAACACTTTGCTTGGGCTTTGGATCTTCCCCAAGAATAAGCAAATGCCTTTTAGCAATAAGCTTCTCCTCCCCACCTTGTATTCCACATGAACAAGAAATTTGATTGCACCAAGTTATATGCTCTAGTCAAATGAAAGGTATACAAGATTGCTACTTATGTTTATAAGATATATGATTTAGACTATATTCTAATGCAACATCCGTAACCTGAACAATCAACAATTACGATTTCATATCCATATATTTTGGTAAATTAAGGTTCACGACCATCTACACCAAAAGGGTCCAAGAACCTTCCCCCATGGTTCTTAAACATGGAATTCTAGTTGAAAGGTTTCAATCGGTGAATCTTGGCCTTATTTTTACCCGAAATCATAAGGTTCAATTCTTGGAAGCAAACTACTTTTTGCTAGGAGAGGTTATAGTTGTATACAATTTTCCTATCCTAGACCCCGCATGTTTAATGGAATTCTTTGAGCAACAAAATGACCCTTTTCAAGAGGGACAAAACTTGAATCTTGAACCCCGTTTGCAGGGAGGGATTTTAGGTCATTTGAGTGACCGGCTAACTCCAAACTCTAATTGGCTTGTGCTAAAATTTTGAACCAAATAATAGGAAGAATCGGGATTTTAAAAAGCAAGAAAAGGAAATCTACCCATAAAGGATGAATACCAAAATCAATAACAATGAGCTACATGAATCAACAAAATTTCAAATTCCCTAAATTCCTTTTCTGTTTAATTATGGTGAAAAGTAAAATAATCACAAACCTTGAAATGGGTTTTTTCTTTTTCTTGATTCTTGCAAATCTCCAGAATTACACCCACCAATTTCACCACCACAATTCTCTCTTTCATCTCTTTTGAACTGCTCAAACACAACCCTGTTCAAAACAGATTCTTCTTCTTCCTCCTTTCTTTCCTTGACACCTATCTCACCATCACCATCATTTTCTCGACTCACCGTAGATGAAAAGGGCCTCTGCTTACCCTTAAAAACACCAAAATTGAACATAAAATGTCACAAACATGAACAAATTTTGGCAAAAAGCACATGAAATACATTGATTAAGGTTAGGTACCTGAACTGACTTTGATGGAACAGAAGCTTTATGTAACTTTTGATTGAGGAAGTCGGAAAGAGACACGCGTGCATCCTTCCTTGGACCACTGTTTCCGTCCCCTTTAAATGTGCCATTGGAACTGAAATTTTGAAAATTAAAAACCCTAAATTTCAGAAATTACATTTAAAAAAAAAAAATCAGGAAGTGAGAAGGAAATGAGGTAGGGTTTTGGGTTTTGCTTTGCTTACCGATATTTGGTTGAAGTGATTATAAATGATGACTTAATGGATCGCTGGCCTGAGCCCCTAAATGTTGATTCTGTTCTTGAATGCATTCTTCCCTCCCAGCCCCCCCCCCCCTTTCTCTCTCTCTCTGAATCCTACTAGTGAATGGTACCACGTTTGCGTGAATGATTTTCGGTTTTGGCGCCAGAAGTTTGAAATTAAGGCCCAGGGTCCAATTTTAGGCATTAGTGACGAGAATTGCGACATATGAAGGGAGCCCTTTGTTTTGTGTTTTTATGGCTGGGCTTGTGCTTAGTTAAGATCGGTATAACAAATACAGGTCCTTATCACTGTCTTTTTTTTGTCTTTTTTTTGGGTGCAAAGTCCCTACCACTGTCACCGTGCACTTGGCATCCCTCATGGCAAAAAGGAGATAAAGGAAAGAAAATGAAGTAAAAAAATAAAAGAGAGAGGGAAATTTAAAAATATAACGGAAAATGTGATGGGAAAGAGAGCAAAAGCAAAAGAAAAAAAAATTACATTTGATTAGATGAGGAAAAAGAAACGAATATATTTTAAAAAAAATACTCAAATTTATTAATTTTTTTATCTTTTTAAAATTTATTCTTTTTAAAATAGAGAGTATAAAAGTACATTTAATATTTAAAATTTTAAAAGGGAATTTATTCCCTCAAAATTATCTAGTGGAATTGAAAAATTGGAATAGGAGATTTTCTATGAATCCCTTCCCCCTACCTTCCTTTTCCTACTTTTTTCGCCAAAAGCCTCTACTCAAAACAGACTATAAGGTTTGTTTGGATGTAAAAAATATTTTAAATTTTAGACTTAAATAAGTTAGTCACAAATCTTATATAGCAATAGTATATAGTATAAACTGAGACCTATACCCCAAAAAAAAAATATAGTATAAACTGAGACATAATAGGGTGACAGTAAATGTGAGCATGGATGTTCGTGAGCTAGAGGCGGACCTTAGAAGGAATCACGTGGACAATTGTACCCCACAATTTTCTAAAATTTAATTATTATTTATGACTTCATATCCATTTTGACTTAATTATAATTTTTTTCTTTTTATCTTTTTTAAAACTCTGTTATTTGATTAAATTTTACATTAATCTTTTTTCAAAAACCTATTACATAATAAAAACAAAATATAATATTATTATCGCATACTTTAAATTAATAAAAAAATATTTTATTATCATTAAAATCAAAAAAGAAAAAAATAAATGAGATTGTAACATCTAGAAATATTAATTTGATATTAGTAACCCCACAATTTATCATAAGAAACATATAAATGAATTAGTCAAGTGTTTTCTTCGCGTAAGCATGACAATCCGCTAATGAGTTTTGACTCAAATAACACCTTTTCCCTCCCCCATATAATAGGCTCGACTTTGAATCCCAATATATATATATATATAAAATAAGCATTACAATCCAACCCAAATTTCACTACTTTGTAAGAAGGGAGAGAAGTCCCACATTAAAGCCAAAAAGCTACAACCTTCTTATAATACTCATTAGTCAGGGTTCTAGCATGCCAAAAGCTCATGGGACTTGATTGCTTTAGCGTACTTCGGATGGAAGTAACCATCTCTGGGAGCATCGTTAACAAATTTGCGGATAGAGTCCTTCACTGCATTCCACTGTCTCTAAAGGAAAATAGGTTGTAAACCGTCCGGATCTGGAGCTTTAAGACCTTTCATCGAGAAGACTGCAGCTTTAATCTTAGCTTCACTAGCCTCCTTTGTCAGATTGCCGCGGTCCTCATCTCTAATGCGGATGATCCATCTGTTAAATCTGACATTGGGAATGTCCACCTGAGAGCTGGAATATAGAGTAGAGAAATAATCTAAGGTATGCTCCTTAAGCCTATCCTGATCATAACACCAGTTCCCTACAATCCTCAGAGCCATGATCCTATGAGAGTACCTCCTGATCTTGTAGATGCATGGAAAATTTTGGTATTTTTTTCTCCATTTGTCAACCACTTTAACCTTGACTTCTGCATCCAGAAGGTCTCTTCTTGACTCCAAATCTGAACATAATCATCCTGTAGCTTCCTTTCTAACCTTTGCAGGAAAATAGAAGTCTAAAAATGGTAAGAACGTTGGATACCTTTCAGCCTAAGCTCAATATCATGTTTCCTTCGGAAGATGTTACTGAACACTATCTAGTTCCAGGCTTTCCAATCTTCAATAGTGCCATTGATCTTCTGAATTAGAGGGCCTTCATTCTCTTCCCATACTTTGACAAAGACCTCGGAGAAGTTGGGATGCTCCAACCAAGCCACCTCACATCTGAAGGCTTTAGCATCATTTATGGGAGGGGAGATCATGCAACTATTAAGCATGACTGGGCAGTGATCCCGATGGACTTTGGGTAAGTTTATCGCTTTCATCTCTGGGAATTTCAGCTTAGCTTGGTGATTGTAAAGCACTCTGTTCAGTTTTTGCTGTAAACTAACTCTGTCACCTTGCTTTTTGATCCAGGTGAACTTGGCTCCCGAGGCATACAATTCCAAGAGACCGCACCTATCGCACGTCTCTCAAAACCTCTGACTCCTATTCCAAGACCTCCTCTATTTATTAGTGGTGTCCTCAATGCCTCATATATCGTTGAAATCCCTCGTGACAAACCAGGGATTTACCATATCCTGGACCAGAGTCATCATCTCGTCCTAGAACCTATTCTTAGAATTATGATAGGGCTGAACATAGGAGTAGGTGATAAACCATTTATCAAGGCCACCCTCACTTGCCCATGCACCCATTGCTCCGCATGATTTATGACTAGGAGCTTAACAGAGTTGGAATTCCAGTTGAGCCACAAATCTCCTCTGAAACTAGTAGCTGGGACCACAAATTCCCTGTCTAAGCCACTCTTAGTTAGGAAGTTAGGCGTGAGAACCTTGTCAGCGTGAGTCTCCACCAGACAGAGAACATCTGGCTTGTGTTGCTTGACCATTTCTCGACAAACTCTACGAAATGTGCCATTACCAGTTCCTCTGCAATTCCAAACTATAGATTTGTCAGACATTAAAAAAAATAGAAAGGAGGAGAAGGGAAGATAGCTCAGCATAAATCCACGTTCATTCCTTCTTCATAAAGGCTCTTTACGCTCATTGTCTCTGCATTCATCTCCTCGTGCTACATTGAATTCATGTTTTCATGAATTCAAGTATCACAGTTGCTCTAGCATACTAGAGCCATTGCGTTTGAATTTTGGGCTTCCATCTCATATCTCGGTCGTGGGTTAGTTTTGTCTCCTGGGTCTAGGTATTGTTTCAACTTATCAAAATGGGCTATGGGAATGCCCATGTCTGATCGATCTGGATTGCTTTCTCCATCTGTCATGGGCCTAGACAAGAGGCCACCCTTGCTTGCTTCTTGAACCATGCATGGCTCCCTTGCGAGTGACCTCGGCCTTAGGCCTTTTCCTTGGCTAGCCTAACTGTTGAGAACCTTTTTCCCTCTTGAAGTGTCTTTATCACTTCCAGCTTTAAAGGTGTCTCCATCCACCTGCACCACTGAAGGCTTAGTACTGACCATTTGGGGAAGAGAACCTTGCGAAAATTTGGGATTTTTTCTCTAGTGATCTTTCCTCTTTCTCACATCGATCAGGACTCTCTCTCTTCCTTGTCTCTGCTCGTCCTCTATTTTTCTCTCTCCATTCTGTCTCGGTTGATCAATCCTGTCGTTATCCAGAACCAGAGCTTCCATCCCATCTTCCGATGCTTTGTTGACTTTTCTCAAACTCACAAACCTATTTTGCTGAACATCTCTTTTTGTTTTCTTGTTTCAAAGATTTCCAAATTTAGGGGTTCTTTGTTGCCTCTGTATGATCATCCAAGGACTGAGACCTCCCTCATTCTCAACCGGCACTAGAGATTGAAGGCTTTCTCTATTCTAGTCAGGGGGTATCTTCTGAGGTGTGATTTATGGGGGTTTACGGTTGAGTCTTGCACTGTTTGCTAGTGTGACCTACTCTTCCGCAGCCAAAACATATTGGGTGACGACCTTCATACTCGATGTTTTGAATGCGCTTACTGATCTTGACTCTAGGGATTAAGGCTTTCTCTAAATCTATTTCAACACAAACTCTGACGTATTTGCCTCTCAACGCATGCGTAGTATTCATATCCACCTTGATTGGCTTTCCGATGGCTTTCTCGATTTCGAACAGAATCTCCTCATTGAAAAACTCAATAGGAAGGTGAGGAAGTCTTATCCACACAGCTGTAGATTTTATTTTATTTGTTACTGGAGAAAACCATGGCTTTCACTTCCTGATTGTTAGGTAATGATCCTGAATGAGCCATGGACCCTATGTTAGGACATGAAGATAGTCTTGTTTGGTGGAGAATTTGGCTAGAAAGTATCACTCTCCCAAGTTTAGTAGGTTTAGTATTCCCTCTAGCTTCCACAAATTCATGATTTTAGATAGCATTAGTTGATATCCAATCTATTCCCCTAGCAATTTTATGATTAGGGAATGCTTCCAAGGCCTCCAGAGTTTTCTGAGTTCATCATAAGAGAGACCTGAAACTATGGTGAACTTTAGACCTATAAGTCTTCTCAACACTTCCTTCAAGATTTTGTCCAAGGTCCTCGTGCATAGGCTTGGACCTCTACTGCAGAAGATTATTGGCCTTCACCAGAGCAGCTTTCTCCCAGGAAGAACCACTGTGGATAATATAGCTATTCTGTAGGAGGCCATTCATTCCATTTACAATTCCAAAAGTAAGAGGCATAGTATGGTACTCAAAGTTGACCTACATAAGGCCTTCGACAAAGTTGACTTGCATAAGGCCTTCGACACTGTCAATTGGAGTTACTTAGGGGAGGTTCTTACTGATGTTAATGTTCCCCACTCCTTAGTCAGACTCATAATGTTCATTGTTTCTGCGGAGAAGTTTCGCTACTGTGGAATGGTGGGATGCTGCCCCCATTAAGACATGGCAAGGGCTGCGCTGGGGAGACCCTCTCTCATCGTATCACTTCATTTTAGTCGTGGAGAGGCTCACTTACATGATAGACGAAAAGGTAAGGAAAGGAAGATGGAACCCTGTGAAATTATCCAAGTCAGGTTCCAAGATCTCCCATTTGTTTTTTGCTGATGACCTGATCTTGCTAGGAGAGGCGAAATATCTTAATCTTAGTGCTATAACTAGCTGCTTGAAGGAGTTCTCGGCTGAGAGTGGTCTGCAGATAAATCCAACCAAATCAAGACTTTGGATATCTCTGAAGGCTCCCTGGGCTCTAAAATGTTCCCTATCAGCCGCTAGTAAGTTCCCCCTAATAGACAATCTGGGCAAATATTTGGGTATCCCCATGATCCATCAGAGAGTGGGGAAGCTTTTCCACCAGCAAGTGATAGAGCGAGTCCACAAAAAGCTTAGTGGTTGGAAAGCCAATCTCCTGAGTATGGCCGATAGGAAGACCCCTCATCCAATCAATCACATCTTCGATTCCCATTTACACCATGCAAGCTACCTGGCTTTCGAAGGAGCTTTGCAATAGATTGGACAGGCTTAATAAAAGATTCTAATGGGGAAATGTGGAGGGTGAGAGAAGAATGCATTTGGTTAAATGGAGCAAGATGTGTGAGAGCAAGCAGGAAGGGGGTTTGGGTCTGAGAAGATCAAGAGAAAACAATTTAGCTCTCCTTGCTAAGTTGGGGTGGAAGATCATGAAAGGGGATAAGGTGCTTTGGTGTGAGGTTATGAGAAATAAATACTTGAAAGGTAGAGAGCTCTTGGAGTGCTATAAGAGAAGGGGGTGCTTTACTCTTTGGAATGGGATTAGGAAGTCAAGACAGTGTCTCAAGAAGGGCTTGACATAGAGGATAGGAAATGGGATGAACATTAACTTTTGGACTCACCTTTGGGTAGGTTCTCAACCCTTAATCGAGTGTGTTCAGGACAGGTCCCAAGTGGTTGAGATAGAGAAGAAAGTGAGCCACTTCATCTCAGTGGACGGCCTTTGGAAAGAGTAAGATCTTAATCTCTTACTTCTTAGTGAGAAAGTTGAGGAAATCAAAGGAATCATGGTGCCTAGGAGGACCGATGATCAAGACTTTGTGGTGTAGAGAGGAACCAGCGATGGAACTTTCTCTATTGCCTCTGCCTATAGGGTCTTGATAGAAGTTCACTATTCTCCTCAGTCGAGACAGGAATTTTACGGTTGGAAATGGATTTGGAAGGCTAAAGGTGCTGAGAAAATCAAGTTCTTTTTTTGGTTGGCCCGCCATGAAAAGCTCATGACTAATGTTGAGAGATGTAAACGCAATTTTTGTGACAAGTCCACTTGCTCTCTCTGCAATAAGGAAGATAAATTTGTGCTCCATGTCTTAAGAGATTGTAGTAGGGCGAGGGAGACTTGGGAGTATCTGTGTCCCAACTTGAAGGTGTCTTTTGATTTCTGGAGGAAGAACCTCTATGAGTGGCTGTTCTCAGGTGTTATCAGCAAAGATAGTAGGTGACAACCTTTGAACACCTTCTTCATTTACATTAATTGGAGTCTTTGGAAGAACATATGAATGGAAGTCTTCCAACACACCTCTAAGACTCCCCATGAGCTGGCTCACTCTGTGGTCAACTTATTGAGGGAGGCTTCTTTATCTTGGGATAGACCTACTGTTGATAGTAAGCTCTACTAAAGGAAGATCAAGTGGGAGTGTCCTAAAGAGGGTTTCTTAAGCTCAATACAGATGGTGCAGTGTTCCACCCTCTGGTAAAGCTTTTGCTTGAGGTATCATCAGAAATAAGGATAGAGAATGGGTTGCGGGTTTTACTTTAAATATTAGAAAGTCTGAAGTCCTCTCAGCGGAGCTCTACGGACTAAGACAAGGCCTGCAGCTGGCCAAAAGATTGAGCATCTCTCATTTGGAGGTGGAGACTGACTCAGCAGTGTTAGTGAACCTCCTCACAAACAAGCCGAATCCCGACCATCCTCTTAATCTGATTCTTCAAGAGTGTTCTGCACTGCTAGCGCACATGAACGTAGTAACAGGTTCTCGCATCTTCAAAGAGGCCAACGTCTGCACTGACCATCTTGCTCAACTGGCGCAGCGAACTAATGATCGCCTCATAGAGTTGAGGAGCCCTCTGCGGTTGCTTCAGCGACTCATTTGGGAAGACATCATAGGCTTGGAGAGGTGTAAGGGAGATTCCACCTCCTTCGAGCTTCTTCTCGTTTCCCTCTGTTTCCCTTTGTTTCCCTTTTCGTTGTGCTTTGTCCTCTCATGTTTTGTTTCTTTCTTCCGGTATAAAAAAAAAAAAAAAAAAGCTCATGGGACTTGAGCGTCATGTGTCCCACCTCCGTTTGCTGGCAAATTAATTCCAACCTCTGCATGAAAGACCCAATTTCATCACTAACATCTGGGTTTTGTTCGATTAATTCGGTTTGAACACTATGAGGCCTATTTTAGGGGTTAACTCTCTCAAATCCTTTTTCGTTATTCCTATGGCTCGAATTTAAGATATCTGGTTGTGGGGATAGAGTGTCTAATCATTCAATTCAAAGTAATTTGGTGAAAAGATTGTTCTGTTGTAGTGTGGTTCGAATGAGGTGGGGGAGGGATTTAAATGTTGATGATGAAGCTGGTACTTGATTCAATCCAACGGTTGCACATGTTTTTCTTTTGTAGTCTTCCACAGGCTTTTCCGCTGGATTCAGGACATTAACTCGACTGTCTTGAGAGGTAGCCCATTTTTAGAAGTCGGTGTCATTAGTGAAGCCCACATGCTAACTGTTGATGGATTGGGTAACTTGGGCAGGCAAGAGGCTAGATTAAAATATTTGGATGGCCTATATTACTTTTATTTTTATTTTTATTTTTTTACTTTACCACTATATCCGAAAATCTAATTAATCGGATTCGAACAGTTATGAAAAGTGCTCTATGACTAGAGCCACAGTTTGTTCGTATATCCCAATTTTTTTTTATTACAATGAAATTTGAATTCTGCATGATGGGGTTTGGGGAGGGAGACGTGACCGTACGATTGTCCCCCAAATTAATTGTTGGCTTAAAAATAGAGGGCGGTGATCTCGGAGAGAATTTTATTTTATTCTAATTTTAATACTTCTTTTTTATTCATTCATTATTATTCTTGTATAATCAAAGTATAATTTTTTTATAAATCTTTTATTCATAATTAGGACAATGTTCATTTTCACTTATATATATATATTTAGTTATGTATTTATTTATTTGTTTATTCATCATTATTTTTATTTGCTATAAGAAGTATACAAGGCTCGTTTAATGAAAATTTATTCATACTCACATATTTCTTTTATTTCTTTACTTGTTTACTTATTTATTATTACTTCTGTCAAAATAGTTACATAGCTTAGTCAAAACTTAGTTTATTCATTATTAGTGAATAATACTTATTTACTTATTTATTTTATATATCAAAATATTAATTTTCGGGACAAATTCATTTGTTTGTACACATAAATATAAGGATAGAAATTCAAATAATTGTTTGAAAAATAAAATCGTTTTGTTAAATACTATATAATTGACCAATAGTTGTTGACGTAGATGAGATGAGTACCTTCGTTTCTTAATTAGTTCAAGAGTTCGACTCCTCCTATACACGGAAAAAACAATATTGGGAGATCCATCCCTACAAAATGGGCTCTATATTGATCGATTCAAATTAATTAGGATAAAATTTTGAATACTGAACGGTGATCAATTTATAATACAAAAAAAATGCTATATATGTGACTTTAAAAAAAAAAAAATCCTAGGGATGAGTCATCACATTCTCCCCTCTAAGGAATTCAATCCCTCACATTAACAAAAAAACCGGTTATCCTCATTTTCTAAGTGCCGTTTGACAAAATTTTTTTTCAATTTCTCTTTTCCTTACAAGGAGAAGATCCCAAATAGGATTTTTTAAAAACTTTTTTTTTCATGAAAACAATTTTAAGAAATAGTTTTTAGGTAAAAGCTCCTGGAAAGAGCTTTTACTTCTCCTTTTTTTTAATACTCTAACTTTTCTGAAAATTTATATTTTTTTCCATTTATATCATCATATAATTATTTTTATTACATTAATATTCTCATTTAAATGAAACAAAATTTCAAATATATTCATTAATTTTTAACTTTTAACTTTATTTCAAGAGTAAAAAAATAAAAAAGAAATGAACTATTTTATTTCAAAAGTAAAACAACCAAACACCTTTTGACTTTTTTAAAAAAGTAATTAATTTTAAATTCTTCTTAAAATGAGAAAATAAGTCGAAAAAAAACCCTACCAAACAGGCATTAAGGGTCTATTTGTGTAGATACATTGGTATCAAAAGATCTTATCCTTCTTCTATGGGTTGGTATCTTATCCTTCAAACACAGATACATCTACTCGTTCTGTATAGCCGGGGGTCCTCCATTTGCTTTCTCAATGGTTCTCATTCAGTCATAGATATTGTAGAATAACTATACTAGCATGGGAAGAAAGTAGTTAAACTGGTAACCTCATACAGCTCAGTCAACTCCGTCTACCATGGGAGAAGGGTGGCTGTGGGCGCTCCTGCAAAGTATGGTGCATGCTGTTCCACCGTGAACAAGCTCCAATTAAATACCAACATTCTCTTGAGTGACATCCTTCCACAGATGCAACGCTAACGGACAATTAGTCAAGTAAAATGAGATGTTAAATATTTTAATCAAGTTTTGAATTTGAAATTTATGAGAAAAAAACTATATTGGGAGAGTCATCCCCTAAATAGGTTTTTAATACTCAAATCGAATTAGTAAAAAAAAAAAAAAAAACTTCCACAAATGCTTGGGAGCTTAATAATCCCACCACCCCATTGGCCCAGCATATCTCACAGGTTGGGCCGGCATGTATTCTCTAAGGCTCCCAGCCAAGATGCCTCGCCGTAGGTCATCGCACTTTCTCTTGCCACTGATGTCTATTTCCTAATCTTTTCGCCTCTCATGCGCTTCTTAGTTTCCTCTAGCTCTCGCTGGGCTATCATTTGTCTCCTGATTATCTCCTTTCGTAATCTTCTATCTCCTAATTTCTTCCACCTAAGGTATCGATATCTGTCTTCTAGCTTCCTCTTCCTGTGCTCTCAGCATCTGCCGCCCAGATTCTTCCTCTGAGCTGTTGGCATTAGTCTCCTACCTTCATTTTCCTGAGCTACCCCTGGGCTCCTCCCATCCACTTAGTTGCCTGACGTATGGGGCATATCAAAAACGTGTGGTCTTGAACTCCACACTCCAGGCAGACAACTGGAAGAGGCCCCCTACGCTGAATCTGGAATCGGGTAAGATTCTGAACTCCCAGGAGGCAGAAGTATTATCATCCTGATTCATCTCTGTCTCCGACAAACTCCATGCCTATGGTCTTACTATTTGGTATGACAGAGTCCTAAACCATGTTTAAAAGTCTCCCATCGTGACCCATGCTATACCAGAAGCTTCGAGCTTCTTCTTAGCTACCTCACGTCTCTTCAGGTTAGGGTTCAGGCTTGGATCCATTTGACATGTTCCTACAAAATCAAACGGTCATTAGCAAAATATCAACAATCTATACATATCATGGAATACTAATTCTAATTTAAGGTTTCTTAAAGCTTCCTAATCAATGATTGCTATCCTTGAACATCATCAACTTAGAGTTCTGAAACCGCCTTGATTACCCGCCTTCTCGGCCAAAACGAAAGCCGTTGAACAGAGAAATTACCAAACTTCACCATAATTTTTTAATTTTTTAATTTTTAATTTTTATTTTTTTTATTGTGGAAACCATAATAAAGTTAGCAGAGTACATAATGATCTCGAAAATTTCACAAAACAATATAGTCTAACATGCTTAAACCCATTGGACAAGCGAGACTAACGATTACTAGCTATAACAAAATTTTGCCTCATCGGTAGATGCAAATGGAGAGATGTTCTCCGATGTTGCCGTAAACGAACATTCTCCTAGACAAAATCATCCAGCGATGGCTTGTGTCTTACTGAAATAAAGAAATTGCCTGCGGCGGAACTTACCATTTGAAAAATAAACGAACACTCAAATGAAGAACGAGATTGCATGTATGTTACTGGTTTAAATGGGCACTCAACCAAGAAATTTCACTAATCTGATTTGATCAGCGTGTTCCAATTTTGAGCACCGCCTCGTCCAACACCTGTAGGTTTCTATATACTCCTCTACAAACTTTTATGTTGGATTTTGGGGATCGAGCGTGCAAAAAGAGAAGGCACATTTTCAGAAGCTAAGGTGTGACTTGGGGAAGCCCGCATGCTTGCTTCTTGATGGATTGGGGAAGTCGGGTCTAGTAAGCTCCAAGGCTTCACAATTAGGAACTAGACATCCTCCCAAAATCTAAGAAATCGTCCGCATAAATTGGAAAAGTCTCGTTTCACACAATGCTTCGAATTGCACCCAGTCCACATTGAACGTTCATGAGCATAATAATTTCACTTGACATTGAAATCATCCTCTAAAAGAACGCTTTCGGGTTGCAGAGAGCACTTATTCCTTAAATTGTCCAATTGTCTTCGGTATACTAGAAAGGGCTTGAAGGCCCGGTTTCACAGATCAATCCTGCAATGGAGAATGGTTTCAATGATAAAACATCCTCTAGTGGTACATTCGATACAATCAAATATTGCTAAACAAATGACTTTCAATACAATGCCCCTGCAAGATGGATTAATTAACCAAATCCAAGGTGGAAATTATGATGAATGTAGCTTTAAAATACAGAACATTGTGATAAATGACACCACAAATTGTGGCATAATAAACGTTAATCACACTGTATATCATTATGTACACATTTCCTAATGTACTAGGGCGTTGAAAAATTACACCTGTGTTGTTTTCCCATTACATATATCGCAGACTGTGTATCCAAGGCCCTCGCAGTAGGGACATTTTGCTCCTTCGTCTACCCATTCCAAGAACTACACAAAAAGACTCAGTATTAGAGCCTGAAAGATGATGAGTAGGCAGAACTTCAAGGATTTCAAACAAAATCTTACCTGAGGTTCGACATTTGGTTCACCTGTCCCATCACATTCTGCAATTCAAGAAAATAAGAGATTTCAACAGTTCTGTATAGCTTTACAGCTTAACACCAGCAATAGTAGCCAAGTGACTATTTTATGCATTTATAAACCTTTAGCAATTGAAAATAATTTTTCTTAGGCATGTAACAAGCATTAGAAATTTACTGAATAGCATATATTATATGCACATAAATTCAATGAATCATAAGGTGACAGAAGAAACACATCATATTTAACATCTTATCAGTTTCTACATGTCAATTGGTGAAGAACACTCTAATTCCATGGAGTAGATTGTAATGTGAAGACTATCTTAGGAGTTATCTGAACTGAACTGAACTGAAAACATAGAGAGAGAGAGAGAGAGAGAGAGAGAGAGAGAATGAGAAGAAGAAGAGGTCTTAAGCTTGTATAGATTGGTGCGATTTTATTTCTATACGATGATGCCACTAAACTTATGGTATGATTTACAAGAGTCAACGACCAAGATAAATCCCTTCTTTTGCTATTCAATTCTTCATAATCATGCCCCATTAACAAAGCTATGAGACATGAAATGTGGGATTAACCTCAAACTTAAGGTGGAAAAGTAGATCAACGCTTGCATTAGGGAATTAGATAACCAAAGTGATTAGGGAGATGACATTTTGAATGCTGTTGATCCATGGACCCAATAGAATACACAGAGATCCATGAAGTGGATATTGGTGGATAAAGTGGCAATAAATCTCAAAGTTTGTTCGCTCATGGAGGACTTAATTAGACGCAATTTGAATAGCACTCTATCATATCAATAGAGGTTTGGTGCAGAGGTCTGTGTATGAGCACAGCCAAAGGAGTTTTGATGTGGCATCTGCTAATGCACAATACCTAGACTCTATGCTAGAGCGACTCATAGCAATCTATTTCTTACTATGCCAACATATCAATGAGGAACCTAATAGAAGCACCATAATATGATACCAGCTCAATCAGCACTAGAATAACATGATAAATCAAATGAACAGCTGGTAGAGAGACAAAACTAAGGAATGAAGTTTCCTGTTATGTAGGGGAGGATATGCAGCACAAAAGCAAAATCTAGGGGAGGGAAGGCAAGCCATGAACTGACCAACCAATATGCACAACATAAACAATAACAAGGCAAGTGACCGTGAGAAAAACTAGACTACCAACTAGTTGTTGGTAAGAGTAAGATCCATGAGAGGAGTTCCATCCATAGGGGTGTGACAAAGATTGGGCTTGACAGGCGTTGAGGTGGTCTTAATATGTGTCAGCCTAGCTCAAGAATGAAGATCTGAAGTATTGTTAGGTTGAGAGAGATGATATACATCAGAAGGGGAGATGAACTCAAGGTTTAGAAAGTAGCTGAGCAGACCAAGATCTATCATTTCAAAATGTTGACTAATAATGAGGTCAAATGATGAGGACCAAAGTGTAGCCCAAATGCTCAACTGTGGTAAATAACTTGGTGAACCAAGCTCAAGGGGACAATTTTAGTCCATACAAAGATTTGCAAAGACAGTAGATTTTATGATGAGTATGTGAATGATGGGGAAGAGGTGTCAATAGACTTTTTCTATGAGATCACCTGTTAAAGTCCATCAAGAACAGTTGTCAGTGTTTAATAGCAGCAATAGTAAACAGAGAGTGCAGAGTGGCAAGTCTAGCCACATGAGCAAATGTTTCCTCATATATGATCCTATATTCTTCAAGTATATCATTTTGCAACAACTAGAGCTTTGTAAGTTTCCATCGTCCCATCACAACGAATCTTACAGACATTTGCAACCTACAACCTACATAGGGTTTTGTTAGGTGCAAAATCAACTAGATCCCAAGAATGTGTGTTTTCTAGTACCTTTAATTCATCTATCATTGCTTGTTGCCAATGAGATTACCATTAGTCTCACAACACGAGCAAGGCTTATGGAGAAGAATAACTAATGAAAAGGAATAGTAATCATGACAGATGGTTCCTTACACAAGTTGAAAGATTAAGAGATGAAGGAATGATGGTTGTGAAGTTATTATCTACAGATGCAGGCACCTCAGTTGGAATAGGTTTTTGCTGGAGCTCCATCGGGTCAGCAGCATTGAGCTTAAGGGAGTGTGCAGGGCAATTAGTTGGAAATAACTTGAGATATGGGTTAGTTAAAGGAGATGCAGCTGCATAAATTTTTGATAAAGAGGAAAACACAGTTTGTTCCCCCCCCCCCAAAAAAAAATGACATGTCAAGATACTCAAAAATGTTTGGAGATAGGGTCCCAACACCAAACCCTTTGTGTTTTATACCATACCTGAGAAAGCAACACAAGCATGATCTGGGCTCTAATTTACTATGTTTATGAGGTTGAAGAAGATCAAAGGATGCCCAGCAAAAAAATTTAGGGGATTGATAATTTGGGGGTTTACCACAGAGTCACTCAAAGAGAGATTCATTGCCAAGAGATGAGAAAGGGATTCAATTGATAGTGTAGACTGTCGTAGAAGCAGCTTCTACCCAAAAGGTTTCTCAACAAGAGGCAGAAAATAGGAGAGCTGGGTAGAGTCTAAAATGTGTCTATCTTGCTTTTTGCTCGGCCATTTTAGGGTGTGCCAGGGTAGTAACATTGGATGATGACTATTTGAAATAGAAAATCGAGAAAAGTAGCGTCATTGTATTCCATGGCTTTAAGTGTCCAAAAACTTTAATTTTCTTAGAGAAATGAGCTTTGATAATAGCAAATCGAATGTATATTTCACTAACTCAGATTTGTGTTTCATAAGTAAATCCACGTAAAACATGAATAATCATCGATAAAAGCAACAGATTATTTAGAACCCATGATTGTGGCAATAGGAGATGGCCCCCAAATATCACAGTAAATTAAATCAAATGGACTTGAGCCAATAGTTGCTTTTGTGATAAGTTAAGATCGGTTGTTTTGATGGTTGGCATAAGTGAACAATTTGAATGATTTAGATGGAACTTGACCCAAGTTCCCCCGAAAGATTAAATGGCGAACTTTGATAGTATACGCAGGACCTATATGAAGATGCCAAGTTTGGATAATTTGGAGAAGGTGGCATTAGCTGATGAGAGATGTGGTTCAGATGTGACCTCAAACAACCGTTGGACCGTACAGTGATCCCAAGAAATTGTCCCACTTGAGGACAACCATCAGACAAGAAATGTTAAGTCGAGGAAGTTCACAAAGTTAAATAAAGATGAGATTGAAGGGTAATTTAGGAACCACAAATGTATTAGACACTGTCGATGTCACAGAGATTTGGCCTGTATGACCCACATACATATAAGGACCATCAGAAGTATGAACAATAGGCATCAAGTCTTTTGTGTTTTGGATGAGATAAGTGATGAATCAGCAGTCATCTGATTGCAGCATACTGAATTGAAAAATCAAGGAGATGTACCTGAGGTGGTAGACAAGGCAAAGGAATGAAAGGATATAACCTATTTTAACAAAGATTCCACACTTCTGAAAGTGAATATCAGTGTGAGATTGGCAGTCTCAATATGGGACATTTCGGTAGTAGCAAGAATGACAGGAGGTGAAGATTTAAAGTCAGCATTGAATATGGAGTATCTTTAGGCTGAACAGGCCTAGGGGAACAACTTTCAAAGGTATGTCCAAACTTCCGTCAATCTTTATACATGATATCTGACAGTTCTGAATGGAGTGTACAACCCTGTTAAAACGCTTGCAAAACTGCAGTTCAGATTGGTTGCGTGTGCTGGGAGGAATACATAGGGTGATGAGAGCAACATTTGAGCTTGCTTTAGGGAGACCAAGCCTATTTTTCAATGACTTTTCCATGACTTTAGATGAGAATTCTGATGGTCAGCACAGAACCTCACAAAACGGACGCAAAAATTGAACAGGACATTGAAATTAGCAAGGGGATTACCAAGAATTTGCTGACCTTGCACAAGTGTTGACATGGAACTGCACATGGCAGATGACATGGATTATGGGTCTAAAGTGGAAGTTGATCAGGCAGTGTCCTGATGATGTCAGCACTTTCCAGCATCCATGCTTGCCAACGCATGCAGGCTCCTTTCACAATCAAATCACAACTGCAGGATTGCTGTCATGCAGTGAACATTGCAGAACGGTCAGAAGGCAGAAAACTTGCTTCTGAGATGTGGGCAAACACTATCTAGTGAGAATTCCTCCTTTGACTGCAACTGAAAAAAAAAAAAAAAAAAAGAACACTATTCCAGAAAATTTTTTGACAATTTGATGGGCCAGTCCTGCCACAATCACCAGAGCAGACTGCTTTGAAAGAGGAAAAGCACTGCGGGAGAGATAGAATGCTGTGTTGGAAATTGAGAGCAAAGTCAGGAATCGCTACTATCGGAAGAAGCAATTCTCAATCTCTTTGTGGTAGAAAGATAATTGTCAATTACAGTAGTCAGACACAAGATGGAATCTCCCCTGGTTGTAGTTCTTCCAATGAGAACTCAACCTTGAACTAGAGAGAGAGATCACCATATCTACTGGTGCTCTGATTCCATGAAAGTTATCTGGGGAGATAGCCGTATGAAATGAAAACAGAGAGTGAGAAAGAAAGAGCTTTAAGCTTGTATCAATTGGTATAATTTAGCTCTACACAAAAGTGGTGTTTATACACTCTATGGTATGGTTTCTAAGAGTGATTGACTGAGACAAATTCCTTAATTTCTTTCTTCATTTCTTCAATCATACCCCATCAATTGAGGTGTGAAATATGTTTAATCGCACACCTATTTGATGGAATGATTCGCGTGAACATCTTGAAATGGGTGAAATATGACAACGAAGTACAGAGAAGAAAAGCATTGGAGAAACACACGGACATAATTCATGTAGTATAGTTAGCCTTTGCCCTGGGCAGAGAGAAGCAAAATCCACAAACCAAAGCAAGAGCAGAGGTACAAAATCAGAGAGACCTCTCTGACCTAACCCCAGATACAATGAAACTCCCAACAATTTGGGAACACAAAGGACCCCAAGTATACAACACATACCTATACCACCCACAAGTATATTTTTCACTAAGCTCATTTCTTGACAGATCAGACCAGTTTACTAAACATCAAGAACCATTAATAAACTGTCTAAAACATCAAATGCAAAATAACTGGGATAGTGATTATTTTGGTCCATGAAAATTATTTGTGAAAATTATTTTGATTATCAAGTCACTAAACTCTTCAATTGAGTGCAGGAACTTCTTTTGGTGGAATCAAGCTTATAGATTTTTGATGAAGTGCAACTATGTCCATGGATGTTTAATTAGGGGCAATTAAGTACATTAGTTAATGACATATATAATAATTAGGAACTTATTTCAAAGAAGAGACATTTAAAAACATAATTTAACTAAGGGATATGTAGTTCATGTATGAACATTATCTTAGACAAACCAGAAGAAAAGAAAATTGATAGATGTCAATCCACAGCTTCTATATTGTTGAAGTACAATAGCTTTAAAGAAAATTAATTGTTCAGCTTAGTTGTTGCAGCCCAAGTCTAGGTTCATCTTACTAAGATATGGAAGGTACCTGTGCACATCAAGCGACCCTCTCCACGACAAGCAAGACACTTTGTGGACTCATTCTTGGTCATGCCTCGAACAACTTGCTTGCTGTTACCAACAAGTCTGGAAGGTTCCTCCCATCGATTCTCTCCCAGAAGAAAGACTCTATGTTGGGATACTTCAACTTCTGAAACACCTTGTTTTACAACTTTCTGCTTAACTTCTGAGACCTCTGTTACAGAAGCAACAGCAGCTCCAATTACATCCTCCTGAAATTAATGAAATAAAAATATGCAACATATGATATGGCAGAGTGGATAATATAAGAAATAACTGTTTAGGAAAATTAGAAAAATTTGTTGTATTTTCCCACCGTTTACACTTTACACAAGTCTTCTCATAAATTACGGTATGCTTAAATAACAGTTAACATATTGAAATTAACCACATCTGAAATTCTGTTACCAAGAAAGTGAAATTACACAATTGTCCATTTTAAATACTACAGCAACACTCTAAATCTAGCACTTAAGCGAGGCACTTGTTCAAATGATTAATCAGCAAATAACATGTCTGAGTATATTAGCTGTAACAAGTTACAAAGTAGAGTTATTTAAGTGCTAAGTTTTAAACCATGGCAAGTGTACGTGGAAAGAGAATATGATAGCTTTTTGTAATTTGTCGTAGCTTTTTTGCCACACGTTCTGTTAAAATGAGCATCCTACACTACAACCTAGAAAACAAAAGCAATAAACAACAACAACAAAGGGAACACTATTCTCGGTCCTTGGCATGATAGATGGTAAGATGTTGCAAATGACCAACATTTGCAACATAATAATACCATTAGTAGAAATGGCATCCATTATGTGAACTAGGTCAGTTGTCATCTGGAAGAATAAATAACAAGAAAAAGAAAATTGCTTGACTCACGATGTCAACTGACATACTTGTGTGTGGTGCACATGAATATACAGGAGTGAATGTTACCGCCATGAAATGTAGTAAGAAAATGGTTGAGAAAAATCATGCTCTGGCATCTGAAATAATATACGAGATGAAAAAATACCTTCTTTCTATTTGAATTCAAGTTCAATCCATCACTTTTAAATCGTTGCTCCATATATAACCTTTCTAGGAGCTCTAAAGTCATAATTCCATCTTCAAGGGCACCTACCGTTGACTGAGAAGCAAGATCATGACATGATCAAAATAACATGAGGAAAGAGAGTCATTGGCAATCAAGAGGCAAGTACAAAACATAATTTGATGCAAGGAAAATCTAAATATGCAGATGATTCTATCAAACTCAAATTTAATACAGAAACCAATAGCGAACTTACTTGCCAAGTTTTAACAGCACGCTCTGTCCCACCTGAAAAGCTGGAGTATTCTATATCTTCCTCACCTGAATAAAATCCCAAACTCTGTAGTGCGTCCTGTTCATGTTCAGCATAGGTATAGATTATGTCAAATAATTTTCCAGCTTACCATATAAGGTAACAAGGATGAAGATAACAAGTCCTAGAGATGTAAGCAAGATAGTGATATTCAACATGAATTGCCAGATCCAGTATGCTTGACTATCTAAACTCTAACAAATGACTTTACCAAACATCACACCACATTACCTGCTGTGGTGGATCCATGCATTTAATAGAGAGGAAACAGCTCCCACCCAACTCAGGCCACCTGATTTTTTTCCCTTTTTCCCATTATTATTATATGCCTCTTCCTTCCAAAAGTCTTAAAAATATTAAAATTTAGTACAAATGTTTCTGAAAAAACAAAATTAAAAAAAAACTAAAAGATCCATTCCAGTTACACAAGTTGAAATGTTTTTTCCCTTTTCTTTTCAATGCTAGATCAACAAAATGTCAATTAATTTCGAAGGATATAGTCTGACAAAATATTTTTTCCACCGTAAAAACTTCTGAAATATACACCGATATAAATGGAATTATAGAAATACATTTTACGGTTAAAATATATACTATTACATTTGCAGTCATACAATGCCACCATTGATAAAACTTCTGGATCTGCCGTTGATGAGTAAAATTGAAGATTCTTGCCAAGCGACTGGAAGAGAATGCAACTACATGATGATGACATTGATCAATTTTGAAGTAAAATCGGACTCATTACTTGTTATTCCTTCAACAAGGTCATCACTTATGCCTTTCCAGAATAATTGAGAAGAATAAGAAAAATACCAATGAATAAAAAGGAAAAAGGAAACAGAGATAGATTTAATATATATACAAGGTACTGGAGTGTATATACAAAATAGAAATGGTAAATGAAAACCAAAAATAGCAAGAAAAATTGACAAGAATATCTTATCTCAAAAATACTAATAATAATTAGGTTCTAGATTCTGATGGGTACCCTATTCAATTGTCAATAATAACAAAAGATTCAAATCTAAAAGTGAATGCTGTAAGAGTATTCAAAAAGAATAAAAATAAAGCTACAGAGCTTCTCAAAAATGTTATCACATCCTCTTCAAAAAATAAAACAACCATTCTAGGCGATCTAATATCTGAAGAACATAATTTCACATATATGGCCAAATCATTTTGTTCTTGTTGTCATAATGTAGTGTTCAAGTAAGATAATATGGCTTCTATCCCCCCAAAAAAATGATAATATGGAATGTGATATAAATCGGTTATTATGGCAATGAGGATAGTCCATTGCAACTTCATCTCAATCAAAAACACCATTAATAAATTCGGTGACTATTACTCGAGCCCTCTCAAAAATGTTATATCATCTTTAGAGCAATTCAAATAACATTCTACTAATAACTTTGGAAAGGAACTGTACCTTTTTCTTTATTTCCATATTTATTAACCAAGAGAATAGTACAGTCTTCACCTAAAAGCTCCACAGTGCTACCAATCTGCGCAGTTGCCTTATATATCCTTCAATTTCAATCTTTGCACAATGGATGCATTATAAGTCTAAATAAAATTTTAACAGCGGCATCTTGTGATTGAACAAGCTGACTTCATTTGAGGAACACGTGGCCCAATAAAGCAATAAATTCAAAATGATGTAGTATGATAAATGACAGCAGAAGGTCCTTCCCTGAGATTAGTTTGACTCTAACCAAATGCATAAGAAATCCACCAATGAAACGTTTTAGATAATTCTTGACAGCATTAAGTATACAACAAAATATATCATGCGTTCCATATAAATGGAAGGCGGAGAAAAAAAAAAGAAGTCAAAAAATGTGAAGAGGAGGAATGTTGCTGCCAGGCATCGTTGATTTGGAAGGAAGTAGGAGATACTGTTGCTACTTGCAAATGCAAGGAATGGAAATATGAGTGGAGTAGGATTGAGCAAAACCTAGAAGGGTTTGCAAGAATTGTGCAGTAGCCACTTGCTAGATAGAGTGAGGCCAGCTGCAAAGCAGTAGAGAAGAGAAAAAGTTCAAGTGCATTGCTTGCACTTGTTAAACTGGCTGTCACAGGGTTGTGAGGTTTAAGGTGCAATAGGACACTTGGGTTGTAACACAGATTTATTGATTCCAAACTTATTTTGATAGCCAAA
Source organism: Dillenia suffruticosa (assembly GCA_033439265.1). Taxonomy (NCBI): domain Eukaryota; kingdom Viridiplantae; phylum Streptophyta; class Magnoliopsida; order Dilleniales; family Dilleniaceae; genus Dillenia; species Dillenia suffruticosa. The sequence goes on along the minus strand of JAVTVX010000011.1, from coordinate 13,229,018 downwards.
ATTCCAAGTGCACAGTATCAAATTTCACCAAAAGAGATACCAATCGCAATTGCCTGTCAAAATTCTAAGTACTCAACTCAACTAAATTTTAAATCCGAAATAGATGGAGTCAGCTGCATGAGTCCGCTTTTCTTCATATAACAATTATATATACCCAAATGGTCAACTATTTGAAATACTTAATCTAGTATTGGACAAATTCATTAGTCACGGAAAGCACAACATAGATCAATCTTTTAACATAAATTCAAAAAATTCGGTTATTGACTTTTATTTTTGTATGTTTGGCACTTGACTTTATGAAAACCCAACATTTAAATTATCGGTTAAGATATCGTGTTTCAGAACAAAGTCTAAGAACTAAGAAGAAAAGCCAAAACACTTAAAAATATGAACAAACAGATAACAAACTCGCCTTTGATTGAATTAACATGATGCCTTTGATTGACTTAACATGATGAGAGAGGAAATGCAGATGGCAAGCAGACCTGCATCGCTCGAACCTCCTCTCCTTCTGCTCCTTTCCTCAATGCATTCCTCTTCCTCTTCTCCGAAACCATCTTCTCGTCACCCACTTCCTCCTTCTCCAAAACCCCAATTTCCTCCACAACGACTTCCTCTGTCTCCGCACTCCCCAACACCATAGGGCTCACACTCGTTTCCTTCTCCACAACGAATTCGCTGTCCTTCAGCTTCTGAAGTAGAGAACCAATCTTTGAAACTGCATCGAAGACCGAACCTCCCTGATTCTGCAGTTTTAGTGTTTGAATTGTGAGCTTGAGCTCGGAGATCTGTTGGAGAAGCGAGTTCCGTTCCGCAATCCACCGTTGTTCTTCGCGGAGCCATCTTTGCTCCTCGCGAAGCCATCGCTGCTCTTCGCGGAGCCACCGAATCTCTTCGCGGTCGAAATTCGACTGATTTGGAGGGAGAGAAGCGAAACAGACGAGAAATTTGGGAGGGGAGAGGGGGGGAGAGAATGAGGAGGCATTGGAGATTGGGAATTGAGAGGAAAAAAGATGTGAATGACAGAGATTAGGGTTCAGAGAGAGTGGGAAAGAGGATGAAGAAATCATTTGGAAATTTTAGAGAGAGAGAGAGAGGATTTCCGGAACAGAGGACTGGTTTTCATTTAGATTTTCTTTTCCGAGTAGGAGCTTCAAGTTGAAGTTTGCACCACTCGTTTTGGTTTTGAGTTTCGGGTGGCGGGAAACTAACGTACGCCGGTGGTGTCACTACTACCACACAGCCACGTTATGACGTCTTTTATTGTTCGAAAATGATATTGAGTAAAATATACTCTTTTATTAAAAATTTATATGATTTAGGAAAATTATTTCAGCTCTATTTCTTATTTTTATTTTGTTTGAAATTAAATATAATAAAAATGAAAAATTGTTAAACCGATAAATGAAATTTGTCTTTTATGAAACATTAAAGACATCTCTTTGGCTTTATGCCAATAATCATGATAAATATTGTACAAGTTTTTAATTTTTTTTCAATATAATTATCAATAATTAAGTTTTGAATCTTACTAATAATTTATGATGTGATTAATAATTAGGTATACTTAATAATTTTTTAGAACATAAAAAGAAAATAGAAAGAGATACCCCTTTTTTTTTTACCCAATTTATTTCACCGGTTACTTGTCAATATTTAATTTAAAACATTTTTAATATAAATACAAAAACATATATAATATTTCTATGAAAAGAAAATTTGAACATGGTTTGAGTTTAAATTTAAACGTGCTTTGAGTTTAAATATTGTTAAAATTTTGAATATGGTATGTTAAAAAATTTTAAAAAGTGCGGAGAAAATGTGAGTTATTTGAGAGTGATTCTTAACATTTATGTCCATATATGATCATATATGTGTCACCGTTCGTTATCATATTAGTCACTGCTCCACATATGTCAAGTTATGTTAACATATATGTGGCAACATGTCAATATGTTTATACTTTGTAGATTATTGTGATTACTTTCATATTGCGATTTTTCCTTTATTATACATATCCTCTAATGTATAAATATCTCATTTATATAATGTATTAAACACACAAAAATACAAACAATTCTCTCTCTCATTCTCTCTTTCTTTCTACCTTATTTTTTCATAGTATTATAACTCCCTTTACTAGAAGGGTTGTAAAAATATCTCTAAATTTTTAAATTCTCTATTCAGTTTCGCTATCATTTATTAGAACATTTGGTAACTATTTAGTATATACCAAATAGTTTTGCACTTTAAAATAATCACACAAGCAAAAATCCAACCTCTAAAAACCCTCCCACATATCGACATAGGCCACTAAAAATCTGTGCAATAATCATTCAAATTCCTACAACTATTTCTCCATTCAGCTCATCTTTTCTAACTCTTTATCATTCGTCCGATCGTTTAATAGTCAATTTTTTCACATCCTGACTCTCAAATCGGACATGCAACAACCATCACGCTATTCCGAATTACGAGTAAACCCTACCCATACACCGAGATAGTGCAAGACATTCATCGATATCCCTAAATTAAAAAAAAAAAAAACTCAACAAAATCCAAAAAACTAACCCAGTCCATTCTTGTCTCAAAAAGCATGCTATGATCCATCCGACCATTTTAAATCCAATAAAATTTTCACAAGTTCAAAGAAAATTCAACGAAAGAAAACATAAAACATTCGAATACAAATTTAAATTTTGTAATTCAAAAGGGTTGACAAAATAAAGTTTTAATTACAATTCAAAATATATATATATATATACACCTTCCTTATGAGTCAAACAAATTTTCTTAAAATCTCAACCCAAGTAAGATTTAGTATCAGAAGTAGGATACTCCACAAAAACCAACTCAGGCTTGACAAAATCAGACACTAGGATCAGTTAGATCTCCAAACCTAAGTTTCTTCTGAAAAATGAAAGAAAAAATGGTGAGTATGAAAATACTCAGTGAATGGGGTATAATGACGTAATTGTAATAGTAAACGATGGGTGAGTGTAGAAATGTCAAAATTATAATTTCAAATAATTTGTCAATTGTAAGTTGTTTCAACTAATTCAGATAATTAAAAGATAGAAACATCCACAAGTTTTATATTTTCCAAAGATTACATGATCTCTCTAATGAAAATACTTTTGCCCAAAATTTGGCTGAATTTGGGTGGAAGCCTGTCAAGAAGTTTTCAATCCATTTGTAACATAAAACTACTTTTCCCTTTCTTGACGTTGACTCATACCTCACAGGTGGTATAATCGGAAGTACGACGGAGGCATAGGAGGCAGTTTGTACTATACTTTGCTAACAAACCCTAACCACGGCACCCCGTTAGGTCACTCCATAGAGGGAATCTATAACCATTTATATCTCATACACCATCATTTCATAAATATTTTAATATCATTCAATGTGTAATGATTTTAACAAATAGGTTACCAAATCATATCACCATATCCATGGATACAATTTCCAACAAAATATAGCACAAATTCATTTATAAACATATAGAATGTACACATATTATAAATTCTCAATTTGGAGCATCCCGTCATCACAGATATTTATAAAAATCATTTATAAAAGAATTTAAAAAATCATTTTTATTATTTAAATGTACAACGGTTCATCCACTCATATTTTGAAAGGGTAATCACTCCCAATTCCAAATCAAATAAAACTCAATCTCTCATTTGATTCCGAATGTATTAACTTAAGACATTGAATACTAATTTAACTTGTAACCACTTTTCAAAATAACTCTTAAATTTCCACCCCTTTCATTCCACATATATAATCGAAATTCTATCAATATGCATATGAGACATATCTTATCGTTATTAGGACCAAAATCTACCTAACTTAAATTATGCAAAAGCAAGTTATCTAACACAAATATGCATCTTCTCGAAGACATATACATGAACCTTTTCGATGCTAAAAATTCAAATTTTAGAAAAATATAATGTCAAACAAGCAAACATTACTTGGGAAGAGTGTTTTATACAAACATCTCAATTATAAAGGAATTTAAAAGTTTAGCGATATTGTATCCAAAATTGGAATTTTCTTGACTTAATCTACACAAAGCCACACAGCCATAGTAGGTCATGAAAGTAATACTTCCCTCGACGCTAGGAAAGCATACTCCAACAACAATTACCCTAATGTTCATTTGAAACTAAAAAATGTGAACACACTTTAATACACCAAAATCTCATAGAACTATTCTAAATTTAATACCAATAATGCACACTATTTCTATCCTCCTTTAAGGTCTCAAAAACATAAAGAAGACAAAAGATTACACAATGGAGTAAAATGCTCACTTACCTAGAGTGTCTCGGTTAAGAAAAATGGGAGGAGAGAACTCTAGCTCCACTAGATAACATTGACGCTTGGAAAAGTATTTAAAAATATCATTGATTGTGGAAATTAGTTGGATCTGAGAGAAAATGGGAATAAGTAAGAGAAAATTAAGAAAATTTGAGAGAACCCTACTTACCTTCAAACGGAGGGGAGAGAGAAAAGATTGAATTTGTGGCTTGATTTCACTTCCAAAAGCTTGCTCACACTCAGAATCAATCGATCTTTGATGAACTTTCTAGAGGGTGTGAAGAGGGAAGGTGGAAGAGTGGGCTTCTTTGATATTGAATGTGAAAAAGAGGAGTGTGAAAAAGTGAGTAAGTGGGGCGAGAATGAGGGACAGAAGAGAGAGCAGTGAGGTTGAAGGAGTGAGTGAGGTGGGAACAGAGGAGAGAGAATAAGTGGGAAGAGTTGACTTTTCTTTTCAATTTTTCCTCCTTTTTTTTCTTTTGTTGTTTTTCGGTACTTTATATTTGGTATATATCAAATTGTGTTACTTCTTAAGACAATCTCAATGGTAGTAACTAGATCTGGAAAGGCCCCTCCACGAACTCTCACACACTCTTTGAAAACCTCTTATCTATTTTGCAAAGCCTATTAACGAGAGGCTGAGTAAGAATTAAATAATGTAATTTTTTATCTAACAAAACGACACTATTTCAATCTTTCATCATCCTCAGCTAACCTTTGCCACTTGTCCTACCACGTTCTTAGCCACATCATCAGTTTATGGCGCAAACTCTATCACATCAGCTTCCATGTGTCATGCAGTTAGTGCCTTGTGTCCAGCCACACCATTATTTTTTTGGGACTCTTCCACATCAGCCTCCACATGGACACCACGTTAGCACCCATGCCACATCGACCGACATAGTAAACAACACCTAGCTTTGATTCAGTTCAAGTAGTTTTGCTCAACCGTTTGCCATGTCTTTGATTGCCCACTTCAACCATTTTTCAATCGGTTTTCTCATCAATCAAACTGATTCCTAAGGTTTTTAGATATCTTCAGTCCATTTTTTAGTCAAATTAGCCAAATTCTGACTTTACAGATTGATTCATTTCCTTGCTTATGATTCTGAAATGGTGTTATAATGCATTTTAATTGTGTACACCATGGCTCCAATTAATGTAAACTTTGATGGCTCCAATTATGCTCTGTGGACTAAAAAAAATGTGCATTTTACTCAAAAATAGGTTTTTTCGCTTATTGTTATCAGAAAATTACCTAAACCAACACAAAAGAATCAAGGGAGGAAGATGCATTCATAGAGCGTCTAGTATCTTGAGATGTTTTAAATTATTAGATCCTGCATAGTTCAGAAATACTTGTACTAGAATTATCAAACACCTTATGACATTTTTATACTAGTTTGAAAATTTGCTATTTTTCGATGATGACAATTAGTTTCAACCATATAGATGTCTTCATCACATGTAACAACAACATGTTCAAACTATCCACAATCATGTGTTTAAATTACATGAACTTTGGGATCAATTGGCACTGGAGATTTTATATGGTCTAGTACTGATGCAGCCACTACATATGTTAATTTTTGTGGTCACGGGCACATATGACATTTATTGATGACTCTTAGAGATAAGTCCGAGTCCATTCATAGCTCTCTTCTTTATCGTGGAACTTTGCTTAATCTTGATACTGTTATCAATGAGTTAATCATAGAAAAAAGTTGTTCCAATACTCACATTAAAAAGTATGCACCATATGTTGATATTGTCCTTGCTATTTAGACCTCGTCTCATTAGTATTCCCCTTTTTAGAACTTAGCTCAGAAGTCTTGAAAATGATTTTGTAACTACTAAAAAAAGTGTGGCCATCACATCTCTGAATGCAGACAGAGACGCAAAGAGACTTGGACAGGATAATTCTTCTAAGTCGTTCTATACTCAACCTATTACTATTATTGCTGCTACTACTGAGAATTCAAAATTTTCTTTGAAAGATCTTCAAGCACTTTTTCAATAGCTTCAACCAAATTTTGGTGTCAGATCAAATACCTTATTTTCATGGTATTTTGACTCCACATGTTGTAATCAAATGACTTCTAACTTATCTATATTTGACTGTTCCACTATTTTTTCTACTTCTCATGTTGTTTACACCATTGATAATTCCACTATACATATGCAAAATATAGATACTATTTGCACACGTAACTTATCTATGCTGAATACTTTTCTTGTACTTAAACTATTTTTAAATCTCATATCTATTGGTCAACTATGTGACTTTGGTGTTGATTTTTATTTTCGAGTCATGGTTATATTGTACAGGATTCACAGACAAGTGGGATTCTTAAGACAAAGCATAAGGTTGGTTGAGTTCAAACATACTTTTCTTTGCCTTCCATCTAAACGAGTCGTTGTTGCTATTACATCTGAATTTTGGCATCCTCATCTTGTTCATCTTTCTAATGTCAGATTGGGACCTTACTCTCTAGTAGTTCCTTAGGTCTTCCCAAATCTGAAAGTTTAGATTGTGCTTCATGTCAACTTTTGAAAGATCATACCTTACATTTTCTTAATAATGATTCTACTTCTTTAATACCTTTTCAGTTGATTCGTTCTGATATCTTGAGGACATATGTGCTCCTTATGACATTATGAATGTTTCACAATATTATATTCTCTTTATTGATGATTTTTTTTTTCATTATACATGGATTATTTTATGCGTTAAAGGTTTGAATTATTTTTTACTTATTTTTACTTTGCAAATATGATTTAAATTCATTTTTCTTACGAAATCAAAACATTTTGCACTGATAATATCATGAAATATAAAGAAAAATCATTTACTCATTTTCTTACTCAACAAAGTATTCATATATAAAGATCATACCCAATAATCTTTTAACAAAATGGTGAAGTAGAAAGGAAATCTAGAACATTCTAGATATCGTTCAATCTCCTCACATCTTCCTTGTGTTTAGAAACAATATAGGAAAAATCACTCTTACAGCTATCTACACTATCAATCATATCCCTACTACAGTCATTGGTAATATCTCTCTTTACAAATGGTTACATAATCCTTTTATTGAGTACCATACTTTTAAAGTTTTTTAAAATGCTTATTTTGTACTAAACTAAAACCACAAGTATGATTATGTCGCTTCCTATAATACAAAATAGAACATGAAGAATAAATATGTTAGGATCACTTGTCTTAAAAATTTCATATCTCTAAATATGAGGCCTTTTGGGAACGCAAAATATTGTTGACTCTTTTCAAATTTTGAATCAAAAAACATCCTCAGTCGTTTTAACCAAGCTGCACTTTTGTTTTCTAATATTTCTCTTACAAATTGCTCTAACATTTCTTGTTTAAGTACACTTTTCAAATTGCTTTAACCAAGCTACACTTTATATTTTTTCTACTATTGTCTCGTTGTATAAATCTCACATCAACTGCGCAGCAAATATGACCTTCTATGGCAAAAAACAATGGCAAAAGACCTTAAGCTCTCACCAATATCAATACTTGACACATAGTCGACTTACTTTCTGACAATTCTATTGTTGGATGCAAATTGATTTATAAAATCAAGACTTGAGCCAATTAGTCTATTGATCAATACAAGCCAACTTGTAATAAGGGTATAACAAACCTCAGTTCCCAGCCTTATTATTATGGTTGTCGGTAAACATTGGTCATTATTTTAAATGAATGTTAAGAATGTTCTCCTTAATAGCGATCTCAATAAAGAAGTATATATGCAACCCCCATCAAATTATGATCATCCATTAAATAAGGTTTATTGTCTTTGTAAAACATTATATGGTTACAAATAGACATCTCGAGCATGGTTTGCTAATTCCACTCCACCATTGGCCATCTCGATTTTCATTATAGTGTTTATAATTAGATTAAGTTTATTCGAAAAATAGATCACGGGAACTTTATTCTTCTTCTCTATATCAATGACATGATTATCACCGTCAATGATACTAAGGGTATCACCACTCTCAAAATCTTTCTCCATTAACAATTTGAGATAAGGTTCTAGTTACTCTCAATTAATTTTCCGGTCTTGAGGTCTCATCTGATTAGTGGAGGTACTTTTTGTCACAAGAAAATATGTTGCCTATCTCATCTCACTTGCTAACATCACTGATACTAAGATGATCAACACTTCTCTTAAACCTAATGCTCAGCTTTTAACCACTAATGTGACTATTCTCAGTGATGGTAATCATTATCACTAAGTAATTGGCAGTCTTATTTATTTCACTATTTCACGTCTCAATATTGCACATGTTATTCACATTGTGTGGCAGTTCATGACTGCACCATAGACCATTTAGTTTTAGTATTCTTTGCTACATCAGAGGTACTTTATTTTATGGCATTCACTTTTCTAGCTCGTCTCCTCTGGAATTATGAGTATATTCTGATGCTGATTAGGTCAGAGATCAGTTTGATTGTTGCTCCACTACTGGCTACTGTTTCTTACTTGGTATGCTACTCATTTTTCAATATAGCTAAAAAAAAAAAAAAACAAATAGTTGTCTGCCGATTTAATACAAAAGCAGAATATTCGGCTCTCACTGACACTACTTCTAAACTCCTATGGTAATGATGGTTTCTCTGATGAATGAGTGTTATCTCCTCATCAAATACTCATCTTTATTGTGATAATCAAAGTGCTATACAAATTGTATGCACTGATGTCTTCTATGAATACACCAAGTATATTGAGAATGATTATCATCTTTTGTGGCATCATGTCCTTCATGACACCGTTCAGCTTATTTTTATTTCCTCCCAACCTCAGAGTATGGATATGATTTAAGATGATTGACTCTTCATCACGTTGTGTTCAGGTGTGATGTTAATAATATATGTCTACATATAACCATATATGCCACCATTCATTACCATATTTAGTTATTCTCCGCATATTTCAAATTATATTAATATATATGTCATAATATGTCAATTTATTACTACTAGAAAATAAAGTATCAGGGACAGAAATATTCATCCTGATAGTAAAGATTCTGTCGTTAAAACATATTAGCGATCGATTTTTTTCGTTGCTAAATCTATCGCTGAATACTATTCCGCTAAAAATTACCGAAGAAATATCATCTGTCGCTAAATATAAACGACGGAAAAAATCCATCACTAATAAAAGAAAATATGTAAAAGTATCAATGACGAAAATTCCGTCACTAATTCTTGAAGCCCTTAGGCGAGCGTACGCACCTTCACGCGCTCCCGTTAGATAGCACCCACCCTCACGCGTGCCCGCACGTGCCCCTGCCCGCCCGCTGACTTCCTTTAATTTGTGAAAAATACCTCCAACCCGCCTCCAACTAAGTTCAATCCTACGCACGCATAAAATGTTAGAAACACCACAACTACCGGACTATAATGAGAAATCTAATCTTATTCTTTTTTTATTTGTTATTTTTATTTCACATTTTTTTAATAATAATAAAATGATAATTTATTATAAAATGATAAAATAATAAAATGTTAGCTTAAAATAAAATAATAAAAAATTTTAAAAAATAAAATAATATTATTCTTCTACAAAATAAAATAAAAATAAAAATAAAAAGAATTATTAAATAAAATAATAAATAATAAAATAATAAAAAATATAAAAAAGAAAAATATCCGTCGTTAAAATTTTCGTCACTAATCCGTTGCTAAAATTTTTGTCGCTAATAACCGTATATATTTTGTTTTTTTTTTCTTTTTACCCTTTACCACTACACCGATGGATGTGCGATGGATGTTTTCCGTCGCTAAAAATTCTGTCGCTGATAGGTTTACAAATATTTTTTTTACTCTATCCCACTATAGTGACGGATTAACGATAAAAATATTTCCGTTGTTAATTTTCGTTGCTAATCTCTCGATATTCTATCCGATATTAATCCGTTGCAATTCCGTCGCTATTTACAATGGATTTTTCTTTGTCGGTAATTTTCCGTTGTTGATGCCCCTGCTTTGTTTTAGTGTGTGTTTATTGGATATATTGTTATGATTAGTTTTATATTAAGATTTTTTCTTTATTGTGCATATATTAATTTGTATAAATACCTTCTTTGCACAATACAAATATATATAAATATAGAGAATTCTCTCTTATTCTCTCTATTTTTCTACTAATTTTTTCTGTGAAAAAGAGAGTTGGTAGGAAATGTTGAAAGCATTGCATGAACTTATATAAAATGTCATAATTTTGAATATTCATGTTGGAATTGAAATTATGTTGATAAAGGGGGTAGTACAAGTTGATGCTCCATCATCTGGTTGGAACTACAAACTACAGAAACTGAGAAAGTGATAATAGGCCATACAAAAAGATAGTTGTAAGAACAACTCTCTTTTAATTTTTTGGGACGTATGTTACACCAACTCCCCCCCCCCTCCTCCCTTCGATTCTGAATCCTGTATCAAAATATTTGTTTACTTTACACTCATGAAACTAATTTTTACCAAAAACAAATAATAATAATAAATAAATGCATCACAGACTTTATTGATAATTTCTCTAAAAGCAACTTTCTTTCTATGGAAATCATGGTTGGATGTGGAAGAAGTTGGGTGCTTTTTTTTTTTTTTAATATATATATTTGGTATGTATTTGCATTCAATGATTTTCTATGTTACCCCAACTTTCTCTGTATGTTTTTCTCGACTTTTTTCTAATAACATCGATGGCGAGTGATTTTTTCCAATCACATCAGTCACAAGTGATGTTTATGTGTACCTAATAATCACGTAGATCAACAGTGATTGTTGTAATTGATTCTAACATGATTATGATATTTGAAAATTTTTAATTTAATTTATTTAATTTTTGATTACATAGAAACGGAAAATATACACACATATAAAAATTTGAACATGTGATTTTGAAAAAAATACTTGAATAAAAGTTTTTTATTATTCGGGTATCTCTACAATGATGATTTAATTTATTTATAATAACTTTAAATTATAGTTAAAATTTTTTGCTTGGTATATTAAAATCAATTTAAAAAAAATAAAATTATTACAATAATAAATTATATAAATTCATTGGAATATAACTCTCAACTTTCAATTGCGACACTATACTTAGCTTGGCTATGCAATTACGAAATGCAAAGGAAAAGAAAAATAAAACCCCGGTGCATTTTTCAAAGCCAAATTACCATACCCAAAACGTAATTTACTTAGCTACCTAACATTATTGGAGGATACGATGAATAGTCCATTTAATGAAATCGATTGTTAAATATTTTAATTAAATTTAAATTTAAAAATTTAAAAATAAAAAAATTACTCGTTCTCTAAATAAAATTTTTATAAATATTTAAAATAATTTAATTAAAATATGATTTTAAATATCGATAATAATAAAAAAAAATTATATATATATTATTGGGTGGTAACTGAAATGACAAAAGAAAAGAAAATAAAAGCATGGTGCCTTTGTCAAAGCAAACTCTCCATACCCCAATCACCTTTCATATTCTCTCTGTCAACCGGTGCATTTTTCAAAACCAAATCACCTTACCCCAAACGTAATTTCGTCAGTCACCTATCATTATCGGGTGGTAACTGAAATGACAAAAGAAAAGAAAATAAAAGCATGGTGCCTTTGTCCAAGCCAATTGCCATACCCCAATCCCCTTTCACTCTCTCTCTCTCTCCCCACTGGTATGCGCTTTGCCACAATTTTGTCAAATACAGCGTCTAGTCATTTGTCGTCGCCTGCAACAACAAAACTTGCTCAAAATGCAAAATTTCTCTCTCTCTCTCTCTCTACACCAATATGCTCTTTGCTACAGTTTTATCAATGATACATTTTTATCAAAGACAGGGTCTAGTCAGTCATTCGTTGTCGCGTGCAAAACCAAACTTCCCAAGGACGCAAAAGTTGCATTTAGGGACCGACCACCACCAAAACATCAAAGTAAAAATCCCACCAAAACAAGGCATCACCATGAAATCAACACGTACGATGAAAACCTCCTAAGTCTTTACGACGTAACCTAAACCAAAAATTTCAAATTCTTTGAATTTTATTTTTCTAGCAAATGTATAACAAAGGACTCTCACAATTTGCACCAGATTTCTAGACTGCTAACTCTTACTTTTTTATTCTATTTTTTCGGTTTACGTGTGTGTCCTTTTGTTGACATTCATTTTACTTTATTTTGTGCTTAGAAAAAAAAAAAGAAAAAAGGTTATTTAATATTATTAAATTTGTGCAATTAATCGTACTTATTTTGTGAATTATGGGATGAATTTGATGATGTTATAAATCGAATTTCTAATTATTCTCAAAACCAAGAAATCAAGGAAAAAAAAGATAATAAATTATAACTTAATTGATACTATCTATTTTTTTTTTTCAATTTATAACAATCACAACTCACATTTTTTTTCCTGGTGCTAAGTTATGCAAAATTCATAGTCATTAATTTTAGTTTAAATTAAAAAATAATTTAACAAGTTCGAAATAAATAAAAATTTTACTCAGCACATTGCAAATTAGGCATAAATTTTGGAGTAATCTTTATAAAAGAAATAAGATGAAGCAAAGTCCATTCATGGTAGTATCTTTTGTTGTATTGTATTGTCCTTTGGTAGTTGTAGGAAAGAAAGCTCTCAACCTTTTATCTTGATAGAAAACCAACAATGACCTCCAAAGTCCTGAGTAAACAGAGGACATAAAGCCAAACTCATAGAGAAGACATTGCATATCTTGGATTCAGTTTCTGTTTTTTTTCTTGCACAACAAAAAGAGGCTTTTGTGATGCCCATTTGCAACACATAGTTTGTACAAAATAATGTCACAAAAAGATATAGCAACCGAATCTAAAATGAAAAAGTTGTTTGCCACAAAAAGTCCATCACGGATATTTGCGACCATGAAAAGTAAATTCGTCACAAAATTTTCAACAAATGAATCACCGGTGCAGAATTCGTTGCAAATGACACGACGTCATTCACGCACTACAAAAGCTTTCGATAGTGAAGCCATCGCTTCCGATGCAATTCTGTGTTGGAAAATTTTTGCGACTTCTGGAACACCACCATTCATCACAAAAATGTTACATAGTTGTTGTCGCGACTTGCTTTTCCATTTTTAGCGACTCAACTGGCATCGCAAAAATACGTTGCAAATGTGCTTGTCGCGAAATTCTTTCTCCAAGTTGAACAAGATGTCGGAATTTAGTTTCCTTTATTTTAAATCTTTTTATTTTATTTATTGTGGTGCATAGCAAGATGCATTACAACAATTGTTTAAATTAATTTTATTTTTTTAATATTATTTATTAATTAATTGTAAATTTTTAATTAATTAAATTCATATGAAGAAAAATATTAAATTATCAAAATATATAAAATTAATAATTCATAAAAGTATTCTAAAATATAAAAGTTGAAAATATCTAGAGAGGGAGAAAATATAACTGTTTCGAGATACATCACTTTTTTTTTTCGGTCCCTAATCTTCCGGTGTTCGGAGTTTCGCTCAAATTAATTTGGGTTGACCTGATTGTCAGGTCTTTTATAGAGTGGGAGGTCTCCCAAAATAGTCTTTTTCGTTCCCAAGAACCCAAATACTTGATTAAGAGACGTAAAGTTCTTCCCATTACGCCATTATCTAGAGAACTGATCATGGCCAATACAAAAAAAAGAAAGTGGGGATATCTTAGGTAGAAGGGAGAGTAAAGTCAGGGTCATGCTGGGAGATCATATTTTTCTTGACGTTTTCTCTGATTTTTTTTTTCTTCGTTCAATCATTTAATGACACTTCAAAAATATCAAAATTAGTCAAAAAAAACATCCAAAAATGTATAAATTTTGTGGTGTGTTGAATTTCATTTGCAGTTGAACATTTTACCTTGAATGTGTGTGTCGTACTATTCCAAGGTTGGCTGAGTTAACTCCAAGAAAGAGTTGGAAACAACGAAGGCAAACGTCTTATTCTACCCTGTGTTCTCATGACTGGACACTCGTTTGCCCAAAAATCCAACGCTTATACTTTTCTTCGCCGGCTTTTGTTTTTCTTTGTTTTGTACCATGGTTACTATCCGGTATTTAAAATTTTATCCCAATTAATTTGAATCGACAACTATAAACCTCACTTTGTGAGAGCAGACCATCTTTTGTTTTGCACAACTCCGCCATATACCTTGACATAACCGTACAGAAAAAAAATTATGTGGTCTCTAAGAGAAAAGTCTAGTGGTCACAATTATTTTTTCTCGATTCATTCAGTGACGTTGGATTCAAATTTTAATGTAACAAAAAAAAAAAAAAGAAACTATGTGGTAGGAAGCTGGCCATGAAAAAAAACTGCTTACACCTCTCACAAACAAACAAAACGAAAAAAATGCATTTGATTTAATTTATAATGAAAATAGAAATCCAATTATATAAAAAACTTAAAAACTAATAACATACAAGTATTTGAGATTTTATTCATATCTTTACTTGAAACCAGTGTGGAAAATCTCAAGCAAATTGGCAGTCTGCTGTACATGAAAAACAAAATTTTATAATAAATACGAATAAAAAGTTTATTAAGTTAAACAAAATATTAAATGGTTGAAGAAAGACTTTCGGTGAGACTCCACGTTTTTGAAGCCCCAAGATATGTGGCTTGTCACTTGCAGGCCATTCTTAATTTTTTCTATTCCCATTCACTTTGCTCCAATGTTGTTTTAGACATAAGGACGAGTGTCTTTACATTAATCTCGATTTTGAATTTTGTATATGATAAAAATAACTGTTAGAAGAGTTTTATCTCTTAAAAATTCAATCTGATTTAAACCGAATTTAATCGATTCTAACGTGATTATTGATTATTGAATATAAGTTATTTATTAAAAGAAAAGGAATGATTCTTTTCTTTACTTTCATAGTTTTGTTCATAATATTACCAAATCCTCGTTTTTAGTTAGACCATACGATCTCATTTAATTTTTTTTTTATAATATATCCAGCATTCCAAAAACTAAAATTAATAATCATTTGTTAATTTAGTTTATAAATTTCAAAATAAATATATTAAAATAAAAAAAATTAAAATTAAGTTAAATCAATAATACTCACAAATCTCTTATGTGAACGATCCCCAGTGAGAGATAAATCTCATTATAGTCTCCCTTTGTAACCATCTTTTCCATAAAAAATAATAAAAATAGTACGATTATTAAAATTAAAAATATTGAACACATGAAAATTTTTAATTTACTTTTGTCATGAAAACAACTTAAATAGCACAAATAATTTACACAGGTTCCGCGAGATCAGCATCTTCTCCTCTCATCATTGGTTGGGTTGGCCAAGTTGAAAGCTTTTCTTGAAATGGGACCAGAATTTGTAGGTTCACCAAGCACCTTCTAGCCGCAGCTCCAAGTCCTGCTTAACCATCCCTTCTTTCTGCAACACATGGTTGAGCCCCACATCCAATCCCCGACTTTTGAGGGTATACGTTCAGCCAAGAGGGATTTTTATAAGAAAACACCACAAAAAAGATGATTCACCACTATTTTACTTTCTTGATGTTTCTAGAAAAAAACGTCAGCAACACGTCAACAAAAAAACTTTTTCACGACGTTTCAAAGCTCAAAAGTCAGGAAAAGTAGTTTCAAAGCTCATAAGTTTTTATTTTTGCCGATGTCTATTTCCTTGGCAAAGCATCTCTGCCGACGTTTACCTGAATGCCATTAAAGACTTAGAGGGAGAGATAGGAGAAGGTATCCCGATGTTTTTGTTTCGAACGTCAGGAAATTCTTTTAGAGAAGGGAAATGATTCAGAGAGAGAGAGAGAGAGAGAGAGAGAGAGAGAGCACTTGCTACCTATTTCCAGATGTTTATTTAGAAACTCTCCGGCATCTAATACAAGGAAACAAATCTGCGGGAAAAAGGAAAAGCAAATCTTACTTTTTCAAAAAATAAAAACAAATTATTCTGTGAATATTTGCTCCCAACCTTACGTACACATGGATTGGTCTAAGACTCTAACCTCAAACCTTCAGCCCATGAAATTACGACATGACTGCAATTATTTGACAGCAACAAATCACAGCAACAAATCGTATGATACAAAGAGACGAGACTGAGGTAAGCAAAATTGTACCCATTTAGACTTTGTGGCCATTTCAAAATCTCACTCACCATTTTTCCTTTCTCTGCTTCTGCAGTTTTTGCTTGATTTGAAAAAGAACAAACATTCAAACACACACGCACCTCTATCTACCCGTCTGTGAAGTCTGGACCGTCTAGTAGTTAAATCACTGTGTCATTTTACTTTCTACTGTTTAGATCTCATTATGGTTCTGCTTTTAATTTTTATAAGAACCCATTTATACTTTAAAAATGAAAAGCTAGTTAACAAAATATCCAAAATTTTCTATTAATAATTAAAAATTATTCAATAGCATATAATGTGCCCTTGAAATATTGCAGTGATAATATTAAATTTCTCACTTTTTTTTTTAATATATCACTGATATTTAATAATCATGTTAAATATAATTTGCCTCGTATTAGTTCCAGAATCCTTAAAGAATAAAACTCTTTCGATGATTGAATTAAATCCAAGATTTTATTTAAAGAATACCCGATGTTCGATGATCGGACCAACTAAATTTGGTATTAAATTTCTCTGTATACAAAGATGTCAAAGCTCACGTCTCTCCGATTATTGTAAGCCCATTTGAAGAAAAAAATAATAAAATTCCCTCCACTTTTTATTTATTTTACATGTTTGTCGAACAAAGCAAAAGCCTTCACATTTTTCTGAATTTAATTAAGCCTGGACCCTGTAAAATAAATCGCAATAATTCATTTATTCTTTACAAAGTCACATCAGTAGAAGGGAACACTATCCGAAAAATGTTTTAAGAAAAGAACAAAATATTTACTGTATAAAACTTTAAATCGAATGTATCCACTTTAAATGGTTTATGGCGTCCAATCAAGAATTATTTTTATAATTACCCACGCCAAAATAGGAGTCGTTTCCATGCATGACATTATAAAAGGGCCATTTTTGTGAGCATATCCCAAGCTCTCCATAACACTAGAAAACAGAAGAGATGCAGAACCACCGGGTTTCTGGTCTTCTTCTCTGTCTTCTTAAACTCTTTCTTCTCTTCATTTCCTCCTCCTCGTTGAGTCGCCGGGATTTTCCGGCAAAGTTCCTTTTTGGTACTGCAACCTCTTCATTTCAAGTAAGTCTCTCTCTCATCAAAACTTTCATGATCATAAGTTTCATTTCCATGGCAAACCCATTTCATTTCTATGAAAAATATTCTTATATTATGCAAAATACATCATATACTAAGTCAATAATTGCATGTAGTTGTTGTTATGTCACTTCAACGCAGGTTAGTCGTCATTCTACTAGAACTTATGCAGTATTTCACTCTAATATTTATTTAAAGAATATCTTATAATTGCATTTGCAAAGATATATGTAAGATTTTCTTCAATAATTGTGCAATGCACTGTGCTCATAGCCTTCATTATACAGTGTATATTTGCCCAGGTCTCTGATGTTGATCTGGTGTAGGCAACAGGCAATTCTGAAAAGATTGCGTATTGGAGGTTTTGTTTGTCTTCCACTAGCTAACCCCACTTGTATAAAGAAGGGCGTAAAAGGACACACTCAAAGACAAAAGACATAATTTATAGCATCTTCCATATTTTATTTTCTCCCACACGCAAATGACATAATACTTTTTCTTTAGCTCCTTTAAGAGGAACAATGGTTGGTGGAGATTCGTTTTCGGGTTGGTTTGGTTCGGTGAATTATGCTTCTCTCTCTCTCTCTCTCTCTCTCTCTCTCTCTCTCTCTCTATAGGCTTTATTCTATTCCCCATCCGGAGTTGCATATTTGTTATTGGAATTTCTTGACTTTATCCTCTGACAAATTTAGATCTGAAATTTGTGAGCCTTTTCCATCCTAAATTATATGGTATGGGGAAAACCAAAGCTGTATTCTCCATGTGGGTGTTAAACAAAAGGTGTTTGTGTTTTTTTATTCTGTTGGGTTTGCTAAAATGAAGTGCAGAATAAAGTGTGCACTTTGATTATTATATGTATATATATATATAGTGGTATTATTATTTTATTGTTGTTGTTTTTGTGTTGAATCCATTATCATCCTTTCTATGATAATTATTGTGTTGAACTCAACAATGGTGTTCTGATCAATCAGTTCTCGTCAATGTACTTGAATCTGTCATCATCCATTATCATCCTTCTTTTGGGTGGTTTGGTCCACATTGTGTATGTTGAATCAAGGTGAAAATTAAGTAAATTTGCAGGTAGAAGGAGCCTACTTGGAAGGCAACAAAAGTCTTAGTAATTGGGACGTCTTCTCTCATATTCCTGGTAATTTTTGTCCTTCTTGTCTTTTCTATGATAATTTTTTATGGTAAGGAAAATTTTATGTACCGAATTTTTTTCATTTTTAAAATATTTTTTACTTTTGAATCATTTTAACATATTAAATAAATTAATATTTATTTAAAATTTCTTATATTTTTTATTTAATAAATTATTTATTTATTTATTTGTAATTTTTATATGTAATATTCTTTTTTATGATTAATAAACGATCATTTTAGTTTTTTATTATAAAATATGACTATTATCTTATTTGCATAAAATAATTTATATTTATATAGAAATTTTTATATATTTTTTTATATTAACGTATTTTTCATGTTTTCGTTTCTTTTATTTTTATAAAATATTAATTTTTAATATTATTTCATATCTATTTCTATTTTTATTTCTATTCTCATGCAACCTAAATTATAACTCATAACATTTCCCAACATTAACTTAAGTTTTTAAGAATGAAAATAATTATATTTAAAATATAAAATAATTGAAAATTGAAAATTGAAAATTTTTAAATTTGAATTATGTCAGACACTTTTTTTTATTAACTATTACACAAAATATAAGTGGGTCCATCTGGGTTAGACACTGATGCTTGCTTCTCAGGTTTCACCTTCCTCAGTTGTCATTTTGGCGACTTTGGCACACTTTTGAGCTCATTTTAAAAATTTTTTTTTTTATTTTTATAACCTATTTAAAACTATGTTTTACGTATGTATATTATCAAAATCAATTCGTACGGGTCGGACTTGGTCATAAGTTTAGGCTTGGCCTTCACGGAGGGGCAGGATCGGATGCCAAGGTCTTATTAGTCCCTTCTCTTGGTGAACTTTTATATTATTTATTATCATTTTTGTGTAATAATCTTTAAATTAAATATTCTATTGTAAACTTTTCTTAACCGAAAGGGAACCCCAAATTTAAATAGGAAATAAGTGATATTTGACTTATTTCAATAAATTATTAGAAATTAGGAATCTTTGAAAAATTTACGCCACATCAAAGTGCACCTTTCTTTCTCCTCCATCATTTTCCATCAAATTAAATAAATAATTTTGTGTTTTTGTCAAAAAACAAAATTGGGCTTTTTTATTTATGCAAAAAATAATAATGGGTCAGAAAATAAAATTAAATTCTCATATTAAAATTTTTATTGTTTAAAAAATGTATTGATAAAATATATCCTGATGTTGAATAATAAAAAATTTTTAATTTAAAAGATGTTGTAAAAAGATAGCCATATATATATATATATATATATATATATATATATGGACTAGTTGAATGAATGGGAGATGGCAGAACTGCAAGGTGGGAATCGAAATTCTTACTATTATTTTATTTGCATATAAATAGGTTATATCGAGTAATCTCTTTAAATAAATTATTATAAATTTTAAATAAAATTAATCGAAATATGATTTCAAATATTAATAGATATAATATAAAAAAATATTATATATAAAATTTTTTTAAAAATTTTATTCAATTTTTAATTAATTGGGTTTAACGTCAGCTTGTCACACAATACTTCTTTTTATCTTGTTTGGAAGGCATCAATCTGTCCTTTCGAATCTTGTCCTTTTACTCCTTCAAAGATATTCTCATCCCATATACTGTTTGAGGGGGCCCAGTGTCACTTTAATTAAAATTCTCTACGGCTTTTAACACAATTTTCCCCACAACTAATAATTTCAAATTTAAAATCTGTATATAATAAAAAGAGTTATTTAAAAAATTCAACCCTTTATTGACTTTAATTGGAGATAATAATGATTTATATTTTAAAAAAAATGAAATCACAAAACATTTTTAATATTTTTTGTTTTTTTCTCTTATATTTTATTAAGAAAATTTTCTTAAACTAATTGTCAAGTGCATGGGGCTGGTGGACATTAGGAAAAATCGATGATGGAAGCAATGCTGATGTAGCTGACAATCACTACCATTTGTACACTGTAAAAGATAACCCTTCATCCGTCCTCTCTCTCTCTCTCTATCTCTATCTCTCTCTATCTTGCTCTTCTTACTAATTTCTTAAGCCGAAAATGCCCTTCTATGCAAACAGGAAGACATACAATTAATGAAATCCTTGGGGGTGAATGCGTACAGACTCTCCATATCATGGTCCAGAGTCCTTCCAAGTAATTTCGACAAGTACTTAGTTTTCTTAGATTACTATCATTTTACCCCTTTCTTGAATCTGCTGATTTGAGATTTTTAATAATTATCAGATGGTCGATTTGGAGACGTCAACTCCATTGGCATCGAGTTCTACAACAACCTCATCAATGACCTCTTGCGCCAAGGTATAGGATTACATTAATCATCCACGTACATACATACATGCAATCGGGAGAATAGTTGACTTAATGAAAAAGACGTTAAGTTTTTTTAATTAAAATTCAGATTTTAATCTTAAAAATGAAAAGAATTATGTTAAAAAAACTCTTTCAAAAGAGAGTTAGACAACAATTTAAATTGAAATAATCGTAATATAATTCTGAATAATTCTGGATATCTATTTATCTAAATACAAAAAAATACATACATAAATACATACATTGTCGACTTTAGTTTCCAAAAATCATTTTAATGAATATATCTTATAAACCCTTCATGTTATAAATAAGTTAGAAATAACATGTTTTCATGGTTTTATCAAAAAATGATTCTCATTTGTATCAGTGATATATAATTTTTAATGAGAAAATGCCTAAATTTTAATTTTTGGTGCCTTTAATATTCAGTTTTCATGTATATTTTATTAACTAATTAGTATTCTTTTACTTTGTTTAGGTCTAGAGCCATTTGTTACAATAAACCATTATGATATCCCCCAAGAGCTTGAAGATCGATATGGATCGTTGTTGAGTTCTCGATTCCAGTTAGGTTACCTCAATCTCATTACCCTTTAAACTAATTTTCATTCTAGGAAAATTTGAAAAATAAAAGGTTATTAGAGTTATTGCGAGATATATTTTAAAATTTGTGAGATAACTAAATAATCGTTTTTTTTTTTTTTGGTGGGATATATTTTAAATTATTTTTTTAAGAGTAATTTGACATCTTTTTCTCTTTGTAAATTGTAGGGAAGATTTTGTATACTTTGCAGATGTGTGCTTTAAAGCATTTGGTGACAGAGTGAAGTATTGGATAACATTTAACGAACCAAACGTCGTAGTGTATGATGGTTATGCAGCCGGAGACTACCCTCCAGGCCATTGCTCTGAACCATTTGGGGATTGTGAGGCCGGGGACTCTTTCACCGAACCATACCTTGCTGCCCACAACATAATATTGTCCCATGCAGCTGCGACTGACCTTTATAGGAAGAAATACCAGGTAAAACATAAATATGTTTCTTTTTTTATTTTTTTTTGGGTTGTGTTTGACCAACTGTTATCTGAAATCATATTCTGAATAATATGTCTCGAGTTACGATCGAACCTTCTATAGAGTGAGATCTTCCAATATAGTTCTTTCCATTCCTAAGATTCGAATATGAGTCCAAGAGATCTAATGTTTTTCCCATTATGCCGATTGTCTGCCGGTGTAAAATATAAATATGTTCTTGTTTTTGTTTGGTACTTATATTGAACATTCTAGTTATCTTTGAACAAGCAAGGCAAAGCAAGGAGGCATGATTGGAATAGTGCTGTCTATGCGGTGGTATGAACCTCTCAGAGACCTTCCGGCTGATCTGTGGGCAATTCAACGCCTTCTAGCCTATGAAATAGGCTGGCAAGTTCATTCTCTCTCTCTCTCTTTCTCTCAAATTTACCGGTCCATCTAATAAAACATGTTGAAATGCCTTTCGTTTTGATAGTTTTCAATATAATTAATTGCAGGTTCATTGACCCCATAATTTATGGCGAATACCCACCAGAGATCCAACAAATAGTAGGGTTAAGACTACCAACATTTTCATCGAATGACAAGAGGAAATTGGCAAGTAAATTGGACTTCATAGGAATTAACCACTACACCTCACTCTATGTGAAGGACTGTTTGTTCTCTTCTTGCAATGAGACTTCTGAAGGAGAGAGCTACGTCTACATGACTGGTTCTAAAGATGGGAAATATATAGGAAAACCGGTAAGGGAAAAACGTTCATTGAGAGAGAGAGAGAGAGAGAGAGAATTTTTTTTGAAAATTATTTTTTGTCCATATATATGTTGAATATGTACCCTTGCTTTTGCAGACTCCGGTTTCGGGTAACTTCATATATCCAGCTGGAATAGAGCATATTATCATGTGGGTCAAAGAAAGATACAACAATACCCCTATGTTTATTACAGAAAACGGTATGTTCCGCCTTCAGATATTTATTTATTCATTTATACTAATTGATGTGGCTAAAATCTGCGTGAATGTGTTGATTATGAGTGCTTTAATTTAATTTGCAGGGTATTCTCAGGGCAATGGTACCCTTGAAGACATGATTAATGATTATGATAGGGTAGAATACATGCGAGGATACTTGACTCATGTAGAGTTAGCACTAAGGTACTTACCCAAAAAAATGACTCTCTCTCTCTCTCTCTCTCTCTCTCTCTCTCCCTCTCACTTGGATTTTGATGGGTTTCTTACAGAAGAGGAGCAGATGTGAGAGGCTATTTTGTATGGTCATTGCTCGACAACTTTGAATGGCTCTACGGATACACGGTTCGCTATGGCCTTTATTATGTGAATTTTGAGACATTGGAGAGGACTCCAAAACTCTCGGTCGATTGGTACAAGCAGTTTCTGGCAGGAAATACCACAATTAAACTTGAAAACCGTCCGAGCTCTCCCAATTTATTGCATCAAAGGTTTCTTGGACGTGGCTTTCTACACTCGTAGAACCCCCAACATTGAGCCAACTCTTTTTTTTTTTGGGGCCAATACGAGGATTTTAAGTGTAACGCATATGGAGGTATAGTGCCTCAACGAGGGAATACTTCCCTTCCCCAACTCATGGTCCCCAGCAGATGCACTACTGTTTTTTTTTTTGGGCGGGGCGGGGGTGGGGGGGATGTGGAACTAACCCAAGAACATAACTCCAACCCAACACAAAATTCAAGAAAGAACTTGAGGTTATGATGCTTTTACCACATTCACTTTGCTAGCCACCTCAGTGGTATGTATACTTTTACATAGTTGACAATGCAAATTTTAATGGAATCCTACATATGACCCAGAAGGAAAAACTCATTATTAACAATCCCAAAAGCATAAGATGTTTGGTGGGACATTACAAACAAATTATTAAAAGAATAATTAGCCGTTCGCATTTGGTGACAACCTTGCCTCCCTTGAGACCCATGTAGATGACAAACTACTCCTTCACAAAGGAAAAACATTATAGCCCCAAGGCTAACATGGCATTTTCTTATGTTCGCATGTTCTCATGTAGAGGACAAAGCATCTAATTAGCAAACGCATCCTGTGAAATACAACGTAGGAGCCTCACTTAGGTTACATGTTCTACACGTATACAGTGATTGGCAGACAGCATTTCCAATTGAGAAATTCAAGCTTATGCCTTGCTCTCTCTTTGCTTTCGTGAAGAGGGCCCCCTTTCAGTTCAATCAAGCTTGACATTGGAATACAGTAGGGTGTCCCTAGTTAAAGGCATGTTTAGGAGGAAATACACCTGCAGAGAAATACGAAGATGCCAATGTTTGTAAATTTCTCCGGAAAAATGCCAAAATAATATAATCCAGTAGAATGTTTCAAAACTCAGCACATATGAGAAAAGGTCATGGCACAATTTAAATAATCATAGAATAAAAGATAAAAGAGTCTTTTAACACAATACACTAATAGAATTGAGGCTAGTTAGCATTTTTATAATTTTGTTATCAACTTTTTTAAGCCAAACACGATTACATTAAACGAAGCAGAAAATAAAACAAAACAAAACAAAGTGATCGCAAGTCCAAACAAAGGTGGAATTGCAGCATGGCAGCATATTGATAAAACAAAAACACCAGATCACAATAAATGAAGCTTTAAAGTCAATAATAAATGCCCTCATCAGGTAAATTCATGCACAAGAAAAAGGTTAATACTGATGTAAAGTAGATAGTTTTGTATCTCAACAAAGCAATGAATTGTGGTTTTTGGCTAGAATTATGATGATATCCTCTTGCAACATTGAGATGCAATGACCTTTGCAAATCAAAGAGGAGGTTTGACATGTATAATGCACATGCATTTTGGGTTAATCCAAGAGCCAAAGGGCAATAATCCAATTGAAAGCATTTAAGATAATCAAGGTAGGATGCTAAAAGGTTCATTTAACCAACAAAATATACAATAAAACCATGGAAGATGGAAAGAATGGGTAGATTCAAGAAAACGCAAATTGGTAACAGAAAGCTGATGGGAGAAAAAACATTACAAATGCATATACATACAAGAGAAATTCCAAACAATCTAAATTGTGATCATTTCGGAGAGTTTAGTGATGGGAATTTTCAAGAAAATGTTTACAAATGAAGGAGTGCATACTATGTATTATGGCATTATAGATGGTGTAAAAAAATCTGGTTGAATAACTTCCTTTGAGAGACTGTTATCGCAACCTATTCACTGATGGTAGAACAAAAATGATCTTGGAAAGTTGACAGGAGTATGATTGACAGATAAAAAAAAAATTAAAATCAATTAGCCAGTTGCCTACGTAAATGAGGCCAACGTGGTACGATGGAAGTACTCTAAATGGGGTTTTTTGAAGTTCAACTTTCATATTGAACTTAGCAAGTCCAGGGCTCTGGATAGTACCCCTTTTACTTGGAAGGTGGTCTGGAGTCTTATGTTTAGATGAGGACAGTTCTCTTTTCTTGAAAAGCAACTTCCAGGAGAACTTAAAAACAAGAAAACTTACAGAAGAATGACGTGATGCTAATGACAAGTGCCATTCTTGTAAGGAAAATTGCGAGGCAATAAAAAAGCTTCAGGAGATTGTTATTCTTTCATTTTATTTTATGCTCTCTACATTAAATGGGAAGAACCCTTCACAGAGAGCTTCGAGCTGTGAGCAATTTTGTGGTTCTACTGCAAAACAAAACCTCATATGTTGGAGCCCTCCATATTTTGTTATCTGTTGATTAGATTACCATGTAAATGACGTTGATATCACTACTTTTATACTTTCTTTTCTAGGGTTAGGTTGCGATTGAAGCACCCCATCCTATAGTTCATTCTAATAAATTTAAATTAACAAATAAATAAAATTGCATCTCATTTTTTTGTATGAATGCAAGTCAAGCTTTCATGTCAACATTCAACTTATCACTACGTTCTCATCATATAAAAAGCATTTATAGATTTTGATAAGTCAATAAATAATCATTACGTTCTCTAACACATATAATATAAAGATATAAAAGCATTTAACTTTTATATACTGATAAATACTACCCCAAAGCCTTGCTCATAGATTTTCTATGCTTTCCGTGTTGCAATGTCCATGGGTCATTATTCATATTTATAACATTCTATTGTTTTCATTTTCACAACAGAATAAAAGGCCACAATGTACCTCCAGCATAATTTTCTTCTATAATATTATCTCCAGTAGCCTTCATAAACAGTCGTTGGAAAAATTAATACTCTACCAATTATCTCTAGTTTTATCAATTGCAGCACACATGACCAATCAATTATCCAACATCTAATAGAAAGCATAATGTGCATGTATTTGGAATAGTTGTGTAATCTTACCCCAAACAGAGTTGAAATAAGGAGGATAAGTCCTGTTATCCACGCTAGAGTTCGTCTAACTAAAGTTTGTTGTTCTTGTTTTACTGATTCAGCTGATCCTTTGGTCTCTTCTAGCCAACGAACTGCAGGCTTAGAAGTAAACATTACATTCATCAAGGGTTCAGACTCTTGTAGAGGCATCCCTTTGAAGATGACAACTCCAACAATATTTCCTGCTCAACACGAAAAAATACGTGTTCATATTACCATTTTCTGTCTGGTGGTAAGTATGAGAAAGATAATCAAATTAAAAAGAGAGAGAGAGAGAGAGAGAGAGAGAGAGAGAGAGAAAGCTTCTTATTTAGAAAATTGAAGAATCATTATTAATTAACAATCCCATAATATGATATATGCAAGGATTACTAAAGCCACTGGCTTGATCCTCGTTCGACAATCATTATCTGGTCACACACATAAAATCTTTACTATGGAGTCCAAAAACCTCTAAACCCTCATATAGATATGTTACATGCAATCAACTTTTCTTGGTCTTCACTTCGTAAGATAGTTTTAACTTGATAGCCATATCATATTATCCTCTTTTCAATCAAACTTACATCATAAATCTACAACTCCTAGAGGAGAATCAATGTAAAACTCA
The DNA here is from genome assembly GCA_033439265.1 of Dillenia suffruticosa. Taxonomy (NCBI): domain Eukaryota; kingdom Viridiplantae; phylum Streptophyta; class Magnoliopsida; order Dilleniales; family Dilleniaceae; genus Dillenia; species Dillenia suffruticosa. The sequence continues at coordinate 13,201,893 of JAVTVX010000011.1, read as the reverse complement.
GCTTAACTAAACCTAACATCCAAAATTAGTTGGAGCTGGCTGCATGATTAGTTTTCTTTCCCTTTTTATGTTTTAAGGCCATATTGATAAATTATATAATGTCTCGTGCTTCCTCCAAAGTTTTCCTTAACTTCCTTGAGCTCATTCAATTTGAATGTTACATTTCTCTTTTCTCCTGCACTTCAATTTCTTCACGACATAGCAGATCATTTTATTTTCTATCAATCTATCATCACATGGAGCTAATCATAACTTTTTCCCGATATGAATTAGTAACCTCATTTGAGAAACAAGAGGGATCTTGATTCATAAAATAACCCTCCCTCAAACACAGTCACACACATGCATTTTCAAGGAGTGTTTGGGTAAGAGATGCAGCGTGAAGTTTATTTGATTGAGAAGTGTAAGTTGTGTTGAGAGAATGAGAGAGGTACTTAGAAAGTTTTATATTTAAGAGGACAGATGCCACAGCGTGTCAAATTAGAGAGATACACTTGTAACTGCAGCATCTGGTAATAAATTAAATTACATTCCCATAAGCAACTTCAAGGAAGAAGGCCTATTATTAAAGTTCTATATCATGTGCATATTCCGAACAATCAAGAAAGAGATACCTTTGTATGCCTTCTGCAATGAATCAAGTATCTTAGACACTGTAATGTGGAAGAGCTCAATCCACTTCTGTGAAACCCCTCCAAATGCCTGTAAAAAGAAGTGGTTGAATACAATAAAAAAGACTGAATAGCTCCATATACAGTTAAAACTACATAAGAACTCATTAACATCTGTCAACTAAATCTCAAGCTAACAAGAAAGCAAACACATTATTAATTATGTAGGCAATGATTGCACCTCATACTTGTGGGCTTATATACATGAACACTGTGCCCGTGAGCAATGTGCTGCTTTTGGTTTTGCCCTAATTTCTCCATCAGTTTTAGCATAACACTACACATTCCACTTCCACTAATTGGAGATGTTAAGCTCAAACATGGCACTTACTCATCTAACTCTTGCTGTATGCACATAGGTAGAACAAATATAATCTTTAGCTTATTAGTCTCTGGTATTTTTGAAATTTCACACATTTTGGAAAAATGACGATGTCCAACACTGCTACCCATTTATTTTGGGGGTGTGCTAAGATAAACATGCCCCTGTTAAGTATTGCTACTAATATACTTTAGCATGCATAACAATGAACAGAAGGATATCGGTTGGACAACATGCCAAATAATCTCAGGTCACAATAAGGTTTATGCTTTTTGAACACTATGTTGCCAACTATGAAGCATGGACATACACACAACATGAACATGGCCTAAATGACAGTCATAAAAGTATCAAACTAGTATAAATTATACAGTGTCATATGATTTTGTGTCCAAAGGACATGTTTTAACAGACACAAGAAGCACATTCACATTCCAAAACAACCTGAAACATTGCTTGCAAAGAACAAACAAAACATGAGTGAAAAGCATCCCATCTCAGCAAATTAGAGAAACCAGAAAATCTGACACCAACCCTTGTAATGTTATTGCTCCTAGGCATCTACATAATATTTCTACCATAACACAAAGGCAACACTAACGCTTGATTTCTCTTACAATGTCACATTGTTGTGATAAACCCGGTGAAAATATCATCTTTTAGTAACCACCTGATTTTAACTATCTCTAACTTCCAGAATCCAGAAAAGAATTAATAAACTATTTTCAGAAATTTCTTTAAAGCTTTTTTATATTATATATACTTGAAATGATATACTGAAAATAATTTTCACAAATAAAAGACCATATAGGTTTCTAAATTTTAATATAACAAAAGCATTCAATTGTAGATGGGAGGTCAGACAAAAAAACTTAATCCTCTTGCTTATTCATCAAATCATAATGCTAAATGATGTTTTTGAGTCCCATTGGACATGAACGTTCATGCATTCAAAGCAAACTTCAAAGCAATTCTTCTAATCTAGATTGCACAAAACGGCTTTCTACAATAATACTTGGAAAGGAACATGTCCCCCTCCCAAAATTTCCAAATGTTCAACAAAACTTGACTATTTGGTATCAAAATGTTTCATTTTATGATAATTATCATAAAGATGATAAATCCTCCACCATTTCTCATGTCAAGAGTGTTCAGCCTTATGTTTAACCAGGAAGACAAAAGAAGAATAATCACCTCAAGGCCATCAAAAGAGCCTTTTATCAACTCAGCTGGATTTTTGATAGTTCCAGACAAGCCTTCATGCACATCTAGTGCCCTTTGAATGTTGCAAAAGAGAGACACGAGTTTTGCAATGATTTCCTGGTCTTCTTTCTGCAAATTAGAGGCAAATTCCAGCAAAAGCACAAGAATTTATTAACAAAAAAAAATGCAAAATCAAGAAGATGGAAGATCATTTGAGATCAGAAATACATATGAAAACTCAGATCATAAGGACCTTTGAGATATAGAAACTCAGATCAGCACCATTTCCTGAAGAAAGAGTTAATGACCCTGTTAATGGCTCCATCTCATTGGCAACATATGATCCACCTAACCAAGATGCCTGAACACCAACATTTATGAGACAGGGATGTCTACATTTAAAGAGCAACAAAAAGACAAGAAGATAGATCATTACAAAAATTTCAAGGTCCTTATCAGTGATGGTTGTGTCAGAACCAAGTTCATCAAAAGAAAACACAGATACTCCGTCTTCATCTGCAAATACATGATCAAAGCATCCCGTCTTAAAAATGATCCCATCAATAAATAAATTAAAAAAAGGGAGTAACATCTTTGAATAACCAGAAAGAACAAAGGTCCATACTTGGAAGCTGAATATCAGCTTTATCTGATCCAGAAAGACCTTGACTCTGAAGAGCACTCTTGAAAGAAGAACCATTATGATCCATGAACAGTTGAGAATCTGCCATTAACAAGGAGCTAATTGAAATTCTGTAATCTAAAATCATTATTCATATTTAAAATACTGCAAACCAGGTTCAAACCTTCAGCTCCCCTGACTTCTAACATGAAAACAGCACGAGGCCTATCAAATGGATTGGGCAGAAGGACTTCATTCAACTGAAATAAAGAATTGACAGCTATCACTAATCAGCACATCCCAGCATAGAGAATATATATATTATAGAATAGGATAAAAAAAGGTCTCTCCAGTTTACTGTTTAGCCTATAACCTTATTAGAACCAGCAGCTGAAAGAGTAGCAGGTGGCGCAAACCCAAGCAAGACTGATATGGTGGCACTGACCTCAAGAAGTGACATTGAATTACCCTGCAATATCAACTAGTAAAGGCAGTGAATAAAGTTGTTCTAACAATGTTTGCTGCTTCCAATATAGAACGTATGAAGCGCAAACACGGATATCAGGTACAACATCACATGGACTTGGTAACATGGCAAACTTTGAAAAGACTTACACTGCTATATGTTACAAAGTGCTTCGTGGTGTCGTGTCTTGTCTAACAGCTATGTCCAACCTAGACACGGTCATTTCTAATAGTATTTGTGCAAAAGGGCATAGAATTATGGCTGAAACTTAAATTACATTAATTAAAAATGAGAAACTATGTTTACATTAATGAAAAATGAGAAACTATGTTGCAAATATTTTACATTCCTCTTTTAAAGATAGGGTTTGTTCATGTGAACTGCAAAATCCAATGCAGCGAAACAAGACAAGCTAATCTAAAATGATCAAATAAATCAAACTTATAATCAGATTGAGCATTTTTTAGTTCAAGCTTCCCTGCATGCTTAATTTCCATGGGGATACACCTCTCAGATTCATAGAGCTGTGCTCCCCCCCCCCCCCGGGGCAGGAGTCTTCTGCCCCACTCCTCCAAAGAAAAAGAACTACCATCACCATTGACCCCTCCCATACCATATCCAATGAACTGTTGTGTGAAGCATTCAGAGGATAGGTGCAGTGGGAGTGCATATGTATCACAGAGAGAGAGAGAGAGGACCCTCAAACCAAGTCATGCGACTTGGATTTCCACATGTTATAGTCCCAAGAAGTAAGGCCAACGAGACACTAATATGATCTTAAAAACAGCCAAAAGATCATGATGCATATTCCTCAACAACCTAAAGTACAGTTTTAAATGGATACTTGGTTTCATGCAAATTACCATGACGCATGTAAGGTCCTCAATTATGAAGTGAATCTAGTCACTGAGATGCTGGGTCTCGACGTCGAATCCCCCCCCCCCAAAAAAAAAAAAGGAAATGGCAGAAAAGTATTTCATATAAGCACAAGTCCCTGCCATTCCAGATAGGGGATCCACTAACAATGCGAGCTCCTTCTCTTGAGGTAGAAAAGGAACTTCATTAAACCAGAAGACGTACAAATGATACAGAAGGTGATGAATCATCTGCTCAAGGTAATAACAACAAAAAGAGATTGACTCGAAGGGCCATCTGATCCCTCTAAATCTTTTGGAAAGAAGATGATCCAAATGCTAAAGAAATTAGCACCTCTTCCAAGTCATGGACAGATTGCATTTGCACGCAAAGTAGCTATACTTTCTCTGTATCTCTAGATTACAAGGAACCAATTGCACAATCTGAGTCATCTCATACATTCATCATACATCCACAAATATTCTTCATCACAACGACAAGGTTATCAACTGTCCATCTTCAGGAACTTTCATCATTTTATCAGATGCAATGTGGAATTCAGTGTCAAGGAAAATAGTTCAAAAAGTGTAATACATATATATATAAACAATCCATACAATACCCATCATACATCCACAAATATTCTTCATCACAACTACAAAGAACTCACAAATGCAATGACATTTTGCAGCCATCAAACTCAATTTTGGGAATTACAAGCATTTTTTCCATCTTTTATTCCTAAAACTCACACACAACACTCTTATAATTCTAATTTAAATATAATTCACAGAAATAGCCTTCTAATACGATTGAGGAAAAAAGAAGAAAAAAAAAAGATTTAATCAGGAGAATATTTGTTTTATTTTCTCCCTGATTCGCGGATTGGTTAAAACCCTAATCAGAAAAGTTAGGAAGGAGAAACGGAAGTCAGAGAATAAGGGTTTTACCCGGACATTGGAATCGGACGATGGGGTTCGAAGGAAATGATGCGTAGAGCTATCGATGAAGAATACCGTATCAGCACCCCCTTTAACCTATACCCAATACAACAAAAATTGGACAATTAGGAATCCTAGAATCGTATCACGAATCTAGAGAGAGGGATAGAGATTACCGATGCATGAAGAGAGAGAAGAGAGAGAAGAGAGAGGATGAATAGCAGAGGAGATCTGCTGCTAATGTGAAAATCCATCGGGGAGAGAGAGAGAGAGAGAGAGAGATTGGGGGAATTTAAGTCCTAAAATCTGACGTCTGATTTATAATCTTCCGGGAGGACGATGGTCGGGAACGTTTTCTCCTCAAATTTGGACAGCGGATGGGGAACTTCGCAGGATATACCATGATACGTCGACGTTTGAATCTACATAAAATACTCTTGAAATTAAATAAAACTGTAAATTATTAAAAAAAATTCGAATAAATTTGAGTAAAATTCAGAGATTCCACATAATTACCTAATAATAACTTTAGAACTGAATTTCAGGATTTTATGATATTTAATAAATTCTCTATTATTGTATTTCTCCACCAACATAGTATTCATGTTGAAATGAAATGAATTAATAAATTCAATTTAACGAATGATTTTTTTATCTAATTTTAAACAAAAATTTAAAAATGCTTTTAATTATTACGGTCATCTTTTCTCTACATCAAAATATATTTTTCAAAGATTTTTTTAATATATATTTTAATTTTTTTTTCAACCAAATAATTTTAATAATATTTTTAGTAAATTAAATAGCTCTCACACAAATGGTTAAATTTAATTAATAACATATAGGAGTATCCGATTACTCAAATAATTTGACATTATATTCGAAGGCTATTGAAAAGTATTCGATTTAATCTTTTGATTTTATTATACAACCTGAATTAGTATTTTAAATTATTCATAATTAGATAATATGATAATAATGTATTACAAGTTAATCGGGTTAAATCTCAATTTGTATTTAATTTAGAACAACTTATTTAAATCATATATGATCGTAATTTACAAGAAATTGTTTGATAGAACTAATATGTCAAAAATTCCATAGTCTTACTTAAAGTTCCTAGATTATAATCCTACTAAAAGAAAATTGTTCAAAATACACTCAAATTTCTCAAGATTTTGAATTGCACCCGATTTGCTATTTTGTTTTGATTGCCGTAATATATTTTGCTTAAAAAATAATAATTATGATTTAAATTAAATATTTTACGGTCTTTCAAAATAACATTTAAATGGCATAGAAAAACCCAAATGAACTTTCTTCTTCTGGATAGTTAAGAAAAAGTATTTTATAAGATAATTTATTAAAATAGTCAAATTTAAATATAAGTTTATATATTTTTTTTCATCTCTCTCTCAATTTGATGAATTTATTCCATTTTTATCCTTTCATTCCTTTATTTGATAATAGAATTAGCCCAGAGAGGACATAAAAATATTGCAAAATATTTTCGGTCTTTTGTTATTTATTCACCAATATTTTTTTATTAATAATAATAATAATAACAATAGAAGTAGGGATCTTATTAGTTAAGAATTATTCACTGTAATTAAATTTTCTATATAAATTTGTAATTAACAAAACCGCTAAAATACCACATCACAAGACCACCTTGTCGGTGGGTTTTAGGCAACAAGTTAAAATAAATTAAATATTTTTTAAAAAGTTTATTAAATAATTTAATTAATTATAAAAACTTACTCAATCCACTCTATTTCAAAACAATTTTTCTTAAAAAAAAAAAAAAAAAAACCAACAACCTAGTTAGAGCAAAATTTGATAACCCCAATTTTCGCAAATTTAAGAGATGCTAATGTAACATGGAATGGAGATAAGGTCACTATTTTTTTTTTATAAGGCTAATTCAATCATTTAGAGGAATTGGATAAGAAGAGCATTCCCAGCGTACGGGTCAAGTATGGGCCAATGCTTTTCTCTTGGGCTCTATTCAAATTTGTTAGTAGGATTTCTTATTCTTCTTTTTCTTTTCTTTTTTTTTATACTATACTAACTAATATCCAGAATTATAATCCAATTAATTCAGTTCGGGACTTGTAGTGGCTCATTTAAGGAGATTACCCTCATAACGTAATTTTTTCCATACACAAATCACGAGTCAAATTCAGAAATTTGATTAAGAGATCTAACATCACACTCATGAGACTAACTGTTCAGTTGGTATTCTTCTTTTTCTTATGTGCTTATGCCTACGTCAATTTTAAGGTGTCATCCAGCTCTTCCTTCGTGAGCCAACTAGCATGTTTCTTTCTAAGTGAGATAGCATCTTGACCATCTACGCACATAATCCGAGTTACATTTTCTTTTAAGCATGCCCCTCCATTGCTTTTCATCTAAGTCATCCCCATGAGAGAGGGCAGCCGAGCCATCTGGCCTCTGGCCCAACTTGAATCACACCTCACATGTGTTAGGAAGTGTTGCTGTTGTGACCCAAATTCATGAGTTTTGAAGGCCCATTTGCTTTGGACTCTTAGGTTCTCATTCGGTTCTGTAATTTCTTAATTTTATTTTTGTCTTATGGCATTAGACATGAGAAGATTCTAGAGAGGTGGTAGGTGTACGGATCTCATATAGCTATTTTTGGAGATCAATCTGGGAGGTGCTTCTTCATCTTGTACCTTTAACAACAACAGTGAAGCTCTTTTCTCCTGCCCCTAGGTTTTTTTTTCCCATTTTGGGGTTTTTCACGTAAATCTTGTGTTTGGTTTCTTCATAACATTTTTTCTTGTTTTTCCCTTTTGCATTGGATAGACTATTGTCTTATTTAAAATTCTGTAGGGTGTGAATAAAGAATGAAGGGGCAAATTGTTGTTTGTGTTTTGTCATAACTTTCACTTAGTTCCAACAATTGATATCAGATAGTTCCAACAATTGATATCAGAGCATTGCTGGATTTTTTTCTCTACTATGGCAATGGTAATGGTAAGGATATTCCTCTTCTGGATAGAAGCACAAGGTTTTCTTCATGGCAAGTCAAGATGCAAGCTATCCTTGTACAGATGGATTTAGATGATGTGTTGTTGGGCTTTGATAAAATGCCATCATCTTGGTCTTTGGAGGAGAAACAACATAAAGATTGAAAGACTTTGTTGCAAATTCATTTACATTTGTCCAACCAGATTTTGCAGGATGTTCTGAAAGAAAATCGGTAGCTATGTTATAGTTGAAATTGGAGCAGTTATGCATGACTAAAAGTTTAACAAGCAAACTACATTTAAAGTAGTGATTATATCATCATCGGATGTCAGAAGAGATCATCTAACTATCTTTAAGGAAATTGTTGCTAACCTTGAGAGTTTGGAAGTTAAATATGATGAAGAAGATTTAGCATTGATTTTGCTATGTTCAATACCTCCCGCATATGTCACTTTTAGAGATACATTGTTGTACAATCATGATACTCTGACCTTAGATGAGGTATATGAATTCCTATTTTCAAAGGAGAAAATTGATAAGCAATTGATAGGTGGTTCTGATACTTAGGTAGAGGGACTTGTTATTAGAGGGAGAACAAATAAGAGAAATTCTGGTGGTAATGAAAAGGGTATATCAAAGTCTAGAAATCGAAACAAGACATGCAATTACTACAAGCTGAAGGGACACATAAAATCAGAGTGATATAGACTATAGAATAAACTTAAGAGATCTAGATTTGATCATAAAGAAAGAAAATAAAGGAAATAAACCAAAAAAATCCGGTGAAGCCAATATTGTAGAGGGTGCGAATTTTGAGGGAAACTTCAAAGTCATGTGAAAATCGGATTCTTGATTCAACTTGCACATTCCATGTGTGTCTTAATCGAGACTAGTTTTCAACATATGGGATAGTATCAAAAGGGCTATACCGATGGGGAATGATACTCCTTGTATGATAGCTAGTATTGCTACAATTAGAATTAAAATGTTTGATGGCATTATTAGAACACTAGGTGATGTATGACATGTCTCCAATTTGAAGTGCAATCGCATTTCTTTAAGTACTCTTGATGCAAATGGGTACAAGTACACTAGTGAAGGTGGAGCCCTGAAGGTTAGTAAAGACGTTCTTGTTGTAATGAACGGGCAGAAGCAATCCTCCGGGTTATATGTTTGGCAAGGTTCTATAATTACAAGTAATGCTATCATCACTACTCCTACTCTTTTAGACAGGATATTATTAAACTATGGCATATGTGGTTTGGGCATATGAGTGAAAATGATTTGACTGAACTAAGAAAAAGATGACTACTTGATAGACAGAGTACTTTGAAATTGGAGTTCCGTGAGTATTGTGTCTTTGGAATGAAAAAGAGAGTCAACTTCAATAAAGGCATTTACAACACAAAAGAAATACTCGACTATATCCATTCTGATCTTTGGGAGCCATCCAAAGTGTCTTTTAAAGGTAGGGCAAGGTATATGCTAATCTTTATTGATGATATTTCAAGAAAAGTTTGGGTGTTCTTGAAATAGAAGAGTGTGTGGTTGACATGTGCAAATATTGGAAGATCTTAGTTAAAAAGCAAACAAAAATGCAGATAAAACTTCTTCGTATTGATATTGGCTTAGAGTTTTTTTAGAAGAATTTAATACTTTTTGCAAAGGGGAAAGAATTATGAGACATTTGACAGTTTCTGGTACCCCTAACAGAATGGTATGGCAGAATGTATGTATAGGATTTTGATGGAGAAAGTTCGATATATGCTCTCTAATTCTGGTCTCCCTAAGTCATTTTGGGATGAAGCAGATTCTACAGCTTGTTTTCTTGTTGTTCATTCTCCTTTAATTGCTATTGACAAAAGTACTCTTGAAGAGGTGTGTTTTGGTACTCTTGCAAATTATTTTATTTTAAAAGTATGTGGTTGCCTTGCATGTGCACATGTTGATTATGGAAAATTAGAACCAATATTTAAAAAATGCATTTTTATTGATTATAAATTTGGATTAAGGGATATAAATTGTGGTGTCTGGAAACTAGTAAAGTTATAATCAGTAAAAATATAGTATTTGATAAGAGTTATATACTTTAAAATTCTCCTCCCTGTTGTTTTAATAAAGCAAAAAAATAGAAATTAAACAAACAGGTGGAGTTCAAAATAAAGATAGGACTTTCTCCAAAACCTTCATTACAATCTAGTTATAGGACCAAGTTTGAGTCTATATAAAATACTATCACACCACCATCATCATTTTAGTACTTTATTGCTAAAAATAAGCCCAGCAGAAACACAAAGCCTCCTGAAAGATATGCAGAAGCTGATTTAGTTACTTACACTTTAAGTGTTGCTGAAGACATTAATCTTTGTGACAAGCCATCCACCTTTTTAGAAGCAATCGGATACAAAGATTCTAAAAAATGGATAATTGTGATGTAAGAGGAGATTGAATCTCTAAATAAGAATGGTATTTGAGACCTTGTTAAGCTGCCTAAAGGTAAGAAAGTTGTACAATGTAATTGGGTGTTCCAAAAAAAAAAAAAAGGTGTGTCAGGAGTTGAAGAAACTACGTATAAAGAAAGACTAGTAGCAAAAAGATTACAGCTAAATTCCTGACGTGGATTTCATAGATGTCTTCTCTCAAGTTGTAAAGTACAGTTCAATTAGAGCACTACATGCTATTGTGGCTATGCATGATTTTGAACTTGAACAACTAAATGTGAAAACTATTTTCTTACATAGAGAACTTTATAAAAATATCTTCATGCAGCAGCTAGAGGGCTTTGTAGTTTCAGGAAAAGAAGACCATATATGTTTGTTAAAGAAATCACTCTATGGTTTGAAATAGTCCCCATTTATGATCACTCTTGACTTTAAAAGAAGTAGTAATAATAGTTGTGTTTATTTTAAAAGGTCAAAAAATAGATGATTTGTATACTTACTCTTACATGTTGATGTCATGTTGATGGTAGCTAAGAAGGACGAAATTAGCATGATTAAAGATCAATTCGCAAGGAGTTTGAGATGAAAGACTTGGGGGCAGCAAAGAAAAATCTTGGCATGAGATTTTAATAGATAAAAAGGCTGACAAGTTGTACTTGAGTTAGAAAGGATACAGTGAAAGGGTCCTTAATAGGTTTAATATGCAAAAGCTAAATTTATCGGTACTTCTTTAGGTATCCATTTTATAATTTCATCTACCGTATGTCATGAGACCAATAAAGAGATTAATTATATATTATGAGTTCTATACTCTTGTGTGGGATCTCTCAAGTACGCCATTGTTTGTTCATATCCAAATTTATCTTAAATAGTGAGTATGATCGGTAGATATATGGTAAATCCAAGAAAGGAATATTGGAAAGCAGTCCAATGGATCCTTAGATACTTAGGTGGATTCACTAAAACACATTTGCATTTCAGGAGATTAGAGATGGTATCATTGGCTATATTGATTGTGATTTTGCTGGTGACTTGGACAAGAGGAGATCACTCAAATTATGTCTTTTATGGTTGGTGGTTGTTCCATTAGTTGGAAAACTACTTTGCAAAGCACCATCGCTCTGTCCACTATCGAAACTGAATATATGGCTATTATTAGAACAGTTAAAGAAGCCATTTGTTTAAGAGGGTTGTTTGATGAAATCAGTGGAAACTTGTAGACTACTACATTCTATTGTGATAGTCAAAGTGCTTATTTTCTCACCAAATATCATATGTTCCATGAGAGAACAAAGCATATTGATTTGAAGTACCATTTCGTTCATCATATAATTGTTGGTGGTGATATTGTTGTATGCAAGGTGAGTACTCATGATAATCCATCAGATATGATGACCAAACCACTTTGTGTTTCCAAGTTTGAGCATTACTTGAACTTGGTTCATGTTTGTTAAAGATCTGTAGAGATTATAGAAGAAGATGAGATTTTCATTATTGTTGAAAATTAACGATTCAGTTGATAGAATTGGGATCAAGGTGGAGATTGTTGGTATTGTGACCCAAATTCATGAGTTTTGGAGATCCATTTGCTGTTGGCTCTTAGGTTTTTATTTGGTTTTGTAATTTCCTACCTTTTACTTTTATCTCATGGTATTAGACATGAGAAGGTTCTAGAGTGATGGTAGGTATATGAATCTCATATAGCCATTGTTGGAGACCAATCTAGGGGTTCTTCTTCATCTTGTACCTTTAACAACAATAGTGAAGCTCTTTTTTGTCCTAATCTTGGTTTTCCCCATTTTGGGATTTTCTGCATAAATTTTGTGTCTTGTTTCTTCCTTACGTTTTTTCTTGTTTTTCCCTTTTGTATTGTCAAGGCTATTGTTTTGTTTGAAAGTTTGCAGGGCATTGACAAAGATTGAATGGACATTGTTTGTTCTTTGTCATAACTTCCGCTTAGTTCCAATAGGAAGTTTAGTATGAGCAATAAATGACTTCACTTTTAATTCCTGCTAAGGAAATCATTTCAAGGTTATTGAGTTTCTTGCTGGTTTGGGACCTGATGCTTCAAATATTGATGAATAAAATTTTACATCTAGACATTCAGTAAGTTATGATGACATGTGGGCAACGACCTTGTTAGAGACTACCGAGTAAGAGGTATACATCTTTGCCATGTTGCACTTCACGTTAGTTCTTCATGGTGTTAGGGAGAAAATGGCTGTATGCAGGTTAGCGTTTTAGAAAACAAATTTGTCATTTAAAATTTTTGCTTGAACTTTAGGAAGATACGGGAGATCATCTGGAACATCTTCTCTAGACTCAACAGGATTAGTGGAGACATCTACATCATCCCATTTTGGTGGGATGAACTACCGATCTTTATTCAGCTCAAAACCTTCTACTTATGGGGCTTCACAAGCCTCGGTAAGAATGAAGTTCAACTGAATATGTGGGGTTTATTCATCCTTACTAGAATATAGCATAGCAAAACTCAAAATATTTCCTTATCTACTTCATGATATGACTTTTTTTTTTCTTTTTTTTTTATTTTTTCTTCCATTCCCATTCTTCGTCTTCTAAAGAAAAACTTGGTCTTTGTTTTAAATAATACTTATAAGTAAAGATCCATGCAACCTCAAGTTAGACGAGGGATTATTCCAAAATGGCCCTTAGGTGCTTCGAATTGCACTTCTGCAAGCACAAAACAAGGCATATCAAAATATGCTGTCATGTAAAATTCTCAAACAGTTCCTTGCGGATTTTCCTAACTTAAAGTCTATTGTTTCTAACATCAACAGGTGTATTAGTTTTATTATTCCTTGAACTATTGAACCCCGTTTTCTCCTTACCAAAGAATGGTTGTTTCACCAAGGGTTCACTTAAGTTGATGAAAACTTATAAATAATGTTAATCTGCTTTATATACTTCTCCATTTAACACTTATACTGCACCTGTGAGCCCACATTGCCTTAAACTATGAATAACTTGTGATCTAACCTAGTCCCTGCACATCTGTGATCTGTATTGGGGCAACACAGAGATGCTTCCTTTGACCTACTGGCTGCTAATTGCCTTCGGTGGAAATTTTTGCATTATTCTGTTCGCCATGGCTGTAAAACTTGCATCTTTGTAAATAGATTTATTTGGCTTATAATAAAAGTAAATAGGTTAGAGAAGTTGATCAAGTCAGTTGTTGATAGAGAATCAAGGTTCTAGCGGAGAAAAGCCAAAATAAATAAGAATGTACCGAAACAATAATCCAAAAATAAACTAATTTATTATTTAAGAAAAATATAAAAAATCTTTTTTGCCATGCTCACATGTTTTCTGTTTGTAATTAAATGAGGATGACAAGTTCTTGAATTTTGGTTAGACTTGGGCTTGGACATTGTGGCCAATTACTTGGAATTGGAAATGTCAGCTTGCCTTACAAAAAGAGGAATAAGCCTCGGCCCAACCAACCCGGCCCAGTACATTAAGTCACATATAAACATTAAAACTACTTTGGGAAGCTATAATTCCGATGTACGGATGAAACTTGTTCGTATGCTAAAAGTAGCAAATGTAGCTCCACTCAGCACTGTCCTGGGATAGAAGGAGCCCTTTTGGCTAACTCACCGTATTACCATTTTTGGTTTTTATTATAAATATTTGGATTTTTCCTGATTAATCTGGTTCGAGTATTATGGGGTCTTTTAAATCTCTCAAATTATTTTTCGTCATTTTCAGAGATTGAGCTCGGAACCTCTGATTAAGGAAATAGATGCACTCAATTCAAAAAAGTTTAATAGTCACTGTATTACCGTTTTGCATCTTAAAAATATCTTTGAACTTTGGTCAACTTTCATACCATACTTACAAAGAAAAAAAGTTTTCATGCCATTCTTGGTCCACAAGTGTGGGGGTCCAATAGGCTTGGTCAGCCAACCAAATGGGCTTGGACATACCGGCCTAAGTCTTTTTTTAACCGATTTGTATTTAAAATTATATTTTGACTAATACGATTCGAGTATTATCGAACTCAACATAAAGAAAAACTCTTTTAATATAATTTTTTTCATTCATAAGTTTTGAACTCAAATTTTGATTAATGAATCTAGTACCCTTTCTTAATAGGCTGACTGTCCGTGGTCAAAATCTTTGTTTTTTCTTTTTTTCAAAGGAATAAGTAAAATAAATAAATAATAAACACTAAAAATAAATACGATACCAATTAACTTACCCAAAAGTGTGCGGAAAGATACTTTTTAATATACACAAGTTGTTTTTTTTTGTAAATATTTTTAATTTTGTTATTTATCACCCCTTGTAGACAAGATAGATTTGAAATAATACCAATATCAACATCATAGTTTTCATTGATGTTCTCTTAGTTTAATCATAAGTATACCATTTTTTTAATAAATTTTTTGGATTCAAATCTTAAAAATAAAAAAATATACAATAAGAGTTCATTTTTTAATGGTTAGTTTGAACTAAATTAATAAATTGATATATTTTTTGGTACTATACCAATCAATATCTGAATCCATACTCTAATTTATTTGGTTCAAAACTTATAATGACTTATTTAAGGGAGTTATTATCCCAATATAGTTTATTTTATTTTTAAGTTATAAATAGAATTTAATATCTTAATTAAAAAATTTAATATTATATTTTATTAAATCAATTTATCCTTGCTATTTAATAAATTGACATCGGTTAAAAGAAAAGTCAACATCATAGTTTTCTTTTTTTTCCTCCGTGGGCCTGGGGCAAGTACTCGGCCTTTATGGTTAGAAGACTTGCCGACCTTTTAAGACAACCCCAAAATATATTCCAACTCTGCAAGTTTATCTCTTAGCTTCCTAAAAGTGAGGCCCACGTAAGCTAAACGAGACAATCCTTTACAAATTTGGATTCTTGAAATTCAGATTTTTTTTTATTTTTTTGAAAATACCAAGTGAAATGTTTTTGGGCATGAGAGGAGGGAGTTGTGCCAAATTTCATGGTTATCCAAAGTTTTCTTTTCATGGAAAACCCACTTCTATACCATACATTGCCCGAATTTGTACATAAATCACCTAAGAAATAAATGATTAGCTTGCTAGTCAAATCAAAATGCCTATAAACACCCTTAAGGGAACAGTATAGTGGTATAAATCCTCCTCCCCAAATTGGTGATTCTAAATTTAAATCTTTATAAAAAAAATACCTATAAACGGGACTAAATTTTGTAGACGGCGGGAGAGAGTTCTTTTAGTGGCCTGCGTGGATATGTATGGTAACACCGAGAGGGGATAGCAATACTCATTATTTCTGTTGCGCTTTTTCATAACACAAAAAGAATTACCTATAAACTCTAAACTGAAGTCTATCAATCTAGAAACAAATTTAAACAATCAGAGAGTCTCGGTGCAGTTTGCCATTATGAGGGGTTTAAACCCATTGCTTTCGAACCACTACTAAGAGATTTATGTCGGAGCAAAAAGTGTAATCAACAAAAATAAATAGTTTTTTTCCTGTGTTATACCAACCCGTATCTAAAATTATGTATCGACTGACTCGGTTCGGAACTTGCAGTGTATTAAACATAAGTTGACAAGGGTTTTCAACTCACTTGATTTTTTATTCTTAACAAAAATTAAAAATTCCAAATTTTAAATACAAAATATGTTTATCTATTAACAATAATTGAAAATTTACCCTTTTTTAAAATCAAATATGCTCTTAGCCATAAATTCATTCTTCTTCTTATTCTTCTGATCCTGTGAATATGTTTTCAAGAATTTATTGGATAATAACATTTTTCACTTTACAAAAAAACCAATAATAAGTAGAAAATTTTATAAGAAAGTGTAATGCATCTTTTTTTTTTTTTAATTTTTATTTTTACAATCACTTACCCTTGACATTTGAAACTTTATTTTTTTTATTAGTTATAATTTATTCCTCTTATACATTTACTAACTTAATTTATTTTATTAAATTATAATATACCATGAGTATAAAATTACTACACTTTGTGCAGATAGGGTTATGGATGAGATAATCAAGTAAGAAAGATGATTCATTAAACTAAAATAGTGAATTATTTTAAGAGTTTAAATTTACTTAATTTACCTTTTTTTGTATTAAAAAAAATTAAAATCTTAACCACAACCATACTCGGGCTAATCTCAGTAGCTTCATTATAGTTACATTTTTTTTTTGGGCCTGAAGTTTCTTCACTTGATGAGAAAGTTTAGTAAACTTAAGATTATTTTTTGAACCTTCACAATTGTTTGTTTAGAATTTGAGACTCTTGGCGTGGTGTGCTTACAGGTTTTCTTTCATGGAGCTTGACTCTCAAAGCAACCCAAAATTTTGGGCTTTTATGGTAGGAAAAAGAAACAATCTTTTGAACCCTTTGCCTCTTGGGTGGTAGGAAAAGAAACAATCTTCTGTCAAGTTATAAGGATCACCCTTTTAATGGGCCTAGCAATCCACTGATGCCACATGAAATTAATTTTAGTTAGGGATGAAAAAGTTTTCCCTTTTGGTTATCGACGCCTTAAGATTTTGATTTCAGATTTTAATCTTTTAATTCATTATTGTTTTTTTTTTTGTTTTTATCATCGATATTTGAGTTTTGTCTGATTAATCCGATTCGAATATTGTAGAACATATTTTTAAGGATTAACTATTTCAAATTTTTTTTCATTATTTTCAGGTTTTAAACTCGATATCTCTGATTACGGAAATAGAACCTCATTAACCATTCAACGTAAAGGAGTTCGGTTTTAATTCATCATTTTGGTGAAATATCACATTAACCATTCAACGTAAAGGAGTTCGGTTTTAATTCATCATTTTGGTGAAATATCATTTTATCCCTTTCAATGTCTTTGAATTACTGCAATCCACTGATGCCATATGAAATTAACTGCGGTTAGAGATGGAAATCCCTTTTTGTTATCGATGCCCTTAAGATTTTGATTTCAAATTGTAACCTTTTAATTCATCATTATGGTAAAAGATCATTTTACCTCTTTCTGTCTTTCGGGTCACTTCTCTCTCTCATTCTTCTCTTCCCAATCTATTCTCTCTCTAGTTGATCAATCTCTCTCTTCCTTATTCCCCTTTTTTTTTCTCTTCTCTCCTTCGCCAATGATTTCTGTGTTTCTCTCTCTTCATTTCTACGTCACTTTTTCTCCCTCTTGTTTCTCTCTCTTTGTCAATGAAGATAGAGAGAAAAGATTACCACTCTCTGTTCTCTCTCTCTCTCTCTCTCTTCTTTTTTCCTCTCTTTCTTCTCTGTCTCTTATTTTGGATCAATGATCGAAAATTGTCAATTTATGTTTTCATATTGAGATCGTAACCTCTCTCAAATCGCAAATTATCAATAAGATGAGAGAGAAAAGATTGAAAGGAAAAGAGGAGATATTAAAGAAAGAAAAGAAAGGAAATTAGCCAAGAAAAGGAAAAGGAAAAGGTTGCCGGTGGCAAAGATAGAGAAAGAGAAGTGATAGAAAGAGAAAGGAGAGCTCAAGGCAGAAAGACTGAGATTTGTGGGCAAGAAAAGAGAGAGAAGAGAAAGTGAGAGTGAGAAATGAGAAGCAGACCAAAAAGGGACACAGAAATCTAGAGTACTATCGGAAGTGAATCCAATCAAAAGAGAGAACGGGTGAAATGGTACTTTTAACATTAACAAGTAATGAAAACTCACTATCTGAGAGATAAATTCTTAAGGCGGGCATGGTCTAAACTGTGCAATGGTGAAGCATTGCTTGAGCATGAGCACAGACGCTCCTCTTAGAAGTCAAATAGAGATCTCAATTGTATTGAAAGAAGACCCAAAACTTGACTGTTTGCTCCGAGTGCCCTCATGCGTACGTGATCCTTACGAGGGTGATATTAAAATACAAACAACACAAATAAAGTTGATTAAGATTGATACAACCAAAAAACAAAAGATAGTGAGGATCATGTCATTCACTCCTATCCCCCTAACCATCCATATGCCTTGTTAATTTTCTTCAACAAAGAAACTTCTAATCAAATACTGACGCCTTGTGAAAACGAAGTTGCCCCTTTAAGGCCAAGCCACCGAAAATCACGCCCAGAATTTTCAGATGATTCTATGCACTGATTGAGGTCACTTTGAAGTTGACATGATCAAGTGTTTTAAGTGGCAACCCTGAAAACTAGGCATACCATGCTTCCAACAGTTTGAAATTTGATGCCAATCATGGGATGACCCAACATTTAATTACTATGAAAAACCCCCTTTTGAGAGATTTGAGTGATTCTTACGCTAAAATAAATTAATCATGAATCTATATATATAATTATAATACATGTATTCTAAGAGTTGATGAATTCGATATATATATATATATATATATATATATAAAACATTGTTTGAATTCTAATAATAATTCTGATTTATATAGTGATTATATATATAGATCTTCCCTATTGTATAACCCTACCCTAATTCGATAATACTCATATAGGGTTAATACATACATACATATTATGTATATTATAAAGCTATCGGCAAAATTTTATTAAACATTTGGTTATAAATTTAATTTTTTTTAATGATTCGTCTTAAAAAAAAATGTGTTTTTTGATGGGACAAAAATAATTTCCATGGTGCTTAGTGCACTCATATATCATTCATTTTCATTTCGGAAACCTCACTTTACCTCAGTTTGTCTTAGCTTATTTATATTTTATTTTAAATAAAGTGAAAAAAAAATTTATAAAAAATATAGAGATTTGTAAATAAAAATTAAATTCCTCTTTAAAAAGAACCGAAAATATCATTCGTATATTAAAAATATTAATTTTCCCAAAATCTAATCTCAAACTTCCCAACAGGCCTTGTCTGCCAGGCTAGTTAGTAATATGTGCACAATGTAAGCAAAACAAATGAAATGAACAAAAAAAAAAAAAAAAAGATAATTGGTAATTTTTATTAAATGAGTAGATCTGAATCTTAATATTAATTCTAATTTATTTAGTAATTGTACATACAATAATCATTCTGTCAATATTTAGTAATTTTTATTTGAATGAGTAGATTTGAATTGTAATAATAATTCTGATTTATTTAGTAATTATATGTGTAAGAATTATTTTCTTATTATATAATTTTAAATTAATTCTTATTTGATTAAAAAAAACTTTTACACATTTGAAAAGCATAAAATATTTTTTCACTCACGATAATGCACATTTTTAATATAAGAATGTCAATTATTATAGCATCTTATATATTTTATTATATTAAAAAAAGAAATGAAAAATCTCTTTGGTTGCTTGTTGGATATAATAGGAAAAATCAATACTACATGGAGTCAATAATTGAAATGCTTGACTCTAATTAAACACAATCTCTTTGTAATGAAATTCAATCGAAGCACATACTAAAAACCTTTGGCCAACAAAATTGCATGTTAAATTTCATTATTTGGTTGTTTAATTTTTTTTTTTAATTTAAATAGTATTATGCAATAAAAAAATGACTGAAAGTTAAAAATTTAAAACACAAAGTTATGAAATATTATATACTTTTTAAATGTGGAATTTCAAATTTGAGGAGTTATTAATATTTCAACCCTGCATGATTGGATGGTATCTACAAATATTGTCGATCAAGACATTTCAACTTCACATATTATTGAGAGGAATAATTTATATTTTCTTCTTCTTTTTCTTGCTTTTCCATAATTGACTAATCATGTTAGTCTAAGAGCTTGGTTTGAAAGTCGTTCAAT
This sequence comes from Dillenia suffruticosa, assembly GCA_033439265.1. Classification (NCBI taxonomy): domain Eukaryota; kingdom Viridiplantae; phylum Streptophyta; class Magnoliopsida; order Dilleniales; family Dilleniaceae; genus Dillenia; species Dillenia suffruticosa. Next base: position 13,181,626 of record JAVTVX010000011.1, on the reverse strand, counting down.
AAGGTTTTTTTTTTTTTTTTTACCAACTAATTTTAAAATTATATTTTGACTAATTTAGTTCGAATGTTATCGGGTTCAATTTATGAGAAAACTTTACTGATGTAATATTTTTTTTCTGAATTTCGAATTCAAGATTTGGTTAAAAGAATTAATAATTTTATCAGTTAAACTGACTTTCTATCGGTAAGTGTGTTCAATAAGGTAAAGAAATAGCATGAGATAGTCCACAAAAAGCCAACCTTGATTTATAGATAGGTGACTTGCAAAGGGTCCTACAACTTAAAAAGGATAACTAAGCATGCATATCTTTTCTTTCAACATATTGGCTTTTCTCAAAAGCATTTTCTTTCTCATTTAAAGGGCAATATAGGAACCAAAAATTAAACAAGAAAGAAGCATATGCTATACCATTTTTCATTCATATCACAGCAATAGTTTACTTGGACCGTGAGACACAATTCCCTTTCTTTTTTTTTTTTCATTATCAACACATAACATGGTTTTCACCGAAAAGATCAGGTGGACGGAATTACAATGTTGGGGGACAACATAACTTCACTAATTTTATCTCCTGACTTTACTAATTCTAGTATTTGCTTAGATTGCATTAAGGATAAACAAAGGAGCAAGTCTACTAAGGGTGCTAGGAGCTGATGAGATTCTTGAAATCATAAATACGACATTTGTGAACCTTTTATTTCATGACTTAATGGTGAAAGATATTTTATCTGATTCATGGATGACCATTCTAGTTACTATCTTCTATTTGAGAAATCCAAAGCACTTGATATTTATAAGGCAGAAGCAAAGAACGAGACCCAAAGAATTAAAGATTGTGAGGTTTAACAGTAAGTATTATGGAAAGTATACTGAAAAGGGATAAATGATAGGTTCATTTGCTAAATTCTTAGAACAAGAAGGCATCATCAGGCAATGCATAATACCAGACACACCTCAATAAGATGGAGTAACAAAAAAGGAATTGAACATTTGTGGGTATAGTAAGAAGCATGATTAATAATTCTAATCGTGTTATGTCTTTTTGGAGTGAAGCCTGGTCGTCTAAAACTGTTTCTAAAGCTCCTTTCAAATCATGGAAATGATATAAACCAAGTTTAAACCATTTACATGTATTGGATTGTTCAAGGGTTTACAATCCTCAATTAAAGAAATTAGATTTCATGACACTTGACGGATATTTTATTGGGTATGTCTTGAACTCTAAAGGGTATATGCTTTTATGTCATTTTCATTCGCGTGAAAATTGTTGAAACAAGGAACGCTAAATTTCTTGAAGATTTTGAATTTAGTGGGAGTAGCACACCTCAAAATATAGCGTTTGAGGAAATCAAGGATCAACATATGGCATCAATTGAAAACAACAAGTCGATACCTATTCCAATTAATCAAACCATCCGGTGCAAAGGGCAAAGTTCACGCAAAACCGAACATTCAAACTTCCACGAGAAGAAAAAATTGTGGCATTAAGAAAATCTTCAAGAACTAGACAATTCCTAACGATTACATTGTATACTTGTTAGAATTTGACTTTAATGTTGGATCTAAGGATAGCTCTTGCCAATTTTTTTTTTTAATATCAAGCCATGGATCGGTGTTTTGACTCCAATCTTTGGTATGGTGTGTTGTGAGAACAAATGGAATCAATGACCAAAAATAAAGTATGAGATCTTGTTGAATTATAAGAAGGGGCAACAATCATTAATTGTAAATAGATCTATATAAGGCCGAAAGGAATGTCTTTGGTAATATTGAATGACATAAAGTAAGAGTTGTGGGCAAGGGTTTCACTGAAAGGCAATGCATTGATTATCATGAAACCTTCTCTCCAATTTCCTAGAAGGATTTATTCAAGATTATCATGGTTACGGTAATTCATTTTGATCAGGAATTACATCAAAATGGATGTAAAAACAATACTTTTGAATAAAGATGTTGAGAAAGAAATTGATATATGATTATTTTGGTTTTATGGAAACTATATATTCTAAATGAATGTGTGAATATTAAGGCTAGTAGGAGTAAAGTTATTTTCTTAGTTTTACATGTTGATGGCATCTTGCTTGTAACTAATGGTCTAGGTATGCTACATAAAACAAAACAAATTCTTTCTCAATATTTTAAAATAAAGGATTTGGGTGAAACATGTCATTGACATAAATTGATAGAGATGGATTCAAAAAATTATTAGGATTATCTCAAAAAAACCTTTATTGAGAAGATATAGGAAATATTTACGATACGGAATTGTTTACCTTTTGTATCACCCATTGTAAAGGGTAATAAGTTTAATCACAGTCAATGTCCAAATAAGGAAAAGAATGTGTCATTTACATCTGCAATGGGAATTTTGATGTGCACATCTGTCCATGACTTGAAAGATCATTCATAGTGGGGATACAAAGCAGATATCAAAGTAAGTCTAGAATGGATTACACGAAAGCTGCTAGAAGGTTATATGGTGTTTTAAGAAATCAAGTAACTTTATGTTTACTTATAGACATTTTAATCATCTTGAGGTGATCAGGTATACGGATGTATAAATCGAAGAAAATCACCGACGTAAGTGGGATAGATACTTTCGTCTTTTAATCAAGTTGAGATTTTGATTCTGGCACAGAAAAAATAATATTAGGAGACCCGTTCTCATAAAGTGGATCCCGTAACGGTCGATTCAGACTAGTCGGAATGAATCTCCTGATACTATGTGGTGACCAAACCATGGTATCAAAAAAAAATCGAAGAAAGTCGACCTTTAGGCACATTTTTCTTCCCATCGGTGGTACTGTATTTTGGCAAAGCAATAAACGGTCTATAATCTGTACCAAAAAAAAAAAAACGGTCTATAATATTGCTACATCTATCATGAAAGCTGAATTCATAAGTTGCTGCGAAGCTACCATAGATGCTATATGGCTGAAAAACTTCATCACTAGGCTGAGAGTCATCGATTCGATCACAAGGCATAAATAATTACCGTGATAATTCAGTTGCAATATTCTTCTCCAAGAAGAGTGGAAGTTGTAGCAAACAAAATGAGAAAGTATTTTCTATTACATTAAAATTAAACTAATGATAGCAGATCCCATGACTAGAGGACTCACAACAACATGGTTATGTGGAGTTTTTACATGTTCTAATTAAGTGTTCTTGTAATAAAGTTTTGTTTCATTTTATGCACATAAAGTTATATGGATGAACAAAGTTTTCTGGACCCAAATGACTTGTTGGATTCAAGAATCTGTAAAGTACTCTGAGGATGTTACACATCGTGACACAGAGGGAAATATTCCTTTATGTGAAAATATAAGTGCTATGATTCGTGCGTAATGTTCTTGAGTTGAGTGAGAGTTGTTGGATCCGATGTTTAGTTTATATATAAAATAATTATATAATGCATATTCTTATTTAAAATAAACCCATATAAAAATAATATGATAAACTCAGAAATTTGGTAATTTAGATTTAATGTATATGATAGGATATGAAAATAAATAAATGTATAAAGTTATTGGATCATTAATTCAGTTGCTCCCTGGATGAGTGTCATGTTACTTCAAAATATCAGTGGGAGTTTGTAATGCTTAATGCTTATATGATATAGAAAATTTTCGATTATTTCAGTTTAAGGTTATTTTCTGTAAAAATAAAAATTCAGTTTTTAATCACACTCTAATATTAAATATAGTATGACTCACTAAAGAGAATCAATTAGAAATAGACATGTTAAATATCACATTGTATGATATGTTCATTTTACACATTCATGTCGTGATCCATGTCATTCGGTTATATTAATTTATAGGACCATTAAGGGTTGAGTTACGAAAAAAATATAACAAAAGCCTTCTTCATAAAAAATTGATATGATTGATGTATGAAATTAGTTGTAAATACATTTTAGTACTGATAAAAAAGTTGAGTTTATTCGATTATTTCACAATTACATAATTATAAGGCTTCACATATAGGTTAAGTGGGAGATTGTTGGATCATTAATCCAATGTTAGATTTATATATAAAATAATTATGTAATACATACTGTCATTTAAGATAAATTCATATGAAGGTGGTCTGGTAAATTCGGAAATTTGGTATTTTGGATTTAATATATCTAGTAGAATATGAAAATAAATAAATGTGTAGATATCAATTGATATTTACTATTTATAATGGGTTAAATAGAAAATATCGAAAGGTGATTTAATAATAGTTGGGATAAATTGAACAAACAAATTTAGAAGATAAAAGTCACTCTACAGTTATAAAAGGGTTATGGTCCCAGGTCAATGTATCACTTCACTCTTCTAATACACTATCATACAGGGAGTTTTGTGAGAATATATTTCACCTAGAAAGCTGGACCCAGAGCTCTGCCCAAATCAGGATCTCATTCGATTCAGTTATTTGGCTATGGAATCAGGTATACTATTTCGATCTAATCTAAATTTCAATTTATGTAATTAAATTCTAATTTTGGTAATTTAATATTATATTTGGTATAGTTTTGCATTAAAGTTATTTTTGGCAAGAAGAGTTTGTCCATGAGTATTTTATGGCTACATTAAGCTACCACCTGAGGATACCTGTTACCGTGTTACGCAAGAGCAAGTGGAAGAATATCAGACATTTTCCATAAAGCACTCAATGTAGTCCATCTATATAAAGCATCCTGTTTCCCATGCGATTCCTTGCATGTGATTTTGGAGATGTGATGAGAACACACTCCGTTGCTCTGCTTGAGGGAAGTCTTCCCATGCAAGAGGTGCACACTTCTTTTCCTGTGGTTACAGTTCCTTTGCAGGAGGTAACTATTCCCTTACACGAAATCATGAATGATGAAATGATGAATTGATTTCCAAAAACTACTCTCTTTATAGTAGAGAAATATAAAGAGAATAAATATATCAATAATATCTAAATTCAATGATAGTACATTATATTTTTTTTTATTAAAATCTCGAATTTGAGTTTTGAAAATAAAAAATAGGTATTGAGAGAGTCAATCTTTTAAATGGATTACATATCTACTCGGACACAATTAGTCAAATTTTTAAAGACCGATAATCAAATAATAAAAACCATGAAGAGAATAAATATGATGGATTCTCAGTGTAGCCTTACACAAGACCATTACTCTTCCATGAAGCTCATAGAGACGTCTTCATAGTTAGGTGTGTGTTAAAGAGAAATCAAGTACATTCCATATGGGTTAATTCTTGAACGACTATGGCCGCAACGCAAATAATTCTTATTTCTGCTACACATAATGCAAATATAATTGATACCCAGAAAAAAAATGCAAATATAATTTAAGATGAAATAGTAGCATAGTTAATTAATCATTTGTTGGAGCGATAAGTCTTCCTCCTCTAATAAAAAGACCATGCAAATGGGAAAATAAATTAATTAATAATGTTTTAAACAAATAATCTTAATAAATATATTGTGCATTTCACACGATGTGTAGATAAAATCCATACTATTTATGTATTTTTTTTATTCATCCGGCGGGTCCGCAAGCCTAAATTACAAAATGAAGTCATTTTTCATATATAATTATTAAATAAATTAAAATTATTATAAATAAAACTTATTTTATAAAAAAAAATACAATAACCAGTTATGAACTGAATAAAGTCTTCGTTTGCTATATTCTACGTGGGTATGCCTTGATTGCTCCCACCAGAAGTTATGGCATTTTGATGCCACATGTCTTTTTTTTTTTTTTAATGCTTGGGGTGAAACATAGCTATTTATTGCAGCATTAACCCATGGAATTTAATATTTTTTCAATCGTTTATTAAAAAAAATACTATTTTTTTTTATATTATACTAATCAATATTTAGAGTTATATTTTGACTAATTCGATTCGAGACTTACATTGATTCATTTAGGGACTACTCTTCTAATATAATCTGCTCTATACCCACGTTATGAGTTGAATTCAAGATTTTAATTAAAAGATTTAGTATTATATTTCACTAAATTAATTGACCGTCGATAAAAATGTTAATTTACAATATAATTAAGATTCAAACTCGAAACATTTCAGAGGAAAGGGATCGTATCAGTGATATTAACATGAATTTAATATGCAAATATTGTATATGCATTTGTGTCATATGCTAAAATAAATATTATTCACTCCCCCCCCCCCCCCCCCGCAAAATAATGGTAGATAGCTACTTCACTACCCTTTGATATCCACAGATAAATTCATAAGAATATGTAAAATATTCAACAAATCATTTGCATTTTGTAAATACCCCAAATTTTTTACCTATTTGTCGTCTGGCAAAGGGTATAACATATCTATCAATAGTCAGTTGATTTAGTGAAATATGAGAATAAATCTTTTAATCAAGATTACGAATTTGACTCGCAATTTGAATATGAAACAGACTATATTAGGAGAGTATCTCTTTAAATGAATCACTATAAGTTTCAAATCGGATTAATCAAAATATGATCCGGGATGTCGATCGATATAATATAAAAAAAAAAAATGGCGGAACGTATGTGCATTTTTTTTCCTTTTCAAATCTCCTAAATAATTTTTATTTTCATGTAAAACATGAAAAATCTGTTTTCCAATTCACGTTTTATGAGTTTCACACCCGGCACCACTATTTAGAAAAGCAAAATACCAAATATAGGAGCAAGAATAGAGTGAACGGCCGTTATAAATCTTATAAAAAATATTTTAAAGACTTTTTATAATATTTTTTAAAATTTTTAATGATATTTTAAGGATAACTAGAGATATTTATTAATATAGTGTTAAAAAAATTTTAAATTTATACCTATTAAATAGTTTTCCGATCCCTCTCACGCGCCCCTTGGCTTCATCTCTGGTCTTAGTCCCTTTGTCTCCACCTCTAATTTTTTAGATCGCACATAAATGGGAACAAATATGAAATGACATGACAAAATAATATTTTATAAAAATACATAAATAAAAACATGAATAAATGTGTAAATATAAAAAATATAAAAAATTTATATAAATATTAATTATTTTGTTAAAATAATAAAATAACTATATTTTATAATAAAATATAAAATGATCAAATATATAAATATTAATAATAAAACAAATAATATAGAAAATAGAAATTATAATTAAATGGATAAATTAATATATTAAATATTAAAAATATGTAAATATAAAAAATATAAAAATTTTTGTTTAAATATTAATTAATTTAATATACTGAAATGTTTCAAAAAATTTTTGAAAGCAGGAAATATTTTTGAAATGGGAAAACATTGGTGCTGAGAAATTTTCGTATATCATAATTAGTTTTAAAAAAAATAATAATAATAAGAGAAAGATTTGAACCTTGCAAAATGGTTAATTAGGAGTGTCCCCAAAACTCTACATTTACATAGAAAGAAGTATATTTAAAAATAAAAAAATAAAAGGAAAAATTTAAGTACCAGAATTAACATAATATTATTTTACAAGTATTGCACGAGTAGAAAAATAAAGTATGCTAGCATCAATAGAGCTTTTTAGGGTAGCTAGGCTCTTCTACCCTTTCGTCTCCTCTTAAATTCTTTATCATATTAAATAAAACAAAATTAATATTTTTATAAAGACGTAGAAAAATATTACACATCTACAATAAATAAATAAATAAATAAATAAATAAATAAATAAATAAATATAAATAAATATATATATATATATATATATATATATTCAAATGCAAGATATTTTTTTGCAAAAAAAAAGTGACATATTTTCATATAGAAATGTAAAGGAATTATTATACCAATAAATTTCAAAATTGACATAACTTCTCTGTGTTTCTACCATAGAAAGAGACTGTGTTCAAAATGGGAAAGGGAAAGCTCTTTTCTTTTTTTCTTAATTTTCATTGATCGGTATCCGAATTATTCTAAAATACTTTGAAATCTATTATAAGGTTAGTTCACTTAAATTATTTTTCTTTATTTTTAAAATTAAAGTTAAAATTTAAAATTTTTTATTAAAGAAATAAAATATCCGAGTATTCGATCTACGTTCATATTAAATCGTAGGGGCTACATCACTTGGAAACAGGGGAAAAGCAAGTGCACTGAATTCGTTACCTTTTCCACATTGGCCCAGCTGCGACGAAGACTGATAAAAGACCGATAAAATTATTTGATAAGTCAGGTACAGCAAACGTACTCAAATTAGACATAAATAAATAATTTATAATATATAAAAATTATATTACACTTACTAAATAAAAATATCAATATTTAATTAATCTAATCATGAATACCGATATCTATTTTAATTTTATATATAATAAAAATATATAATTTTATTTAAAATCTAATTAATTTTGAATCAAATTTAATCGATCGGGATACTTGAAGGTTAAAAAATAAAAAAGGATATTACAGGATCCTTGGAAGAAGACCCGGTACGGTTAAAAAAGGTTAATATGTTAACTAAAGGTCGGTAATATTTATAACACAATTTTATTTTTTTATTTATAAAATCTGTAAAAATATTAAATTTTTTATCAAGAATTTTCTTTAATTAAAAAAAAAATTAGTTAAACAAAATTAAAGCAGCCCTTGACCTCTTATCGATCAATAATGTCATGAATATACCGATCAATAATTGATTTAGTAGAATATAATATTAAATTCTTTAACTAAAATCTCAAATTTAACTTACGATATAAGTATGAAGTAGACTATATTGACATATTAGTCCCTTAAATAGATCACTATAAATTTTAGATCAAATTATTTAAAATATGATTTTAAATACCGTTTGATATAGTAAAATATATATATATGGCCATCAACAGTTTGGGGGCATTTGTGTCTTTTAAACCTGTCGCATCCTCCCAAACATTTATTATTATTTCAACTACATGAAATCGTCCCATAAAATTTGATGACTCATCTGAGATATGATATCAAATATGGTGCGTTAAAGGAAATATCTAATAATTAGTCGCAAATTGAATTGAATAACTTATACCTACACCGTCTCTTTTTTTATAAAGATTTTAAATTTATATATATATATATATATATATATATATATATATAAAGGAATTAAGTATTGTCTGATGGCCCCATAAGGTTGTCTAGCCCAATCTGTCATTTTTAAAGGCTAAACCTGGGATTTAACTTCACTTAACAAGTCTGGTCCAACTTAGATATATACCATCAAAGCCAAGGTTCAGCCCTATTTTAGGGCTAGAGCAGGAAGACTGCTAAACTGAACTTTCCGGTCGGATTGAATTTGATTTTTAATAATTAATAAAATACAAAAAATATCATATATTAACGGATCATTACAGTAAACCACAGAAAATTGTTGATTAAAATAGGAATATATTAATGGATTGTGGCATTTGTTAGTTGAATAATAACATTTTAATAATTTATGATTGGACAAATTTAATTTTTTTTTATTTTTATTTTATAATTGAACCAATCATGAGTTATTGCATATATAGAGCTGTTATTATCTGTCTTGTGACAATTTTTTTATTTTATTTTATGATTTCTTATTGCCACTTTAATTTATCTTATTTGATTTTCATGTCCATAACCCTAATAACCTGGTTGCCCAGAAGTCAAGCAAAATGTTAATAAAAACCTACTTTTAGTGTCATCCTTGGAAAGCGTTCCATGAGTGCCACCAAAAGAGACGACGTGAGATAAAACTACAGTCATAAAGAGATTTTGTTCGATTGTTTTGTGCTGGTATTTAAATTTTTATGTATATATATATTTTTATAATTTTGATTCTATATAAAATTATAATAAATACATATATTTTTATAATTTTGATTCTATATAAAAAAAAGAAAAAGATATATGAAAATCTTTTTAATATTATTAGAATTATTTAAAATACTATTTAATTTTTTTAAAAAAATTATGCATCTTGTACCCCCATCTCTCAGGATAAATTTCTAAAATAGTCATAGTATTAAGATTAACTCCTATTTATTATGTGAAATTTCCAAAAAGTCCTTCACAAGTGAAATTTCGCAATCAGGCATGTTAAACATTACAAATCGGAGTGGGGACTCCATGCAGCAATCATGCAGACAAGCCCGGATTTTTTTCCCAAAGAGCTGAAGGCAATTATAAATATAAAATAGGTTTTCCATTTTCTGGTTCTCATGTTTTCCCTTTTAATTAATTTATTAAGATGATGAAAGCAACTCGGAAGCAAAAGGTGCTGTAATTTTCTAGGGGATCCCCAAGTCAAAGAATAAGCAGCCAACAGAGAAAAGGCCATCCCTTCACTTCACCCACCATTTCTTTCTGCTGCCATTACCCTTTCTCTCTTTCTATCTCTTTCTCTTCTTTCTCTCTCTTCCTTTTAAAGATTCTCCTTCTCTTTTTCACGGCCCAAATTATATATCCTTGTTCGCATCACTTTCTCCTGAGTCGCTTTGTTGTAGTATGACCTCAGTGACCTTGTGTAACACGAGTTTGAATATTTCTAGAGAAATGTTACATATTAGGATTTTTTTTTTTTAATTTTAAAATTTAGGTGACATATTTATAATTTAAAATGGGAAACGCATATTCAGTTTTTATAGCAAACTCAAAGCTGTTTTGATTTTAAGAAAAAGTATTTTCAAAGGGTACTATTACCATAATTATTTCTAGTTTAAACTTATTTGATTATCATAAGACAATCCCTTGTTCTTTATACATGTCTGCATGAATTTTGTACGGGGTAGTTTGTAATTAGTCATGTATGTAGGGGCAATTTTGTAAATTTAACATTTGATTCTGTATTATATATGCACCGAAGTTGGCAAAACACCAAACACTGGTACAATAACTTTCAAAAACTTCCACCCTTTTCCACACTGCCACCCAAACAAACTAGGGAAGTCCCCTGGTATTTTTCTCCCTTTTCTCTCTCCGGTCTGTACTTAACTAAGTACCCTTTTGGTGCTGGATTGGTTCATGGATATTGATCTCTTGTGGGCAATTGGGGGGTGGGTTCTATTTTCCAATTCCAATAATTCCATGGCGTCATCATCATCATCATCATCAATCTTCGAGATCACCTTCTCAAAGTCACAATCTCTCCTCCTAATCATTCTCTTTTGGCTTCTCTTGATTGCTCCTCTCTTTGCTCGTCCCTTGTTACACACATCAAACATGCACCAAACCCCATCATCATTTCCAAAACGCCAACTCTCGGTTGACAATAATTTCACAGCACAAGAGGCCTCCTATTCTAGCATGACTGCTTTTCAACCCCACCATAAAGAGACCACCAAAAATGCGTCTTCTATGGTGAAAGACAAGCAATTCAAAGTGTCTGCGCATGATGTTCCTAGCGGTCCAAATCCAGAATCCAACAAGTAGTCACCGGAAGGCACCGCCGCCACACCACCACCGCCGCTGCCGGTTGAAAGGTTGCTACTTAATTATCACCATCAATATATTTACTATTCTAAGCTTGATTTTGGGATGTATAGCAAAGTAATATACCTTTGTTTTCTATATGGATTTTGGGACGGTAATATATATTTTTTTAAAGATATTTGGTATATTTTAAATATTTTACTGTCATCATATTGTTGTGTTGTTATTCTAGCCCATGTACCTCCTTTTTACCTTTTCTTGGCCTGTCAATATCTCCTTTATTATGTACCAGAGATTTGATAGGGAAAAGACTTAGATATGATGCTAAATACTTTTTCTGTACATCACACATGGGGCATATATGCTAAGGTTTATATTCTTTAGAAAATTGATTAGATTTATGACACACAAATCTTTAAACCATCGTACAATCCGATCTCTCAATCTAAAATTTATAAACTTAAGAAGAAAAATTATTAGTTTAAAAATGAATTTTCTCTGTTGTAGCAGAAGCAGTAGTTACCAATATGTACATTTGCTGATTTTGCAAGTGAAAAAACCTTTTAAAACATAAAATTGTTTTTTTTTGGGGGGGGGCAGAAAGGTTTTAAAGCTACAACTTTTCAGAAAGTAATCAAATTCTTTTTTTCTTTTTTTTTGGTGAGGAAAAGAACAAAAGGTTTTTATAATGGGTAAAAATAAATTATAAATTATTGAATTTTAATAAATAGTAATTAATTATTGTGAGTTTTTTTTTTATCAGAGTGTTGTACGGACATTTGTGAAGGGAATCTGAGAACTCGAGGCGAACTCATTAAATTGTTGTTTGAGATGACAGAACCAAAAACAGAAGATCAGGCGTGTTGGTGTACTGTGCCAATAGATAGATGTATGTATGGATGAGATTGGATATCAAGTAATGAGGGGGTTGGGTTGGGTAGGCCATCAATTTTTAAAAGAGATTTTTGGCTCTGTGTTGTCCAGACACGTGGTGGCACCAAAGAAACTCATGGGAGGTGAAATTATTTGAGGCAACAGCTCATACCCAATTCCCCATTTTTTATTCTCTCAGTTATGAACACCTATTAAATTGATATTTATTATATTAAATATTATTATATTATTATTCAATAATTTTTATTTTTATTAAATAAGATAACAAAATAATTGATGATCGTATCTGATTATTATTATTTTTTGTAAAATAAAATAATAAAATAACCGATACCTATTGAATAATAATCTAATTGTTGTGTTCCATTGTATTTGAATGGTAGAACATCCCAGACAATCCAGAGTTTCGCGCGTTTCTATCATACTTTTCTTTTGCACCCAAAATTGAGTTTCAATCGGAGAGTTTGGAAACTCATCAAGGGCGTTAACGGCGAACATCCATAGGGCGATGGATTTTCGTATAATGAAACTTTATACCATCAATAAATAATTAGTATAGTGAGATATTGTGTTAAATCTCTTTATTAAGTTTCTGAATTCAACTTGTAGATTTTGTATAGAAAAAATTACATTGAGAGAGTAACCATCTTAAATGGATCACTGCACATCCCGAATCAAATTAGTCGGAATATAACTCTAGATACAAAGTGGTATAGTATATATAAAAAAAGAAACTTTAGAGGGTTTATGGGGTTTCTACAATCCGTTTAGTGGGATTAATGGAGAAAAAACATCAAAATTTGAGTATAATTTATAGAGAGAAGATGGTTGTTTTGATTTCAGATGAAAGAAATGATCATAATATTGGTAGTAGTTGGTGCGTGCCATCTTTGATTGTCGAGAAAGGAGGGAGACACATAGAAAACGAAAGAGGGAGGGTTGGATGTTGAGTTGGAGGAGTATTGGTGAGGTGTAGAATGAGTGTATAGAGAAAGGGAAATAAGTAGGAGAGAGGGAAATGAGTTGGATGATGATTGTATACGCATACATCTTTATACACGAAATTTTGAAGGCCAAGAGTTAAATTTTCAGATATAGTGACAACCATTGATTTATTTAGTGATTAAATAAAAGTTGCCGAACCTTACATTTACATGTTTCCTATTTAAAAAAAAATGCCAAACCTATCCACCCAAATTTTTTTTTCTTGGTTGTACAGTAATTTAAATCTGGGATCACCAGATTGGGAATGAGGTTTGTATCAATATTTGAAGAATCGAAAATATCACTAAAAATATAAAACTCAACCCTCTGCATTCACAAGAGGAGAGGACGCATCTAACATATTGGCTTAAAATAAGAAAGAATCGTTCTTTGGACTGAAGTCATGTTGGGAGCATTAATACCATGTTTACAACCAAAAAAAGCATTAACACATATTTTGTGCATATGTAGGCATCCTTTAGGACCATTGGACTATCTTTTCGGCCGAAGTGCTCGATCTCTCATGGACTGTCTTGGGTCCTGGCTCAAACCATATTATGTGACAGGTTCTTAGACATCTTATGGCCCGACTCAACATATATCGTCTTGTGAGCCTGAACTACCCCATTTCTTCCTCTCTTGGGGCCAAATGCTTTGGTTTTGAACCCAAAATACGTGTTTGGAAGAGAAAATTACCGGACTATTCATTTGGAGACATCCAAATGCTTTGTTATGGAAGCAAGGAATGCTTTTTAAAGAGCAAGACCAAAGAAAAATAACCAACGTCATGTCATGAATAATACATAGAAACTTTTCAGACGTTTCCTTATTTTCAAAATATTTTTTATTTCTAAAATATTTTTGAAACATTTTAACATACTAAATTAATTAATATTTATATAAAAATTTAAATATATATGAATTATTTGTTTATTAATTATAATTTTATTTTTTATGTTATTTGTTTTAAGATTAATAATTATATATTTGATTATTTTAGATTTTTATTATAAAAGATGACTATTATGCTATTTTCATAAATAAATTAATATTTATATAAAAATTTTTATATTTTTTATATTTATATATATGTCTACGTTTCCATTTATCTACTTTTACAAAATGTCATTTTTCATATTATTTTATATTCATTTTTATTTCTCCATTTTTGTTTTCGTGTGAATTAGGAGAGCACCATGGATGTGGCAAAAGTAGATTCAAATCCAAAACCCAACACTAATTGATCCGATGGTTGGACAGTGGTATCTCTTAAGTAAGGTTTTAGTTTCAAGTTTTGTATATATAGAAAATAAGTGTCGGAAGATGTTTGTCTCTTAAAAATTTAATTTGATTCGAATATGATTTAATTAAATTCAAAATAGTTATTAAATACTAATGATTTATTTAAAAAAAATTCAAAACCCAACCAGGAGATCTGGAATCCCAAAAATAGTTATTTTAATTTTAATTTTTAATTATTAAAAGTATTTCAATTTTTATTTGAATTTTTAATTATTTTTATGCATCGATGAATGTGATTTGGTGATTATATTGTTGGTTTTCTTTAATTTAGTTAATATACAACAACAATAGTTGTTACACTTAGTGTTGGATTTATATGCACATACACATGCGGAAGCGTGTAAAATTTTCGGAATCATAAAAGGTTAGGGTTTTCGGGCATAGCTCAAAGAGTAGATTGCAAAACTCGGGAAACAACGAATCTCGATCAATCGACCTCGCCGTCAGGATGATAACCACGAAGTCGAGCTATCACCGCAGTACCACGACACCGCAATCGAAATCCGGTGACACAAATCCTCTTCGCAGAATTTTTCTCCCTCTCTCTCAATTGTCTCCTCACAATTTTTTTTGTGCAATCATGGAATGAATTGTGTCTCCTAGGATTTACCCTAGTTTCCATATCCCTCCGTCACCACAAATGATAGGGAATTCAAATCTTATCAGTTATCATTTGTGCATATGGAAAGTGGGATAATTTTCTTTTTCCAAATATGGAAAGATGCCCCACGTGGGCATTCATTCCTTCATCTCCCACTTGTACACGAAGGCATTTTCATCCATCACGAGATCATAGCTCATGCGATCTCCTGTATCACCCTTCTGGATTTTCATACTAGATTGGGTGTCGTGCGACTGGCGAGTACACCTGCAAATAAAGACTTCTCGATGTACCTGTTAAGATGTTCGAGGAGTCGTCGTTAATAATAAAAAAAACATCTCGCTGTACCCCAGACTCATCACATTTACATCCTTCGAGTCACTTTCCTCATCGAAAGTCATCCCCAATATATCCTCAAATGTGTATTCACTATTACGTTCGTATCCCAACGTGGATATACGTAACAGACAGGTCGGTGAATACAACACAATGATGTAATGTAGATTGCTCTTCCTTTCCCAAACTCGAATCCATCGATCTCAATTCAGCTGCTTTCCTAAACCTGCCCCTTAGACCTCAATTTAAATTCCGGGCCATAGGTAAACAGACTAAAGTAGCAAACACTGAATCAAGACTTCTAGAGACAGTCGAAAGTAAAATAAGGGTACTAGAGATCCCACCCAATGGATCTCAGGTCTCACACAGTGGGAACGTGGATCATAAATAGATCATCGTCTCATGTAATTGCTCCCACTATCCCGAGTCGTCATCACACGCGGTATGAAACACGTGCCACAGTGTTAATCCCTTATTTCTCAAAAGGGCATATGTTAGATTTCTTAATACTGTGTAGATACGGGACTCAGTCTACACATAAGACCCTACCCAGAGATCTCAGAAAGAGTGTCTCAGAGACAAAATCACTATCGCAGGTGATATCTGAGATCTCAAATCTGGCTACTCACAGGCAACATGGATGTGGGTATTTCCATGTCGGTCATATTCCAAATGATCTCATCCTGAACATGTATCAGGGCGACTTTTGTTCTAGTTGGGCCACTCTCAATGCCTCTTACGACTAGAAACTGTCTCATCTCCACTCACTCAGAGTTGGAGGTGGTTGCTTGTGTGAGAGAGTCGACCTTACCTGCCTGACATATATTTTATCACATCAAAAATATACATGATATAAATAAGTACATTATTTAAGAAAATATAAATGTGACTGAATAATGCACAAAATCATATATAAATATAATAAGCATCACATCATCAGTTTAGTACAATAACAAAAGTCAAAATATTTCCAAACCCAATGACTCTCTATGTGCTATAAATGAGTCTCTAGTGATGGGTTTGGTGAAGGGGTCAGCCACCATGCAATGTGTCGAGATGTACTTGACGGTCATTTCACCATTCTCGATGATATCTCTAACAAAATTATATCTGGTGTCTATGTGTTTGGTCCTACTATAATACTTAGGGTCTCGAGTGTAGGCGATAACAGCCTGATTATCACAGTAAATCATCACTGGTCTCCCACTATCAGCCACAACCCCTAAGTCATCTAATAGTTTTCGGAAGCCAAACACTCTCCTGAACTGCGACTGAGCAAGCCACGAACTCAGCCTCCATCGTAGATAAAGCTACACAGGTCTGCTTCTTGCTGCTCCAAGAAATGGCACTGCCATTGAGCAAGAATGTAAAATCTGATGTTGATTTGCGCTTATCCAGATCACCGCCCCAGTCGGCGTCTGAATATCCTATGAGGCGCAAATCCCCTCTCCCATAACACAAGGAGTAGCTCGCAGTTCCCTTGAGATATCTAAAAATCATTTTCACTGCTCTCCAGTGACCCCTTCCAGGATTTGATTGATATCTACTCACCAGCCCAACTGCGTAACATATGTCTGGTCGTGTACACAACATCGCATACATCAGACTTCCCACTGCGCTGGAATAAGGGATTTTACACATCTCCCTTATATCTTTCTGAGTTTTCTGGCACATCTCAAGACTCAGACCATCACACTTGGCGATTGGAGTATCAATGGGATTACAATCACTCATCCCAAAGCACTCGAGAATTTTCTTAATGTAGGTCTCTTGTGAAAGAGCCAATATTCTTCTCGATTGATCTCTCTGGATCTTAACTCCAAGGATGAACTCAGCTTCACCCATGTCGATCATGTCGAAACTCAATGACAACCAAGCCTTGATTGTCATGATATACTGAATGTTGTTCCTAGCCAACAGTGTATCGTCCACATACAGGGACAAGATCACAAAAGAGTTATCAGATCGTATCAAGTAAACACAATGATCCTCCTCGATCATTGTAAAACCATAAGATATCACCTCCTCGTGGAATCTTAGGTACCACCGCCTGAATGATTGCTTTAGGCCATATATCGACTTCCGAAGTCAACAGACCTTGTCCTCATGACCTACTAAAACGAACCCAGAGGGCTGCTCCATGTAGATCTCCTCATCCAGATTTCCATTAAGGAAAGCGGTTTTTACATCCATCTGATGCAACTCTAGATCCATGCTTGCGCAATCGCCAAGAGTAAACGGATCGATATAAATTTGACTACGAGGAGAAAGTCTTTTCGTAATCAATGCCCTTTGTCTGTGTGTAACCCTTGGCTATTAGACGGGCTTTGTATCTTTCTACCGATCCGTCGGCCTTTCTTTTGATTTTGAGAACTCACTTGTTCCCTATGGCCCTTCTATCCTCAGGTAGGTCAACTAGATCCCAGACCCCGTTGACCCTCATTGATTTCATCTCCCCTTTCATGGCCTCTAGCCATTGGTCCTTCATAGGACTCTCGAGAGCCTTCTCAAAGGTTTGAGATTCTTCATCATTCTCAGGAGTCACGATAAGGATCTCATCCTCTATCAGAAAATGACGTCGGGGTATATGTCCCCGACTACTCCTACGAGGAGGAGGAGCCTCATCACCTCGAGATGGGTCACTCCCACTACGACCAAAATCCATTTTAGGCTCTTGGATCCCTCCCCTGGGCTCAGTTGGGCCGTCAGGCTCACCCATCTTATAAAAGGTGAAATCCTGGTTGATTTCGCCTCTTTTAGGGAAATCATTTTCCTGGAATGTAGCATTACGAGATTCGATCTCGGAGACCGTACCATCCGTACGTTTATCTAGGAACACATGTCCCTTAGAATGTTTAGAATACCTTACAAAGATACATTTCTTTCCTCGTGGGCCTAACTTGCCGTGTGGGTGCGAGGAATCGTGAACATATGTGGCACAACCCCATGGTCTCAAATGGCTAAGGTCAAGCTGCCTCCCTGTCCAAAGCTCGTATGGGGTACTGACTACGGACTTGGTTGGAACACGATTAAGAACGTAGGCGGCAGTCAACAATGCATCTCCCCAATGGAAGATAGCCAAATTGGCTTGCGCCATCATCGATCTCACCATCTCCAACAAAGTCCTATTCCTTCTCTCAGCTATCCCGTTCTGCTGGGGAGTAGCAGGAATAGTAAACTGTCTCGTAATGCACTTCTCGAAACAGAGCTCTTTAAACTCCTCAGACATGTATTCGCGTCCTTTATCGGTTCTGAGAGTTTTAATTTTCAAGTTTAACTGGTTTTCTACCTCGCTGATAAACCTCCTGAAGCAATCTAATGCCTCAGACTTGTGCGAGATCATGTAAACGTAACCGAAACGCGTGTAATCATCTATGAACGTAATGAAATACGTGGCTCCGTTGCGGGCTCTCACATTCATAGGTCCACAAATATCGGAGTGGATCAATTGTAATGGGGTCCCAGCCCTCATTGTTTTTCCAAATGGTTTCCTCGTTGCTTTGCCTGTTAGGCAAAACTCACATAAGGGCAACTCGATCTGGGTTACCGGGCCCAACAAGCTACTCGTAGCTAACCGGTTCATTCTCTCAAGCCCTATGTGGCCAAGTCTACTATGCCAAATAGAAACATCATCAACTACGCTATCAGATGTATATGTAATAGAAGACAAATTAGAAATTTTATTAAAGGAAACCAAATCCAACGCATAAAGTCCATCATGGACTAAACCAGTACATAAAACAGAGTTATCGTAAATGACAGAAACACTCAAATTTCTGAAAATGACAGAGTATCCTAAATGATCTAAACAAAGGACAAATATGAGATTCCGCCGAATCTCGGGAGCATACAACACATGATGCAGATATAGGACTTGGTTACTTGGCAGCATTAGCTTGCATGTACCAATCCCCTTCACAACCACAAATGCTCCGTTCTCCACGTATAGCCTCCTCGCTTGGGGACTCAATTGGCGGAACTCCACATATGCGCTCCTATCTCGAGCTACATGGTCGGTGGCTCCTCAGTTTACAATCCACAAAGGAGAAGAGTTAGTAAGCATCACAGTGGATGAAACATAACTCATACCACGTAAAGAAGAAGGACATACCTTTCGCTCGCCACACTCGCGAGCGTAATGCCCAGATTTGCCACAAACGTAGCATCGGACTTTGCTCTTGTCGAGCTCCTTCTTCTTACGTGTCTGCCCTCTATCAACGGTTTTTGCTGATGGCTTCCTCTTACCCTAGCTAGGTTTCTTGTCATATTTGCGCCATTTGCGCTTGACGCCCTTGGAGCCCTTACTCGACTCCGCCACATAGGTGTGACAAAAAACCGACCTAGCCACCTCCTGGCACTCCTCCTCGAGCTCACAATGCCTATGCACGTCCATGAAAGTACGAATACTTTTAGTGTGCGTGAGGTAAGTCTTTACAACATCCTAGGAGTCAGGCAAGGACTGGATTACTCCCAGTACCTGAAGCTCATCAGACATTGGCTCCCCCATATTCTTTAGAGAAGCGATCATACTTGATATATGCATCAAATGCTGCTTCATGGTATGATCGGGTCTCTTCTTATAGGTGATAAACTTATAAGTCAGCATCCTCAGCTTAGGAGCTGACCGGGAGCCAAGGTGCTCTCTCAAAGCACTCCAAACCGACATCGCAGTAGGATACTGCTCGTACACTGGAATCAGATCATCGTGCATGCTGCTAAGGAGGATGACCCTAGCTTGGCCATCCTTCTTCTTTCATGCACGATACGCCTCCTCATCCAGTTTCGCCTGAGGCGTATCACCCACCCCGGGGTCTGTCATCTCGTGTAATAGAACCTCTGCTAGGTCCTGCTCCTCGAAGACAAATTGAACTTTACGGTGCCAAATCTCATAATTGTCACCGTTCAACTTGTCTCCTTTAACGAGATCAAGTACGATACTTTTTGTCGCAGCCATTGTCTCTGTCACACAAAAAGAAAGAGACGTTAGTGACTAATAATGTTTATTTTCATAATTTCGTACACCCTACGAATTAACAATCCAAAATAAATCGAGTATTGACCCCAAAGTGAGCATTTGAGTCAACGGACACCATACACAACAACCCGGGACCTCATCTCATCATCCGGACTTTAATTTGGTGCACAAAATCTCACAAATAGTCACAAATATACACATAGGACCCAAAAAATTGAAAAAAAAAATCAATTTTCGACGACCTGACGCGCCGCCAGGGTCCCCACGTGCCGCCACGCGCCGGCGGTGCTCTCCACGTGCTGCCACGCGCCGGTAGCAGCATGCTGCACGCGCCAGACGTGCGGCGCGCGTCACACGCGCTGCCACGCACCATGCGTAGCTCGGCTCACGCGCCTTCACGCGCTGAGCCGCCTTGAGCCGGGTCAGACCGGGTCGGTCAACGGGTTAGGGTTGACTCGACCGACCCGATCAATGGTCCGGGTCCGACCCGGTTGGGTCGGTTTGCGGGTCGGTCCGGGTCAGGGTCCGACCCGACCGTCGCGTACCCCGCTTCACGCGCCTCTGTGGCGCGTGCACTACACGCGCCTGCTGGACGCGCCTTCTGGCGAGTGCGTGTCACGCGCCCGCGGGTCTGGGCCGGTTTTTCTTCGCCCGACGAGTCCTGCAACTTGCTTTTCGACCCGATTCTTCGAAAACCCATTTCCGGCTAATTTTTTTTTACGACGATTTCTGCCGGAAAATATATTTGGACTTCCCAAAAATATTTCGAACCATTTTTTTTTTGAAAGATTTAAACCCTAAACACGGCGAATCATATATTCAAATTTTGGCCCTCCGCGGCCTCGTCGGAAATCCCAGTTCCCGGCAACCAATCAATGCAAAATACATGTCAAAACGTAAATCAATGCACATGAAACACAAATATACCATTTATTTATATCAACAATCCCTCTACACGGATAGATCTAAGTTTTTAAGTTTTGGCCACCCTTAGCGCCGAAAACTTCAACTTCAATTTTCATAACTTAAACATACTTCAAAAATTCAGAAAAAATTATATTTGAGATCTACGTGACATGGGTAACGTCACGGTATATTCGGATTCATGAAACTCATCCGTAATCCGAAACCTATTTTTGCAACTCCATATTTTTTATACCCGAAAATGTTCCGAAAATAATTGAATAAATCCAACCTTACGCTCTGATACCAATGTTGGATTTATATGCACATACACATGCGGAAGCGTGCAAAATTTTCAGAATCATAAAAGGTTAGGGTTTTCGAGCATACCTCAAAGAGTAGATTGCAAAACTCGGGGAACCACGAACCTCGATCAATCGAACTCGCCGTCAGGATGATAACCACGAAGTCGAGCTATCACCGCAGTAGCACGACACCGCAATCGAAATCCGGTGACACAAATCCTCTTCGCAGAATTTTTCTCCCTCTCTCTCAATTGTCTCCTCACAATTTTTTTTGTACAATCATGGAATGAATTGTGCCTCCTAGGGTTTACCCTAGTTTCCATATCCCTCCGTCACCACAAATGGTAGGGAATTCAAATCCCATCAGTTACCATTTGTGCATATGAAAAGTGAGATAATTTCTTTTTCCAAATATGGAAAGATGCCCCACGTGGGCATTCATTCCTTCACTTAGATTAACTTAAAGTACTACACTATACTTCTCCATATAATTCATTATTTTTAAATTCAATTTTTCTATAATATATAAGTGGAAAATTGACTAATTTTATATATATTTCAAAGTATAAAAGGAAAAACACTAATCGGTCGACCGTTTTTGTTTGTAGTCAAAATAATTTTGAAGAAAATAATGAAAAAATATTATTTGAGCTGACATGATTGTAACATTTTATACAATAATTATATTAAAGTTTGAGAATACAAGAGGAATATAAGTTTTGACATTAAATAACAAAAATAATAAATATTAGTGGGAATAATGCCCTCGAGACTATCTTTAACAAATTATTTCAAAATTTCAATTATTGTGAAATAGATATAAGTCACTATTTTTTTATATAAAAATTATAAAAAATATATGTATTTATAAAAATTTAAAAATTAAATAAATAGTTGAATGGGAATCCTTTGATAATGAGTGTCTGTACAAATACGGTACAAGAGTCTATTAATGTAGTAGGGTCAGCGCTTGGTAAATCAATGCAAGGAATCAATGATGCCATAATCAAATTCCTGACATTTCTGGTCACCCAATTACTATATAATTTATTTAACCCATTAGGTTGCATTTGGGATACCATACAAGAATGTCTTAAAGGGTTAACAGAATAATCTTTTACCCTCTTTCCTCATATTTTGCATGCAAAATTCAAGTGACACATGTTATGGAGGGGGGGGGGAGTAAAAATATACTCATTTTTAAAGGGTGAAAAACATTACCTCTTTCTAAAATAAAATAATAAATTAAGTTAATTTGTCTGATTTAAAATAATAAAAAAATAAATTTGTATTTTTAGTAAAATAATGTGTTTAGAAAAAGAAAATGTAAATAAAAATTGATTTTTAGAGAGTGAAAATTTATATTTTGATTCTTTTAGAGAGAAAATTAATATTTTTGGTTTTAAAGAGAGAAAAATATAGACGAAATTAATTTTTTAGAAAGAGAAAATTGATATATTTAGTTTAAGAGAAAAAACTAAATTTGATTTTAGAAAACTTAAAATCAATGAGTTTAAAGAGAGAAAATGTGAATTAAATTGATTTTTCTTTTAGAATTAAAACTAATATGTTTAATTTTAGAGAAGAAAAACTTGAATTAGTTTTTCTAGTAAGAAAAAAGTTAAAAGCCAATATGTTTACAGAGAAAAAAGGGAGGAAATTATATGTGTTTAGTTTTAGAAAGGAAAAAAAAAATCAAATTTAGTATTTTTAGAGAGAAAATTTAAAAATAATGTGTATAAAGTGAAAATTTAAAATAATTTAAACTTTTTATAGAAAGAAAATTCATATACTTAGTTTTAAGAGAGAGAAACTAATTCTGATTTCTTTAGTGAGAGAAAATCCAAAAATAATGCATTTAAAGAGAGAAAATATGAATTAAATTAATTTCTGAAGAATGAAATAAATATGTTTAGTTTTATACAAAGAAATTTAATTTACTTTTTCTAGAAAGAGAAAATTTAAAATTAATGTATTTAGAGAGATAAATTTAAAAATAATTTAAATTTTTAATGGGGATAATTAATTTGATTAGTTTTAAAGAGAAAGAATTAAATTTCATTCTTTCAAATAAAGAAAATTCGAAGTAAACTGATCAAAAAGAAAAAATTAATATATTTATTTTAAAGATAGATATTATATAAGTTCAATTTCAAGAGAGGAAAAAATAATAGTTAAATTATACAAGGTATAGGTTACCTAGATGTTAATATGCATGTTAAAATTAATGGTCAGTTGATTTAGTAAAATGTGACGTTATATCTTTTAACCAAAATCATAAATTCGACATACATATGAGTATAGAACAGATTATGTTGGAAGAGTAGTTTTCTAAATGAATCATTATAAGTCTCAAATTAAAATAATCAAAATATGATTTCGGATACTAATCGGTATAATATCAAAAAAAAAAAATGCATGCTAAACACCTAGAAGGGGAAACATTACCGCTCTATAGTTTCCTCTCTATACTTTTCCCATCTAATCTTTCATTTCATACCAGACATTACCTTCGGACCATTCTATTTAATCAAAAACATGCAAGTTAAAAATTTTTGGAAAAATTCTAATTTTGGGGTTGACAAGAAAAAGATCCTAACCTTGTGGTCCTTCCAAAATTATTTATGGAAGTTTCACTTATCATGTCAGCGCCATGCTGGCATGACAG
Organism: Dillenia suffruticosa; assembly: GCA_033439265.1. Lineage (NCBI taxonomy): Eukaryota > Viridiplantae > Streptophyta > Magnoliopsida > Dilleniales > Dilleniaceae > Dillenia > Dillenia suffruticosa. The sequence continues at coordinate 13,157,275 of JAVTVX010000011.1, read as the reverse complement.
TAATTTCTTTTGTGATAAATGGTCATTTAAAATGATAGTTTTAATACTGTCATCACTGATGATGATGATGATGATGATGATTTTGAATTTTCATATACAATATTTGTATAATGAATTGACGCTTAATGACTTAATTGGTTCGAAAATTAACGATTTTTAATTATGATTGGGAGTTTGATCTTTTATGAAAATAAAAAAATCAGAAGATCTACTTTCTCAATTGATCCCTGTAAGCGGTCGATCCAGATTAGTTGGGACGAAATCCTGAATATTGAGTTGTTGGTTTAATCATAGTACCAAAAAAAATATTTGTACAATGAAATTTAATTTTGATATTACAATTTGGCAAAAAAATATAAAAAATAACGATGGCTTCAAAAAGGTTGTCTATAATCACAGTTTTTAGTCGCATGTGACCTAAAAAAAAAAGTAGTGTCATGTGAAATAATTCGTAAGAAAAAGCCCAAAATTCGAATTTTTCTCGATAACAAAAGTAGGATATTTTTTTTTCTAAAATTTAGTAATAATCATACTATATATACTTTATAACCTTGGGAAAATATCCAACATAATCTCACATCAACTCATCCAACACATGAATCGTTGCGAAAGTTTTTTCTTTTTTGTTTTTATCATCGGTATTAGAATTTTACCTGACTAATTTACTTTAAACATTGTATAGTCCATTTTTTAGATTGGTTCTTCTTAATTTTTTTTTCGTCAATCTCAAAATTCAAACTGGAGAACTCTAATTAAGAAAATAGAATTTTCGATCATTTAATTTAAAAGAATTTAATTAGTTGCGAAAGTTTGAACCCTTGAAGCCTGGCCTTCAAATTGACCTAGCTTGGACACGAAGGTGTTCAGTTTGGAATTCGGAAAAAAAAAAAAAAAAAAAAGAAAAAAACCCAACTCTCAACTGTGAGCATCTTTGCATGCATGTATTAACGTGAACAACTTTGCATGCATGTATTAACGTGCGCGGATATTAGTAGTTTTGAAGTAGAGTCTTAAATTTAAATTATATATATATATAAAAAAAATATATTAAAAATATTTTATCTTTTATTTAATTTAAATTAAATTAAATTGAATTTAATATTAATGATTTATAAAAAATAAAAATTCTCCGCTCCGTCGTGATTATCATTTGACTATTTTGTTTTCCGATCTAATTTGCTTCTAAAATAGAAAGTCACTTGAATGGGTTTTATCAACGATGCTTGAAGCAAACATTAATGGAGTATGGAAACACCGTGTGTCCTATGTGGCGCTGATGAATGGTCATCAATGCATGGACTTAATGCCCTCCACCACCACCTCCACCAAAGCCTGCACCGCCACCAAAGCCTGCTCCTCCTCCAAACCCAACACCACCACCTCCACCTCCACCAAATCCACCACCACCACCACCACCACCACTGACTCCACCTACACCTCCACCTACACCAAAGCCTGCACCAACTCCCCCACCACCACCAAATCCCCCTCCACCGCCTCCTCCAAAGCCCCCTCCACCGCCTGCCCCACCACCTACGCCTCCACCAGCACCAGCACCGCCACCAAAGCCTCCACCTGCACCACCTCCTACGCCGCCACCACCGCCAAATCCACCACCTCCTCCGGCCCCTCCACCTAGGCCACCACCTTTCCCTACTCCACCTCCAAATCCTCCTCCGACGCCACCACCTGCACCACCGCCAAAACCGCCCCCACCACCAAAGCCTCCACCCCCACCTCCAGCTCCTCCACCTAGCCCACCACCTTTTCCAACTCCACCATCCCCAAACCCACCGCCACCACCAAAGCCGCCACCTCCACCGGCTCCCCCACCTAGCCCACCACCTTTCCCCACTCCACCACCACCCCCAAACCCACCGCCTGCACCCCCACCACCACCAACCCCCCCACCACCACCAAAACCACCACCTCCACCGGCTCCTCCACCCAGTCCACCACCACCCCCAAACCCAACACCTGCACCACCACCACCACCACCAATCCCCCCGCCACCACCAAAACCGCCACCTCCACCAGCTCCCCCACCTAGTCCACCACCTTTCCCCACTCCACCACCACCCCCAAACCCACCACCTGCACCACCACCACCACCAATACCCCCGCCACCACCAAAACCGCCACCTCCACCAGCTCCCCCACCTAGTCCACCACCTTTCCCCACTCCACCACCACCACCAATTCCCCCGCCACCACCAAAGCCTCCACCTCCACCACCTTTTCCGACGCCACCCCCAAATCCAGCCCCTGCACCACCACCAACTCCTCCACCCCCTCCAAACCCTCCTCCTCCTCCAGCCCCTCCACCAAATCCGCCACCAAGTCCACCACCACCACCTAAACCACCGCCTGCACCACCACCAAATCCTCCACCACCTCCAAGCCCACCACCTCTGCCAAACCTACCATGCCTAAACCCTCTCCTGTATATCCCATGTCCTAAACCACCCCCACCACCAAGACCTCCTCCCAACCTGGGTCTACGGGGTAGAAAGAAGTGCTTATCATCTCCTACACCACCATCAGTAACTTCAGCAACTACAATGCCATAAAATAGGAAAATAACAACTACGATAACCTCAACAGTATGGCGACTCATGATCATAGTCCATGAGACCTCATCTAAGGTGTCATAAATATTGGGTTGGAATTTATAAACAGTGGAAGAGAGTTCCAACTTAAGCTATTGATCTTCCTGGCTGTCACGGGTACCAAAGAGTAAATGAGACCCTCATTGAGCATGCAATTTATTTTCTCAACTGTCCCTCTTCCTACATATATGCAATATATGTATGAGAATGACTTTGTGAGGTTCTCGAAACTCTGGTATGCGTTCTTCTGTGTACGAAAGTCAACTTTTGTATCAGGATTTGGGTGCTTTCAATGTAGAGGCCAACTAGCTAATTGAACAACATTGAAAGAGGTCCTGAGAGTTTCATCTCTCTCTCTCTCTGTTGTGCGCGCGCGCGCGTGTTGTTCTATTGGTTAATTTGTGATCTCATTTAATGACTCTGTGATTTCGTAAATGCGGCTACCAAACATTCTCCCCCGGTCAAACCTTCTTTTTCTTTCGCCCACAAGTTTTCAGGAGAAATGGGTTTTGAATCATCAACGAGTTGTGCGAGAAGGTTCTTTAGAAGCACCCTATTAAGGTTCCTTCTACCAAAAATTGTGGATATTGATATTAGGGGTGATTTTTTTATTTTTATTTTCAAAATCTATATTTTCTATTAAAAATTTTTCTCTTTAACCGAAACAGTATTTCATTCATATGATTATATTTATAATAACACAAAATAATTTTAGTAAAGGCTCGGCTGAGCTTTTCCATACGGATCCTAAAATGCAGACAACTGTATCAATTAGTCTGATGGCAGTTGAATGTGCAGTTTTAATTTCTAAGCTCTTTTCTTTTTTTTTTGCCATGAAAATCTTTTCCACCGACCGATATCTGGATCTATATTTCTACTAATTCGCTCTAAGTTGTGATTGGGCTCCTTTCGGGGGAGCTCTTCTAATATAGTTTTGTAGAAATTTGACTCAGACCGTTCTGTAGCAAAAACATTAAGAACGTTCTCAGAAAAGATGTGAATCTCGTCTGTTCTCGCTTATATATCTCTTTTCTTGAATAAATATTTGTCACTAAACAGAATTTTTCTAAACATACCATACCATCGCATACTAGAGAATGGTTTTTATAAAAGTTTGGAGCACAAATTTAAATATGAATAAAGAGAAATAAAAATGTGATCAAATAAAAGAGAAAAAGAGAAAGATTTATCAAGAAAACAAAATTGAAAAATGAAAAGAATTTCTTCTATTGAGTGTGAAAGATAAATTATCTCAATATTACAAAGATAGAGAAGAGAGAAGAGAGATTTTTGAAGAGGGATTGTCTTCCAAGTTGTGCTTACAAGAGAAAAGAAAATCCTTATTTATAGAAGATGAGAGAGAAGAAAAAAAAATAATAATATATGAAGAGAGAGGAGAGAGTGGACAAAGTCTACTCCCCTCCAACGGCTATGGAGAATCATGGGCCCACTTGGGCTAGAAATCTTGGGCCCAAGTGGGCCTATATATTTTCAACACTCTCTCTCAAGTTTAGCGAGTATATGTTGATAGAGCCAAACTTGTCAAGAATATTATTCATGTGACCAGCCGTAATTTTCTTGGTGAAAATATCATCAAGTTGTTCACTACTCTTTACGTGAGGGGTAATATGGTCTTGTGTTCAATTTTTTGCCGTACAAAATGACAATTCATCTCAATATATTTGGTTCGCTCATGAAATACCGGATCTGATGTAATGTGAATATTCGATTGGTTATCACAAAAAAGCTGATCGGTATTGTGACCTTGAACCCCATGTTTTCAACTAGGGTTTTAAACCATATAATCTCACTTGTTGATACTACCATAACTTTATATTCCACTTCTGCACTAAATCTTGAAACTACTGATTGTTTCTTGTTTCTCCAAGACATTAGATTACCTTCCACAAACATATAGCTATCTATTGTAGATCTTCTATTTTGAGAATTTTCTGCTCAATCCGCATCACAATATTCAATAATTTCATAACTTTGGCTGCACTTCATCCATATTCCACACCCAGGAGAGACCTTTAGGTATCTCAAGATCCTTTCGGCTGTTCTCTAATGTCCCATTTTTAGATTATGCATATGCTGGCTGTTTCAGCTAACCGCATATGCTATATCTGGTCTGGTGATCGTCAAGTAAATTAGCTTTCCAACGAGTCTCTGATATCTCGGTATGTCGGTAAAGAATTGATCATTATCCTTTCCTTCTTCAAAAGTTGAGACTAGGCTACAAATTGGTTTAGCTCTTGTAATGTGAGCATCCTTTCTTATGAGAAGGCTGATAGACTTTATTGGCAGTGGGTTGTTCTAGTATAGGAATAGAGACTTGTTGCTCAACTTTAAATCCGTGAATTTCAACTTTTGATTATGAAGTCTGCTCAAGCCGCATGCTAGCATCAGCCCTCTGAATTAGGAATCATATTTCTTGATATGAAGGAAAGCCCTTTATCTAAAGGATTTCTTGGCGAATATTTGAGAAGATTTCGCCAAAAGAGACAAGAAAGCCAAAAAACTTATCTTCATCATTCTATTTCAACAATATCTTCAGATCACATGTGTGAGGTTTTAGTATCTCCAATTCATTTTATAGATCTTCATATCCTCTAAATAGTTGGAAAAGAATTTTCTCCTCCTTCTGAATGTTCACGATCTTCCACTTGATTTTAAAAATTCTTCCCATATTAGATTTTTGCCCATATAGATTGTATATTTGATCCCATAGAGATTTAGAGTTTGGACAAGACGGCACTATATTTTTGTGAGTTTGATCCAAGACACTAGAGAGGAGAATGAAAACTTGATAATTTCTTTCTTTCCAATCTTCATATCCCATTGGAAATAATTTATAAATGTTAGAATTGTGGAAGAAAAATATTGGGTTTGAAATGAAATAAACAAGGACAGAGAATTTGCCATTTGAGAAATAATAGAATTCTACTATGATACCATTTAGAAATTTGTAAATCTCACTTAAATTCAGCCTGGACCATTCTGTAGCAGGGAGCACCATGAAAGTTTCGAGAAAAGAGGTGGAACTCTTCTATTTTCGTTGAAATACCTCTTTCCTTAGACAAGTATTTGTCATTAGATAGAACTTTCCTAAATATGTTATGCCATCGCATACTAGAGAATGAGTTTTATAAAAATTTGAAACACAAATTTAAATATGGAAAAAAAATGTAATCAAATAAAAGAGAAAAATAAAGAGAAAAATTTATCAAGAAAACAAAATTGAAAAATGAAGAGCATTTCTTCTAGCGAGTATGAAAGAGAAATTATCTCAATATTACTAAGATAAAAAAAGAGAGAAGAGAGATTTTGAAAGAGAGATTATTTTCCAAGTTATGTTTATAAGAGAAGAGAAAATCTTTATTTGTATAAGATGAGAGAGAAAGAAAGAAGAAAAAAATAAAAAAGAAAAAATAATAATAAATGAAGAGAGAGGAGGGAGTGGACAAAGTCCACTGCCCTCCAACGGTTATGGAGAATCATGGGCCCATTTGGGCCCAAGTGGGGTTATGTATTTTTAATAAATTTTCTGTATTTCTAAGTATCGAATTTGAATATTTAATTAAGAGATATAACATTTTTCTTACTAAATTAATTATATGTTGGTTTTAATTTCTAACCTTATTCCTCGTAAAATTGATTAATATATGTTGTACTTTAACAAGTGCAACTGGTTGTATTCATAAAATCAATTTGTAGAATGTACTTTTAAAAAAAGAAGTTATATACTTTTAACTACAGATGTGGAATTACTTAGCTATTTCTTTTTCTAAGCAAAAGGGGTGCATAGTACGGGCCTAGTTAACTCTTTCCTCTTAACTTATACCATCATAAGGACCACTTGATTAGTACTAAGAAGACTTACTTACTTTTCTTTTATTATATAGTATAGCGTGAGCTATTTTAATTAATTTTTCCATTTTTTAAACCAAAAAAGGGAAGGGGATCATATTAAGAAGAGCCCCCGGTGCTTTAAAGGATATTTTGTATATGAGAAATATTGATTTCCGTATAGTTTTATACTATAGATTTGGTTGACACAATCTTTTTTTTTGGTCCTTTAATTTGGGGGTGTGGGATCGGTAGGGTGCTATTGGCTTTTAATTCAGCCTTAAATAAAAAAGATGAAGAAATAAAGTAAAACGCATTGTTAAATTTTTTTCATCATATTTTATTTAGTTCATAAAGAAAAAAAGGTTTTCCAATTAAATCCAAAATGTCAAATTTTAATTGCATTTTTTTTGTCATTATAGAGGTAGATAGAAACAATTACAAGAATACAAATTTATTTAGCATATGAGGATAACAGCCACATCCTTGGATCAACCGCTTACATTGTCCATCTGTTTGTGTTTGTGGGTGATAAGTGATACTCAATGTTCTAGCCTTTTTGTACAACATTTGCCAAAATCAAAGAGGAAATGAGAGTTTCTACCCAAAACAATAAACAAGAGAAAACTATACAACCTCACTATCTCCTAAACAAACGGTTGATCAAACTTGTCCACCAGAAAAGTCATTGACGTAGCCGAAATCATATCATTCCCTCTTTGGGTCCTTTGAAAGTCTAATAAACTACAAAAGAAAGATATCGTAATTATGATAAAACTCTAATTTCTTAATTTCACTTTATTTATCTTTCATCTTTTTGGGTCTTTATCGTAGTTGGAACCTTATTTTTTCTTTTTGTTTCCTTTATTATAAATTTTCATGATTTGCTTCTTAAATATACAAAAAAAATATAGTATGGATATAAAATTAAGAGAAATAATACAAAAAATGATAAATGTCATACAAAAATATGAAAAAATAACATAAATATGAAACATATCACTTACAATAATCATGAGTTTAACCACCTGTTATAGTTGACACTAAATATGTGTTTGACAAAGAACAATGGGCTTGAGAGTGACTTATGACCGCTTACAAAAAAAGTCCTCACAATGGAGGTGCATTTGACTAGATATAAGAAGGCATCGAATGCACCGATCATTAGTTCTCACCTTGGAGTTAAGATAAGAGATTGAAATTTGGAGATAGTGGTCGAGATAATCGAAAGGGTCAGGGTTAGAAGCCAGAGGCAACACAAGTGGTCTAGATATGATAAAGGTTAGCATCGGGAGCTTGAAATGAGTATGGTCAGATTCGACATATGGCGCGAGATTGCTAAACAAGGGTAGTTTAGGTGGTAATTTTTGGGTGGCAGATCTTTCTAATTTTATGGTATAACACTCTACCTCAATTTGTAATTTCCTGATACAAGGATACAGTTCTCAGCCAACCACGTTTACCTTATAGTAGCTCAAGCCTCTCCAGTGATTATCATCGAGATCATTCCAAGTACGATATGTCAAGTAGTGCTCCAAAATTGGTGAAATTAATTTTTAGTTAGCAACAGTTTTTAACTTTGAGCAGCAGTTATGAAACTATGTTTCCTACTCTCTTTGTTTGGTAGACTATATTTCCCACTTCCTTTGTTTAGTTGCTTAAATTTAGTGTTACTCTGCTCAGTGTAAGCCTATATAATAGGCCTTGTCATTTTCATTATGTGTACAATGAAGAAAACATTTCCTGGTTTTGCTATCTTGTTCTTCACTTTCAATTTATCTCTAACAACTTTTGGTATTAGAGCATTGCAAAAGAGAGGAAACACATGGCAATGTTTTTTCTTCTTTCATCTAGGTCAGTTCACAAACTGGGTAAAACAAAAAGGGGAAAGTAGAAAGGAGAGAAAGAGAGAGGTTGCTTTACTATGGCAGCAAATGTTGGTAACCCAAACTCACAATCTTTAATTCCAATTTTTGGGCAAAATTATCATTTTTGGAGTCTCAAAATGAAGACTCTATTCAAGTCTCAAGAATTATGGGACCTCGTTGAAAATGGGTTTGAAGAGTCAGAAGAAAAATGAGAAGAAGAACCTGATGCATGGTTGTGGGAAAATTGTAAAAAGGATACGAAAACCTTGTTCTTAATTCAACAGGCCCTTGATGATGAGATTTTCCCAAGAATTGTATCTGTTAACACCTCTAAACAGGTATGGGAGATTCTGAAGAAAGAATATTTGGGTGACAAGAAGGTAATTGTTGTCAAATTACAAGCCCTTCATCGTAATTTCGAAACTCTATCTATGAGAGAGAAAGAATCTATGCAAGATTATATGTCTAGAGTGTCTGGAATAGTAAATCACATGAAGTCGTACGTTGTTAGCATAAGCAATCAAACTATTGTAGGCAAGGTTTTGAGAAGTTTAATTCCAAAATTTAATCATGTTGCTGCAATTGAAGAGTCAATGGATTTATCTACTTATTCTTTTGATGAATTAATGAGTGTTTTGCTAGCTCATGAAGATAGGCATAACAGATCATCTGAAATACCTGAGGAGAAGGCCTTTCAAGTAAAAGGGGAGTCCTCCTCTAAGGGAAAGTCAGAAAATACAAGAGGCCAAGGACATGGAAGAGGTGATTATCATGGTCGAGATTATGGCTGTGGTAAAGGACAAAGTCAATTTGTAGGTGAACAGTAGCAGTTCAAGAGCACTATCTAGTGCTGTTTTATGGGTACAAGGGAGTTGACTGTTGGAGTAAATAGAAGGAAGAATAAAAGTATGCCAACTTTACCGAGAAATTGCAAGAGGAGAATAACTTGTTTATTGCTCACTCTTCTGTAGATGCTGCGCCAAATGATGTTTGGTTTATTGATAGTGGATGCTCTAACCACATGTCTAGCACAAAGTCATTGTTCAAGGAGCTTGACGAATCACAAAAATCAGAAGTTCAGCATGAAAAAGACAAGTCCATCAAAGTCAAAGGTAGAGGTAAAGTTCCATCAAAACTTCACATGGTAATATAAAGCTTCTCCATGGTGTGCAGTATATTCCTTATCTAGCTCATAATTTGTTAGGTGTCGGACAATTGATGGGTTGTGGATATTCTATCCTGTTTGATAATAATTATTGTAGCATTCAAGATAAAAAAATCGGGTCAAAAAGTTGTTGATATTTAAATAACCTCAAATAGGATGTTTTCACTTAATATGTCAATTAGTTGTACTAGTAGTGTATTGGTCGCAAAAGAAAGCAGAGAAGCCAATTTGTGGCATTTGCGATATGGTTATTTGAATATTAAAGGGTTACAATTGTTAGGCAATAAAGATATGGTGGTTGGCTTGTCTAAAATTGATACTCTTGACTTTTGTGAAGGATGTGTGTATGGAAAACAAAGTAGACTATCATTTGTTGTTGGCAGGGCTTGGAGAGCATATACTTGTCTTGAGTTAGTTCATGCTGATTTGTGTGGTCCCATGAGCATTGAGTCTTTGGGAGGTAGTCGACATTTTTTGCTATTCATTGATAATTATAGCAGCATGAGTTGGCTATATTTCTTGAAATTTAAATAAGAAACATTTGACAAATTCAAGAAATTTAAGTTTTTTTGTGGAGAAGTAAAGTGACTGTCAGATTAAGACTTTTTGATCGGATAGAGGTGATGAGTTCATGTCAGTTGAGTTCAACGCTTTTTGTGAGGAGAATGACATTTACAAAGAACTGACAACACCTTATACATCAGAGCAAAATGGTATTACAGAATGAAAGAATCACACTATTGTTGAAATTGGCAAAAGTATGATGAGAGCAAGAGGAGTTCCAAAGTTGTACCTATTGAATATTTCACTCACAAAAACAGTGTATAATCAGACACCATATGAAGCATGGAAGGGTAAGCCATTTATGAATTTTTGGATGTATAGCTTACGCTTTGGTAAATCAACAGTCACGTAGTAAGTTCGATGAAAATTTTGAAAAGTGTATCCTTGTTGGGTACAGTACTCAATCCAAAACTTATAAGTTATATAATTCTATGAGTGACAAAGTATTGATTAGCAAGAATGTTGTATTTAATGAAGATACAAGTTGAGACTTAACTTTCGAGAAGAATGGTCCCAAAATTCAGTTACAACACGATAAAGTTGTAGTTTAATAATTTGTAGCAGTAGACTCTACACCAATGAACTCCACCAATCTTGTAAGCTCCTCTTCTTTAGTAAGATCTTCTCAAGCAGCAAGTAATTCTCCAATAACAAGTAATGACATCTCCAGAAGAAATAATGCCTCACCATTGAGTTCAGCATCATCAAGCTCCTCCAGCGAGACACCACCAAGAAAATTCAGATCATTGTAAGAGATTTATGAATCATGCTCATTTGCTTTTTATGTGACAGAATCCACTTGTTTTCAAGAAACAATTAAAGTGGAAGAATCGCAAGATGCAATGATTTAGGAAATGATAGCAATTGAGCACAATTGGTTGATCTACCAAATAGCAAGACACATATTGGTCTGAAGTGGGGCTGAAGTATCATGCTCACTGCAATATACAGAAGTATAAAGCAAGACTCATGGCAAAGAGGTATATAGAACATCAAGATATTGACTTTGATGAAACATTCTTATTGGTTGCTCGTTTTGATTTGGTAAGAATCCTTTTAGCTCTTACTGCAAAATTAAGTTTTTTGGTTTATCAATTTGATGTAAAATTTGTATTTTTAAATGGGGAGTTGGAAGAGGAGGTCTATGTATCTCAACTTAAACGTTTTGTTGTTAGCAATAATGAGAACAAAGTTTATAAACTCAACAAAGCCCTTTATGGGCTCAAACAATCACCACGAGCATGCTACAAAAGAATTGACTCATATTTTCTAAAAAATGGGTTTTAAAGAAGTGAAAGTGAGCCCATACTATATATAAATGAGCATCAAGGGGGAGATTTTCTAGTGGTTTGCATTTATGTTGATGACATGATTTACATGGGATTCTCTAAAATCTTGGTTGCTAAATTTAAATCATATATGCAAAATGAGTTTAAAATATCAGACTTGGGTAAATTGTAATATTTTCTTAGACTTGAAGTGAAACAGGAGACAGATGGAATTTTTCTTCATCAAAGAAAGTATGCAAAAGATCTTTTGCTCAAGTTTGGGATGCACAATTGCAAGGTTGCTTCTACACTTATGAATGTAAATGCAAAATTGTAGATTGAAGATGACATAGATGTAATTGACCCAAGTTTCTACAGAAGCTTGATTGGTGACCTGCATTATCTAATACATACTCGTCCATATATTATATTTTCTGTAAGTGTGTTGTCTAGGTATATGTAATGTCCCACCAATCTATATGTAATGACAAGTATCCATGTGGGGCGCTTTATAATTATCAAGAAGTTGACCTAATATTCTCTCTCTCTTCTTTCATTAAATGACTAACCTGTCTCATATCTCTCTCTGTAATTATGTCCCTCTCTCTACTTTAACTCTTTCTATTGCTCCAATCTCTCTCTCTCCTTACAAAACCCAACCACCGTAGGTCGCCTCACTCCACCCAAGCTTTGTTGGTAGTTGGTTCCTCTATCTCTCTCCATTCTTTTTCTTTGGCTTTAGATCTCTATTGTTTAGTTTGGTTTTTGATATTTTATATTGTTTGTTTGGTGCATTTGTTTCTATCCATAAATTTTTGGAGTTGCATTCATCCTTTGTTTTGGAAAAACACTTTCTCTCGATTTCTCTTTTTGTCTTTCTCCTTTTTTGGTGGTGGGTAGGCTACGTGAAAAATCCTTTTTCACCTACAGCTTAGCCATGCACACACAACTATGGCCATGCATTTCTTCTCACATGATCCAACAGAGGGTGAAAAGATAATTCCAAAGTTAAACCGGAAGATATCGTTGCAATCTGAGTATAGGTGCTTGTATATTTAGAAAGTATTTAAGATTTTTCTAAAAATTATATTTTTTAAAATTACAATTTCGCCACCTTTAATTTTCGGAGATTGCAAACCCCTATATTATGAAAAATCAAATCTCAGCTCTTAAAACTTGAAATTTAAGTCATAAACGCTTTTAGGAAAGATTGCTGGAGAAATATTATAAGTTTTGGGAGTTTGTAAAATCATCTTTGAAAAATAATTTTTTAAAAAAAGATAGTTTTATAAAATAATTTTAAAAAATAGTTATCCGAAAATATTTACAAAGAAATTATAAAAAATGATGGTTTCCATGAAAAAGTATTTATATAAAAAGATTAAAACATTTTCAAAGCAAATAGTGAACCTGAGTTTGAAATATCACCAATAAAAAAAAGGGATTTTGGTATAATTGAAGTTAGAAAAATAGAAAAGGAAGTCCAAAGTGTATATATATTTAAAAGCACTAAGCCACTCTTGAGAGAATCCATGGCCGTCGAAAAACAAATAAAGGTTTTATTCTATATTAGAAAGTTTAAAAAGACCATGAAAGTTTTAGGGTTACGAAAACTGAAGGATTTGAGGCTTAATTTGAGAAGAAGGCAACTCTCTGCAATAAAAAATGAAGGATGCTTCACGACAAGAAGTTTTTAAAATAAAAAGTACCAAAAATTGTCATCAAAAATTGCTAAAAACAATTTCCGATAAATTTCTAAAATTCATAACCAAATTAACATATTTTTATTAATATAAAATATGATTTTGGAATTAAGAAACTTGATTATTTAAATATTTACAATTTGGTCGAGTCAGGGACTCTAATCATCTTCAAACACCGTTGAGCCTTATCCTTGAGATAGGGACAACAATTGAACTTTTCTCTCTTGGATTCGAATCTTACCTCTTTCTTTTATCTCCTTTTTCTTTTTTCTCCACAATTATGGGTCAAGAGAGAAAAGATGGATCAATATTTTGATCTCTTCTCTCTCTATCTTTTATATAAGAGAAAATTAAACCAAAACAAATCAATTATATAAAAAAAAAATTCATAAATTAACCCGATTTGTTGACTTTGAAAATTTTTTTAAGTAAAAATAAAATTTTGTTGATAAAATAAACTAAAATTATTATTATGTTGATAGATTTTATATTATAAAAAGCCTTACCAAATTTTAAATTCAAATTTGCCAAACAATTCCGATCCCTAAAATTTAAAATCGATTTCAAATTTCTTTGATCAATTTTATATAGTATATAATATTGATTAAAGGGGTAAACAAACATTGCCTTCAGATTAAGTAAGGGAGACGTGGTTATCAACAATAGAAATCCTTTACAATTATATTCGAACTTCTTGTATTCGAAATTGCTAGTAGAATGTCAACATCTGACAGCTCAGTTAGTTCGGAAACTGACACCCTTTAATCATGGTCGGAAGTTCGATCCCCCATGGGAATAGAAAAATCAGCGTTGGGAGATCTGCCCCTCAATTGGGCCCTGCAAGCGGTCGATACAGATTAGTCAGGGCGAATCCCCGAATATTGGATTGGTGGCCTAGTTATGATACCAAAAAAAAAAAGAAATTGCTAGTAGAACATATATTATTAATACTGAGAAGAGACGAGGCAAATATATTTGTAAAAGAAGATATACCTTGAAAGATATGAGAGATCGAAGAGGACAAGAGTTGAGGATTTTTTCCCCCTCTATATATATTTTCCTTTTAAAACTTTCGATAACCGGTTTCAAATCCAAATAAAAGAGAAAAGTTATGTTAAATAATTAGATAGCATAAAATAAAAATAAAAATTTATGTATTGATCTTTTACGATAATAATGATATAAAAAAATTCATATAACTGACCGGTTAATAGAAAGAAGTAACGGTTATTGCAGTTGTATATACTTAACTATGAAGCACACTTTATACTCAAATAATACAAACTCTGGTATGTTTCTTGCCATTTGCAATGGAGAATTAACATATTCATATATATATTTTTTAAAATATATTTGAATAAAATACAAAATATCATGAAATTTATAAAATTTGAAAAATTATTCTGAAAGGATATTATTTTATGGAAATATATTTTTATTATTTTGTTTTTAATTTTTCTGAAAGGTTTATTTAAAAAATATATGCGAATTAATTTAATTGGAATAATAAAAAAAAAGAAAATAATGAAAGTTGCCCAGCTTGGGAAGGTATAAATTTTCCAAACCAATGCAATTCCGTCTTCTCCGAGACGACAATTGCATTGCACTTGTTCACTTTCTTCGTTTCACTGAAATCCTTTTTGCGCTCCTTCTCTATCTCACTCGCTCGCTCGCTCGCTCGCTCTCTCTCGCTCTCACTTTCTCTCTTTCTCTCCCCTCGTGTTCTGTGCATGCATGCTTCTTTGCTTTCTCTCTCTCTCTCTCTCTATAAAATATCTGATTATAGACTTGAAGTCCCAGACGAAGAGATCAAAATCAAGGACCTGAAGAATGGATTCGGCTGCAGCAGTTAAAGCAGAAGAAAATTTTCCTCCCGAATTTCTGTGTTGTATTTGTCTGTAAGTCTCTCTTTTCAATTTCAGTTTAATTATTATAATAATTTTGAATTCGTAATTGAAAACACAAAATCTTCGGGGTACTAGGTTTTTACGAAGTGAGAAGTTGGTTTTTTTCTTCTTTTATTATTTTTTTTAAGCTTGATTCTTTATTGTTCGATTATGCTGATTTTAGTTTTCTGATTTGATTGTTCATATATATTTTTTTAATTATTAAATTAATTCTCCTTACATGTACGTAAAGGTGTCTGGTGTCTCATAAGTATGATTAATTGATGTAATTAATTCATGTTTAAGTTTGATTATTATTAAATTTTTTAAGGTTTTTCACATGTGATTTGGTAAAGTTCATTCACAATAATAATTTAATAATAATGCTAACGATAGTTGAAGTGTTCTAATTCTAGGATTTCATGAAAAATGACACAGGATTGTGCCTTGTTGTTGTAATCGGGTGACAATTGCAATAGTATGTTGAAGTTTATTGGAGGTTGTGGTTGACTTTAGAGGGTTATTCTTCGACATTATTGTGTGGAAAGAGTTTCTATCCTAATAAGGGGATGGGGTCTTTAAAGCTCTTGGCATGGGTTATTGTTTGGTTCTGTCCCACTGACAATCATCTCCTCGAGGTGTTTGCCTTGGCTAGAGATGAAGATTTGGTGGTTAGTTCCCCATATGCTCTTGACATGATGCAGTTTATTGGTGGATGATTTTACTTGAAATGCAAATGACCGGGCGTTAGAGTGTTTCTTTTAATTTTTGAAGGCTGTAGAGAAGGCTGTACTGGGGGTTGGTAATGACGACAAAGCCTTTTGGAAGTGTAAAATGTCAGGGAAATTTGAGGTGAAAGGGCATTATAAGCACAACGAAGTTGCCGTAAGGTGGAGGAGGTGATCACATCAAGTGAAAGCAATGTGGAAGTCCCATGCTTTTGTGGGGTTTGCTTTCTTTGCTTGGAGGCTAAGTGGGATTGGATTCTAACTTGAGAGATAATTTGCAAAGGAGAGATATTGCAGTGAAGTGGTTTTGTTTTTATAGAAAAGCAACAGAAACACTTGGTCGCCCTTTCCTTTATTGTGATTGAAAAGGGGCATTTGGTGTATTTTCCTTTCTCTTCTCCATAGTCATTAGTTGGCACGGTGAGCTGTGCTATGGGGCTGGAGGGATATGGGGGAGATGTACAGCACTGAAAAAGCTTTCACAACTTATCACTCTTACCATTTTTTGTAGGGACTAGGGGGGAAGGGAGAGTTTTTAGACGAGTTGAGAAACCTCTGGGTTTTTTTGGATGTCCTTGTAAAGACTTTAGCCTCTTGGTTCTCGTCTAGGTCTTTTCCCTTGTTTGAGGATGTTGCTCTGTTTTTAGTTCTGCTTTCTGACCTTTAGGTTGTACTAATCTTCGGCACTACCTTGGTGCTTTCTTTATTTATGCAAATTTTTTTCTCTCTTTTCTGGAATGGAAAAAAATAAAATAAAAAAAAAGAGAGAAACTTCTATTGAGATTCTTTGAACCATATCTATATGTACCATTCCCATGCTTATTTCTATACCATCTTTTGCTTTCATATACTCAATGGACAAGGTAGAAGTGGATCCAGTCACTACTATCAAGGCTGTTGGCTGTTATATCAGAGTTTTGTAGATCTTTAAGGTCTTTGCACCAAACGCTAGCCAATACCTTCTCCAACATTAGTTGGTGACGATATTTTACTGATATCAATTACCTTCATATGATTGCCTTATCTAGTGCATGTCATCTAAGGTCTTTTTGCCAGCCAGCTCATTTATTGATTATATTGTTAAGAATGAGTCATAATGTGCTTTCTTTTTGCTTTAGTATTTGGAACTAGAAAGTATCTTCAGAGTGAGGCTTTTGCATAAACAGAGTGACATCTTCTCAATAAGGATATCAAGTCCAGCTTTGGCTCCATTTGTGTGTAATGTGCTATAAAATTATTGAATCCTCATATCAGCTCTTCTCTCGTTGTTTAGTACTACATTCACGTTGGGAAAATTTTTTAAGATCTTTAGTGAGCGTTGGATGCCTCTTAGAAGATTTGATGCCTACCAGAAAGAAAGGCACACTCACTAAAGATGTTTAATTCTACATTAGTCTAAGCATGCTACAAATCTTTGTACTTGTGTAAAATAGCACTTGTTGATGTACTTTGTCAGAATGTTACATGCAATTGTTCAAAATTTAAAATAATAACCAACTGTTCTAAAAGATTAGGTACATCAAGCAGATGCTTTTATTATTTTATAGCTTAAAAATACCTCATGTTATGGGTTTCTGACAAGTTATCAGAGCATCCCTCCTCATGGAATATCAAAAGGGGAGAAGGGCCAAACCTTGGAGTATCATAAATTCAAAACTAAATCTGATCATAGGAGAGCATATGTTAGAAGATATATGCTCTTCTAAACATTTGATTTCAATAGTTTTCACATTTTCATGATATTAATATTATTGACCCATTTTTATGTGTTATTTACCTAGTTGAGGAAAACTAGAATTATTTTGAACTTTAAATTTTCAAATGCTTCTTCAATCAATTATTTTCAAACTTTGTGTCAGCATGCAATTTTTGGATGTATATTTCACTTATACTAGTCTCATTGATGGTGGCTAACCTGTGTACTTGCAACCTCTGTTTATGTTTTCAGGGAACTCTTCTATAAGCCAGTTGTGATAGGTAGGATGTCATTACAAAGATTTCCTATAAACTACCTTCAATTCCTTTATTTATCTGACAAATAACCACCTTGCAGCATGTGGTCACATTTCATGCTTCTGGTGTGTCTTCAAAGCCATGAACAGAAGGAGAGAGTCCCACTGTCCAATTTGCCGCCAACCATACAATCATTTTCCTAATTTTTGTCATTTGCTGCACTTTGTGCTCCGGAAACTATACCCTGTAGCCTACAAAGGAAGAGAAAGACAAGCATATGGTACGATGTCCATGTGCTTTAATATCTTGAATTTATTCTGCATACATGACAACTAAATGAGAGGACTTTTTCCTCTGATGTGGATTCAAGGGAGATGAGAGGATAGGCCCTGAAATTGTGTCTGGGAAATTTTCTTCATAAGAAAGGAGATACCATACCCCTCCAACACGTTAAAAGTATTTTCTGTCCATTTTGGAGGGGATTAGAAGGGGACCAGATTAGATTTAGGTCGCATTTGGAAAATTCGGATTGGATTACTCAATGTACATGAAATATAGACACAAAAATCTATAAAACCTTGTTTGGATACAATATGTGATTGAAAGATTTTGAAATTTCTGACGTTATTGTTATGTTTTGAATGATTGGTTATGATTAAAGGACTCTGTGTATGTATGGAAGTGCATCTTCGAATAAGGTTGAAAATGTGGTGACAGAGATCTGATTGTGCACTCATCTGAGTAATCATAGAGGATGGAAAGTTGTTGGATGATTTTGAGGATTTGAGTTCTAGAAATGACAGGAGAGGACTCCAAATAAGCACATAAATTGGAGTGATTTAACATACTCTAATTTTGTGATCCAGATTTGAGTAAGGATTTTATCCAAATACTAAAAGAGGAAGCAAAGAAGGGCTTGGATTTCAAAACCCAAATTCATGTTGCCAAACTCATCTCATAACATTAGTTTGACTTTTATTTTATTGAGTTGGCTGTGTTTGTCCATATGATTTTATCCTTTGGGGAGATTTCTTTGATCTTCCTTTACCTACTACAGCCTAATTCCTATGATATTTTTTCAACAGAACAAGAGAAGAAAATAGGGTGCTATTTAGCGGAGTCCGATGGTCAAGTGTCTGGAATACATTTTAAGGAAGAATTAAACAGCCTAGGCAACAATTGCACTTCCACCATCATGGGCTCATCAGAAATTGCAGGGACCTACAACCTGGCTATTGCTGCGACCACCTTTGAGAGCCTTGAAGTCAGCAAAGAAAGAAATAGCAACAAGAATGGACCAGAAGAGTCTGACACTGAGCATGGAACTGACACGCAGCAGATTTCTGTGGCTGATTTTCTCTGCATTGGCTGCAAACAATTGCTCTTCCGCCCAGTAGTTCTAAACTGTGGTCATGGTAATGTGTCTCTTATGTTAACATGTCTCACTTTTTAGAAGTTATATTATATGGGAAGAAAATCAACTCAATTGTGATAAATTGGTAGTGCAGTTTATTGTGAATTATGTATAATGAACACAGAAGATGGAAAATCCATGTGTCAAGTCTGTCAAAGGCTCGATCCAAATAGCTATACTAAAGTTTGTTTGATCTTGGAGCATTTCTTGGAGGAACACTTTCCTGAAGAGTATTCACAGAGAAGAGACAGCATGCTTAAGGAAGTCAATTGTGAGTATTCACAAACATCTACTCATTGATGTGGTGTATGTTGGTTATTTGCTATCATACAAGTATTGTTTCGATGACAAACAAGGTTTCAATATCATGAAAATCCTCTAGCTCCTTTTGTCCTGAGTAGGAACTGTCATAAAAAGTCAAGCTATCCATCTTTTTCAGTCTTTTGAGTGTTGATTTCCGCGCTATCTTTTGGACTTCGTAAGAATTTATTTTTCATAAGAGATTATTTTGGGTAATAAGTGTGCTCTGTTTACCTTTGTCCCTTATAGCCATGTGGTACCCCAGTTTCCTAACCAATTATGAGATTGGGAAGGGGGAAGTTAAAGTTCCAGCTCCCACTATGTGATGTTATACATGCTCCCAACCAAAAAAAAAAAAAAAGAACAAAATTAATTATCATTTTGTGCATGGAGGAACCTGAACAACTAAGCGAATTGCATGCAATTGCAAGACGCGTGCACTATCCTTCACTGAGAATGCTAAACCTGAAGTCATGTTTGCTTAGCTACTAGTCATATGTAGCTTATTATTATAAGCATTACTGAAACAAATTTGTAGATGCAGGATGTGGACTAATTGGTGTTGATTAAGAATAAATTTGCTTTGCACTCCTCTAGCTATCCTTTAGGTTTACATTTTGTCAATCTGATGGTCTTCTCAACATTAATCCACTTGCATTCCTTACCCAAAAAACATTAATACACTTACCCTGAACCTCCAATCATGTGTTTCAATTCAAATGCCTATTTTCAGATCTTTATGACATCAGTCTACCGATATTGCACCTAAACTAGTGATACTGTTGACCGACTCCACTGATCTACAGGTCGTTCTTGCAAGATGGCTCAGTAATGCTCAGAGTGTCCCTTATTGCTAATATCTTATATTTATTTTCTGAATTTGATTCTTAAGAACTTATAAATTGTTATTGTTTTTGTGTAATAAATATCTGTCAATTCATAGTTTATTCAAAACAGTGGGATAAAAGCATACCTCTATTAGTTTTCACTGATGTATCACATACACTTATAGAAATGAGTATGTCATCTTTTAGACATGACACAAAATGAAACTTTTGAACTGGCAATGGTCTAAACTTTTCTCTAGCTTTGTCATGTCACTATATCCATGTCTCTTATGTGTGTCCCCCATAGATCATCTCCGCATTGAATCCTCTCATGTCAATGCATTATTATCAACTGTAGTAGTTGATCTCAGGACATTCATGTATGTGAAGTGCGAGTGCAGCTAAGGTCATGTGTTTAAGGTATTTGATTGATTTAGTTGTGTTTTCATTAACAAGTGGTCTGAATTCTAATGACAAAAGGTATGTTTTGACGAATGCCAGTGTCTATATATTTAACCATAACCAAAGAATTACAGACTAAGGGACTATTTGGGAACTCTCTTTTACAAAAGTACTATGGTAGAAGAAGTTTCTTGTAAATATCTTATGTTGCTTGCTGTAGTTAGAAGAGATTTTTTCAGGAAGTGCTGACAAACACCTCTTGTTTGCCCCTTGAAAGAAGTGTATAATTGGATTCAGATTCTGTTAAAACTTTTGAATACCATTTGAATTATCCTTTTTTTTGTCCTGTCCAGCCTTCAGTACTAAATTAAAATCTATATTAATAGCCCTTATAAATATAAATTTTCCATAGATTTATGTATTAATCTGATGTACAATACAAGTTGTGAAGGCAGACCTACTTCTCTCATTTTCGTGTAATGATTTGGTGATAATGGCGTAAAAGCCACTAGTTACGGATATAGTTGAAAACTAACTTGCTTTTACCTATTGCAATACTTCAAATTTCTTTTGTTGAGATGGGAGTAGTGTACTGCTGCATTTTATTGTGTACCAACACACAAGTGATGGTAACTTTATGACTAAATAACTTTGATTTCAGGTTTAAGACGGGCAGAACCACTTGATTTTGCCATGCATTCGTTTGCTGAGAAATCGTACCGACCTTTGTGCAATGGCAATGTTCCAAATGTTCATTTTTCCATCGGATGTGATTATTGTGGGGTAATGGTCTTTCAGTTCTTTATTTTCGCTCTCCAGTAACTGCTAAAGCTTCTTATTGCAAGCCCATGTCAACTAATGTGTGATATTATTTTAAATTCGAGTCTAGTAACAGATCTAGATTGGGAGGCAATGTCGAGCTTTTCTCCGTGGAAGCTGTCTCTAAAGTGTCGAACAGCTAATAGGTTTGCTAGAGAATTTCATTGCATATGATCTGTCTGCTTAGTTCTGATTTATATGTGGGCATCAGTCTGTGCAGTGATTCCCTCCTGATACATTCTGGTTTGTGAATTTAATAAGTTGTACATAACCCTTTTTCCATTAAAAAATATAGGCAAGTTAAAGACACCCTTTTTTGATCTTCAACTGCACTGTTTTAAACAGCATTGTAGATCTTAGATTGATATGTGAAATTATTTTCCATGACATGCGAAGTCACTCTATTATAGTGATTGAATCTATCTTGCATACATACGTCCAAAAATGAGTGTATTGCTGTCTTGTCTATGGAATATAGCATTTGGACATGAACAACAGTGTAAAAGTTTTTTAACTTTCTTACCTGGCTATGCCTATGTGGTGTCCCATGTGTTTCCAGTGTATCTGCCACCTAAAAGTAGAGAAATGTCCATTTGGATTTATATAACTTCTTGCTTAAAATGAACATTTTTTTTTCAATAGTTACACATGGACATGATGGAAACCACGTATTCTTTTCCACACTACAGTAGGAAAAAAAATGATGCTAAAATGGTTGTCTGCTATCCCTGCATTGTTTAGCCCTTTTGATCTGTCGGATTTAAAGATTTTTCAAGTACTATTACTAATTAAAAATGGCCAACTTTGACCATTTTCCATATTGGATATTTTATACAATCTTGTATTGAATTGGTTGAACATTTACTCATTGTCTTGAGTTCGTTTGCGTAGATGTCTCCGATCATAGGGAATAGATACAGATGCAAGGACTGTAAGGAGGAAATCGGCTTTGACCTGTGTGAAGCATGCTATAATAATCCCTCCAACCTTCAAGGACGATTTAATCAGCAGCACAAACCTGACCACCGGTTTCAGATTATAAAGCCAGGTTCCATGTCTATGCTTTCAGCTCTCATAGCAGCTGCTGAAGAGACTGATGAGGATGACACCGACTCAGAGGAAGATCTCGATGATGACTCTTTAACAACCTTTCAATAGGGTCAAAGCTGAGATGACTAGATCAGTCACTGCCCCAAAATATAGGTAAGAAGTTTTAATAGGAGGAAATTTTTGATCTCCTTTTTGGATGTATAAATATGCCTGAGAGTCTGGGGCAAGCTATAGCATTAAAGACAAGCTTTATTTTGGACATCCGAAGGGTTTGGTCATTAAACTTTCTGTAATTCAAGTTGGAAGGCATTTCTATTTAGTCATGGTGGCATGGTTTGACTTATAGTGACCACCATAACAATGTTGAAGTTTCATATTATTGGTGGCTTGGCTTGTTTTCTTTCATAATCTCAAGTGGGAATTCATTTTTCTCCATTGAGTAGGCATCGATATCACAAAGATTATTATTATAATTATTATTTTTATGATCATCATCGTCATTTTCATCGTCATCATCCTTTTAGCGGCAAATAGTGTGTTTTGATGTACATTATGGTTGGGGGCGTTTAGCTGGAGCAAAGTTCTGGATATCAGGTGATGGGCCAAGTCGAAAGGATCAAAAAAGAAAAATGGTTGGGATGAAATTAGAAATTTTATGTACTTTGATAATTAAATTTCATGAAATTTAGATTTAAAACATAGTTTTCTAAATTTTTGTAATTATGTATTCATGTAACTTTTTTATGCCTTTATTTGATCATTAAGATAGCTCTAAAAGAAAATATTTTGTGGTTTAGAGAGAAATTAATTTATTACAGGTCTGAAAGGTTGAATCTAGAAACTATTTTTTATTTTTTAAATTTTATAAAGAGAAATTTTACGATTGATGTGTTTAGAGATAAAGTTTAAAATATATTGATTTTTTAATTAGAGAATTAAATATGTCTAGTTGCAGAAATCAATGTGATTAAAAACAAAATATAAGATAAATTAATTTTTTAATAAGAGAAAATTAATGATTTAATTTTTTTTTTAAAAAGAAAATTTTAAATCACATAATTATTGTTATTATTATTTTGTAGAGAAAACCAATGAGTTTTATTATATAAAGAAAATCAGAATTAGAATTTTTTTTTTTTGAGAATTTTAAAAGGAGAATTTATATTTGGTTTATTTTTTAGTGAGAGAGATAATGGTTCAATTATAGAAAATAAGTCTGCCAATAACTTAATATTTATACCAAATTCATTAAAACAAAAAATATTATCCTTGTTTATTCTTTTTTTCCTCTATTCTTTTTTCGAGTGACATTTTTCCCTCGAAAGTAACTCTGTATCCGTAAGGAGTGCAATGCATACCCAAGGAAACAGCTTCATAGTTACAATCCCTTTTTCAAATTTTATAATTTCAGATTCAAATCTCTGTATTAAAAAAAAAAATGAGGAGTGCACTACTGGTGTATAGAATTATTATTATTATTATTATTTCCTTTGGGCTTGAGTCTATGCATGAATATAGCATTTTTGTTTTATAGGAATTTTGTTCCATTGGTCCTATGAGTAAAACAACCTTCAACGATGTATAGTTGACTTAGTGAGTGGTACCTTAGTGAGTGGTACCGATAATTTTTAAGTAAAATTTTGGTTTTAAATATTGTATATGTAAAAAATAGATGTTGAAAAAAATTTTATAATATGATTTAACCTCAATTTAGTTAATTTTAACGTGATTATCAGATATTGATAGTTTATTTAAAAAAAAAACACTTTATCTATTAAAATATATGTAAATTCCTTAAACAGAAAGGAAAGAAAGAATTTAGACAGGCAAATGGTTCTTATTATTTTTCCTAGAAGTGCCGCTAAAATGCACTTGCTATGGTCGACATTTAGATCTCTATTTTCCTCTAAAATGCATAATTGCCTTCTCTCTCTCTCTCTCTCTCTCTCTCTCTCTCTCTCTCTCTCTCTCTCTCTCTCTCTCTCTCTCTCTCGAGAATTCATTTCCTACCATTAATTGAAAATTGATTCTGCTATTCATTTTTAGGGAAATTTTGGCTGATTATGCATTGATTATGCCTTTTGTGGAAAAATCCTTTGCATTTTCTCAAATAATGGCTTAACAAATCTGTGGAAGCCCCCCTCTCTCTCTTTCTCCCTCTCTTGCATTCATAGCCTGCACACACCTTAAATATATGTTTATTGCCATTTTTGGTGGGTGTAACATAGTTTTGGTATGCATGAAAATTTGTTATTAAAAGCATTTTTTTTTAAATAATGTTTGGTTTAAAAAATAAAATTATCTTTTACTAATTTGTATTAGTCATGTTTATTTTTATTTTTGATTCAATCATAATATTTTAAAAAAAATTACTCAATAAATATCTAAAATATAATTGAATTCAAATTAATTATAATAATTATATCGATTAATTTAAAACTATGTTCACTTATTCCGGAATTGCAATAATTTTACAAATTTGGACCATCATATAAAATTCTTTAATTATAGCATATTGCTATTATAACTTACATGGAAATTACTAATGGACACTTTAATATTGAGAATGGAATGGAACTCATGTAATAGTGGTGAGAGTGTTACAATTCTCTTTACTGATAACATGTTATTTAAATCCGAAAGAGATGAGTCAAGTAAAATCTACTATATCAGTTTTTAAGTTTTGCGGACCATAGAAGGCTCGAATTTCTTTAAAGAAAGTAAAATATTGATATCTCAAATTGTGATTCTGTGTAATTTCTTTATATTTTATAATAAAATTATTATTTTTTATTATATTTTTCACAGTGAGATACCGATTTGCTAGTTTGTTTTGCGACGGCTGTTAAGAAACTGTGATTTCATGACCGCAATGGGGATTTATATAAAATGCTTTACATATTGGTTATCCTGCCTTACAAGGTTGAACTAGGGCAAAAATGATGAACAAACAATTTTATGAAAATTTTTATTTGATGTAAACTTGGGCAGGCCATACAAAATCAGAAGTATTGAATCTTCAAGAACCCTATCAACAAGGTGAAAACACAAAAGATCACCCACTTCTTGGGAAAGTTTTATTCTTAATTATTCATCTTATGATTGAAAAAAAAAAAATGACCAAGCCATACAAAGAAGTGACTTTCGCAGTGCACACTGCAAATACTAGAGTTGGGTTTTGGCTAATCTAGTAGAGATGAGAATTAAACAAGAGAACAGCCCACCATTATTTGTGAGGAAGCACTTATTAATGCAATTACTTGGAGCGATTCCATGGATAGCAAGTGTCATACTGGCCACTGCTCTCCCTGAACCTACAAAGCCCTTCTTGAAGAGCCACATATTTACAAATTCTGCAATCGTGTCTCTTGTAGACATAGACATCGAAGTATCTCAACTGATCCCACCACTTGAAGCTACAGAAGTAGAGAGTATTTCCCCAAAAGCTTGGCCTGAAGCCAAATCCATACTCTTCATTTTGCTTAAGTAACTGGTCGCCAAGATCATCGTCTCCGGATTTACAATGAACAGTTAGTTCAATCCCAGACCCCATCTGATTAATGATACTGACAGAAGCTTTCTTAGGAAGTAATCCCGCCCTACATTCCCCATGAAGCTCAAGTAGAAGCAAAAGAATGGCTATTCCATAGGGCTGCATATTCTTCATGGTTTCTCTTCTTTTGGGATGGTAGAACTTGTGTGCTGAATTTTCTTGGAATTTTATAGGAGTGGAGAATTAGCATTGCTTTATCTGACAGACAATATTTCACAAGGAGATTTAATTTCCAATATCCCTTTATTATTTTTTTGGTTACCAAATCTTATTTGTTCTTATTGTCATTCTATTTTACCTATTCAATTTATTTTGTATGATGTTAGTTAAGAAAGAAAAGGTCTTGCTTTTTGGATGGATACCCATAAATTATTTTTTCATTTATTTATTTCCTTTGACTAAGCATATATTTTCAATGAATTTATGTTCGGTATTTTTTAGTTTTAAGAAAAAAAAGAAACAAAGGAAGGAGAGTGAAAATTCTTACTTTATAACAAAAGTATTATTACCTTGGCTTTCTTAGAAACATTGAACAATATAAGATAATTTCTTTGAACCAATAATAGTATTTTTTTTCGTCATCATACTTTGAAATTCAATCTAAATTTAGTATTATGCTATAGTTGGAATTAGAAATGATAAACCCATTATTTTCATATGTTAAAATGTAGAAATACAATTGAAACTAGCTGATTTAGGTTCATTACCAAATTATTAATTTCTATTTTTCTCTTTATATCATTCAAAGCAAATGAATGTGGGTTATTTGGTTGCCACTTTTAGGTTGATGAGGGCTTAAAAACTGTAATGCATATAAGGTTGGATTGTTTTTTTTTTTTTTTTTGTAAAAGAGAAAAAAATCATGACAAACAATAATAAAGTATAAAGAAAAGAGTAATACTACTTGGTATGATTTAGGGGCACTCGAAATATCATACTCCTACTTGGCATGCATATGTACGTACATACATACATACATACATATATATACATATATCACTAATATCTGATAATTATGTTAAATGTGATTAAATTTAATTCGAGATTTAATTAGTTTCTGGTATCTATTTTTACTACATATAAAAATTGAATCCGAAATCTTATTTAAGGAGTACCATTATTCAGTCATTGGACTAACTGGCCGTTGGTTCCTACAAACAGTTTTTGTTTTTCTTTTTTTCACATGAAAAAAAGAAACAATCAGCATGCTTGGCTTTTGAGAGAGAGAGAGAGAGAGAGAGAGAGAGGAAAAGTGGAGAGTGCGAGAGAGGTAAACATTATTTTGTATTTAGTGCAAATGCATATATTTTGCATGATGTTGTTAATGCTCACATTGGCTTTCTGAGAAAGATTGAACAATCTTTTGTGATTCGGGAAAGAAATTTCCATTATAGTTTGTAACCGAGAATAATTAATAAATGAGATCATTTTTTGGAACCAATAATGGTTTTCTCACACAGAAGCCTATGTTATCCTTCATTATAATTCGATTCAAAAGTAGTATTATGCTTTAATCGGAGTAAAATAATAATAATAATAATAATATAGTAATAATAATAATAATAATGAATCTACTATTTTTTTTTAATTTATTTTGTCATCTTGAATATTGAAACATGTTGAATTGCAATTGGTAATAGCTTGGCAAATCATTCATTTCTATTGTTCTCCCTACTCCTTCAAGCAAATGAATGTGGGTAATATGGTAGCCATTTCTAAAAACAAATTAATTTAGAACTATGCAATATAAACATAATATCAAATATCTAAAATCAATTTTCAAAACTTAAAATATTTCCAAATAATCAAGAGTATTTTAACTTAAACCAATTCAATACAAACGGTCAAACTATTGAGAAACTAAGGGATTTTAATACGAAAAAGTAGAATAAATTAAAGTATTAAACCACATCTCCATCATTAACATACTAATAATTAAAATTAAAACTAAAATTCCACTTACACTTACAATTAAAATTAAAATTAGGATCGGAGTTAATTTTTGAGTTTGTGAGATGTACGTTTGGTGACAGTAATCAGAATAATGAAAAACGATTAACATAAAAATATAGAACGTATCAAAAAGTGAACGTTTTAAATATTGTGGGTCTATCATTCAAAACAATAACAGTATAGATGGGAATGCTAATCATAGAATTTAAACGGGTAAGATAAAATAGAAAAGCGTATCTGGAGTACTTTGTAATCGTGCAATACCGTTGCAATTAAAGAGAAAGTTTTATAAAATTATAGTAAAACTTATGTTATGTTATGTCATCGAGTGTTAGATCAGTAAATAACGACAATAATATAATGATTACAACTAAAACGAGAATATTTAGATGGACGTATGATAAAATTAGAAAAGATTGGAATAGAAATAAAGAAAAACATATTAAGTTAGAAGTAAATTTAATTATAGAGAATATGATATAGTATCACTTAAAGTGATTTGGATATATACAATAAAAACCTAAAGATGTATCAGTTAGAAGTGAAAGATTAACCATAAAAGATTTAGTGAAATGTTAGAATAAACAGTTGAAAACCAAATACATGTTGTCATATGAATGTCAAGAGTTAATTTGAGAAAATGATTTTAGATAGCAATGAATGATATAGAAAAATCCAAACCAGATGAATTATTATTATTATTATTTTAAGTTTTTATAAATAATTTATTTTTATTATTTTTAGTTTTATTTTTTCTATTTTTACTTTCAAATTTTAATTTTACGGTTTTTTTTCTTTCTCTTATATTGATCATTCAAAAGGTCAATTTTAAAATTTGAAATTAAAATTTAGTTTTTTATTGTTATTATATACAAACGGGCTCTCCTAAATATTATTCTATACCGTATATATTGACATTTTAAATTATTTTCTCTTACACATCATATTTCCAAATTTGTAAAAGAATTATTAAAAAAAACCATATCTTTCTAGATTTAATATTATTATTGTGATCAATGAAGCATTCATCGGGATCGATATTCTTTCTTGCTGAAAAAGAAGTATGATTCTTTTACATGGATATGATGTGTATGGCACGAAGAACCCAATATTCTCTTACACTTGGCAGAAAATATAAGTAGAGTTGTATGTTTAGCCCTACTTTTAAGGAAATTGAGCCCTTGCTTTGTTGTCTATGAACAATGGTTTTAATTTTGAGCTTTTAAAATGAATATCGGCATGTGATCCAACACTGGCTGAGAATTTGCACAATGCACTTTTTTCTACTCTTCAAATATGACTGGACTTGTGCGACATATTAGATTTGATATTTTCAATCTGACTACTATGGTTCTCCGGGCACGGCTCGTTCAACCATATCCGAGCAGTTTGCTTGTCAATTCTGTTGCTTATGTTGAATATGAAGAAATTCCATAGAATGACGAGAAGAACCTTATAGCAGATGTAAAGCATGTTACAAGAAGAACCTCCGGGTTTGTAGATGTTTCCTATTATTGGAGCTAGATACAGATGCAAGGACTGCGAGTGGAAGATAAGCTTTGACCTGTGTGAAGCATGTTATAATAATCGGGCCAGGCTTCCAGGACGACTTAACCAGCAGCACATTTCCGAGCATCATTTTGAGCTAATATGGCCGAACATGAACCCCATGTCAGCTAGCTTGCCAATGGGTTCTG
The DNA here is from genome assembly GCA_033439265.1 of Dillenia suffruticosa. Classification (NCBI taxonomy): domain Eukaryota; kingdom Viridiplantae; phylum Streptophyta; class Magnoliopsida; order Dilleniales; family Dilleniaceae; genus Dillenia; species Dillenia suffruticosa. The sequence continues at coordinate 13,127,667 of JAVTVX010000011.1, read as the reverse complement.
AAGACACCGATGAGACACTGATGAGGAGGAGACTGATACAGTGGATCTTGATTTCCACCAAGACCATGGTTAAGATGACTTGACTGAAATCCAGTGTAGGAGGAAATTTCATACCTCATTTTTGGATTATAATTGCTTTAAGAGCATAAAGCAAGCTCTGGCATTGGAGACCCTAGGAAAAAAAAAGCTCTGATGTTGGAGGATGCGGTATACCTGACATTTTGAGTAAGATTTAAAACCTTATATGTTGGAATTGTATGTCCACGTGGACATAAGGATGAGGGTAGTTATCCCAAGTGATAACCACCCATAACGCACTAGGATCTCCCCCTCTCCCATGCGTCTCTCTCTCTCTCTCTCTCTCTCGGGTGTGTGGTTGAGAGAGAAGAATAGTAAAAAAACTTGCTCTCATGGCTTTCCATAAAACAATTTTTTTTTATTGTCTCATTCATGTGAAAGGCCACGTGCTTGTAAAATGTTCTCTCCCTCTCATGGAGGATGTCAATTCAAAGAGAGATAAAACACATATTTTATGAAGTGAATTTTTTCGCATGGGAAAATTTCTTCCATCATCGAGTTCATCAGACTTTGGGTTGAGGCGTCATGGATCCATGGTGGTGGTTCGATCTCGTGATCACCATCCCGACTGAGCGATCCGTACGAGAGAGTATGTGGTTCTGGTTGATTTATTAGAATCTTACATATTGAGATATTTATTTGAAAATTCTAAACTTTTAATCTATATACTTTTGCATGCGCATATAGTATAATAAATCATTCAGTGGTATTAGAGATACGTTGGATTTATTTAAAATTATTTAAAAATTTTTTTTCAGAATTTTTTAGACATAAAATGTGTAGAGTACAAAATTTAAGCTCTGGATCACAAATGTGTTTTGTGAATCTGAGAATATCATAAGAATGCCCATGATCCATGGATCATGAAAATAATTTTTGTTGAATTTTTTGAATATGTTATGGCCATGAAATTTAACACCAAAGTTTCAGAACTTAATGATGTCCAAAACATAAAATCTTAAATTTGTCAAGTTAAAAAACTAGTTGATCTATAATAAAGGCATAAATGTGTTCTTTGCATCCTAATCTACACTTTGATATATGAATTGTGTGATTTGTTTGTCAGAAATTAAATTTTTAAAATGGCCGCGAAGGGCTGAAACTTTGAATATTTAAATGACCAAGTTTAGAGCCTCAAATCTTCTAATAAATCATGTTTATAATGATTTTGGAAGTTTAATTGTAGTTTTTGGTGAAATCTGCATGAAAATCCAGTTGAAAAAGCATTTTCCGATAGCCAGGTCAAAAGGACCCGGTTGTAGACCTGTCGGGCAAAGAAGACCCGGCTCAACCTACAGACGCGTGCAGTACACGTGCGCAGAAGGAGCATGAAGCTCTTGGCCACGGGTGAGTGCAGCTCACGCGCTCCATGGCGCATGAATCGGGTTTGGAGGTCCGGGTTGGTTACAACCCGGACCCGTGAGCCGACCAACTTCCCAACCTGGGTCGCGACCTGCTCCGTACATGAAAGTGCATGCGGGACGCGCTGCGCTTCCTGCATGTACAATAGCATGCTGCCGCATGTGTGTAGGCGCATGCTAGACGCTTTGCACATCTGGCGGGTGAGGACGCATGGCTGTGCGCGGCCTGCACATGGTGGCGCATGGAACCTCCAGCGACACGTGATGCTATGCCAGATCAATTTTTTAATTTCTGAAGGTTCCACATGTAAATTTGTTACTTTTAGTCGGTTTTTGTGTGCTGAATCTAATTCCGAATGGCAAGATGCGATTTCGGTTTATAGTATATGATGTCCGTTGACTCATATACTCAAATTAGAATTTATACTCAAATCATTTGTAATTTGTTGATTCGAAAGGTATACAAAATATGAGAATAAGTATCAATAAGTCATTAAAATCTCTCTAACTATATAGAATACTGTCGTAATAGATTTTTGCAATGAGAACAAATTAAATGGTGATAATTGTGAATTTTTTTACTAGATGATTCAATTTATTCTCGAGAAACAAGATCTGTGTGAGATTCTGAGGTATGAGATGGTGGACCCCCCAGGGAAGATACCACACCTTAGTATAGACGGGATAATAAGGTCTATTGTGCGTTGAAGAAAAAGGATAACCAAATTAGGGCAATCCTTATCAATGGAAAGCATGATAATTTGATCCCAATCTATGAGCAATATCCTACGGATATGTCGTTTTTGACTTACTCTGAACGAGTATTGTGGTGATCTTTTCAATTCCTAATATGAGAAAGCTAATTTATAAGTTTATAATTTAAGAAATATGGACAAGTCAATTTTGGATGGTTTTCAGCTATTGGATGTGATCCATTCTTTTACTTGATTCATGGGAAACCATAAAAACCTATCTCACGAATGACGAGAGTATTCATACTTTCATTAATGTGAGTAGGTATAGTGAGCTCAAGGAGGAGCGCCTGGAGGTGAGTAGACGGCACTCGAATTATGCTTATGCAGAGAAGTTGAGTAAGGACTCCCATGGCATGAAGTTAACAGCATAAGCATGTGAAACAAATTCGAGATCCAGGTAATAAGAAACCATCCAAGAAAACCGACAACAAGGTCCAAAAGCATAGGAAGAAGGAATTTAATAAGACCAATGCGAAGTGCTATGTCTGATGTAAACTTGGCTATTTCGCTCGTAAGTATGACGTGCGGAAAGAATACGCTTCTTCTTTACGTGGTTTGAGATTTGTCTCATCTATTATGATGTTCACTGATTTATCTTCTTTTGTGGATTATAAATTCAGGAGCCACCAACCACATAATTAGAAACAGGAGCGTGTAAATAAAGTTCCGCCGAGTAAATCCTTAAGTTATGAGGATTTATGTGAGAAACAGAGTATTTATTGTCGTAAGAGGGATTGACACTTGCAAGTTGGAGTTGCAAAATAACCGGTCTCTGTATCTAAATGATGATCCTTGGGCTCCGGGTATTCGACGAAATTGGATTTCAATACTTTGTTTAAGACTGCCTAGGATTGCTTTGTGATAAGAAAATCATCTATTTTTTATTAAATACGGTAGTTTATCGATTGTTCTGGTTCGATTCATTATGAACTGTATGCACCGGATATTGTTCCTTTTAATGGTATTTATTGTTATTTTTCTATTATTCTACATCTAGTTGCGCTGAGTGAGATAATGTAAATATGTGGCATAGTAGATTTGAACACATTGGGTAAGAGATGTTGAACCGATCAGTAGCGTGTGGTCTGTTGGACCTGTTGGCTAGGTTCGAGTTGCCCACGTGTGAGTTTTGTCAAACTAGCAAAGTTGTAAGAAAACCATTTGCCAATGCAATAAGAGTTCGGACTTCATTGCAGTTGGTCCACTCTGATATCTATGACCATATAACCATGAGAGCTCTAAAATGGAGTTGTGTAGTTTATTACGTTCGTAAACGATTACACGCGTATCAATTACGTTTATCTGATTTCGCATAAGTCTGAGATATTGGAATACTTCTGAAGATTTATAAGTGAAATTGAAAATCAGTTAAACATGAGAGTGAATACTCTCAAAACCAATGGGGGGCGAGTATTTGTCAGAACTACACAGAGAACTCTGTTTTAATAAGAGTATTACGAGACAACTGACTATTTCTATTATTTTTCAAATGAATGGAGTAGCCAATAGGAGGAATAAGACTTTATTTGAGATGGTGAGATCTATAATGGCGCAGGTCAATTTGTTCATCTCCTATTGGGGAGATGATTTATTGACTGTAACCTACTTTCTCAACCATATCTCATTAAAGTTCGTGGTCAATACCCCATTTGAGTTTTGGACAGGGAGGTAACTTGACCTTAGCCACTTGAAGTTATGCGCATCCACATGGCGAGTTAGGCCTACGAGAAAAGAAACGTATCTTTATAAGATACTGAGAACACTTCAAGGGTATGTGTTATTAGGTGAGCATACAGACGATAGTATCACTGAGATTGAATCTCGTATACTACATTCCTTAATAATGATTTCCCTAAGAGAGGTGAAGTAAATTAGGACTCTACCTATTATTCGATGGATGAGCTTAGTAGTTCAACTGAGTCCAGCGGCGGGATTGAAGAACCGATTAAGGATTTTGATTCTAATAGAAGCGATCCATCGAGAGGTAAAATTGATTGAGACTTTATCTTATATGAAATGGAGAAGTCTAATGACTTAAATGAGTCTCATTGTGGGATACAAGAATCTATTATGAATTTTTGTCCTAATGGGAGCGATCCATCAAGAGGCGAAACCCATCGAGACTTCACCTTCTATTAGATAGATGAGTCTAGTGACTCAAGTGAACCCTGCGGTAAGACACAAGAACCCATTATAGATTTTGGTTCTAGTAAGAGTGATCCATCTAGAGGTGAACAGATTCTCTCTCATCGCCTCGTAGAAGTATTGAGAGCGCGTACTTAAATGTCGCCCCCAAATGAGGGTGAGACCCTTATTGTGACTCTTGAGAATGATGAGAAATTTAAAACAGTCCTACAGGCTCTCGTGTGTTTTTACAAAGAACCATTTATTGGAAGTCATAAATGAAGAGAATGAGTCGATAAAAATCAACAGAGTCTGAAACCTAGTTGATTTGCCTGAGGACAGAAAGATCATAGGGAACGAGTATATTCTCAAGGACCTAGTTGATTTACCTAAAGGCAGAAGAACCATTGAGAATAAGTAGGTTCTCTAGATCAAGAGAAATGTTGATAGATTGATGGGGAGGTATTAGGCTTGTCTGGTAGTCACGATTATACGTAGACTAAGGGTTTGGACTACCGAGAAGTTATAGTCTAATTTATCTCGATCCGTTTACTTTTAGCGATTGTTGCGAACATGGATCTGAAGTTATAGCAGATGGACGTAAAGACCACATTCCGTAATAAAAATTTGGATGAGTAGATCTACATGGAGCAACCTCTGGGTTTATTCTAGTAGGTCATGAGAGTAAGCTCTGTCGATTTGATTGTTGATATACGACCTAAAACAGTCATCCAGACAGTGAGGAGGATCATTTTGTCTGTCTGAAATGTTTTAGTAACTCTTTTATGATCATATTCCTATATTTGCGTGATATTCTGTTGGCCAGAAATAACAGTGAATATCTAATGACTATTGAAATATGGTTATTGTTCATAGATGAGATTTTATTCATTCTTGAAGATATAATTCAAAGGGATTGTTTGAAAATGATGTTGACTCCTTAACAAGAATTCTACATCAGGTAAATTCTTGAACATTTCAAGATAAGCGATGACAACCCAATAGAAACTTTATCGCTAAAGATGAAAACCTGATTCATGACATGTATCCTAAAATTCAGGAAAAAGTAAGGGAGATAAATAAAATCCCTTATACCAATACAATGTGCAGTCTCGTGTATACAATGAGGCATATACGACTAGACATTTATTTTACAGTCGATCTGGTAAATAGGTATCAATTGAATTCTGGAAATGGTCATTGGAGAGCAGTGAAAAGGATTTTAAAATATTTCAAGAGAATTGCGGATCTCGCATTATGTTACAGAGGATGTGATTTGCGTCTCGTTGAATATTCAGACATTGATTGGGGTAGCGATCTGGATAGATGCAAATCGACATGAGTGTTTGCTGTCTTGCTGAATAAATAGTACCATATTTTATAGAAACAATAAGCAAATCTGTGTATCTTTATCTACGATAAAGGCTGAGTTTGTGGCAACTCAATAGCAATTCAAGAGAGTATTTTGGTTTTAGAGATTTCTGGATGGTTTAGGGGTTGTGGTAAAAAATAAGAGGCCAGTGATGATTTATAGTGATAATCAGGCCGGTATTACCTACAACTGAAACCCTAAGTATCACAGTAAGACCAAACATATCAATACCAAATACCATTTTATGAGAGATATCACCAAGAAAGGTGTAGTTATGTCTTAGTACATTTTTTATACAGTATAGTGGTTGATCCCTTCACCAAACCCTTCGTGAAAGATTCCTTTGTGAGACATATAAAATCATTGGATTTACACGTAATTTGACATTTCTTACTATATACTGATTGTGATGTTTATTGATATATATGACATATGTGCATTATATAGTCACAAGTTTATTTCTGGTACTAGTTTATTGTCATATATTATTAGTGTGTTATAATAAAAGATATGTCAGACAGACGTGGTTAACTCTCTCACACGAGTGACCACCTCCAACTCTGAGTAAGCGGAGATGAAATGATTTCTAATAGTAAGAGACTTTGAGAGTGGTCATACTAGAACATAAGTTGTCCTAATGTGTGTTCAGGATGAGGTCATATGCGACCTAACCAACATGGACATACCCACATCCACATTGCTTGTGAGAAGCCAAGTTGAGATCTCAGATATCACCTACGTCAAGTAATATCGTCTATAAGATACTCTCTCTGAGATCTCTGAGGATAAAGTTTTATGTAAACTAAGACCAATATCTGCACAGAGTTAAAAAAATTTGATATATGTCATTTTGAGAGATAAGGGAATAACACTACGACACGTAATTCATACCGCGTGTGATAAAATAACCAAGTGATAGTAGGAACTATTATTTGAGACGATAGTATGATTAAAAATCCCCGTTCTCACTATGTGAGATTCGAGATCCATTGGATGATATCTCTTGTACCCTTATAATTTTCGTCTATCTCTTGAAATTTTATTTTGGTATTGCTACTTTAACATATCACTAAAAAATCATGGTTGATTCGGTTTGGTGGTATATGTCTAGGAAAACAGTTAAGATAAGATTGAAAATTAGTAGTATGAAAGGAAAATTAATCAGTATTATATCATGATATTGTATTCACCAGTCGACCTGTTATATTAATCCATATTGAGATTCAAACATAATAGTGAATATACAGTTGAGCAAATGATTGATGATCACTTTCAATGAGAAAAGTGACTCGATGGATATAATTGCATTGAGTTTGAGGTATAACGAGTTTTTTTTGTACTAACGATAGCTACTCGATTATTCTAACAGGTGTATCGATAAATTTTTGCTTTTAGGTATACTCGGCAGTCACACGATACCAAATCCTGTATAAAAGTCAAATAGGCTGATGTAGTAGATCGTTTGAGTTGTAATCTTATGACGGATGTAAAATGCCCTCATGTACAAGTGAGAGATATTGGAATTGTTTGCCCATGTGGACATAAGCATGAGGGTAGTTATCCCGAGTGATAACCACCCATAACTCACTAGGATCCCCTTCTCTCCCATGCGTCTCACACTCTCTCTCTCACTCTCGTGTGTGTGGTTGTGAGAAGAATAGTAAAAAAAACTTGCTCTCATGGCTTCCCAGAAAACAATTTTTTTTTTTATTTTGTCTCATTCATGTGAAAGGCCACCTGCTTATAAAATGTTTTCCCTCCCTCTCGTGGAGGATGTCGATTTAAAGAGAGATAAAGCACATATTCTATGAAGTGAGAATACGATTGAGGGTTTAAGAAATTTTTCACATGAGAAAATTTCTTCCATCATTGAGTTCATCAGACTTTGGGTTCAGGGGTCGTGGATCTATGGTAGTGATTCAATCTCGTGATTACTATCCCGACCGAGCGATTCGTACGAGAGAGGACGCAGTTTCGGTTGATTTATGGGAGCCTACATATTGAGCTATTTATCCTAAAATTCTAAACTTTTAATTTATACGCTTCCGCATGCGCATATAGTGTAATAAATCCTTCATTATGCATTCTCTTCGAGTCAATCATTCTTTGTAATTTGGTTCGGGGTATTAGAGTATACTACAATCTAAAGATTAAACTTTGTCAGAATTTTGATTTACAACTGTTGTAGGCAATGTGTTTTGATCATTCCAATGTTGTTGATTGCTTACTGGTATGTTTACCATACTGATGTTGTGATTCCAATTTAATGAACGAGAGGGCTTACATTGGCAGATTGGATTGTTTTACTTCAAAAATTTAAATGGGACTTGGGAAAGGAAGTAGGAATAAATCTTAGTCTTACAAAGGAGACATTGACATTAGTTGAATTTGCTTTTCACTATTGATCCAATTGCTGTTGGTGCAGTTGGAAATTAGAGTCGGAATTGTCAAGTACAGAAAATAAAAGAGAGGGTTTTTGACTGTATCATATGGTAATAAATTGATGAATGTACTCATTCTTAGATGTGAACTTCACTTCCTATTACCCATAGGAGGCTTTTGAATCCTTTCAAAACATTTAAAAATACCAAAACCTTTAAAATCACTTGAAAATATTTGGAAACATTTAAAACATTGACATTGTACAAAAGGAAACATATAAAATTATTTGAAAACAACCTTAACTCTGATACAAATCCAATTGTCATGTCCTGACCTTCAAGTCCGAGCACGCAACAACTGCCATGAGATCTCGAATTATGTGCAATCATCAACACACACCTATAAAATACTACAAGGCTATATTAATACAGTTTTCAAGTTACAAAATCTAACTCAAAAACTATTTAAACTGAAAATATTTTAAGATGCAAATAATCGCTTGTAATTTTAAAATACAACTTTCAAAATATAAATTTTATCTTTAGAAAAACATATATATGAAATATTTTATACAAAAAGTTTTAACTTCAAAATGTCCTCCAAGGATCTACATGCCTCAATATCCACAACTAAGAAGAATCTCATACCAATAGTTGATTCGAAAAGGCTCTCTCCTCACCCGGACCTAACTAGCGGTGAAGTGGTTTTTTCCTCTATACTTCCTTTGAAAATAATAAAAATGAGGGAATGAGTATGAAAATATTTAATGAGTAGAGTGTAATTGTATATTTGTATAATAAATAAGTGATGAGTGTAAGAGTGTCAAACATTTCTTTCAAAATCATACTTGGATTCAACAAAAGTATAATTTAATCATCTTTACATTTCTCAACAAATATCATATTTTTCTTGAAATATAATAAACTTCACTATAAACTTTATTTTTAAAGTCCAAGTAGTTGCCTCAAAATCCCTCCACTAATGTTTTGTTCCAAACCAATGGTAGAACCGTTAAAGAGTTTTCAATTACTATCAATCATAAACATCACCCCCAACCTTGGTGCTATCTCATGGCCTCCTTGATGATGTAATCAAATAGCCTAGTGGGAACTTGGGGGCGTTTCTCTATCGTGCCTACCAATTTTCACATTTCAACCCTCGAGTTCGAGCATACCACAACCGCCGTGAGATCTCAAAATATGTGCAATACTAATACGCATCCCAAGATATCATAAGACTATACTGATATCGTTTCTAAATTACAAAATCCAGCTCAAAAACTATTTAAAGCCAAGATATTATAAGGTACAAATAAACACTTATCATTTCAAAATATAAGTTTTAACTTTAGAAAATCACGTATATGAAATATTTACATGAAGAGTTTGAATTTTAGAATGCCCTCAAATGGCACTATCTACATGCCTCAATATCCACAACTAGGAAAAATTCCATATCAACAGTTGATCCTGGAAAACTCTCTCCTCATCCAAATCTAGGTGGTGGTAGCTGAAAAGAATAGGAATGAGGGAATGACTATGAAAATACTCAGTGAGTGGTAGTATAATTATATAATAAATGAGTGGTGAGTATGAGAGTGTCAAACATTGCTTTCAAAATCATACTTGGATTCAACAAAACCATCATATAATTATCTTTACATTTTTCAACAAATATCATAGTTTTTATGAAATATAATAAACATTTACTGTGCACTTTATTTTTAAAATCCAAGATGTTGCCTCAAAATCTCTTCATCAAAAGTTTGGTTCAAACCAATGATAGAACTATTAAGGGGTTTTTAATTATTACCAGTTATAAACATCATCCTCAATCTTTGCGTTAGCTTATGACCTCCTCAGTGGTGCAACCGAATAGCACAACGGGAACTTGGAGGCATCTCTTTACTGCACCTACCCCTTAAGTCTAACAAGTTCTCCACACCACCCATCGATCAAACTGTGGAAGTATAAACTAGTTATCACATATACATGGGTGTTCACACCCTACAAATGCACTATTTATAAAATATATATATATATATATATATATATATATATATCATGCACCGTAGAATATCAACAAGGTTCTCAATTCATGAATTCAACAACATATCCAAAGAAAACTTTAACATTACACAAGATATATTTACAAATGTATAGATTTCATAGTTTAAAATCAAAATATTTTTAGGGACGCTTCACATTTACAAAATATTATATAAATTCAAGATAAATAAAACATTTTAGAAAAACCAAGAAAAGACATTTTCCCATTCACAATACAACAATCCATCCCCTCAACTCTTGGGAGGGTAATCACTTTCAATTTCAAGTCAAACAAGATCCACTCTCTCCTTGGTTTCCAAATGCTTTAATCTAGGACATTAAATACCAATTAATTATTAAATCATAAACCAATAATAAGGTTAATTGGTTTCTCATCAATATTTCTCAACCCTAGTTTCTAGCAAATTTCCAACATAAGCTTGTCTTAGAAAAAGGGCTATATTTTGAACTATACTATTCGGATTACGAAAATTCCAATTGTCACTTAAAAATTAGACATAAAATTATGATTTTTTATTTATAACCTAAATACATCCTAATCACATAAAAATATCTAAGTCCATGACCAAAATTTACGCAGTCACAGAGAAATTATCATAATTTTTACTATACATATCGAACTTAAGTGATTCAATTAAAGATAAGATATATTTTGTTGTTCAGGATTTAGCCTAATTTTGTCTAGAAAACAGCTTAAATTTGAAGCAAATCCTATAGCTAGAATAGAATAGAAAACATGATATTTCTATAGAGTATGTTCTTTTGAAAAATCACAAGAAATCCGATTCTTATAAAAATCTTTCAAATCATATATTATTTTCAAGATCTGGAAATCTAGTTTCATGTGCAAAAAAGGTTATGAGTGAAAAATCATAGTAAACTTAAGTTGTTCGGTTTGCAAAAAATTAAAGAGTTTCATCCTTATTCTAATATGACCAACACTCACATAGATTAAGATCATTAAGCTAAACTATTCATCATGATTTCAGTGATAAATCAAAACTAAAATTATAAATTAAACTTTTCTTGTGCTTAGCTCAAGAGACTCCCAAATTCACTTCCCATTTTTCTTCCACCGCTTGATTGCTCTCTTGTTGTTTTTAGCTTGATTTAGGGACTTTGCACACCACCATGTGCTTCCCAAAGGCCAGGTATAAAATGTATATGGATGGAAATAGGTTATTTTAAATTTAAAGGTTGATTTGATGGTGTTTAAGATGGTTTTATAAGGGAGAGGTATGAAACTCATGGGTAGGGTTTCATGGCAGAAGAAAGTGCTCCCTCCTTCCCTCCCTCCCTCTCTCTCTCTCTCTCTCTCTCTCTCTCTCTCTCTCTCTCTCTCTCTCTCTCTCTCTCTCTATTACACAAAACCCACTAAAAGAAGCATTAAGAATATCTCTCTCTCTCTCGGTTCCACACATACCCCACTTTTCTCTCTTTTATTTGAACCACATAGCTCATTGCTTCTTTTATTGCATTTAAAATGAAACCAAAAGAAAAAGAAGTAAAAATGGGTGAAGACTTGTAGTTGTTAATCAAAAGTTGGGGTTCTAAATTGGACTCAAAGGGTTGGATTGTTAAATCAATGGTGGGACTTAAAATTTGGGTTCAAATATTTGTTCAATCCAATTCCAAATCTCATATTCCTAATTCATCCAAAGTCATCTTATGTTTTAGGATTTAATACCATATATTTTAATATTTTCCTAAGCATAATATATGAAATTTTTGTTCTACAACTTACTTTTAAAATCTCCAAAATTCCTTAATTACTTTAAAGTTCATGGTTCAAATTTTTTTAATAGAAAATTTACCCTATATATTATGAGACACCAATGCAAAATAGATATCAAATTTTGGTATTATGTTCAAACTCGAGATCTCGAAAGAGAAAGAGTTAATATCAGTTGAGTTATAATTTATTACACCTTTAATTTTTGTTTAATAATGCGGAAGACATCAACTCTACTCAATAGTCTGCAAAATAGAATCTTTAAAATTCAATAAATTTATAAAAATTAAATTTCAAAATCTCTTATTAAAGTCAAAGCTCAAAATAGAGAGAGAGAGAGTTCCATGTTACAAGAGAAGTATTTATATCATAAGACATAAAACAAAAAATAATACGTCATAAGATATGTAGGGTTTTTTGTTCCGAACAAAACTTAAGTATGGTTTATGACATAATATCGACTTTGTTATAGTACAAAATCAAAAACCATTCCATGCCAAATCCAAGACAAAGTGTTTTGGTTTTGGGTCCATAATAAAATTGTTTTGTCTACAAAATTAATATTATAAAAGAATTTGTTTTTTCAGTCTAACATGTATAATTATAAATTAATTAGCTCATAATTGGATTCATTATTTGAGAAATCAGGCATTGAGTTTCTTTAAAATTTATTTTATTTTATTTAAAAAATAAATTAAGATTAATTTGAGTCCATGCAATAAAACAAGAAAACTCATAGACAAAAAGCAACAAAAATAGATTAAAAATTTGACTAAGAACCGTATAAAAGTTATATATATATATGATAAAATTTATAAAAATACTTAAAATTTCTTTACAAGTCTAATTTAAGATATTAATCAGTGAAACGGGTCATACTAATTTTAACTTTTTAATTTATTATAGATTATAAGTTTAATTCATATTAATGATATATATATATATATATATATATATGATCTATTAAAATTTGAGAAAATTACATATCCACTCTATGAACTGTGGGATCAGAGCATGTTTTAGTCTCTAAGTTTCAAAATACAATATCTGAGAACTTAAATATCAAAAAATGCAATGAAATGATCTTTCATTAGTAATGACGACATACTGACCATTAAAAGTTAAGCTGAATCGACATGTCTTCTTGCATGGTACATCACTTGCTGATTTGGCATCCAACCTGGCAAGTTTTGCTGATGTGGCAGATACTACATTAGCATATACTAATGTGTTACCTGTTATTTCAACAACTTATTGACTTTTTGTGCCATGTCTGAAAAGATGGTTTAGTTTACCCTCTTTAATTTAGATACAAAGAGACAATAATAAAATAAGAGAGAGTGACAAAGACAGAGTGTTAGGAAAAGAGAATCTTTTGGGGAGCGAGAGTTCTTCGAGGGAGAGAGAGACTTACGAAGATGATGGATGATGATGATGTCCACGATGGTGACTTACGAAAGCAACACTCCCATCGGCAATTGAAGAAGATGATGGATGATCGGATTGATGGACGATAGTATCTATGCTACTCATTATAGATGTCTGCACCATTCAAGGGGATGATGATGAATGACCGAACTCTAAAGGCGAAGATGACAAAGCAAACTAGGCGAATGACAGAGGAACTGAAATCAAAGACTATAAATGAATTAAGGTGGAGATAGTGATTTCCAAGGTAGAGAATTCAAAGGCAAAGAATAAGGGAAGTCGACACTCAAAGGCTAATGGCCATTGTCGACGATGACGAAGACAGAAATAGAAGTGTTGAAGTGGCGAGTCAAACTTGGTTAAATGGGGAAGATATGAAACAACGGTAGATGAAATTTTTCATTGGAATTAATGGTGGACGGAAACCCTAACCAAAATCCAGAAATATTTCATGTTTTAGGGGTCCTATTCCAGAATCCGTCTACAAAACCTAGTCTTCTAGACAATCTCCGTTTGCACCATCCATAGTCTTCTCTTATTCTAGAATTCACCATCCTTCGACTTCTTTATTTTCGATTCGCCCTAACTGCTATTCAATTCATCTTCAATTTGTCATCTTTATTTTCTATTCAGCCTTCTCTGCCATTATCAGGTCATTTTGTCTTCGATTTTTCTTATTGTCTTCAAAATTAGGTTAAGTCAATTATGGACTAAACAAAGACAGGCACTTGTCGAAGAAAATGAGAGGAAGAAGGAATGAGATTGAAGAGTCTGAGATGACGAATTTAGCAAAGATGGAGGCGCAGTCGAGAGAGGAAGGAGGAGAGTGCATAGAGCAAAGATAATTAAAATTGAGTAAAAATTAAAAATAATTATTTAAAAAAAATAAAATTTTGATGACGCTAATGCATTGCCTACCACATCACTAATTCATTTATATGGCATGGATAAATGTTTTATTTATTAACGTGATACCTACCATATCAGTAATTTATTCTATTTGTGATGCTAAATCAACCTCATGTGATGACAGATCATTGTTTAACAGCCAACGCGTTACTATTATTAATGAAAAAATTATTTTGTTTTATTTTTTAAAATTTAAATTTTTAAGTGTTGCATTTTAATATACAGAAACTAAAACGTGCCTTGATCTATAATTCGGAGATATATAAATTTCTGTTTAAAATTTTAATCCGTGTCAATTGGACTCGATTTTGTATAACATGTTGAAAATAGAAAGACAAGCAGCTTAATTAACAAAAGCGCAACAAAAATAAATATAAAATTTCACACAGCAAGACACGAAGCATTTGATACAAACAGGTACGGGCGCGTGAGATATCTGTGCCGTCACGTGAAGTGATGCTTAACATCACAAGGCGTAGCAGAAAGGATTAACGATTTTATTGTTTTTTAAAGAAAATAAATTAGAAAACTATAAATGCACTTTTCACCTGGCCACTGAAAGAAAGAATCCAATGACCTCAATGTCATTCATCTCTTTAAAATCTCGTTCTTTTTCTCATATATCGTGAGTTAAAAAATTTAATACCTATTATGGATATTTTCAAATTGCAATTAATAGACCAAACAAAAAGTCAATCTTACCCCTTTTGGTTTTTTTTTTTTACTAATTATATATTGTATCATTCATTAAATTTAATAATTATATTTATTAAATCTATAAATCTCATTTTGATCATATATATATATATATATATTTATCTTTTCACTCTCATATTTGTTTTTATAGTAGAGTAATTAATAGAGATATTTAATGATAGTTTAACAAAAATAAATTGACGCTAATTTTGAAAATCGATTAAAAGAGATATTTATTGATCGAAAGGAATGGAAATTTAGTAAAACTATATGCTATTTATAGACTTTTGTCTTATATATTCATATCACTTCATTGGCAAAAAATTATGTATATATATTTCATTTTTCCTTTTATGTAATCTTTCAATCGTGAGAAATCCATCTTTTGTTTCATATTAGAAATAAAATTCAATCTAGCTATCTAATGCCAAAATTTCAACCCTCGAAAAACATTTCATATGTTTATATTCTATGTTATATGTCTCTCATAAAATTAATTACAAATCTCTCATATTTAAGGTACGCATACACAAAAATACATATATCAACTTTTGAATCTCAAAATCTACATTTTACATTTTTCGATTAGCTTAAATATATCAATGTAAAGTCAACGAAATAGGTATATGTGTTAGATCTCTTAATTAATTCTTAAATTTGAAACTTGAAAATAGAAAAAAAAAATATATTAAGAGAGTTCCATTAAAATTGGATCTGATAACGTTCAGACTAAATTAATTAAAATATAACTCTATATACCGATTGTTTAAAAAAAAGATTAGTTTAAGTGTTCTTTTATAGAGAATAAACGGATTATATATATAAACTACTTCATTGTTATTCAAAGGCAATAACCAAATGCAAATCATTGACTCTTTGTAAGCGGGGAGGAGAAACACAAACCTATATATAATATTAAGCCAACCATAATATTGTAATAACATATATAACTACTTGCATCTTTCACTTTGCATGGCTAACAAAGATGTATACTTGCTCCCGACATGTTAATGATAAGCTCAAAGATCTATATTTCACACTTGCATTTCGCTAGTCGCTCTCTCTTATTTGACAAGCTACGTTCCTTCTCCAAAATTCTTGATTCCACTACTAAAAAATAAAATATTAGTGACGAAAATATCCATCACTAATAATAAAAATTCTGTCATTAAAGAATATTAACGACGAAAATTTCTATCGCTAATTTTTTCACTAAAAATCTCCTTGTCAAATATTAGCGATGCATGACAATCGGTCGCTAAATTTTCTGATGGATTAGCGACGGAATATTTTTATCACTAAAACTTTCGTTGCTAATCCGTTACTGATTTTAAACAATATTAAAACTATCAACGATAGAATATTTCTGTTGCTAAAAATTTCATTGCTAATAACTTTGCATAATCCACTAACACCCGCCTTGCCTGCTTTTTTTTCTTCATGCATTTTTTTTTCCTTCCAAAAAGTGTCATCACGCAGACTCAAACCTGGGCATACAACGAGAGTTTGAGTTGTGACACTACTATACCACAATGTCATATCTGATCATTTTTTTATTTGTTATTTTACTCTCACATTGTTTTTAAAAAATAATAAAATAATAAAAAAAATGCTAATTTGTTATAAAATAATTAAATAATAAAATGCTAACTTAAATAAAATAAAATAAAATAAAATGCCAATTTAAAAAATTATAAAATAATAAATATGATTTGTTAATATAAAATAATAAAATAAAATAAAATAAAATAAAAATATAATATAATATAATATAAAATGCTAATTAAAAAAATTAAGTTTAGCATCGGATTAGCGACGAAAAATTTCCGTTGCTAAAATTTTTGTTACTGATCTATCGCTGATAGTTTTACATAATTTCTGAAATCAGTGATAGATTAGCAATGGAAATTTTATGTCGCTAAAAATTCCATCGCTAATAATTTTACATAATTTTTTTTTCTTTTTTTTTTTATCTTAGACGAGTACATTGACGGATTAGTAACGGAAAAAAATCCATCACTAATTTTCATCGTTAATCTCTTGTTAACTAACACTATTTCTTCTTGTTAATGACAAAAATATTTCCGTCGTTAATTTCTCGATATTTTCTATCTTTTTTATTTTGTAATGTTTGATATTAATCCGTTGTAATTTTGACGCTATTTACGATGGAATTTTTTCGTTGCTAATTTTTTATCGTTGATACTCTATTTTCTTCTAGTGTTCTTTCTAAATATGATGAATTTATTGTAATTTAACAAGACTAAAGTTTTTAGGCATTGTCATCTCTTCTTTTTTATTGAGCTCCTAAGCCCTGAACCAACCTAATTTTAATGCCATAGGACTTATATGTACCTTGTTCGACATAGATTTTGATGCTAAAGTTTATTCAGGCGGTAAGGTCAGTGGTGGGGAGAGAGAGAGAGAGAGATTAAGGCTTTCTTCATGGATGCCTTACCTTCTATACCTTAAAATATACCTTTAGTATTCCTTTAATTTTATTGGGGATAGTAGCACTGTATGAACCGGAGCAAGGCTTGCTAGTTTGGGACATCCATATGTGAGGAGGGAAGCAAAGAAATTCACATTGGAAAGGCCTAAACCTGATTTAATTGGTACTTGGAGTTTTAAAAAAAATTAAGTGTACTACAACTTAGAAATAGAAGGAAACCATCAAAAACAAGACAGTCATATAAAGAACTACGTACATTGGAATCAAACAAGTATGAAGGTAAATAAAACAGAATAGTATATGAATCAAATTGAGCGAGACATAAATAGAGAGTAAAACAAGGGTGTAGGAGAGAACTGAGGAGATTGAAATGGACGAAGGTGGAAGAGAAGAGTTCACGACATGAAAGTTCTGAGAGAAACTTTGAGGCGCCTGAAGCCCTTTAATTTGCATCAGGCAATGGCTAGCCCTCCGCTAAAGAGACCAGAGAGAGGAACTTGGGGGCACCTGAAGCTCTTTGATTTGCATTAGGCGATAGCTAGCCATCCATTATAAAAACTAGATATTCCAACTCTTTTCCCTCTCAAAAGCGCTTCAGATTTTGGGGTACAATTTTGCATGAAGAGAGAGGGGGTGGGAGTTAACATGCTCAAAACTGAATTTTTGTGTCTATATAATGAGAGGACGTAACCTATGTTCTTTTATTGCTAAGACACCTTGAGAATATAACCTATTGTTAAGGATTAAAATTTTTCTCTCATATTTTTTTTCCTCATTTCTTACCATATGTAGACAATTTTATTGACCTAGTTTCATTTAATGAAATTTCTTTTACTCATATCTGTTCAATTTCTTTCATTAGAGCATTTAAAACTTACGAAGGTATCAATTTATCATTGTTAGAAAGCCTTCCAAGGTGGGCTTATGGGTTAGATGGAACCCCCCCACGGGATTGATCAAACTAAACACCGATGGGTCTTCGAATATTGGGAATAACGAGGCAGGAGCTAGGGTTTGGTTCAAGACGAGCATGGTTTGTGGGTGTGTGGTTTCGTAGCAAATATTGAGATGGCTTATGCTTTCTTGACAGAATTATTAGGAGTTAAAGAGGCTCTCACCATTTTACTTTGGGCCAATTTCTTTCCGGTTATCTTGGAATTGGATTCTACAGACTTGGTGGAAATGCTTTCCTCACCGGCAGTGTCAACCAATCCCCATTATTATATCATAACGGAATGCCGGACTTTGATGAGAAAAAGACTTTGTTCATAGAGTGTTATTTGTCCCTAGAAAATGCAATAGATGTGCTCATGTCCTTGCTAGGATAGGTCCAACGGTCCCTCCAAGGGTTCACGAGTTTGCCTCTCCCCCTACTGAGGTCTACCGCTATTTGTTATGTGACATTCGGGGCTTAACCATATTTAGGGACTAAACTTTCATCCTTCTTGCAACCAAATAATAATAATAATAATAATACTATTACTAATGTGTTCACTCAAAATTAGTATTTAACTTAGTATTATCAAAAGTATCATACGAACTAGTAGTGAAACTAAATTTATTCATTTGCTAGTAAAAATTTCTTTTATTTGATAATGACACTTATAAGAAATGTAAATAGCAAAGCAAAGATGGCATAAACTTCTAATAAATAGCAACTGATTTAGTAGTAACAAATTAAAAAAAAAAAATCTCCAGGGGTGGGTGCAAAAAAGCATAAATCCAAATAGATTCCCAATTTGTCATATAGTTGAAATTATTTTCAAAATTTCATATCATTCGATTTAGATTTTATTGGATAAATATTTTATAAATCTAATTACTACCAATAATAATACTCTTAAATCCACTCAATAACCTTCAGCCTTTGCTGAATTTAAAACAAATATTTCTTAATTACAATTTTTTTTAAAATTATGCCGTTGGCGCCTCTAAATTTGGCTAGTGTAGCTACAGAATTTACAAGTGGGAAGCTAGTTAGCTACCGAAATCTTAATTTCATTGTTGGATTTATTATGAAATTGATTCAAGATGGCAAAAATAGATACAATTTTACAGCTACCTAGCTATAATTAATTTTGAACTACAATTTGTGACCAAATTAGATACAACAGCTAATAGTTGCAGCAGATTTTGCGACTATATATGAAGTTCTGTGGCAAAATTAGCAACTATATTCTAGCCGGTCGCTATTTAGCTACTGGTTGTGTATCGATAGCTAAAATTGCAACTACTTTTGACCCTTTTCATAGCAAATTTTGTGGAGGAAATATTTTGTGGATATCTAAAATTTTTCCAACAATTTTAGTTACGGATTTTCCTATGACCTTACACTTGCTATGGACGTTTCCTTCACCATTTCATATCTGATTTGAGTATTAGGTAATTGGTAGCAATTCAGTCGCTATAAGCTATTTGGCCACAGATCACTTGGTGGTGGCTATGTCCATAACCCATCAGCTGTTCTTTTTTTTAGTGTTTAAAGGTAATTGCCCTCTAGTTATCCTTGCTAAAGTGGATCACCTTTAGCTTTCTTGGGGTTGGGCTAAACTGGCATTTGAGTTATGGGCATCATATCTCCTTTGGTGTTGGGGTTGATTTATTTACGGATAATCACTATATGTAGGTTCTCAAAAGATAGTTTGGTAATCATAATTCCTTTTTCTATAATCTTAAAATTTAAATTTTGAATTTTTGTATAACAAAAAAAAAATCTTTCTATATACGCGGGAGACGAAGTTTAACGAGAGGTAATGGAATTTTTGATAAATTTGTGCGAATATTCTTATTTGTTAATTAAGTGCAAAAGCTGTAAATCATGGATAAGATGGTTCATCGTTATCATGGTGACATATGACTCAGATTTTAATAGTAATAACCTTAAAAACTATGAATGCTCCCGTATATAACCTTAAAAGCTACGAATCATATACATAACTTTAAAAGCTATGAACGAAGGCGCGTGTTCATAACCTTCAAAACTAAAATCCGCATTTTTGTGAAATACTAAAATCTTTGATTTGTATTAAAATATTTTCATTTTTTTTAATTCAAAATCTTACATTTAAAAGCATGTGAAGTTAACATTAAAAAAAAAAAAAAAAAAAACTGCAAACAACCTATGATATCTAAGTGTACTATTGATTTGTCTCTCAAACTAGAAAAAGAAAAACGAAAAAAAAGGCGCATTTATACATGAAAATAATATAGCAATAAAAAATTAGAAATAAATATCATCCGATCAATAATTTTATTTTTTATTTTTTAAATTATGTTAACAAATGAACCTAAAGTAATTAGAATATAGTACAAACCCATGTTCAAATGCATTACTAATCCCTCCAAATTTTGATTTCCATAAATAAAAAAACAACGGCTCCGTCGGTTCTTCTCCCTATGTCCGATTTGTGCGTTGTAGAAGAAAAATAAATAAATAAATAAATATCGTCGGAAACATGGAAAATAAAACTGAAAATATCGGGAGAAAATGAAAGTACAGTTCCTCCCAGAAACCCCAACCCTACCTTTTTTATCGTCTCTCCTCTGCAAAGACTGGTACAAAGAACCCCCAAGCCCAGTTACAAAACAACACCTCCTTTCTCTCTCTCCTCTGTCTCTCTCTCTAACAAACAACTGCAAAACCGTCCCTTTTTCTCTCTCTCTCCTCTCTCTCTCCCTAACCAACACACCAACAGCAAACCTCTCTCTCTCTCTCTCTTTTTTTCCACCTGTGTGTAAATCTCTCCTCCTTTTTCTTTCTCTACTCCACGTGTATATCTCCGCCTCCTTACAAAATCAAAAACCCTTCTCTCTCTCTCTCTCATGGAGAATGAGTAGTGAACGGAGGAGAGAGAGAGGGATGGGAAAATACATTAAAAAATCGAAGACGACAAGAGAGATAACGGTAATGGAAATTTCATCTCAGTCACCTCTTGGTGTTCGAACCAGAGCCAAAACCCTGGCTTTACAGCAACTCCAGAAGAAGAACTCTTCTCCGTCTTCGCCGGCTGCGAATTCCGACGGCTATCTCCAGCTCCGGAGCCGTCGGCTCGAGAAGCCGCCGCTGGGTTCTGTCTCCGAGCCGAAGAAACAGAGGAGAGAGAGAGAAACAGACAAAGACAGAAACAGGGAGAGCTCTCAAAACCCTAAACCTAATCAGACTGCGAAGTCGAGCAATTTGACGAATGAAATTGAGACAAAATTAACAGAGGAAGCTGAGAAAGCAGAGAAAACAGAGACGATAGAGAAAAATGTTGCTGAGGAAGAGAATGTAGAGGAAGAAAAGAAGGATGAAAGTGACGATTTGGGGATTGAAGCGTCTTTTGGCGAAAATGTTTTGGATTCCGAAGCTAAGGACAGGTGAAACTTTTATTTTTTTTATTTTAAATTTTCTTCCTCAATTCTTTCTAGGGTTTAGTAATTTCTGAAATTTTTTTAGTGATTTGTTTATTTCTAATTTGTTTGATTAATCTGAATTGGTTGAGTTATTGTGTAACAATGTTTTGGGTTTTAATTGGTTTGGTGGGTTTTTCCCCAAATCTTTTCTAGGACTTACAAATTTTGAATTCTGCATGTGCTTTTTTCTACTTATTTATGTGATTAATTTGATAGCTTTGTGTCTCTTAAGAAATTTCAAGGTTTAATTCATTTAATATTCCCTTATTTGAAAATTTGGGATATAGAAAAATTTCCCCTTTTTAGTAAATTCGTGTTCTTATTATCTTTATTTATTTCTTAAATTACTGCCTTTTAATTCTGCTGTGAATTTTCTTCCTCAGTTGTCCCAATTTTTTGGATTTTGTTATTTTATAATAAAATTTGAAATTGGGTGTGACAATTTGCAGTCACCTTCCAGACATCAGACTTGACAAAGGCAATTTTTACTATATTTTATTAATTTGTGTTGCGTTTGCTTATGTTTTTTTTAAGTATTCTGCTTTTTTTATTGTATATTGTTTATTGTTTTAAATTTAAATTATGTATTTCGGGTAAGACTTGGGGTGCTAGGAACCCATCATTTTTCATAAAACAAAACATCTTTAAATTAGCTTCTTAGATGCAATTTCAATTTGTCATTGTTTTAGTGAATTTGTGTACATATTATATGATATATATAAATATACATTCACATTCATATTCACATTCACACACACACACATACATATGTGTGTACATAGAATGTGAGAGTTTATGCTTTATTACCCGACATTAATGTTGTTTCATTTCATAGTTGAAAGACGAGAGTACTAGTTATTTCATTCATTGCATGTCCCTGCCCAATTCTGATATCACTGTTGTATTTTTATTTATTTTATACGAGGATAGCTCACCTGAAAAGATTTTCAGTGGACAGGAATATAAACTTTTTCTTCTATAGAAAAGTGGGGAATCCACCCTTAAATGACTTCTTCAATTGGGGTTACATCTATTCTAATCCTTTCATATGTTATTTTTCTACCTAGAAACCAACTTTGGTCTTAGAAGGGAAAAGAGTTTCCAAAATTTAGGATGTATCTATTGTATTCATTGCATTTATTTGAACCATGGTGTTAAACTGGGAAAAGTCACAAGAAATGTTCTTTGTTTTTTCACTTGTGGATTATAAAGAAGAGAGTTTTGCTGGCAGGGTGCTAATTTATCTCTTTCTCTGCTTGATCCCTTGTTCATTTTGGCTATTGAAGCTTCTCTTTGTGCATTTTTTTCATTTCTTGCTACAAGAACAAGACTGGATCCTTAAAATTGATTGCTTTAGTGATGTCATAGAGGATTGGTGGGGTCCTGGTGGTTACTTTTGGTATATGTCGGATTCCTTGAAGGATTAGGTGTTAATTGAGGAAAGCAATTTTACGTGTTGTGTGATTTTATCTGTATTTACGTGTGAATCAGAAATTCAGATCTATCATTTATATTTTGTGCTTTTATGACATTGAACTAGCTTTCGTACAATTTTTGTTTATGGGTCCTCCTTAAATCTCTTTCCTTTTGTTGGTTCCCACCAATTGTTCAGTGGTTATCATGATCTATGACATAAAACATCGATTTCATTCATTTCATTTCATTTTCATTTGGCAATAGGGGCACCAGGGAGAGTACACCTTGCAGTATGATAAGGGACCCAGACGTCATTAGTTCTCCTGGTTCAACTACTAGGCCAGCCACCTCAACTGATAACAACCAAAGAATGCAGATGCAACGGCATATTCCAACAGCATGGGAAATGGATGAGTTCTTTGCAGGTGCAGAAGAGAAGCAACAAAAGCAGTTCATTGACAAGTAAATTGAATACATCTCTCTTACCCCTTCTTATAATATTACCGACTTCATTTCTTTTTGTTGCTTGTGCTTTTGAGGGGAGGGGGATGACATGGTTTATGTCGGTGGTTTTGCAGGTACAACTTTGATCCTGTGACTGAAACGCCCCTCCCAGGACGTTTCGAGTGGGAGAAAATAGATTCCTAGAAGATGTTTAGACCTAAAGTTCCATCAGGATTTAGTTTTAGGAGATTCTCAGCTGATCTAAAGCTTAGGATTTTGAAGGAAAAGTGGCAGAAATCAGTTAGTTTTGGGGGTGATGGTGGTATTTCTAATTTTCCATCACCTTTCTTTTACTTGTAAAGCAAGAACTAGGGCTGTTTAAAGTGTGTGTGATCTAATGGTCTGTAACATAACAGAGCTTGGGAGATACACCAAATGTATAATTCAAAGTCCTTCTGTCTAGCAGATCATCTGAGAGGGGAAGCGAAAGAGGGTTTTAGGTTTAGGGGGTTGGGTTAATCAGTTAGGTCAGTCTAATATGGTACAGAAAAATGTTACCATCTTTGTCTTTCTTTAGTCCTTTTTTGTTATAATTTTATTCTCAACATGTTTCTTCTATACATGTACTGATGGAACCCTAAGAAACTATTTGGAATAAACTGACCCCTTTCCCTCTTTCTTCATTTGTTTTGTCTTGTTCACCATCATCTTGTAATATTCTCCACTGATTTAGTTTGGCCTTTTTATCTTCGTGCGAGACTCTGCACCTTTGATCAGCTACACATAAATATACTGCTTTTTTCTCCGAGTGATCGGAAGAAAAACATTGTTGATGAACCTTCTAATTATTAGGCTTGCTGACGAGAATGGTTGGTGGATGTGGTATGTTTTCCTGGTTCTTGTGGTGGGGTTGCTTTCTTGGCAGTATTCGATGATTGGAAGATTCTTGTCTACTCTATTATTATGGTTCACCATATGCTGCACTGAAGGCCTAGAACTGCCAGGAAAATGAAACACAATAGGCAGACTTGCGGTTAATAAGAAATTAATACATCTTGTCCTTAAATCTTGTTGATACGTGGATGAAGATCAACAAGTGCTTTGGTTCATTTATTTTTGGGACCATGTTGATCTGTGGGGGTCCTCTAAAACATTCAGCCTACACACACGTATACATATATATTTACACGAATAATTAAAGCTAAGAGGTCCATTGGCCCAATAACCCATTTGGGGGGCTATCTGAATTGTGGATTATGTTAATGGGTGTATATTTTTTTTATTACCGGTATCCAGATTTTATCTGATTAATTTGGTTCAAATATTATAAAACTTATTTTAGAGATTAACTCTTCTAAATCATTTTTCGTCACTTTCAGAACTTGAACTCGAAATATCTGATTAAAGTGATAGAGTGTTCGACTGCTTGATTAAAGAAGTTTTGTGTATATATTTTTTTATGGGAACCTATCTTTAGAGGCGACGTTTGATGATGTTCTAACCGACTTAGGTATGACTGGTGTGATTGAGAAATGATGGTGGTGTTAGTGGTGGGGCAGGGTGTTACCCACTGTTCTAGTTAAAATTCAGGAATCCAAAGGTTCTGCTTGCTACTTCTCTTTTGGAGCCCATTGTAAAGAGGGAATGGAAAGTGAAACGCAATGCATAAATTTTCCTCCTATGGTTTTGAACATTGAAGGGTAAGAATGGTGTTCTCCTTCACTTATCCTCTCTTGTTTCGGCCATCTGAATATACCATATCTTTGAGGCACCACTTTAGGCCTAAAGAAAATTAGGATAATTTTAGCTCCAATGCAGAACAGTGCTCTTCACCATTTAAGTCTCCCCATAGATCAAGAAGGACAAATGGGTCTTTTCCTAAAATTAAAGTGGTACCATGAAACAAAAGCCTGATGATTTCACATCTTCTGGTTTTATTTATTCAATAGAAAATAATGTGGTTGTCACTTAAAGGGAAGAGAAGAGGTAGGAGACAAGGTTGACCCATTTGTGGGAAAGTAATTTTTTGAGGATGAGATGTGTCTCTATTTGGACATTTTGTGGTAACTTTTTGAACTGCAAACAGATCTAGGGGAAAAAAGGGGGGCATTGTCTTTTTAGCTTCCCAAGCATCGAAGGCAGCTTTCTGTTTGATGTATGCAATTAAAATCTTTATCTATCATTTAGCAAAATATCGCACACATGTATTTTGGTTTTTTTTGAAGCTGCCCTCCAAAACCGTGGTCCTAACTTCCAACAATCTTTTGCTATTGAATGACATTTAACCCCAAAGGCTGAATCTAAAGGGCCAACCTTCAAATACTTTGATGATAGGAAGAAAAAAACAAAAAACAAAAAACAAAAACGAAAGAAGGCCTGCAGGGTTATGATGTTTGTTACTTAAAACTTTATCACATGAGCATGATGAGCTTTATTCACCGTTTCTTTTTTTGGTTATACAAGAATTTAAATTTGAAATCATCAAATTAGAGAATGGGAGTTTATACCACTAAACTATCCATTTGGAGACGTTTTACTCACCATTTCAATCATAGAGATGCATATGAGCTTAGCCCAAAAAAGAAAATAAAAAAGTTACAAGTTTTTAAACTGGTTGAGCTTAAAACACAGATTATGTATAGATGAATCAAAATTAAACACTTGTTTAATGAATTCGCAAAAGCTAAAAATATGATTCAAGTAGATATAATCTGACGGTTGTTACATATAATAGTTTTCTAAAGAGGAGCGAGTTTAAATTTGCATGAAATAATGAGTTCAGTATATTGATTGGTTGTACATGAGATGGTTATACCTTGATGAGATCATCAAAATTGCAAGGAATTCACGAGATCCAACTCAAGTCCCAATTGGGCCGGTGACAAGGGCCCGAGTTAAAAGATTCAAAGAAACACTGAATAACTTAATTCAGGGGATTTTACAACAAGAAATTGGAATCCAAATAAATATAGAACCAAAAGGGGTTTTAATTATGCTTATACAAGCCCAGTTGGAAGAATAAAAGGCCCAAAACTACCCAAAACCAAGGGAGGATGAAAATGAAGAAAAATAGTAGCAAGACTTGGTCAAAATAGTTTGATTTATTTAGTTTCCTAATTCTTTATTGTTTAGAGAGTTACTAAATTTTTAGTTGTTAATTATATTTCTACCTTTAGGCTATAAATAGGTCATTATACATTATGTAAAAAAACAACACTTTGGAGAGAATTAATAAAATTGTGAGGATTCTTCACACAGATTTTGTTCTTTTGAGAACTTTGAACTTATTCAATATATGAATCTTGTTTAGTTCTTTGACTTATCAATTTAGATTTTGAATCATCTAAATTGTGGCGTCATTCATTCCATCTTTATATCAAGGTTCTTGATCTAGTGAGAAACGGGTCTAAGGTCATATACCTTAGGTTATTCCTCCTTTGGGGCAAGGGTTGAGATCTTTAATTCCACCGGTTCAAATAATTCATTGGGACGATTTTTTGACTAAATTAACTTGTTCGTGGGTTTTAGGGTTTTTATACCCAACGGGTTCACATCAGTTGATATCAGAGCCAATCTAGGTTTTTTTTTCTTCGAATTATTCTTATTTAATTTTTTTTTCTTTTTTTGTATTTGAAAACTCTTCATTCGTTGATTTATTTCTTATTTTTTTGTATACTTATTCTTTGTTTTTGTGCTGTCATATTTCCAAAAAAAAAAAAAAGAAAAGAAGGGCAAAAAAAAAAAGACCCACAAAAAAAAGAGGCCGTGAAAAAAAAAAAGAAGAGACCGTGAAAAAAAAAGGGCCAAAAAAAGGGAAAAAAAAAGACCCACAAAAAAAAAGAGGCCGTGAAAAAAAAATGGCAGTTTTCAAATTTTGTAAAATTGAAAATTCTCCATTTTGTGATTTGACAGTGTTATTATCTTTTGGTTGGGTTTGAAATATTTCATTATTTGTACACTTACCCAAATTCAAACCTTCCATATTTTTTCTCCATTTATGAACTATTTCTTTATTTGTTCACCTTTCTTATTTATCTCATTTCTTGGTTGTTTCCTTTCTAATTTAGAAATTTTTTTTAAATTTACTACTTTTCTTATTCTTTATTTTTCTCTTTCCTTTTTATTTTTTTTGTTATACTTTCTTCTATATAAGTCATTGAATTTCACAAGACCATTATTTTTGAGTTGAGTTCTCGAGTTCAATAAAGAACTTGACTAAGTGAAGTAGAGTGGTAAAAGGCAAGAGAGAATTCATTAAAAATAAAAGCCAATTACATAGAGTGAAACACGAGTGGATTTGAGTGAATCATTATTTTTGAGTGAAATATGTGAGGGAGTGTGGTGAGTTTCTTTCCTATTTTATTCTAACATTGTTTTGCAGATTTCAATCATGACTCAAAATAAAAAAGATAACATAAGTGAGAAGATTCAACCTCAACTTGGGTCAACCTCAAGTTGGGTCGAATCTCCAACTACAAGCCTTTATGGGGGAGATGAGACGGATGATGAAGAAAAAGTTAGATCTTATACATGAAAGGTTGGATAAGGTGGAAGAAGGGTCGCAAAGGGGACAACCATCAATAGTGCCAACCCCCTCCAAGAGGAATAGGTTTCATCAAAGAGAAACTGAAGTTGTGGATGAATTTGAAAGGGATGGATTAGAAGAGGAGTTTGATAGGTTGTCAGTGGGTAGTAATAGGAGACTTGGTCGAAATAGAGAAGTTAATAATCGGGTAGATAACAATTTAGGTAATATCAAGATGAAAATTCCATCGTTTCAAGGTAAAAGTGATCCCGAAACATATCTTGAGTGGGAAAAGAAGATTGAGTTAGTTTTAGATTGTCACAGCTATTCTGAATTAAAGAAGGTTAAACTTGCTGTTATTGAGTTTACTGATTATGCAATTGTATGGTGGGATCAGTTGTACATCAATAGACGATGGAATGGGGATCGACCCATTGAAACTTGGGGTGAGATGAAGAGGGTAATGAGACGACGATTTGTGCCGAGTCATTACTATAGGGATTTATATCTCAAGTTGCAGAGTCTCCACCAAGGTAATCGAAGCGTAGATGAGTATTACAAAGAGATGGAGATGACTATGATTCGAGCTAATGTGGAAGAAGATAGAGGCGACGATGGCTAGATTATTGAATGGTTTAAATCGAGAGATTGCCAACACAATCGAGCTTCACCATTATGTGGAGTTGAAAGATTTGGTACATATGACAATCAAGGTTGAAAGGCAGCTCAAAAGAGGTAACACACGACCAAAACCAACACCACAGATTCCGAATGCAATATCTTGGAGAATGAGCTACCCGAAGAAAGAAGAAAATTCAGTCATCTCCAGAGTTAAGCCTGAACAAAAACCTGTTAACTCCACCACGACTTCTCAAAGTAAGTCAACCCCTACTTTAACTCGATCTAGTGATATTAAAAGTTTCAGGTGTCAGGGAAGAGGACATATAGCTAGCCAATGTCCAAACAAGCGAGTTATGGTGATTCGGGAAAATAGTGCAATCGAGTCTGAAGATGAATGAGACATTGATTGTTTGCCTCCATTGGAAGACGTCCCCATCGGAGCTGAGGAGTATGGGGCTAAATATGGTGAGATGTTAACGCTAGTAACATGTCGAGCCTTAAGCTTACAAGCCAAAGAAGATGAAGAAGAAGTACAATGGGAGAATATCTTTCACACTCGTTGCCATGTGAAAGACAAGGTATGCATTTTGATCATTGACGGTGGTAGTTTTACTAATGTTGCGAGTAAGACTTTAGTGGAAAAGCTGAATTTGACAACCACTAAATATTCTCAACCATACAAGCTACAATGGTTGAATGATAGTGGAGAAGAGAGAGTTACAAAACAAGTTGTTGTACCATTCCGGATTGGGAAATATGAAGATGAGGTGTTATGTAATGTAATGCCAATGCAGACTGGGCATATTTTGTTAGGAAGGCCTTGGCAATTTGATCGACATGTGCAACATGACAGCTTCACCAACAAATATTCATTCATGTTCAACCAACGAAAAATCACTCTAATTCCGATGACACCAAAACAAGTTTATGAAGATCGAGTGAGGTTGCAAAAATTGAGTGAGCAACAGAAACAAAAAGATCAAAATGGGTTGAGAGAAGAGAAAAAAGAGAGAAAAGAAGAGAAAAATACCGAATTTGATGAGAAAGAGAAAAGAGAGAAAAGTTCGCCCAATGAGGTAAAATCCGAGAGAAAACAACAGAATTTTTATGCCAAAACAAGTGAGGTTAAGCGAGCGATGCTCTCAAGACGATCAACGATTGTACTTATGTACAAGGAATTCCTCTTAAACACTGACCTACTTAACCCTTCTTTGCCGAGTGTTATTGTTTTTCTTTTGCAGGAATTCGAAGATGTGTTTCCTGAAGAGCTACCCCAAGGTTTGCCACCTATCCGGGGTATTGAACATCAAATTGATTTCATACCCGGTGCATCAATTCCAAATCGTCCAGCATATAGAAGCAATCCAGAAGAGGCGAAGGAGCTTCAAAGACAAGTCGAAGAGTTGATGGAAAAGGGGCATGTGAGAGAAAGTATGAGTCCATATGCAGTTCCGGTGATTTTGGTATCTAAGAAAGATGGAACATGGAGGATGTGTGTTGACTGTCGAGCCATCAATAACATAACGATAAAATATCGATACCCTATTTCTCGTTTAGATGACATGTTATATGAGTTGCATGGTGCTTGTGTATTTTCTAAAATTGATCTTAAGAGTGGATATCATCAAATACGAATAAAAGAAGAAGATGAATGGAAAACAACTTTTAAAACTAAATATGGGTTGTATGAGTGGTTAGTTATACCCTTTGGATTAACCAATGCTCCTAGTACATTCATGCGCTTAATGAATCATATTTTGCGTGCTTTTATTGGTAAATTCGTTGTTATTTATTTTGATAATATTTTGATATATAGCAAAAGTTTGCATGATCGTGTCTCACATTTGCATTCGGTTTTGGATGTACTTAGAAAAGAAAATTTATATGCTAACCTCAAAAAGTGTACATTCTGCACCAACAAGCTTGTTTTTCTGGGTTTTGTTGTGAGTGCTAAAGGCATCGAGGTAGATGAAGAGAAGATCAAAGCCATCCAAGAATGGCAAACCCCCTCTAATATAGGTAATGTTAGAAGTTTTCATGGTCTTGCTAGTTTTAACAGGAGGTTCGTGAAATATTTTAGCACTATCGTTGCGCCGCTTACACAAGTCATCAAGAAAAACGTTGCATTTCAATGGAGTGAAGAGCAAGAGAAGGCGTTTCAACTTATTAAACATAAGCTTACTCATGCACCTTTACTTGCTTTACCGAACTTTTCTAAAACATTTGAAATTGAATGTGATGCTTCTGGTGTAGGTATAGGCGCTGTTTTTATGCAAGATGAAAGACCACTTGCATACTTTAGCGAGAAGTTAAGCGGGGCTGCACTTAACTATCCTACCTATGACAAAGAATTGTACGCCTTGGTTCGAGCTTTGGAGACATGGCAACACTATTTGTGGCCGAAAGAATTTGTGATTCGTACGGATCATGAATTCTTGAAACATTTGAAAAGTCAACATAAGCTGAATAAAAGACATGCTCGATGGATGGAATTCATCGAAACTTTTCCTTATGTCATTCGATATAAACAAGATAAGGAGAATGTAGTTGCGGATGCACTTTCACGCAGGTATGCCTTAATCTCTACTCTTGATGCTAAATTTCTTGGTTTTGAGCATATTAAAGAATTTTATCATGATGACCATGATTTTGGAGAAATTTATAGTGCATGTGAAAAGTCTGCAGATGGCAAATTCTATAAGCATGAGCACTTTTTGTTTAGAGAAAATAAGTTATGCATGTCAAATTGTTCATTGAGAGAGTTGTTAGTTCGAGAATCTCATAACGGAGGGTTAATGAGACATTTTGGAGTTGCTAAAACTTTGGCAATTTTACAAGAGCACTTTTATTGGCCACACATGAAGCGAGACATTGAGAGATTTTGTGGTAGATGTATTACCTGTAGGCAAGTTAAATCTAAGATTCAACCTAATGGTCTTTACACACCCCTACCTATTCCTAGTTCACCTTGGATTGACATTTCAATAGATTTTGTTTTGGGTTTACCTAAAAATAAATATGGACAAGATTCGATCTTTGTAGTTGTAGATCGATTTTCTAAGATGGCTCATTTTATTCCTTGTCATAAATCTGACAATGCTTCTCATATTGCGGAATTATTTTTTAGGGAAATTGTGAGGTTACATGGGATGCCTAGAACAATCGTTTCAGATCGGGATACTAAGTTCCTGAGTTACTTTTGGAAGACATTATGGGGAAAGTTAGGAACGAAACTTTTATTTTCAACAACTTGTCATCCTCAAACTGATGGTCAAACAGAAGTAGTCAACAAAACTTTATCCACTTTGTTGATGGCTGTCATTGGTAAAAATATTAAAACTTGGGAAGAATGTTTGCCACATGTTGAGTTTGCATATAATCGTACTGTTCACTCTACTACTAAATTCTCACCATTTGAAATTATTTATGGTTTTAATCCTTTAACTCCTTTGGATTTCTTACCTTTACCTATTTCTGAGCAAGTGAATTTAAATGGTAAAAAAAAAAGCAGAATTTGTGAAACAACTTCACGAGAAAGTACGATTCAATATCGAGAGAAGGACCGAACAATACATCAAGCAAGCTAACAAGGGACGTCACAAGTTGATTTTTGAACTCGGTGATTGGGTTTTGTTACACATGCGGAAGGAAAGATTTCCGGCACAGAAACGTTCCAAGTTGTTGCCCTGAGGAGATGGTCCTTTTCAAGTGCTAGAACGGATCAACGACAATGCTTACAGACTTGATTTACCAGGTGAGTATCATGTTAGTGCTACTTTCAATATTACTGATTTGAGTCCTTTTGATGTAGGTGACGATTTGAGAACAAATCTTTCTCAAGAGGATGGGAATGATGAGATCATCAAAATTGTAAGAAATTCACGAAATCCAACTCAAGTCCCAATTGGGCCCGTGACAAGAGCTCGAGTTAAAAGATTTAAAAAAGTACTAAATAACTTAATTCAGGGAGCTTTACAACAAGAAATTGGAGTCCAAATAAATATAGAACTAAAAGGGGTCTTAATTATGCTTATACAAGTCCAGTTGGAAGAATAAAATGCCCAAAACTATCCAAGACCAAGGGAAGACGAAAATGAAGAAAAATAGCAGCAAAACTTGGTTAAAATAGTTTGATTTATTTAGTTTCCTAATTCTTTATTATTTAGAGAGTTACTAAATTTTTAGTTGTCAATTATATTTCTACCTTTAGGCTATAAATAGACCATTATATATTATGTAAAAAAACAATACTTTGGAGAGAATTAATAAAATTGTGAGGATTCTTCACACATGTTTTGTTCTTTTGAGAATTTTGAACTTATTCAAAATATGAGTCTTGTTTAGTTCTTTGACTTATCAATCTAGGTTTTGAACCATCTAAATTGTGACGTCATTCATTCCATCTTTATATCAAGGTTCTTGATCTAGTGAGAAACGGGTCTAAGGTCATATATTTTAGGTTCTTCCTCATTTAGGGCAAGGGTTGAGGTCTTTAATTCCACTGATTCAAATAATTCGTTGGGACGATTTTTAGGCTAAATTAACTTGTTCGTGGGTTTTAGGGTTTTTATTCCCAACGGATTCACATCAGTAATATGAATCAAAATTAAACACTTGTTTAATGAATTCGCAAAAGCTAAAAATATGATTCAGGTAGATATAATCTGACGATTGTTACATATAATAGTTTTCTAAAGAGGAGCGAGTTTAAATTTGCATGAAATAATGAGTTCAGTATATTGATTGGTTGTACATGAGATGGTTATACCTTGTATAGCCCTAGCTTACTACTCGCTCATGGAACCATCAAAAGTAAAAGTAAAAGCTCACAATGTGAGTCATGTTCAATTACACTAAAGTTTGTCACCATGTCACGACTCTGGCAGCTATGAAGGGAGATGCTGCTGGAGACGAAGCAGGATCACATTGGATACAGTTTCCAGCCAGGCCAAGATTCAGCTGTTGGATGAACATACATTAATAGGGCCAGCCTACTATTGTTGGGACAACCCTCTCTCTCTCTCTCTCTCTCTCTCTCTCTCTCTCTCTCTCTCTCTCTCTCTCACAGATTTTAAGAAAAAAATTTAAAATGTATAATTTTAGAAATTTTGAACTACAATATTATTTCACTCTCTAAAAATTACAAATTCTAATCATTTGCTGTTGTATTCCTCCCTCATATGACTTCGCCCCTGAGGGCCCCTACTGCTTAGTTTTGGCCCGGCCCAAGTGGTTTGATCTTTTTGAAGGATTATGTGAGGCAACTCCCAAAAATTTTTTGCTAAAGAGAATTTTGCTCCTCTAAGTATTGGAGACTGAAATGACTCAACCCAAAAGTTTTTATGAAAATTTTAAAGTTTTTCTTTTCTTCTTAGAAATGTTGCCGGGAATTTGTGTAAAATATTCAAAAGTGCTTAGGAGAAAAAGCGTAGTTTTTGCAAGTTTGGCAGGTAAAAGTGTAATTTATAAAATCAAGAGGTGGAGTTCTATCGAAGGTGAGTTTGCTCCATAAATAAACTGTTCTACCGACTCAAACGGAAAACTAGTACTAATGCATCTGCTAGATCTTCGTCAATAGAAAGCTATGCAAAATGCTCGCCGAAAATGATCCCATGGAGAAAACTCTAATACTTAAATCAGAAAAAATAATAACAGAAGATATAACAGATCGAAAAGAGTCCTTATTTTTGTCATGTGATGTGTGTATTGAGTCTCCTCCTTGGTGGGTCGCCAGTATATATAGCATGACCGATCTCTTGTGTACTTATAGATATAAAATCCTTAATTATCATATGAAAAGATCATTAGAGTTTTTTTAAAATTAGAGGGATTATAATAAAAAATTTTTTAAAAATTTAGTATTTTCCGAGATTAAAGGAGGCTCAAGCTACCATGGAGATATCTTCCCTATGGGGTGAGATTATAGGAGATTCATATCTCGTGTGATCCTGATCTTGACTTGCTCGGCAGAGACTTGCTTGGTGGAAGATCATTCGATAGTGGCCAAGACATTTAACCGAGAGAGTTCGACCGAGCACCTGCTCGGTCGTCTCGAGTGTTTTCCGAATGGTCACTTCGCAATATATGAATTTTGCAATTGTAGTTTAATGGATTAAGTAATCTCTGAATTTTATAATTATGGGATGTTAGGTCCTCCATCATCAAATTCTAATTTCAAAATGTATCTTTATTTAAGAAATTCCATTGATATTTTTATATATTTTATGAAAACTACATTCAAATTATGTTAAAAAGTTTAAATCGACCAACAACTCGTAGATTTTCTCGGTTTTTGGAAAGTGTCAACTCACTCAGAAGGTTAGTATTAATCATCCTCTTTTTTGGTGAATTTTTGAATTTATATTATTTTTTATTATATGAGAATTAAATTTTGAATTTTAAGATTGAGAAAAAAGAATTATAATTATCAGATTATCTTTTTGGTGATATTTTTGAGTAAGAATTGACCAACCTCCCCGTTTGAATTTACATGTATTAAGCAATATTTTTTTATTTGCATATAAGTAGTTTATTTATATTTATATTTATACTTATATACTTGTCTTTCGAATATTCTTTCACTTTGTTATATGTTTTAGATAATAGTTGTTTTTTATATATAAATATCGATAATTATCGCCCAACTTCTAGGATAGAAATTGATTGTTGATACATAACCTGTGGGCTTGGCCATCAATTCCAATAATTTTGATATCTTTGATAATTTAAATTAGAAGCTATTTTATTTGAGATATTATGATTTTATAGTTTGACTACCTAATTATATTGTTAGTAATTAACCTTTTTCTATCTCACTTCTTTCTCTTGCAGGAAACTAAAATTCATATATTTGAGGCAGGGATGTGAAGAAACTTGCTAGTGGGGCTCTTTCACAAATAAATGTTTAGTCAGTCAATCTTGAGACCATCGACAGAGGCAATTTATAAAGTTGTACAGTGATTCAAATTCTACGTGAGAGTTTGAACTTTTATGATATTTGTACTCTTATGGACCCGATTGTTACTGTTAGTACGAGAGCCATGCAGGTTCCTGATCTTAGGTGGGTAGTCATTAAGTTTGAGAATACCTGGTTAATAAGCCTGTTAAGCAATTTTGGGAAAAGGGTGCAATCGCTTGATCCAACATTTCGCAATAGTTTTGCTAAATGTGTTTTCTAAATGTTACATATGCACCGGTAATTGATAAATATATCGATACTTATTGATACAGTTAGTTAAGGAGTTGGGTCCCATCCTTATGCTCGGATTTGATTAGACATGAAAATGAGAAAAAATCAATGTTAGAAGATCCGTCCCAACGAAACGGATTCTAAAATAATCGATCCAGATTTAGTCGGGATAAATTCTCAAATACTAAGCGATGATCAGAAAAAAAAAAAAAAAGTAATCAATAAATATGATGGAAGATATCAATGAAGTTGACACATCGGTTAAGCCACAGCCTAAACTTCAAGAGGACGGGTCTAGGAAAGATAATGGAAGAAATAGTGAGCTACATGATAGAAACTCTAAAGCTAATGATATTAGCCTTATAGAGCTATTGGGTGCACAAACGCCTAAAATTATCTTTTTTTTTTTTTTGGGTATAAAAAGAAAAAAGTTTGCTAAGTGTTTAAATATAGGTCTAACAAATATAAGTTAATGTTTAAATAAAACATTTTGGATCTTATAAACTCATTTATCTTATTTTCATAATAAGTTGGTAAGTGTTTAAATAAAATAAGATAAAATAGTTTGCTCAAAAGATATTATTTGAACTTATAAATTATTATTATGATTGGTAAAAATGAATTTTTATGAATTTTTTGGTATTAAAATGATTAAAAATGATAAAATATCATTAATATGATATAAATAATTATTTATCAATATTAATGAGTAAATATGAAATAATAAAATATTAATGAGCGTAAATTTAGTCGATTCATATTTCAAAATAAAAATAAAAAATAAAAAGAAAAGTCAAGCTTTGTTCAAGGTTTGATCACACAACACCATTTGAAATTATTTTGCAAAACTATATCTTTTTGAAAATATTTGTAAAAAAAATTTAAAGAAAATTTGAAATATTCACTTTCTTTTTAGAATTTGTTTAATGGTATTTTTGCAAAATATTTATAAATTTATGGGGAAAAAGTGCAATTCTTGAAAGTTTGGGGGGCAAAAGTATAATTTTGAAATATTATGGAGTGGCACTCTACATTCAAAATTTATTGTTTTATTTAAAAATACTAGGAGTAATTTTATATATCAACTCCTTTTTATTTGTTTTTGTAAGTATATTTAAGTACCAAATAGTATCCCTTTATTTGTACGTGAACAACATATAAATATATATATTTTTTATTACAACGAGATTTGAATATCAGATCATGAAATTAAAGAACGGAGATATAATCAACGGGCTGTCTCCTTGGAGATAGCATATATATATACAGAATATGTTTTCTCTTCGAGTAGTATTCAATTTTGTTAAATGTTTGAAATAATAGTAATTTTTAAAACGTGAATGTTTAAAACACTTGGCATATGATATTAGCACTGTCGTATAATTACACCTGGTCAAAATATTTCAAAAAAAAAATGGAGCAAATCTATTGTAATTAAAGAATTTGTAAAAGTATGGTTTTGTTAATTACTATATTGTTTATACCATTATTAAAAGATATTTAATGACAATATACTAAATCAAAATACTAAAAGTAGCACAGTTTTGTAAATTTAATTAATAAACTAATAACTATAAAAATGTTAAACGCTCAATACACAAAAGTTGTGTGTGTGTGTGTATGTGTGTGTGTGTGTACACGCGCACGTATATATGTATATATATGTGTGTATATATATATATTTTTTTGTTTTTACTATCGATATCCGAAATTTACTTAATTAATGCGGTTCGAGTATTATAGGGTCTATTTTAGGGGTTGACTTTTTTAAATCTTTTTTCGTCATTTCTAAAAGTCGAATTTAAAATATCTGATTAAGGGGATAGAGTGTCTGCCTACTAAATATAAAAGAGTTTGCTTGTATGTGTGTGTGTGTGTGTGTGAATGGGAAAAGTATGGTTCAAAGGAAAAAGAAAGAAAAAAGATAGAGGACAAGGAAAAAAAATATATGGCAAATGATTAACAAAGGACAAGGAAAAGATAATAATTAATAATAAAATGTATTCCTCACATAAAACACAAAATAAAAATAAAACACTAGTAATTTCATGGATGTAGACAAATAAAATCACTAAATAATTTAAAAGAAACAAAAATACTTACATAATCCTTGTAATATGAAAAACCAAATTATTTTTGCTAAAAATAAAATGTGTTTTGTGTCTTTAACAATATGAATTCACTTAAATAAAATAGCTAAATTATTTACTAACTATTAAATATATTTCACACAAAGCACAAAAAAGTTAAAAATTATAACAATAGGGAAAAATCTGGTGCAATATGTTACCATCATTTTTAATAATAGATTCAAAATATCTAAAACATTCATTTGTTAAGATATTTTTATATTATTATTAATATGCTTTTATTTCCAATTTGAATTGGGGCTTTTTGATTTAAAAAAATATAAATCGTAGAATATTTAAATTACCATGATAAATTCCTATTTTTTGCATTTTGTTAGATTTTTGTGCCGGTTGATTAAAAATTTCTTTTTGTTTTATTCTGATTAAACTAATGAAATAATCTTTTAAGATTTAATTAACATAAATGCGGATAATTACCACTGATTTGGTAGTTTGGTCGATCAGATTAAATAATACAAAAATTCAATTAATGAGAAAAGAGAATGTTTGCCCCAAGCTCTTAGAAGAACTCAAGAATCTCTCTTCTCTCAAGAGAGAGAAAATAAAAAATAAATAAATAACACTTTTTGGGGTCCAAGCCCAATCCTCTGACTGGCCTACGCCAGGGCTTTCAAAGGGAAAGTTCGGGCTAGTACTGGACTTGATATTTGGGCTTAAGACCAACCCGGCCCAAAATGGTGAGTAGGCCAGGAAGCCCGTGGTCCGTGGCCCGTGCCCATTGAGCATTTACCAAAGTTGCCATCAACATCCATTAATTTCTATCAATTTTCTGCCTTAAGAAAATTAATTTTCCCATTAATCTCATAAATTATCTTTCTTCCTTGTTACCAATTTTTGGGGTTGAAGCTTAGGTAGGAAATATTGATAGAAATTATATCAACAAATAGTTGGTACAATAGTTAAATCGTTTTGTCTTTTAACCATAATCATGAGTTCGACTTGCGATTTGGGTATAGAATCGATTATATTCGGAAACTCTTATCCCCTAAAAGGAATTTCAGTCAAGTCAACCTGAATTAATTGAGACGAAATTTCAGATAAAGAATGGTGGATCGAGTCCAAAAAGACACAAAAAAAAATATATTGATAGAGATTTGCATTGAAAATATACATGTGGGGTCAACAATCTCGGTTATAGGAAACTTGTTAACAAAACAACCGAGGATTCTAATTAATATATGTTGTCATCATAAAGGTATTTCCTTCATGGATAATCCTTCCTGGCCTGTTCTTTGAACTAGACTGAGCACAGATTGACAAAGAAAACTGAGAACACAAGCTAACATTTGATACACACAGGCTATCAAAGACCATCATACATAGCCTCTGTGTCTTTTTTTTTTTAAATAGCGGCTTCTAGATTTAAGATTACACAATAGTGACTGACCCTCCCTATAATAAATTGGAGATTTTAGGCCGTCCTATCTGCTCAGGTAACCTGATAAGGCCGTCCTATCTGGTCTTTAAAGGAAGGTAACCTGATAAAACTTACATGATCTTCGAGCTTTCAACATATGAAAGCTGAGGACAGATGACTTGTCAAGGAGCTATAGGGTTGGAGAGCTTTTAAGGACACAATGAAGAACGCTTCACCAAGGCTCAACGCTGATTGGGGTCGAACCACAATCCGTGGGAACTTGAATGCATCATTAGATCGGGCCACCAAATGCCTTGGACGCTTCCTCATGATTTCACCAGCTGCAGTCATTGGTTCCTAATGCTCTTCTATAAACCTGCTTGGTAATAGTTGAACCACATAAGTCAACACATTCTTTTTGGCCGTCAAATAAGTCACCATTTTTCTAGTATACTCAGATCTAACAAAGTG
This sequence comes from Dillenia suffruticosa, assembly GCA_033439265.1. NCBI lineage: Eukaryota > Viridiplantae > Streptophyta > Magnoliopsida > Dilleniales > Dilleniaceae > Dillenia > Dillenia suffruticosa. The sequence continues at coordinate 13,087,741 of JAVTVX010000011.1, read as the reverse complement.
TTTTATCTTTTTAGTTTTCAACCTCTTGAATGGAGGGATTGTTATTTTTTTGTACTCCGCCTCAACAAAATCCCATTGATTGTACCAAGGGTTCGACCAAAATTTGATTGCTTGAATCAAAAATTCGATCAAGTTCATATTTGTGATCAAACATTATAAAGTTTTTCTTGCCTTTCAGATCCGTCATTCTGCTTAGGATGTTACTAGTCACCTGGCTTGGGCTAAATTTGTTCAGGCTTGTACCTATTTTTTTGTACTTGTTTTCCAAATGGGCAAACAGCCTTCAGAATTTCACAAATTCAAGCAAGACTCCTAAGTAATCAATGACCACACTATAGGGAGAAGCAGACATGTTTATAAACAACCAATCCTACATGGTCCGGGAAATCAAAGCACCAAAATGTTAAAAAGCATTTTCCAAACTTAAATTAAGCTCAAAATATGAAACGGGGGAATGGAACACTAGTTTGATTTAGTGTAGAGGCGAATGCCAACTGCCACACCCAAGATTGCTAAAGGAACTAGAAACTGGAGGAGCTTGATGATGAACTCCGCGGTCTTGTCCTGGTTATAATGAGGCTGCTTTGGAGGTGTGTACTGTTTCTTCTTGGGAATAGTTGCCGTATCTATGTCCCCAACGTAGAATTCATCCATCATCGCTTTTGCAGAAGTACTATGGCCAACATCCTCAAAATCATCTGTTGCGTCTTTTCCTGCAATAAAAAAGGTACCAGAATAAAACGCGGGAAAACACAATGAGAGGTCATAGAAAGCAAACAATAAGCCTCCACTCAATGGAAATTCAATTTAAAATGCTTTAGGGTGATGACCTGTGGCTGACAGTAACACCTCATCACCACCAGGGTGGTCATCCAAGAACTTTGTCACATTATAAACCTGTTCCAACAAACCAAATTGCATTGAAAGCATTAACATGGCCTGTAACACGAGAAGGCTATGTGGAGAACTCCAAGAAAATGGGGGCAAAATCCAAAATCTTAAGTGAAAATAGTGTCTAAAAGATTTCACACTTTCCACTGAACTTTCTAAAGTTACCACGGGAGACAAATTGTTCCTTCTATGGAGGTACACAGCTGCTGTGGCGGCAGGCCAAACCATTTCTAAAAAGATGCAAATATGCTTAAAGCATTTGGTCCTTGAAGAGTTGTAACCATGTGAAAGCCCTTAATTGTCCAAATCCAGATCTAAACAGCGCCACTGAACTACAATGCATGATTGAACCAATGGCTGCCATTGTGACCTCCATGAGCGCTAATGCCCGAAGGGTACCCTCTCACCTTAATCGGACAACTAATGCCTGAAGAAGCCAATATGGAACACGTCATAATGCTCATAGTGCTGCAATTACTTTGTTGTTTGTGATGATCACAAATCTCATACATTATATATACTTCTATTGCAAATTTGATATAGACCTCCATGAACGCTTGGCCTTAGCTCTAACCAACAGAAGACCTCCATGAACTCTCTGGACCAAGTCTACATTTACCCTTTTCAGTGCTATAATCACATTTCATCATCTCCAAAAAGGATAACACATTTGTATGTCAGGATATCTTACCAGCTGCACAGTACTAACGTATCATCGTCAGATTTCTAATTGCGGAAACAGGTGTAACCTTAACATATATTAAATCCACGGCCAGCCCTAACATTCTCATGTGAAGTTTAAAACATGGGTGAGGTCTCTGCAGCTTACCAAGTATAAGCATATAATTCCTTTTTGCTTGGGGGTTTTTTCTTCATAACCTTATTCTAGAGTGACAATGAGTTTGTCATAATTTCAGAAGTCGGAGTGATTATTATCCCCATCAAAACCTAAATTCATGTTCCCCAATAAGTTGAAAATTCTAATCGAATTTTTGGGTATGTAGCTAATACCAAGTACTTTTAGGACAAGGCTTTGTTGACTTGATGAATATTCTTACTTCAAACATACACGTGAACATAAAGCTTAAACTATCAGTATGTAAAGGATGAAATTTATCATTCTTTTACTTTCCCTGTGACTTCTATCTTATGCTACTTGGGAAAATGCTGGAAATACAAACATCCAATTTAGTCATCAAGCATTTGGAAAGTGTCAGAGGAGTCCAAGAAGCACTTTGTTGAAATTATAAAAAGTCGTAATCAAATTTTAAAAAATATATATAATAATAATTATAGATGGAGAGAGTAGTAATATTGCATGAAGTGGCTTAATCATAGAGTTGTCCTTCCAAATCAAACTAAGAAGAGAGAGAGAGAGAGCTAATTTTTGCACTAAAAGTATCCCAGATATGTAATAAGCACTACAAAGGGTAACCAAGAATAACATAAAACTTGGATCTTAGATGGACAACTCACAAGAAAAGAGCAACATTCTCACATAATGTAATTCAAAGCAGAGTAGAGTACCTTGCCATCAATTATAAGCCAACAGTCCTTAGGACTATTGTGCTCCGAAACTTCAGCCAAAGTAAACACCTTTCCATCAACACCCATTTCCCTTTTGCTTCACCTTTGCTTATCTGACACTAAGAAATAAGAGGAGAGACAAGACAGATCATGGGAAATGGGATTGTGTTCAAAGCCTTGATGACACAACAACAACCACCGAGATGAGCGTATTTAAGTGAGTGGAGAGGTAGAGAAGAAAAGGGCCACAAGTACATAAAAAGAAAAGAAGATGGCCCTTTTTATGAAGAAGAAGAAAAATGTTTTATTGGTGAGAAGTTAATTATGTGTTGTGTTGGGAATGGGATATATTAGGTGGGAGTGGCTAGGTGAGCTTAGTTGGTGTTTCTGGTAAGGAGGGCTATTGTTGTGTTGAAAAATTGAATTTGGTTGGTGAGATGAGAGCAAGATGGTTTGGAAGATGGAGCTTCACTCCTTAGTCTCACTTTGCCATTTTCATTTTTTTATTTGTTTATTCACCCACAGAAAAGGGTCAAATTTTACACCCACAGAAAGGCAACAACTTGGTGGCCCCCGGGTCGACTCTAGACCAAAGAGACGACGGTCATTTCCAAATTCTGACATTGGGAATCATGTAGAATTCAAATATAGTTGAAGATTTTTTTTTGTCATAGTTGAACTACTAAGATCTTGAACATCCTTGAACTCAGGTCCCCAGCTTAAACGTACTGTACTCGGGACATTTTGGCGTGGTGTTTTGAGCTCAACTTCTCGTTATTTTATAATATTCTATATGTAATATTTTTTAATTAAAATAAATATTTTTATTAAAAATAAATAATTTTATTAAAAATATAAAATTTTATAAATAAAAATCATTTTGTTGTATGAAAAGAGTTAAATGGTCATTAGAATGATAATTTCTTATACTGAAAAGCAACGCAATTTCTTATATTGAAAAGTTACCCTTGCTTTTAACGGAACTAGCCTCAAGTTAGCTTGCGGTGAGACGTGTATCAAAATAACATTAAAAAAGAAAAAAATTTAAAATAACCCAAACGAAAAAAAATTTTTCAAAATAACCCAAATTTGTCACGAATTGAAATCGCGACGGTATTTGTTGCGGGTTCAACCCACGACAAAGCCACGCGTCAGCCGGAAGGCATTCCGCGTTTTGAAAACGCGGAATGGTGGCTATTCCGCATTTCCAAAACGCAAAAATGGCTTTTCCGCGTTTTGGAAACGCGGAAAGCTAATTTTATTTTTTAATTAATAACGTTATTAATTAGGTTTTAATGAGATTAATTAATTTAATAAATATTAAATATATAGTTAATATAAATTAATATGAAATTAGTTGATTAAATATAGAGATTCAATTTAAATTTTATTGTATATAGATTAAATTTAATTTAATAAATAATATTATTATATGTATTTAATTTATTCATACAGATATTTTTTTTCTTTATTCCTAATTTACTCCTTTTGTTTCTCAATCTCTCTAAATAGATATATTTATGAATATATTTATTATATGTATTTAAAATTCCAATTTATAAGTATATGTGTTTTAATTATAAATGAAAATAAAAGTCTAGAGAGAGATTATACGACTCAAAATTGTGTATTATAATGATTAAAAAAAATCAGGCTAGTTTGCCTTTATAATTTTATGAAAATTCTCAAAATTAAAAAATAATCCTAACAATTTTTAAAAATTACAAAACAGTCACAAAGAATTCCCATAATTACAAACAATTGTAACATTACAAAATGTTCGTATTAGTATCTAAAAATAAATTACCATATCTGTAATTATTCTATATATATATAAAAAAAATAAATTAAACATTTTATAAATATTCAACAAACATAAAAAAAATTTAACAATTTAAAATTAAATCAATTAATAAAACAATAAATACTATATTCATTAAAATTTTATATTACTAAAAAAAAATTATTACCATATTATCTTTTATTATAATAAACATTAAAATTAAATTAAAACCCTAAACTCATTTTATATTTATAATACTAATTTTAATAATGGAATGATAAAAATAAATTTACAATTTCATAAAATTACTAATTTTAATAATTTTAATATTTAGAATTAAATTACTAAATATTAACTAAAATCATTTATTAAATAATTTTATAATAAAAATTTTAAATTATTAATAAAAAATGTTACATGTTTTTAATATTTACTAATACTTTTATATTAAACTAAAAGTATTAATATATCATACCATTTACACGTTAATACATTTTAAATTTAAATATAATCGTTTAATTTAAAATATTTTAATGTAAATATTTTTAAATATCAACATTAATATTTAATCAAAGTTTTAAATTTATTTAAGTAATTAAAATATGGTTACTTAAAAATATTTAAATATAGTCATTTATTTTAAAATTTAAAATTTATAATATTTTAAAAGTATTTTAAAAGTATTAATTTATAATCTTTTAAAATATTTTTAAAGTATTTTCAAATATTTAATTTATAAATTTAATTTATAATTTATAGATATTTATTTTATAATATTTTATAAGTATTATTATAGTCATTTATTTTAAAATTTTTTAATTTAATTTATAATATTTTAATATAAATATAGTCATTTCAAATAATTTAAACTACAAAATTTATAATAATTAATAGTTTAATATAACTATTACTATTTTTTATTTAAAAATACCAATATTTTAATGTAATTTTATAAAAATACAATGAACATCTAATAATAATAATATTATTTATTAAATTAAATTTAATCTATATACAATAAAATTTAAATTGAATCTCTATATTTAATCAACTAATTTCATATTAATTTATATTAACTACATATTTAATATTTATTAAATTAATTAATCTTACTAAAACCTAATTAATAACATTATTAATTTTAAAAAAAAAATTAGCTTTTCGCGTCTCCAAAACACGGAATTCCAAAACTCGGAAAAGCCATTTCCGCGTTTTGGAAACGCGGAATAGCCACCATTCCGCCTTTTCAAAACGCGGAATGCCTTCCGACTGACTCGTGGCTTTGTCGCGGGTTGAACCCGCGACAAATACCGTCGCGGTTTCAACCCGCGACAAATTTGGGTTATTTTGGGAAATTTTTTTCTGCTTAGGTTATTTAAAATTTTTTTTTTAATATTATTTTGGTACATGTCTCAGCTTCCGACCTCCTCAATGGTAAAGGTGAAATTTCTTTTACCCATGCTAAATGAAAATTATTTTTAGTTAGGGATGCAAAGATGTTTTTAATTAGGAATGGAAAAGTATTTTTCCTTTTAGCTATTGATGCCAAGAGAATTTAGACGAAAGCACTATCGACTACCGGCAAACCTCCCCATTTCTCTTTCATCATTTCTTTTTCTTTTTCTTTTTTTCCGTTTCTCTCTCTCGTTGCAAACCTCCCTCTCTGTTTTCTCTTTCTTTTGCTCTCTTTCTATTTTTCTTGTCTCCCATTATTTCATCCCTCGTTTCTTTTTCTTTCACTTTCTCTTCTTTCCTTTTTCTCACTTTTCATTCTCAGTAGCCTCCGACTCCCTATTCTATTCCTTTTTCTTGTTATCTAATGATCATGAAATTAATAAAAATAAATACATTTATAAAAATTCAAATATTATATCTCAAAGAGAATATTTGAACAATAACTCTTTATCACTCGGATGTTCATACAAGGATCTGTATCTTTTTTTTCTCTTTCCATATATTGTTTTTCCTCTTTTTTTTTCTCTCACTTCACAGTTAATTTTCTCATTTTTTTTTCCTTTTTTTCTTTTTTTTATTCACATTTTAATATCTTCTTTTGCTTATCTTGATTGATTATCTACAATCTGATAGAGATATCACAATTAATTGTCAATGATTGTACTCCCTTACCAACATTTGTTGGCGTAGGTAGAATAGGTATTTTCGTTCCTTAATTAACTCGGAAATTCGACTCCTTCTGAATACAGAAAAAATAATATTTGAAAACCCGCTCTCACAAAGTGGGCCTTACAGTGTTCGATCCAAATTAATAGGGACGAAAATCCAATACCGGATGATGGTCAAGTCATAATATCAAAAAAAATGATTGTACTCCCTTTGACAAATTGGGCCACTTCTTGGATTGAGCTTGACTTGATTTTTGACACATTGGATCTTGAAATGTCTGGACTATGTTGGAGAGATGCAGCCCAAGTTTCAATGGATTAGACCCCGAGTGTTTTGTACATTTTCCTTGGTCGTCATGGACTTCTCTTGGCTCATCTTGGGCGTTGTAATGCTTGCACAATGACTAAAATACAGTCCAATATTTCAAATGTTCGATATTGAATTGTTGAGCCACTACTATCCAGGCGGCTAAAATAGGGCCTGGGTCTGGTCAGATTGGATCAGAACCCAGAGTATTCTTGGACCAGATATTCTAGCCACTTCTAAGCTATATTGCAACTTCTTCTTGGGCTATAAATTAGGCTCTCTCTTGAATTGAGACTGGACCTTCAATTGAACATGATCTTGGATCTTGAAGAGCTTAAGTTGGGCTGAACAACAAGTGTGCAGGACCTTCTAAACTTGGGTTATGATTAGGCCTCTTATTTCGGTACAACACTTTACCGATTTCTTTTTTTTGGTACAAACACTTTATCAATTTCTCTTTCTTTCTAACACTCCCTCTTTTTTTTTTTTTTTTTTTTTTGGTGAAGAGGGAAAGAAACAAAGCAAAACAACACAGCCCAAGGGCTTACCGGGCCTGGGAAGACAAACTTCGTGGCCCAAGAGGTGCCCGTAGCATCGAACTGCAGGCATTTCATCACTTCGAAGGTAGGATTGACACAAACGTGCATGCCAAGATCTGTACTAAGACCTAATTTTGCAAGCTTGTCCGCACTTTGGTTGGCTTCTCTGTAGATGTGGTTGATCAAGGCTACACCTAGGACATTCATGGTGTCTCTGCAATCAAGGATCATGCTCTTCTATGGATGATTCTCCCCAACGCCCTTGTTGATGGCATTGACCACTGTCATAGAGTCGCTCTCCACCAACAAAGGCCCTGGTTGCTCTCTTTTAGCTATCAGCAATCCTATTGTCAATCCCCAGAGCTCAGTAAGGTCTCCCTGCACTATGCCCACATTAAGCCAGAAGCCCAATAACCACTCTCCCCGACTGTTCCTGAACACACCACCAGCAGCCGCGTTCCCTGTCCTCCGTATGACAGCACCATCTACATTGTGTTTAACCACATCCGCAGGGGGTGTCTCCGGCTGATGAGTAAAGTTTCCTTCCTTTTGATGGCCTTGTAGGTGAGGTTATCTATCCCTCTCACCATGCTCAGGATTTTGTTAACAATCGATATTGGCGGCTCCAGCTTTCTTTAGTGGATCAAGGAACACCTTCTCTTCCAAATGCTCCAAACTGTGATCAGGAAGGTGCTGCCCTCTTCGTCTAACTCAAGGCAATATTTTCGATCTGAGCCCTTCCTTAGCCGGTCAGAGATGCTGTCCTCCCAGAAGTTCTTTATCTTGACTATGTCGTGCGCCAATTTTAGCCAAATGCCTTTGGCGTGTCTGCAGTCTCTGAGGGCGTGAGCTGCTGACTCATCCTCCTCTTTACATATGGGACACAATCTTTCCTGGATGATGCTCCTTCTATTAAGCTCTACATTAGTCAAAATTTTCTCTCTAGCTTCCATCCAAATGAAAATCTTGACTCTTTCAGGGCAATTCCTCTTCCATACCAACCCCAGTCATCCCTTCCCGGAAATTAGTTTAGAGGCAGTCTTTTTTGGATCCAATATGCTGAAGCAACTGAAAAGTCTCCATCTTTCCTCTCCTTCCAGAAGATCGTATCTTCAGTGCGTCTGGTCCTAGGTATCATCATCACTCTAATTTCCTCCACTATCTCCGTGAGGAGGACAGCTATCAAATCTTCATGCTTCCACTAATCATTTTCATTCCAAAAATGGCTGACTTTGGTACTGGTAGTGCAGAGGGCACGAGGGATTATGGCTTTGTTAATCAGATCTTCCTTACCAACCCACTTGTCAGTCCAAAAACTAATGGTCCTGCCATCCCCAATTCTCCAACTTAGACCTTGCTTGAGGCACTCTCTGCTACTGCAAATGCCACGCCAAACAGCTGAGGTGCTTCCCTTCTTCTCATACTCCAATAGGTTCCTACCCTTAAGGTATTTATGTTTCAGCACTTTGCCCCCACAATGCATCTTCGTTTTGCAACATTTTCCACCCCAATTTCGCTATTAAGGCTATGTTGTTTTCTCTCATGCACCTAATCCCTAAACCATCTTCCCTTTTGTTCTTATAGACCCAATCCCATCTTACCAGATGGACTTTCCTCTTATCTTCATTGCTCCCCCAAAGGAAGTCCCTGTTGAGCTTGTCCAACTTCTTATAAGTGTGTTCTGAAAGCCAAGTTGACTGCATAGTATAGAGAGGGATGGCAGCAGTGATCGAACGAATTAGAGTTAGCCTCCCTACAGTGTTGAGTAGTTTGGCTTTCCAAGTTCTAAGTTTACTTTGGACTTTTTCAACCACTTGGTTATAGAAGTTTTTGTTGAGTTTGCTGTGGATAGTAGGGACTCCAAGGTAGCTTCATAGATCTTCAGTGAGCTGAAAATTGCAGCAGGCCACCAGGGAATCTTTTAGGTGCTTTGGAGCTTTATGCGAGATCCACAGCTTGGACTTGCTGGATTGACATGAAGTCCACTTTCTTCAAAAAACTCTCTTAGGCAACTGTGAATGTTGCTTAGATTCAAGTACTCCACTTTAGCGAACAATATCAGATCATATGCGAAGAAAAGGTGGGAAATGTTAGGCCCTCGCTTCGAGGTTTTGACAGCCTTCCATGCTCCCTTCTTGATTTTTTCCTAGATCATGCAATTGAGTCTTTCCATCACTAGAAGGAAGAGGTACGGAAAGAGGGGGTCGCTTTGCCTTAGGCCCTGACCAGCCTTAAAGGGCGGAAGAGTTTCTCTGTTCCAAATGATGGACGATCACCATTGGCTACTGCAAAAATGATGAGCTTCACTAAGCTTTTGGGCACATTGACCTCCAACAATATCTTTGTCAAGTATTCCCAATTGACACTATCATAGGCCTTCTTGAGGTCTATCTTAATGATCATCGAAGGTTGCTGGCTCTTGGATAAGCGATAGAGTGGATAACTTCTTAGAGCACCACAATTTTGTCAAGAGTACCTCGGCCCGGCAGGAAATTGTTTTGGTAGGGACCAATTATATCCTGCAATATAGCTCTAAGTCTAGCAACGATACATTTGCTAAGGATCTTGTAAGATGTGTTCAACAAACTAATAGGGCGGAAGTCAGATATCTCCTCCGGATTAGCCTTTTTTGGAATGAGAATCACGTGACCTCTCGCTATCACCAGATGAAAATAGCCGTCTCTCAGAGCTGCATTGACAAACTGACAGATTTTGTCTTTGACGGTGGGCCAAAATCTTTGATAAAAGATAGGTTAAATGCCATCAGACCGGGAGTTTTCAAGCCATTCATTGAGAAGACTGCTAACCGAACCTCTTCTTCATCAAAATGTCTATAGAGGAGCTCTTGATCTTCAGTGCTGATCTTGAGACTGAGGCTGACTCCGTTGTATTTCTCTCCTACCCTCTGACCTAATTAGAGCACTTTCTTGGGAAGGCATACACTTTTTCCTTTATCCTTGTTCCCTCCCATTTTCCTCATCTTTCCTCTACCTGATCTCCTTGTCGACAAATCGATGTTAAGCCCTTACATCTTTAAGCTGCGATCTGACCTGGGGCTGATCATGTACTCTTCCTCATCTGACTCCTGGGTCGCCTCGATTGTTGCTCCGTTGACTTCCTCCAAATGTTCGAACTAGTTTTGGTGAGTGGTTCTTTTCCTTTCTTTGTTCCTAAAATTGCCATATTTGTGTAATTTTTGTCTTCTTTGGACTATCATTCAAGGGTCGAGACCATCATCAGTCTTCGTTGTGAGTTTCGCCATGGGCTCTGTCGTGGTTGGCCCCCACTGTTGCCTAGCCCTCTGTTTTCCTCCATCCCCAACTCCTTGCAATGGCTTCCCAAATTCAAATTTAGCTGTTTGCATTCCTCCTTTTTGTGACCTATTTTGCCGCACCCAAAGCAAACTGTGTGCAGACCTTCGTACTCTATTTGCTGGATCCTTGATACCAAGGCCTTTTCTAGGTCAATCTTGACACAGACCCTAACATACCTTCCTCTTAAAGCATTCATTGTGTTTGCGTTCACCTTCACTTGTTTCCCTATAGCTTTCCCAATTTCCAGGAGAATACTCTCGTTGAAGAATTCAATAGGCAAGTGAGGGAGTCTCACCCATACTGCAGTGAATTTTATCTTTTCGTCTTCAAGGGTGAACCATGGTTGCCATATCCTCACAGTGAGGTAGTGGTCATGCATGAGCCAAGGGCCATCTGTTAAGACATGGTAGTAGTCTTGTCTATTGGTGAATTTGGCTAGGAAAAATCATTTGCCTAGATTAAGGAGCTCGAGACTACCCTCTAGTCTCCACATGTGAGTAACCTTCGTATGCATTAGGTGATAACCTATGTCTTTGCCCAAAAGTTTGATTATTAGGGTCTGTTTCCATGGCTTCCACAGGTCCCTCAGAGTGTCATTTGGGACTCTTTGGAGCCGAAATTTGAAAAAAAGATCTTCACCTCCCTTTCTCGAAATTCTAGAGTTCTCCCCCTTTATTGAAATTTATTGGTTCTTATTCCCTTGCTTTGAGCTTTCCTTCCCATTGAATTGACATGGGAGATTGCTTGATTGATACAGAGTAAGTCAAAAGCCTGCAACTGTTCTTGAATCTGCAAAGTAAAAATTATCTTCTGTCAATATCATATTTTTTTATGTGTATATTCGATTAGTTATAAAAATATATATTTTTTCTCAAAAAACTTTAAACCAAGATCGAACCTAGATTATTAATCAAAGCTTGACATGTTTGGACTGCTTTAAAATGCCTTCAAGAACCACCATGCTTAATTGCTCCTGAGAATTTTGGCTAGATTGGGCATAATCTTCCAAAACAGGCAAGTGCTGGATTCTTCTCAAAGGTGTGAGTAGCATAAAGAGGCTTCTAGTAGCCAATTTTCAGCACTGCATTTTTCGGCCATATGTAGAGAAAGATTGGCCTCATTTTTTTGATCACTTGCTGTATGCCTTTATTGCCACTAGTTGTGCCTTTTCTAAATCTTGAAAGCAAGAGCGATTGAAACTCAGGCTATTCTAGAGAGACAACTTTTCTAGAGTACCTTTAAGAACTGATATGAATGCTACCTTTCTGTCTAACATGGGAAAAGATTGTCTCCACATCTGGTATCTTAGGCAGGATATAAACTGCTCTACTTGGCCATTGAATGCTTATGAAAATACACAAGATAGAACCTACTCTGATATCATGTAGAAATTTTGAATATTTTGAATAAAAGTGATTAAAAATGAAGAGAATTTTTTTAATCAATAAATGTATAAAGAGAGAAAGTGGGACTTTTGCCCAAGAGCAAGAGATGGACTGACTAATTTATGTAAGAAAATTATATAGAAGAAGTGTGAGTTTACTGCCCTTTTACATGTAAGAAATATAGAGAAATTGAGAAAATTGTTCCACTCTAGAAAGAAAATTATTCTCTAGGCTTTCTCAATTTTTCTCCATGCCTTTATAATGCTATCTAATCACTCAATACATTTTCAATTCTTCTCTGACTCTCAGCATTTCAAATGAGAAGAGAAGACAGTATTTATAAGAAAAAGTGGCCAACTAGCCGGAAAAGAGGGAGAGGAAGAGAATTAGCTGTTGGAAAGTTCTATTTTTTTTGTACAACGATTTGAACCTGAAATCACCAAATTGAATGAGAGAGTTTGTATTATTAGGCTATCCCCTTGGGGACAATGCTATTCTTTTCTACATGTTGAAATATTTCCACCCAATCTTGACAAATTGGGCCATTTTTTGAGCTGGGTTTGGCTTGATTTTGGGCTCCCTTTGACACTTATGGGATCTAAAAGTGTCTAGGCTATGCTGGAGAGAATGCAGCTCCCCACACCAAATTGGACTGGTAGAAAGGACTCTAGCACCCTACACCAAGAACCGAGATTCAAGTCTTAGAAGTGACAAAAACGACATTAGGAGAGCTCCCTCCCAATTGAGACCCGACAGCAGCTCGGCCGAGATTAGTCGGAGTAAAGGTCCGGATACTCGGTGGTGGACCAAGTCAAAGGGACCAAAAAAATGGAGAGAATGCAGCTCAATATTTCAATGGATTAGGCCCCGACTGCTCTGGATATTTTCTTAAACTGTTTTGGACTTCTTCTGGGCTATGTTCTGAACTTCTATTTAGGTTATTTTAGGTCTTGTGATACTTGCACAATGCTGGAAATGCAGTAGGTTCAAATGCTCAACATTGAATTTGTTGAGCCATTGGTGTCCAGGTGGTTAGAACAGTGTTTGGGTTTGAGCCAGATTAGACTAAAACTTAGAGCATTCCTAGGCTTGATATTCTGGCCACTTCTAGACCAAATTGCTGCTTTCTCTTTGATCATGACTTGGGCTCTCTTTTGAGCTAAGATTGTGTCTTCAATAGCGGTTGATCTTGAACTTTGAAGAGCTTGAGTTAGATAGAATATGATGCATATGGGACATCCCAAGACTTGGGATATGATCAAGCCTCTTCTGTCTAGACAACACCTTATCAATTTATTTCTGATTTCCAACAAGTGTTAGAGATTGAATGTAAAAAGTATATATTTGATGATTGTACATATTAATATTACAGGGATTAAACAGGAGTTGATCTCTTTTGATATATTTTCCTTTCATGAACTCAATCATCCTCTATAAATAAAATGTATATAATAAAGTCATTTATAAACACTAAGTGTAACCATAGAAGAATAATAAAAACCATAGTAGCAAATTCTTTTATAGCAAACGCAGAATCAAGATCATAGTGTGATATGGGTGTCTCCTTCATTCTCCTACCCTCTTTCTTGCCACGAAAGAGAGAGTCTTTGTTTCTTATCTTTTGCCCCATGTTGAGACTTAGAATATAATAATAAAAAAAGTTCAATTGTGATTTCTATCGACCACTGTTACCAAGGATTGTTGATGCATTAGAAATAAGGAACTGAGCTGAGTAACAAGGAGGGAAGGCTACTAACTAGCTAAGGGGTTAACAAATGGCACAGGTAGCTGAGCTGCCGAAGGAAAAGTTGAAGTGGCAGCTAAAGTGGCAGTCAAGTTACAGCCGAAGTGGCAGTCAAGTTGGAAGATAAAGAAGCTAAGCCGGTTGTTAGAGTTAGTTGTTAGTTGTAGTTGTTAAAGTTAGTTAGGACAGTTAGTGAATCAAGAATAGAAAAAGGAGAGAAAGGAAAGCAGAGTTTCTCGTTCAGTATATTTTCCAACTTCTTCTCTTCCTTCTCTCTCGTTCTCTCTCTCTCTCTCTCTGTAATCTGTAATTCTTCTTGTATTCAATAAAGTTCTGCAATCTTCAATGGTATTTTGTTCTTGGTTCAAGGTTCGATTGGTTTCTTAATTTCATTCCAATCCCACTTGAGCTAGCAGTGAGTTCTTCTTCTTTCTGCATCAATTGGTATCAGAGCTAGGTTGTTTCACCATGGCAGAAGGAACTCAATCTCAAGATTTGAGCAGAAAACTGGAAGACACAATGAAGGCTTTGTTCAAGGAGCATAAAGAGGCTCTTGATAAAGAAATGGATGCTCTCAGATCTTTCTTCTTGGAGAGTCATTCAAGAAGCAACAACCATTCTCTACAGCAGTCAGGACAGGGATCAATTCATGGAACAGGAGGTAACGGTGGTGCAGCAGCTACAAGACTCTCAAGATTAGACTTTCCTAGGTTTTAAGGTGATGACTTTAAAGGTTGGTTATACAAGTGTGAGCAATTTTTTGAAGTTGATGAAACGCCCTCTGAGACTAAGGTGAAGCTAGTAGCTATGCACTTGGAAAGCAGGGCTCTTCAATGGAACCAAGTGTATATGAAGTCCAGGTACACTCGTGAGCTACCTAATTGGGAGGAGTATGTGAGGAATTTGGCTAACAGATTTGGAAACACCATGTATGATGACCCTATGGGAGAATTAATGTGTCACGCCCCGAACCAGAGTCGTGAGCAGCCATCCGTTGCCCTGAATGCCGACTATATATTTTACAAAAAATCGGGCAGAATCTCTCCATAAATCGGAGGTCTTCCATGTATAAATAAATCTGTTTAAAACTGTATAATTTAAAATCATCCTATAAATAAAATAAAATGGTCATCCCGACCTCACAACAACCCACCAACCATAGCAGACATCCAGACCAACGCCAGACTAAGTAAATTACCAATAATCCTAACTATAGACCTCTACTGTCATGCCCAACTAGAGTATGAGCAACCGCCACACTGAACGGGTCTAAGTTTTATACAATTTATAATCAATTTTCTCAAGTTGATATTCAAATACTACAATTTGCCTCAATACAAATGAAATATGAGAGTTTCGCAAATAAATATACATAAATTATGCAGTCAATCCCATAATAAATACACAGTCAACTACGGAGCTTAAAGTCAAGACCTCAAGGTCAAGACCTCATAGAGTCGAAAATAAGGTGCGAAACTCATATCTCAACTTAATTTAAATCTTACCGTAAAAAAACACTCAAATCCGCCAACGAGTTACCAAATTCTCTAGAGCCCGAAATATCGCTCTAATACAATAATCCTGTCTGAGGAGGGAAAGAAGAGGGGTGAGTATCATGGAAGATACCCAGTGAGTGAGGGGATTAATCTCAAGTACTAATAGAATATGTGAACATTGGAGTGTCAAATGATATCATTTATAACCAATAATTCAAATTTTACAGTAAATCATGATATATTTGCTAAAATGAACTCATTTAATCATTCACACGATAACATACATATATGCATCTATTTAAAATCAAGTAGATCATAGAGTAAACCGAAAGAATTTTGGCAAAGGTCAACCATGACCAAGAACATGCGTATCGGGGGTTTTATTATGTATAAAGTTCAAAAGTCACTCTCTACCCCAACGTTGGTCATGAGTTCGCTGGGGTTCGCTCATTATCGTGTATAGGACCCCGTCCGCTACTAGACGGTGGCGTCACACACGTCCTCCCCTTTATATAGGTTCAACTGGCGGCGTCTATAGCTATTAGATATATGACATTTGCGGATACCTCCTATAGAAGCGTGTCCGGGCAACCCGTGCCTCTACAAACGCCTTTCGTAACTACGGAATTTATCAAATAATGCCATATCATTATATCATCTCAAGCTAGTAGGCATCCAACCCGCATAGCCAAATCATCATATCATATCCTCAAAACAATTCAAATCCGTGTGCTAATATATTTTTTCGAAATCATTTAAATTCAATAAACCAATGTAATAGTGGAATAGAAAATATTTCATTTCTCAAATCATAGCACAATTTCATTTCATTTCAAACATGGAAACATAATCGTAGAAAACATAAGCACGACACTCCAATAATCACAAAACAGATTTGAATTTCAATTCTATACGTTGAGACAATGCATATCAAAAGCATATTTTATTAAAAACACGATAAAATCAGGTTTCACTATTTCATGCAAATGATTAGGGTCTCACTCACATTTTAGGGAGGGTAGTCACTCTCTATTTCCAAAATCAAATCAAATCGACTTCTCGAATCTCCAAGAAAGTCAACCGAATCAGATTATCATAATTGTCATCAAATTTCCAATTATTCTTAGGGTTTATCATCTTCCTAAGTTTATATAAATCTTAATTCCTCAATTTATAAATATATACCAATGTCATCAATTTCATTCCATTTATAAGTGAATAACCAAATCAAAATCAAGTAAATTCAAATCTAAAACCGTTCAAAATCGAAAACAAGTTTAAAATACATAACTTTCCTACAAATTAGAAAAATTTTTGAAAAATCATACACTTTTCAATTCTCCTTCAATTTCTTCAAACCAAATGTCATTTCAAAGGTATTAAAACCTAAATTTGATAAAATTTATTTCAAATGTTGAAGAGATTCTATTTCTCTTACCTAGGGTTTTCTCGGAACGCAGATTTTCGTCCGAATGTCTCCTCGACCACTCCAAAATCTGCAATGCTCCCTATCAAGACAAGGTTTATTAGCCAGGTTATAAATACTTAGAATTGGATCAAAACACTAAGTCAGTTACTTGCGTAGAGGTTCGTGGGCTCGCGAGTCGGTAGGCTAGTGGGCTTACGGGCTGCAGTGGGCTCGCGGGTCAGCAGGCTAGCTGGCTTGCGGGCCCCAGTGGGTTTCGTGGGCTGCAGTGAGCTCGTGGGCTGCGCAGGCTCGTGGGCTGGGACAACAGTCGTGCGCTGTTGCGCGCTCTGTCGCGCTGTGGCATGCTCGGGGGAAGGCCGCACACTCGCGAGCAGTCACGCTCGTAGGCTGGCGCACGCTGGAGGGAGAGGGAATCGCTGTAGTCACGCGCTGTGGCTTTTGCGGGCAGTCGCGCGCTGGCGCGCTCGCGAGATGAAAGGGGCAGTTGCGGCTGTGGCTGTGGCGCGCTCGTGGTGGTGGCATGCGACAGAAGCGCGTGGCGGAGGAGATCGAGAGGGAGAGAGATCGCGAGAGAGATAGCGAACAGCGAAGGGAGAAAGAGATAGCGAGAGGTAGAGAGAGACTGAAAGAGACTGAAATGGAGAGAGAGAGTGGCGATGGCCGTTGGGTGGTGGCGGGTCGCGGCAGAGAGGCGCGAAACAGTGGCGGAGGAGAGCGGCGGTCACAGGAAGATGAAAAGTTAAGGAGAGAGGGAGAGGAAGAGAGAGAGAGAAAGGAAATTAGGGTTTTAAACCCAAATTCCTAAATTTGGGGGAGTGCTGTGTTTTGGGCCAAAACGCAGCGCTTCCTCTCCCTTTTTTTTTCTTTTTTTTTTAAGTTTGTATATATATATTCATACATACATGCATACTTATATTTTTACACCCACATTTCGCTAGCTTGCGAATTTCATAAAAATGGGGTTCACTACGATTTACGGACACAACAATTTAAATTATACCAAAAATTAAATTTAAAAACCCCAAAATCAAAAATCAATATAAAATTTCTCTATATATATAATTGAGAAATATTTTATTTAATTTTTTAACGGGAGTACAATAGTACGAACACTGCAATGTCGGTGTTATATCATAGGTCTCAAGCAAAGAGGAACTGTGGAGGACTATCATGAAAGATTTGAAGAACTTCTTAATAGAGTGGAATTGTCTGAAATGTATGCAGTAAGTTGTTTCCTGAGTGGTCTGAAGGAAGAATTACAAATTGCGGTCAAGATGTTCATGCCTAAGACTTTACACCATGCTGTTAGTTTAGCCAAATTAGAAGAAAAAAAGTCTGTAGTAGTGGGGAGAAATTGGAAGGGAACTCTAGGAAAATCAATGAACACTACAGGATTTAATAGAATTCCTACTAGAAGTGAGACTGCACTCTTGCCTTTACCCAAACCCATTCAACATGGTGCCCCTAAGAAGCCATTCAGAACACTTACTTCTTCTGAATTGGAAGAAAAAAGGAAGAAGGGTCTCTGTTTCTGGTGTAATGAAAGGTATGAAATAGGACATAAATGCCAAGGCAAACAGCTATATAGGGTAGAGATGTGGTTAGAGGAGGGAGATGAAGAGGAAGGTTCAGATGAAGATGATAATGAATCATATGAAATGACTGCAAATGCACACGTATTAGTATATGCCATGTCTGGATTAGCCCTCCCCAATTTTCACACTATGGAGTACATGGTCATCTTGGTAAGAACAGTTTTGCATACTTTTGGATAGAGAAAGTTCCTATAATTTCATTCATTCTGATATGGTAATTAGATATGGACTGAAAACACAGGAGGTAGGAATAATGTCAGTGGCTTTAGCGGATGGAGGAAGGCTTCAGACCTCTACAATGTGTACAGAGTTCAAATGGATCATGCGGGAACAGGAATTCAACATACAAATTATGGTGCTACCCATTAAGGGATGTGATGTAGTGTTAGGGGTTCAATGGTTGTCAACCTTAGGTGATATCACATGGAACTTTGGAACTCTCATAATGGAATTCACTTACAATGGAAGGAAGATAGTGTTGAGAGGTTCAACTGAATTGAAAATAGTTAAAGGATCAACAATGCAGAAAATATTGAAGTCCCCACTCAGACTTCATCTGCCAGCCTATGTCTGATCCAGCTTAACCAAGTAATGGAAGAACAGACTTCAGAAATTGATCATTCTCTACAATTATCTTCTACAGAGGGAAATTCTGAAAAACAAAACCATTTTGGTACTCAGTTCCAGTTTCTCTTGCAACAGCTTTTGAGTACATATTCAGATTTGTTTGAGGAAATAATGAGCTTACCTCCTACTAGAAAATGTGATCATAAAATTGTTTTAAGGGAGGGAACAAATCCTATTAATGTGAGACTCTATAGGTACCCTCATTTTCAGAAAACTGAATTAGAGAAGTTAGTCAAGGAAATGCTTTTAAATGACACTATCTGACCAAGTAACAGTCCTTACTCTTCTCCTATAGTGTTAGTTAAAAAAAAAAAGATGGATCGTGGAGGATGTGTGTGGATTATAGAAAAATGAATGAAGCCACAGTAAGAGACAAGTTTTCCATTCCTTTAATTGAAGAATTATTGGATGAATTGTCTTGCTCCCAAGTGTTTTCAAAATTAGACTTAAGGTCAGGGTATCACCAAATCAGAATGAATGTTGAAGACATTGAAAAAATTGCATTTAGGACTCATGATGGGCATTATGAATTTCTAATCATGCTTTTTGGGTTAACCAATGTCCCATCAATCTTCCAAAAACTTATAAATGATGTGTTCAGACCATACCTAAGGCAATTTGTGTTAGTATTTTTTAATGATATTCTTGTATATAGTAAAGATTGATAGGAACAATTACAACATTTGAAAGTAGTTCTTGATCTTTTAAGGCAACACCAGCTCAAGATCAAGTAGAGTAAATGTTCCTTTGCAGTAGTACAAATCCAATATTTAGGGCACATAATTGACCAATTTGGAGTTAGAGCAGAACCTGAAAAATTGAAAGCCATAGAGGAATTTATCAGACACTATGACATTATAGCAAAACCACTCACTAACATGCTGAAGAAACAGGGGTTTAAGTGGACTGAGGAATCAATGACAGCTTTCAATCGATTGAAGGATACTTTGTGTAAAGCTCAACTGTTAGCACTTCCGGATTTCAAAAAGAGTTTGTCATAGAGACTGATGCATCTAACATTGGAGTAGGGGCTGTATTATTGCAAGATAATAGACCTGTGGCTTTTTTCAGTAAGGCTCTAACTCCAAAACATAAGGCTTTATCTGTCTATGAACAAAAGTTGTTAGTAGTGGTGTTAGCTGTACAAAAATGGAGGCACTATTTGGTTAGAGTTTATTTTGTGATAAGAACAGATCATCAAATCCTGAAGTATATTTTGGAACAAAGAATCTCAACACATGTACAACAGAAATGGTTGATTAAACTAATGGGTTATAATTTTTCAGTAGTATATAAAAGGGGAGCTGACAATGTAGTAACTGATGTCCTATCCAAAAGACCTGAGGAATCAGAATTGATCAGTAGTTCTGAAGAAAAGGAGTTAGCTGAAATCAAAGCTATATCAGTAATTAGCACCACTTTCATGTCTGAAATCCAACAAAGTTGGCAAAAAGATAGTAAAATTCAAGCAATAATTTCACAGCTGCAAGAAGGGAAACCTGTTAAACACTACTCTTGGAACAATGGAGTCTTGACCAGGAAAGGAAAATTGGTGGTAGGCAATGTAAAGGAGCTATGTTCCAAACTCATTCAGTGGTGGCACTCCAATGCAATTGGGGAACATTCTGGGGTGGAAGTCTCCTATAGGAAACTGAAACAATCATTTTATTGGAAACATATACATCTGAAAGTAACCAAAATTATTACAGAATGTGATGTCTGCCAAAGGTCTAAGGCTGATAATAGTGCTTATCCTAGATTATTACAGCCTCTTCTTATTCCTACCTCAGTATGGACTGACATAACAATGGATTTTACAGAAGGCCTTCCTAATTCATATGGAAAATTTGTTATTTTGGTAGTGGTGGACAGATTAAGCAAATATACTCATTTTGTTCTACTGTCACATCCTTATTCTGCAATAACAGTAGCTTAAGCATTCATGAATTCAATCTTCAAGATTCATGGGATGCCAAAAACTATTGTGAGTGATAGGGATAAGGTATTCCTCAGCCAGTTCTGGAAAGAATTGTTTAAATTGCAACAGGTAAGTTTGCAGTTTTCTTCAGCTTATCATCCCCTATCTGATGGGTAGTCTGAGGTTGTCAACAGGTGTTTGAAGCAATACTTAAGATGCATGGTTAGTGATTAACCAAGGGAATGGGTCAAAATGGCTACCTTTAGCTGAGTTCTGGTATAATACCAACTATCACACAGCCACTAAAATGACTCCCTTTCAAGTGTTGTGTAGACAAACCCCTCCGATTCTTCATTCCTATCTTCATGGGTTTTCTGATGTATAAGCAGTGGACAGAAGTTTAACTGCTAAGGAATGCCTCATTCATACCCTCAAACACCATATCACCCATGCTCAGAATAGAATGAAGCAGCTGGTATATAATAGAAGAATTGATAGGGAATTTGCAGTGGGGGACTGGGTCTATGTTAAGCTATAACCTTATCGCCAGCATTCCCAGAGGACTCATCACTGCCAGAAGTTATCCCCACGGTATTTTGGTCCTTTTCTAGTTCAATCTAGAATATGAAAAGTGGCTTACAGATTAGAGCTTCCCAATGATGCAAAGATTCGTTCAACCTTTCATGTGTCCCTACTCAAAAAAAAGATTGGAAATGCACCAGTTATCCTACAATTGCCTAAGGAAATCAATGATCAAGGCCAGATGATATTGGAACTAGTGGCAATATCGGATAGAAGGATAATAAGGAAGGGTAATATGGTTATTACACAGGTTCTGGTTCAGTGGAGTGATAGTTTTCCTGAAGATGCTAATTGGGTCAATTGGCATAATCTTAAGCTAAAATACCCTGAATTTAATCCTTGAGTACAAGGATTTCCTTGAGAAAAGAGGGTATTGATGCATTAGAAATAAGGAACTGAGTTGAGTATCAAGGAGGGAAGGCTACTAGCTAGCTAAGGGGTTAACAAATGACACAGGTAGCTGAGCTGTAGAAGGAAAAGTTGAAGTGACAGATGTTGAAGTGGCAGCTGAAGTGGCAATCAAGTTATAGGCGAAGTAGCAATCAAGTTGGAAGACAAAGAAACTAAGCTGGTTGTTAGAGTTAGTTGTTTGTTGTAGTTGTTAAAGTTAGTTAGGACAGTTAGTGAATCAAGAATAGAAGGAGGAGAGAAAGAAAAGCAGAGTTTCTTGTTCAGTGTATTTTTCAACTTCTTCTCTTCCTCTCTCGTTCTCTCTCTCTGTAATCTGTAATTTTTCTTGCATTCAATAAAGTTCTGCACTCTTCAATGGTATTTTGTTTTTGGTTCAAAATTCGATTGGTTTCTTAATTTCATTCAAATCCCACTTGAGTTAGCCGTGAGTTCTTCTTCTTTCTGCATTAATTGCCTTAATAAGCTCATTTAGGTCTCAATTTTGATATCTGGCATCAACTTGATGGTCCTTGCTCGAAGGGAATATCGTTAGTCAGAGTAAACATGATTGCGCTCAAATTGAAAAAAGAATCGGAGCGAATCAAACCATAATTAATGGTTCAAAGAACTATTGACAGGTTCAAAGAATTGTTGACCGATTCATAAATGTAGGAACTAGAATCAAAATCATATTTAAATGTCCTGTTTTGATTTGTTCTTGAAAGAACCGGGAGTTATTTTAGAACCAAAATCAAAACAAGAATGATTTGGATTTAAATTAGAAATAAAAACTGGAACTAAAACCAAAATCAAAATGAGAATCAAACTACTTCTTTAATGTTCCATTTCGATTTCTTTAAATTAAAAAATTCAGAATCAACGATTTAAAATTTACGATTTCAAAACAATGACCACATCTAGATTTAAGGATCACGTTAGATATTAACGCAAATGTAATCAAAGAAAGTTCAATAGTGATTTCTATGCCTACTAAAGGTTAATAGGTTAATAGGTTAATAAGAGTACAACTTGTTGGTGCTTGGACGTAGGTAATTTAAAAGAAAAAATAAGAGTGACAAAGTAAATGCACAAAGGGGGTTTCCAAAGAAAAGATCGCAGCATCCAACAAAACAATTGAACTCGCAGTACATGTTGGGTTTTTCTTTTTTTTTTTAAGAAGTATTTCTTGTTAAAAAACTATTTTATTCTTATTTTTAAAATAAAATAAAATAAAAATTGGGTTGAGTGTGGAGGGGAAAACTAGATACGTAAAGCCAAGGCTTGCTTGATCTAAAAGAAAGAGGAAACCTTTATTTTTTATTTTTACTGAAAAACAATCAAGACTCCTCGACTGTTAAGTTTCCAAAATCTTTCGATCTTCTCTTTCGACTTCCCCCGTCTCTTGTCCTTCTATCTCTGTTAGGGTTTCGATTCATCCTCGGCGAAACGAAACCCCGAACCCATTTCCACCAAAATCCAGAACAAGCACAAACCCTAGAAAAAGTCAGAAGTAGAGGAAGAAGATTCAGTGTGTTGTCGGTAAAGATGGCCACGATGGTGAGTTCTGCGGGTGGGCTTTTGGCGATGCTCAACGAGAACCATCCATTGCTAAAGCTTCACGCTCTTTCCAATCTTATCTCTCTCGTTGACTATTTCTGGCCCGAGATCTCCACCAGCGTTCCCGTCATGTACCACCCCTCTCCCTCTGTTGCTTAGAGTTTAATTTTGTTTTTAATGTCTTTGAATTAGGGTTTTAGTTCGGGATTTGTTGATCTTTTGCTTTTTTTAGGGTTTTTGGCACTATTGAACCGGTGTTTGCCAGTGGAAACTAGGGTTTTGTTTTTGCCTTTTCTTCTCTTCTCTCTTTTTTTGAGGTTCTCGTTTGATCGATTTGGTATGACTGCTTTGGACTGTGAGGAACATGAAAATCTGAACTTTGTCCAAGATGTTCTTGTGGCGCTCAGTTTCTCAATTCAAAAACATGGAATTTGACTTTGTGAGTGCTTGGGTCGGGCTTGAAAACCGCAGGAGATAATGGTTTCTTCAGTTTTCTGTGAAAATGAGAATCCAGCTACGGTTTCAGTTAGGGGTTAGGGTTTAATTAGAAGCCTTAGCAGAAGCGAAGTAAAAGAGAAAACCTTTCAGAAAGAAGATACAGTTATAGAGAAAATCATAAGAACTAGGAGCAAATGGAGTTAATACCAACTTCATTGAATTCGGTGGAACATGACAATGTTGACAAGTTGTTGTAGTCGAATCATTACCTTTGGATTTCATAGGAACCTTTTTGTGGTTTGTCTCGGATGCTTTGGCCTTGGCAGGGTAGAGAGTTTTAGGGTTTTGACCGCTAACTCCTAGATTTATGGTAGCTTGTGTTGAACGTGGAAAAAAGGTAAAGGGTACATTGTAATGAAAAAAAAAAAAAAAATTAATCAAAGTTGAATCATTTAAAAGATACTATTACACCACCTAATGCCTAAGAAAGTTGTAAGAAAGCTGTTTTTATGGATTCCCAGTTACTTTTTGTTTGGTAGTACTTCATAGTAATCGTTGGAGAAGTTGTATTGCTGCTACAGTTCTAGATCCTAGAAGGCTAGAAATTTGTTGGCTTCATGTCGTCTCCATGTTGCTTTGGACATGAGAAAATATGATACCATAAAGCACAATACTGTAAAATCTAATGTAATTTGGTTGTGTCACTGTAATTGTGTTTTCCATGTGTGTGCTTCATAGCAGAAAGCAACTTAGCCATCATGTGGGAGTGTACATAAAAATCCAGAAAGAGCAAAGGGGTGCCCTAATATTATAAGAGACCAACCATAGAAGTTTCAGGGAAGGCCTTCTTGATATTTCTTACTGTCAACTTTGACTTGTTTGAAAGAATGATTGCTCTATGCTCCAAAGCAAGCACAAATGTATAGCCATTCGTGGCATGGCTTTTCTCGTTTTTGTATGCCCTCATCCAAAAAACAAAGATGTTACAACCAAGGGCACTGTACTACCCAAACAAAATAGTGGAACCTTGGATTACCAGTATGACTAAACGAAGAATCAACTGACTTACCATAGTTATTGCACAATTGACTTTTGCCTACGGCCACCATGCTTTTCTGCATGAATTTTTGTTTTCTTTTTTGATAAAGGGAAAAAGTGATATACAATAAGGAAAGAATAATGGTACAAATGAGAATAAGTGGATAAGAAATCCTATTAAGACAAGATGACAATACATGGAAAACTAATAGAGGATTGCTTCTCTATCCTGTTTCAATTTCTCAAAACTGCAGTCTTTGAAGATCCTTGCCATGTGAATCCAAAGAGATCCATAAATGATGTTCTTCTCCCATAAGTTACATAGACCAAAAGACTGACATTTAAAGATTGTTGCTTTTTGTACCATCTAAATACACCAAGGAAGAGCCATTAAAGTTTTTTTTTGAATGTAATTAACTCTTGTCATATTGTTGTCATGACATAGAAGCCATGCAAAAAGACATTCTCTCAGAGCACATTCCAGACACTCTTCTAGGAGGAAGTCCCAACATGTTAGTGGCAAAGAAGGTCTCAGTGTAACCGTAAATCTATCAAATCCCCTTTTAAATTCCTTTTCAGTAACTGCGACCATGGGACTTAACTACCTTAGAATGTTGTAACCACTCTCTCCTCTCTATTCTGCCCCAATAAGTCTGCACCATTGAGAATCATACTTGCATTCCTCAATCTTATTTCTTTGTTGGAAGATTGAAAATACAGAGATCCTCACCTCAACCCAATAACCTATCTGGTGAGAACCGAAATTCCACTCTGCTTAGTGGAACTTAATCTCATAACCACATCCCTAGAAGGAAGGCCTTGCAGCTTCTCGAATTTACTTGCCATTGGAAAGGTGAAGGAAGGCGTTGTAAGAGCAAGACAAAGGATCTTACTGAAATTACCTTTCCTCCCCTTTTCTATTGCATATTTCTTAAAGAACTTCTGCACCATTCTTAGAGTCAATGATTACTAGGTGGACTCCTTAAAAGGAGCATTGGGATGATAGCCCCACCTAGTTCATAGGTGGTAGCGAGTCTCTTCACATAATGGGTGGTCAAAATTCTGCTTTCTCTATGGTCTTCACATCTGCCAGAGGCGCCAAGTTTCTTTATTCAAATTGATTTTTAATCTGACACTATTCAAAGCAAAGAAGAGCTTAATCTTAGTCACTTCAGCACCAAAAATCATTATTGTTATGTTGCAAACTAGAGATGAGTGATGACCAGTCTACATCTCTCTTTACCTGCACTGGTCCTATAAGTAAATTTGCTCGATACTTCCGTAATATTCAGAAAGATTTTATAAATGGAATATATAAAAAGTAAATAAATAAATAATTGTAGTTGGTGCATCCACCTCTTCGATTTCTGCCAAACCATGCATGTCAAAAAGTTTCAATGACAATGCATCTCTTTAACCCTCTAAGGGACTACATCTTTTCCACAACTGAGTATGCATGATTCTGGTATTATTGGTTTTTTTTAAAACATTATTTTTTGTGTGACTAATTTTCTTGTGCTGATTCTATTCTTCTAGATGCTTATGTGTGGTGAATGAATGTTCAATTGGCAGTTAATTATCTTCTCCATTACTAAATACATATCTTATTTTGTGTTCCAGAGAGAGCTTGTATGAAGATGAAGGGTTTGAACAAAGACAACTTGCTGCTCTGCTTGTTTCAAAGGTTCTCCTTGCATATTTCTGCATACTTTCTTATGTTTTATTTTTCTGGTTTCTTTAGCATTCTATGTACTTCTTGATTTTGAGACACATAAATCATCCCTGCAGACTTGCGCATCTATGAACTCCCTTTTTTTTTTTGATGAATTTTTCTGGCTCTGGAAGGAGATACAGAATCGTTGCACATTTTATTTAAATAGTTATATTTTGTATGCTGCAAACCCGCTTTATTTATCTCTAGGGAAGATGGTTTTCTTTTTTAGCAGTTTTGGTTGTACTTGTAGATGATTCAGTCATCCAAACAGGGTGCTTGATCAACACCAATATATAGTTTTGTGACTGACCCAGCTTCTTTTACAACCTTCCTGTTCTGGTGGAGTCTAATTTTATTCTCATTCATTGTGAACAACATCAATGTCTCTTCCAGACTGCCCTCTTTCTCCATTTTCCATATTTTTTATTTTCTTAGTTGTGAAGAATACATAAGAGTTCGGTTTCAGAAACTTGGTGTGCCATTTCCATATAGTTTCAAGTTTAGGCCCTTGAACTTGAACTTACTTTCAAATAGCCTCTTAAACTTTAACTATAGTCAATCACACCAAAAACTTTTGAAATTTTCAAATAGTCTCTTAAACTTTAACTATAGTCAATCCTAAAACTTTTGAAATAAGTTCCTGTACGCCCTTTAATTGGATGAGGCTAAGGTGCTGTACCTCACCTCTCCCTGGATTGTTTGTGAGGAATTGAAATCCTCCGAATTGTGTACATGATTCACTTTCTTCCTCTTTCTTATCTCTCCGATGGAAGCTTTTGAAATTTCTAGAAATAACTTTTTTTAGTCAACTCTTTTTTTTTTAATTTTGTTTTTATTTTTCATCAAATTTGACTCTCCATGCTAAAATTTTCACAAGAATTTTATATTTGGTTTCCAAATGATTCCTTTCTTCTATTTCCTGTTTCTTTGGATTGTTTTGGAAAGAGGAAGAGAAAGACGGATCAGTTGTTTTGTGCATGACTTTAAGGTTCTGATTCTGTCCATATGTGGGGCTGAATGACTTATTGTAATAGTTTTGGTTTATTGACCATAATAAACATTTAGTGGTTATTTGAAAGTAGGCCTAAAGTTGAGGGGTGTCATTTGTGGTTTTGGCCCTTTTTTGTTAAAGAAGAGATTTCTGTTTACCTAGCAGGAGCAGGCATTGGAGGTTGCTTCTATCACAGCAGTTACTAGTGCTCATATTCATGTTATATTTTTAGGTCCATAATTAGGAAATTGTCAACACTGCAAAAATGATTGCTTAGGTCCTCAATAATTTTCTCTAATGGTGATCATAAAAAAGAAAAGAAAGATTGACGTAATTTCTTGATAATTCCTTGAAAGAAGCACAAACAATTTTTTTCTGCTTTACATTGATGGCACAACTTATTATTCAGGTATTCTATTACCTTGGTGAGCTTAATGACTCACTTTCCTATGCACTTGGAGCTGGTCCTCTGTTCAATGTTTCAGAGGATTCTGATTATGTCCACACTCTGCTTGGTAAGGACAATGCTTCTTTCAAACCTTGCAAAGCTCAATTTTTAAGCGCCAAGATTTTGTGCTAAAGTTTTATTAATTGTTTCACCCTTCAGCAAAGGCTA
Organism: Dillenia suffruticosa; assembly: GCA_033439265.1. Lineage (NCBI taxonomy): Eukaryota > Viridiplantae > Streptophyta > Magnoliopsida > Dilleniales > Dilleniaceae > Dillenia > Dillenia suffruticosa. The sequence goes on along the minus strand of JAVTVX010000011.1, from coordinate 13,059,737 downwards.
TAGATGAATATGCCAGCATTAAGACCAAGGCTGCAGAGTCAAATAAAGAGGCAATTGTGGATCCTAGGTTGGAGGCTATTGTAGAAAGAATGCTAGATAAGTATGTGAAAATTTATGAGTTATGAAACTCTCTCTCTCTCTTTCTCTATTTTTTTTTAACACAATGCCATTCTTTTAGGTGTATTATGGATGGAAAGTACCAACAAGCTATGGGTATGGCTATTGAATGCCGAAGACTAGACAAGCTTGAGGAAGCAATTACCAGGAGTGATAATGTTCAGGGAACATTATCATACTGCATCAATATCTCGCATTCCTTTGTGAACCGAAGAGAATATAGAAGCGAGGTAAAATGTTGCAAGACTCCTTGTCCAAAACTATTATCAATTGAAAGTTTGTATGGCAGCTGTTCAAGGATTAGTTTTTCCATGTTTGTGTTTTTGAGCTCCACGATGGGCAGTTTTGTGCTAGCGGTATCTGGATAGGGTTAATAGATTTAAGAGTATATTGGCAGGGAGTAAGTCGGAAATATAAGAGATTTACCTAGACAAAAAATAATTCGCATAACCATTATATAAGCATTGGAAACGTATAAGCTGACTATCCTGTGGGTCATCTTGTCAAGGTAGGGTGTCCCATTTGCTAGGGTTATTTGCTTAAAATACTTTTTTCTATGCTTGAAAAGAACACTTTTTCCCATGACATACACAATATGTATGAAAATTCGTTTTGAGAATTGGCTGGTATGTCATGTGCATGTATTGTTTTCTAGTTAATATTAGTACTAGTATGTGGTGGACTGAGAAGCATGGAATAAGTTCGCTCTAGTTCCTCTCTTAATTTTGTCTACACTAATAGAGAGATAGATTGGACCATGCACTTCCAACAATTGGTTTTTCCTTTTATTAATGCAACTTGCATCGGAACAGAATATATGTGCTCAATTTGAGTGTTGACTTGACCTCATGGTCAGATCTCTGATTATTGATTGTGGTGTAATCCTGTACACTTGGAAAATCTACTTGTCCTGGTTTATATTTGATGGTCACGACGACTAATATATTCCCAATTTGGTTACATGGAATCTTTGCTTTGCTCAGTCCTATCATTGTCACTGTGACACTACATGGGTATAGGTATGAGTGTTGAGCACTTAAATTTATTGAACGTTTTGTCCAAATGATGTGCGTCCTGTCTAACACATTTTAACCTTGTTCTTATGTCCTATGTAACACAGTTTTTTGTGGGAAAATTCTGATGGGTATTTTCTTTTTCTTTTGGGGGGGATTAGTTGATAAATCATTAATTGTTTTACAGGTGCTTCGACTTCTTGTTAAAGTTTATCAAAAGCTACCGTCCCCCGATTATATAAGTATTTGTCAGTGCCTTATGTTCCTGGATGAACCTGAAGGTGTTGCAAGCATATTGGAAAAACTGACACGCTCTGGAAATAAGGATGAGGCTCTTTTGGCATTACAAATATCGTTTGATCTTGTGGAGAATGAGAACCAAGCTTTTCTCCTGAAAGTGAGAGATCGCCTTTCGCAACCTAAGTTACAAACTTCAGACCCAGTGCAACCGCAGCCTACTGAGCCAGAGGCTACTCAAAGTGGTGCATCTGGTGATGTTCAAATGTCTGATAGTATTCGTACTTCTGATGCAAATGCAATTGAAGTAGACCCCAGTGAAGCCATGTATGCAGAATCTCTGACCAAGATCAAGGGGATTTTGTCTGGAGAGACATCAATACAGTTGACTTTACAATTTTTGTATAGTCATAACAAGTAAGTAACTAAATGCAGTTACATATATTTCCAACTCTTGTAGAAGTCTGAAATGCTAAACTTTGTGATTGTTTGCATATAGATCGGATCTTCTTATTCTAAAGACAATAAAGCAGTCTGTAGAGATGAGGAATAGTGTATGCCATAGTGCAACAATTTATGCAAATGCTCTAATGCATGCTGGAACTACAGTAGATACCTTTCTGAGAGAGAATCTGGTGAATTACTTAATTTTAATTTCATAATGTTCCTTCTCTGCTTTGTTTTATGGTGCTGGAGTTCTCGTGTATATTTTAATTATGTTTCTCATGTGTCAATAGGATTGGCTTAGTAGAGCCACAAACTGGGCCAAATTTAGTGCCACAGCTGGTCTTGGTGTTATCCATAGAGGCCACCTGCAGCAAGGAAGGTCGTTAATGGCACCTTACTTACCACAGGGTGGGGCTGGTGGTGGTGGCAGTCCATACTCTGAAGGTGGTGCCCTCTATGCTTTGGGCCTTATTCATGCTAACCATGGGGAGGGAATCAAACAATTTCTCCGTGATAGCTTGCGCAACACAAATGTTGAGGTGATTAAATTTATTGGGAAAAAAATATTTCCTTTCTATATATTTCTTAACTCAGTGTTGAAGTTGTAATCGAATTTTTTATTGTTGCAGGTTATTCAGCATGGCGCATGCTTAGGTCTTGGCTTGGCAGCTTTGGGAACTGCTGATGAAGAGATATACGATGATATAAAGAGTGTGCTTTATACAGATAGTGCTGTTGCTGGTGAAGCTGCTGGCATCAGCATGGGTTTACTCATGGTTGGAACAGCAAGTGAGAAGGCAAGTGAGATGCTTGCTTATGCTCATGAGACACAGCATGAGAAGATCATTAGGTAAAGTTAGATGTATCTGGTGATATTTAAACCTTTTTATGCTTATACTATATAGTTTGCTTATGCTCTAGTTTGACTTGTTATTGTTTTGTAGGGGCTTGGCACTGGGGATAGCCCTTACAGTGTATGGAAGAGAAGAAGAGGCCGACACATTAATTGAGCAGATGACGCGTGACCAGGATCCCATTCTGCGCTATGGTGGAATGTATGCCTTGGCATTGGCCTACAGGGGAACAGCAAACAACAGGGCCATCCGGCAGCTGCTGCACTTCGCTGTGTCAGATGTGAGTGACGATGTTCGCAGAACTGCTGTTTTAGCGCTTGGATTTGTCTTGTACTCTGAACCAGAGCAGGTTGGTGGTTTCTGCTTTGAAATGCAATAATTAATTATGTTGGCTGTTGGGAGTATCATCTCTCTGGGAGAGCTGGAAAGGTTTCTTGCTCCTGGTCTGTACATCCTTTAACTTCTTTCTCTCATAGCTATATATCTTGGTTCCATCTATTATATCCGTAATCTCTTCTGTCCTAATTTGCCCTTGGTTCCTACTTCTGCATTTATTTTTTGTCTTCTTCTCCTTTAGTATTGTTAATACCTAGCTACTGCTACGCTATTGTTTTCACAGTATTTGCATTTGCTGGTCTTAGGTGAAATGCATGGGTGGTCCTTAAAACTTGCCTCAGATTTTCATTTTAGCCCCTCCACTTCATTTTGTGACATTGAGGTCTTAAAACTTTTTCATTTTGTATGAAACTTGTAGGTATCCCTAGCAGACTGGTTGAAAATACTGATATCATTGCCATTAGATAAAAAATGCTTAAATATACTGATTAGCTTTTGAAATAGGGGAAAAAAATACCTTGATGACATGGCAATAGAATTATGAGTATCTTTCCATTGTTGTTCCCTGTGTCATGTAAGTGAAGATTGACCATCTTATCTGCTTCTCTCAGCCAAGATCTGATCAAAGAAAGATAGTTTTATTTATTAGTATATCAGGTTACGATCTTGTCCAATGGTCATATGGCTAATGGTCATATGGCTGAGAGAAACAAAGACAAGAAGAGCAGTAGAAGAAAAAGTAGGAGGAGAGGGAAGAGAGAGATTTGGCTAATAGGAAAGGAAGAAGAACCAAAGGAATATGATATCAGTGGGCAGTTGTTGCCCTCTTTCTAAATTTGGAGTTTCATATTTATTCTAATAACTCATTTAACAACTTCTAATTCAGTTCTCATATCACCACTGAGAAAAGTATGGTATGTATTTTATTAAGAAAAAACAGATTTTTAGGACCTCTATAAAGCAAAATAAATCTTAGAAACTGTTCAAAATCTGAGGCGAAGTTTGGAACCCCTGGATGTAATCAATCCTTTAATGTTCTCTTTGCTTGAATCTATATTGTTCTTTGTGTACAGTCGGGCCATTTAATCAGGGTGATTGTGTGGATGTGATTAGCATAACAATCAAGGGTTTTATCATTTTTATATTACAGGGCAGTGATATTAGTAGTTCATAAATTTGTTTTTCTTGCTGCTTATCCTTTAGACTCCTCGAATTGTGTCCCTATTGTCCGAGTCCTACAATCCACATGTTCGCTATGGTGCCGCTCTTGCTGTGGGCATTTCTTGTGCTGGTACTGGTCTGAGTGAAGCCATATCCTTGCTAGAGCCTCTTACATCAGATGTTGTTGATTTTGTTCGTCAAGGTGCCCTTATTGCAATGGCCATGGTCATGGTGCAAACTAGTGAAGCCAGTGATTCTCGTGTTGGAACATTCAGGTATTTTAAGAGTTCTATTTATTAATCTATTCCCTTTTTTCTGTCTACATCTTTTTTTCATAATCTGATAATCTGTTTCATACAGGCGACAGTTGGAGAAAATCATTCTTGATAAGCATGAAGATACAATGAGCAAAATGGGGGCGATCTTGGCCTCTGGAATTCTTGATGCTGGTGGAAGGAATGTAACAATCCGGCTGCTTTCAAAGACAAAACATGATAAGGTTACTGCAGTTGTTGGACTAGCTGTATTCAGCCAGTTTTGGAATTGGTATCCTTTGATATATTTTGTGAGCCTGTCATTCTCCCCCACCGCATTCATTGGTCTCAACTATGACCTGAAAGTTCCAAGATTTGAGTTCTTGTCAAATGCAAAACCATCCCTGTTCGAATATCCTAAGCCAACTACTGTTCCAACTGCAACATCCACTGTAAAACTTCCTACCGCGGTTCTATCAATCTCTGCAAAAGCCAAAACTAGAGCAAAGAAAGAGGCAGAACAGAAGGCAATTGCAGAGAAGTCAAGGACAGAGTCATCTGCTGGTCCTAATACTGGGAAAGGAAAATCCCCAAGTGAAAAGGAAGGGAATAGCATGCAGGTAATGCAATAACGTATTAGGTAATACAATAGCGTATTGGTCCTAGTTCATTGGTTTGATGACTCTGGATTGTTCCCTCAAATGCTTTTTAGCCTCTCTTTCCAAGGCTATAAAATTTGAATTTCCTTTATTTTTAGTCAATTTTGGATTTCTTAAAAGGTCATTGATAGGTCCCTTTTTGTTGCCCTTTTCTTTGCTAAACATTTTAACTTACCTTTATAATTTGGCAGGTTGATAGCCCCACAGAAAAGAGGACCGAGCCTGAACCTTCTTTTGAGATTCTTACTAATCCAGCTCGTGTAGTTCCTGCTCAGGAGAAATTCATTAAATTTATGGAAGATAGCAGATATGTGCCGGTAAAGTTAGCCCCTTCAGGATTTGTCCTCTTGAGAGATCTACGCCCAACAGAACCAGAGGTGCTGTCGCTCACCGACACACCTTCATCAACCACATCACCTGCTGGTAATACTGCTGCAGGGCAGCAGAGTTCGGCTTCAGTCATGGCTGTTGATGAGGAACCTCAACCACCTCAGCCATTTGAATATTCTACATGATCTCACTGTTGATTAGTTTCTTATTTTTGGAAAGCTGGGTTTTTCATTCCATGGGATTTAGGCTGAGATGCTGGCTCTCTACTAGGAGAAGTTGAAGGCTGAACCTAGCAATTGCTTAGAACTCCGGCACGTCCTTGCCAATCCCAATTGAGCTTTCAGGCTTTTTAGGTTTGATGCCGCTGCTTCTGTGATCTCTCAGGCTCGCTTTACCGTTTCTCTTTTAAGCAATACTTTGCAAATGGGGAAAAGAATGCAACAGCAATAGCCTGTTGTGTAGACATTAGCATAAAACTTCCCATAATCTCCTCTGTGCTTTCACCTGCGAGCATGGAGAACATTTCTCCAGACATCTGGATATTTTGCAGCGCCCTGTACTCCATGTTGCTTTAAGCCGCAGATATTAATCTTTCTCCCTTGCCGAATTTTTTTATGATACCCTTTTCCATGGAAAGGGGCATAATTTAATTGAAAAGAAGTGTGTGCCTTAGGCTTTCTATTCTCTTTTTGATGAGTATTGTTTTATCTTGCCATCATGTTCCACTCGGTTCTCAGTGAGGAGTTGAGATTGTGCATTTTCTTTTACTGCATCTTTGTGGTGCTTTTAGTTATGCTTGTGGATGCTTGTGCCGTGGGAAAACCATATAGGGGTGATGAAATTTCTCTCGCCATGTGTGTATGGGCATACATAATGTAAATAAGGTTGAGGATCGCTGGCCATGGCTTGTGGGTAGCAGAACAGACCACCTTCTCGGAATTAAAATGTTTGGCATCATTAGGCCCTCTTTAAGTAAGTCTTGGGTTTTTTATCGGGCTTAGAAATTCTGAGAATAGAGGATGGCGAGTGAACAGATTACTCTCTCTCTCTTCTCTCTCAATTTATCGAATCTTAGGCGGTGCCAAGAGTTGATCTAATTTAATGCTGGCGATCTCTCTTTTCACATGTTGCCATGCCTGCAAGGTGACAAATTTCTGTTTCTGACACAAAAATCCGAAATCTTTATCAAGAAGTAATTGTCGGTCAAGTGGTAATTGATGCAAATGTTACAAATACAATTTTACTCGAAAAGGAAAAAAAAAAGGGGATACCAAGCTGGTACATTAATCTACTATATATTTCAATCCGAGGTCCATTGCCAAATAATCCTGGATGAGGAAAGCTCATACCATGTAAATGATTTTATTTGGAAAAGATATGATGCTACAACCAAAAAGAGGATTTCATTTCTAAACCAGTTGTTGTAGTGGTGGTATCCATTGATTTAGACGCCCTAGATGATAGTAATAACAATAACATAAATTTAAATTTTAAAATTTAAAATTGATCATTTGCAAATACAATTTTACCCAAAAAGGGGGAAAAAAAATTAAGGATACCAAGCCTGTACATTAATCCACTGTATATTTCAATCCGAGGTTCATTGCCAAATAATCTTGGATGATGAAAAGCACGAACAACCAAAAGGAGGATTTCATTTCTAAACCCTATGTGGTAGTGGTGGTATCAGTTGATTTAGGCGCCCTGAATGATAACAATCCTAAATTTTGAAATTAATCATTTGAAAGATAAATATAAGAGAGATAAAAATATATATAATTAAAATTTTAAAACAAAAATAAAGAAAATAACTCTAAAATAAATAAATAAATCAAAATAAAAATAAAAAAAATTACAATTACAATTACAATGAAAAAATACAAACACAAATAAAAAAACTACAAATTTACATTACAAAAAAAAAATATCGAGTTAAACTTAAAATGATAAGGGAGATAATTTAATTTGTTCAACTATAACACTCGTTCGTTTAAAATCATTTTTTCAACTAAACACTTAACCATAATATCTTTTCGGATAATTTGTAACCAAATTTTCAATAATTTATTCTGACATTTTATTAAATTTTCTATATTTAATCTCTTGGTTTTCCTAATTTATGTGTGTTTGGATTTTCGTTGTATATATTCAAATCATTTCAAACGATACTCTCGTATTTTATCCACAATTGAATTAACTCTTAACTTTGTATTTATCTCTTGATTTCTAATTCTATTTTTTCTAATTTTACCACACATTCACTTAAAAATTTTCATTTTACTTACAGCCATTTTATGCTATGTTGTTATTTAATAGCCTAATACTCGGTACTATACAATAATGCGGATCTGATTCTATAAAACTTCCCCTTCAAATACAATGGTATCGCGTGATTGCAAAAAATTTCAAATATTTTTCTTTATTTCATCAAATTTGTTTAAATTGTATGATTTACAACTCTATCTATATTGTCATCATTTTGAATAATGGACCCAACACATTTAAATCATTCATTTTTTGGTACATTCTATTCTTCTAATTTAATTATTTTTTCAACATTCTGATGATTATCACTAAACGTACATTTTATATACTCAGTTTTTGACCGATTCAATCTAAATTCTCTTAATTCTAATGTATCAACCTATAACTCCAATTTAATATTAATATTCTCTTTAATTTTATCATTCAACACTATATTACGTACAAAAAGTATATACTTTGATATTTTATTTCGAACACTTTTTGTAAGTTCATTTATCACTATTATAAAAAATGGAATTTAAAACTGAATTTTGGTGAAACCCATATTAATTGGGAAGGTATCATTTAAATCACTGTAAATTCTTATATTGGTAATAACTCTCTCATGCATATCTTTAATGAGATTAATATATTTATGCAAATCTTGTTCTTTATCAATATTCACCATAATATGTCTTTAGAAATCTTATTATATGTTTTTTCTAGTTTAATTAAAACCATATGTAAATTTCTCTTGTATACTTAAATGTTTCTATCAAATGTTTTGACAAGTGAATGGTTTCGATGGTAGATCATATATAAATTCAAATTGATTCTAAAATATATTTATCTTCAATTTTAATATATATTTTATCACTCTCTCCTACAATTTCATAATATGATTCATAAGTTTAATAGTCCTATAATTAGAATAATTTTGTGTATCTTCTTATTTGGAGTGATTAGATGGATACATTCTAAAGTTCTTATACTTACATTATAATTGTACATTATAATTGTACTTCAGGAAACTAATCACAACCATGTATCTATAAGTTGGTTGCATAATCACGGTTGAAATCTGATATTAAATATATTACTAGGGATGTGATTTTATTCTGATTAGGCTAACGTTGATGATAGGTGGTGGTGTGGACCCACACGAAACCTAAAAAGTCTTTGGCCTGTGTGGGTCCCACCGGTGACAACGAATACGTGTTGACGAAGGAATCAACTAGGGGGAAGAGCCGCCGGAGGAAAACCCCCCCTAATGGAGGGGAGGTAATGTAAAGGGTTGGTTGTTAGTATGTAATCTATGAAATGAAAATGCAGAAGTTCAAAATCTAGAAAATCATGAGAGCGTGATTGAATAAGTCATGAAAAGTGAAGGTGATAAAGTTAGGGAAGAGCGTTGCCTACCTGTGAAAAACATAAATTAAAGAAGAGGTGAAAGTGAGGTGAATTTGTGAGGTTCACATTAATACACACAAGGCTCCTCTCTCTCTGTCTCTCTCTCTCTCTGGTCAAACTCAAAACCATCTCCAATAAGGCAACTCTTTACCACGCTATATAGAGACAAGCCTTGCCCTCATTATCTTCTAAGATCGAAACATTCATTACACATTCAGTACTATCTTCACATATATCAACCCCACCACTTGAACTTCACAAACTACAACTTTGTTTTCTTTTCTCACTCCAAACAAGAGCGTGAGTAGTTCAACTCATGTGCTTGCCCACTGCACTATTCCATAATTCAACCACAGATACAGACACGCTAGCTTGTTCTTACCTACAAAGTCAATAATTTGTCTCTACACAAGTTCTTGTCCTTTCCATTATTTTTTTGATTCATGGATCCGAGAAAATTTATCATGAATTTTCACTGTTTTTTCAGGTGCAGGACCACTGCTCTCAAAATTTCTTTACATTGTTCTGAGCTTCATTAGTGTTTCAGATTCCAGTATTTATAGCAATGGAGAAAGAAGAAAATTTCTCAGTAAGAAGAACTCAAAATTTTCATTACAAATTCATATTTTTGTTGACAAATTTATGTCATGTTTTTTTGTAAATCTCAATTATTTCAGGCTGCTTTGTCAGCAAATTTTACCAGTCTAGACTACACATTAGATGATCATCACAATAGTCATCAATCTATGAAGTCAAGGATTGGTGAAGATTCGGATGATCAGAACAATGGAATGGTTGATTACATGCTCAATGCTACTCAACAGCATCAAATACCATCTGGGTTTTGCACTTCTACCTCTCTAGAGCATCGGCTGAGCTTTGCGGATGTGATGCAATTTGCGGATATTGGACCTAAGTTGGCCTTAAACCAAGCCAAGATCAATGAAGAGGAAACAGGGATTGATCCAGTTTACTTCTTGAAGTTCCCGGTGTTGAATGAGAAGTTGCAAGATGAGTCATCTCTAATGGTTCCTCAACATGTTGGTGATGGTAATGAAGAGAGGTTCAAAGGAATATCTATAGAGGAGAGGACCATAATGATTGATGAAGAGAAAGGAGAGAATGACGAGGAAGTTAGGGCAACGGAGAATACATCAGTGCAAATTAGGTTTCTTGGAGAAAATATTCCGAAAGGTGCCCCCATGGTGGAGTTGGCTAAGAGCAAGAGAAAAAGGCCAAGAACCATCAAGACTAGTGAAGAAGTAGAGAGCCAAAGGATGACTCATATCGCAGTTGAAAGAAATCGAAGGAAGCAAATGAATGAACATCTCCGAGTATTGAGATCTCTCATGCCTGGATCCTATGTGCAACGAGTATAAAAATCATTCACATTCCTTCATCTTCTGTTATAAATAACCAACCAGAGAAATTTTCAGCCCTAAAAAGACAAAATAAAAAGTTTTACATGATACTTTTTGAAGTTCTTTCAACCTTTTGTCACTATGGTTTAATTTTTGTTTTCTATGTTTCAATATATAGGGAGACCAAGCTTCAATAATAGGTGGAGCCATAGAATTTGTGAGAGAACTAGAACAACTTCTCCAATGCTTAGAATCACAAAAGAGAAGAAGACTCTATGGCGAAGGTCCTCGACAAGTTGGTGACCCCTCTCTTGCACTCCAACAACCACCACCCCCACCTTTCTTTCCTCCATTACCTCTACCAAGTGAGCAAATCAATTATGAAACCCCAGAAGGACTTCGCGAGGAAATCGCGGAGAACAAATCTTGCTTGGCAGATGTCGAAGTGAAGCGACTAGGTTTCGATGCCATGATCAAAATTCTGTCTAGAAAAAGGCCTGGCCAACTCATCAAGACTATAGCTGCACTAGAAGATTTGCAACTCAGTATTCTTCACACCAACATCACTACCATTGAGCAAACTGTTCTCTATTCTTTCAATGTCAAGGTATGATCTTATTCATTCTTACATGCATAAAATCTCCAATTTTAGTAGAACATAATATGTATATTTTATGTGTGTGGGTGTCTGCAGGTGGGTAGTGAATCAAGTTTCACCGCAGAGGACATAGCAAGCTCAGTTCAACAAATATTCAGCTTTATCCATGCAGATAGCAACATGTGAGAGGAGTAGGGGAATGATAATGAGGATTATTATTATTTTTTATTATTTTTTGTTTTGAAGTAATGCTATTTATTATGAAAATAAAGTATTTCAGTAACACATAAGTAGGTGATTGTACAAAAGAATGTGCAATAACAAGCCATCGTCACTTGGACTTCATCAAAGTTATCTCTGTCTGATGGGCATCAAATTGGTTACCATTGTCTTGATAAAGAGACTTTTAGATTGTTTGAGCATTTATTTTTTGTGGGAAAGTCACTAAATTGGTTTGTGTTCGACATTGATCGATGCCCTTAATTGGAAATTTGAATTCAAATTTTATATATATAAAAATAGATATAAAAAAATTTATATTTTAAAAATTTAGTTTGATTCGAATCAAATTTAATCAAGTTAATATGGATATAATATATTTTAAAATAAAATTCTTTGACGGTTTCTTCCATGTATATTTTACCTTTGTTCCATGAGCATCTCTCTCTCTCTCTCTCTCTCTCTCTCTCTCTCTCTCAGACTTGAGGAAGATGCGTTTGGGAAGGGAGACAGGTTACTGCAAGGGGATGTGTTTGATTGAATTAAAAGAATTTGGAAGTATTGAAATGGAAGGTCAACGAAGGCCGTACCTAGTTGTCATGAGGGTTGACTTGTCAGATACTCTGAAAATCCCTTGGCCCTTTCTGTGGTATCTTGGGCACTCATTATGAAATGTTTCCCATGCTTGCTTTGTCCCTTCCCGTCCGGTGATAGAACGCCACCTGCGCCGTTGACCTTAAATCATTATTGCAGTCCTCATGTTTAATTTCTAAACCAAAAAACGATATGCTTTTGTGACGAAAATATTTCTATAAAACCCAACCAACCAAATGAATGGAGAGTGGGTGGACTCCAAATTAAAATTTTGTGATTGAAATCAAAATCTCAAACAAGCTTCATAATTTTTTTTTCCCAAACAAAAAGCTTGAAATTCAAAATAAACTCCAATTTTTATAGAACTTAATTCGATTCGGAACACTGTAACCCCAACCCAGATAATTTGTCATATGATTATTCAAGAATTCAAATCATAAATTACAATTCTAAGTAAAAGTTTAACATATAAAATAGGGTAAAAATACAAATACAAATATATATATATATATATATATCTTCTTTTTTTATTATACTTTGGATGCAGTATTTTAAACATATTTTATGTTCTATAAAAAGAAGTGGAATATAGCAACATTGAGTTATTTAAACATTAATTCCTAAAAAATGGTATGCTTAGTGTAAATTAAAAAACAAAACATACTTTTTTTTATAATTTTTCTTGGAAGATATAATGTGAGAAATGCTAACGCCAAGTTTTTTTTCTCTTCTTTCTAGTTTCTATACAGAAGTGTGAGTGATTAGCCTCGCAACTGAAGTCCCCACCTAGACAATATTTGGTTTGAGAGAGCTATTCAGCCTTTTTTTTTTACGTAAAAATTACAAAAATCATAAAAATATATGTGTTTACGAAATTTCAAACACAAGATCTTAGAAAAGACATTTGAGAAAGAGTTTTTTATCATTCGGATGTCCATACAAGAATAGAGAACTACTCAGCCTTGCCATAGCACAAAATAGTTTCTAGTTCGTGATCAATTAATTATTACAAGCAGGAAACAAAAGATCCCCCGAATTGCATTTTCATGTATAATTACCAGTTTCTCGTACGAGCGGAGATCCTATTCAAAAATAGAATATAACTCTATTTTCCTTTTTTTTTTGTTAAAACCACATTCATTTCTTTCCCTCTCCCAGATCCTCCCTCTCTCTCTCTCTCTCTCTCTCTCTCTCTCGGCTGTTGGTTCCGTCCATCTCCTCCATAGTTTACTCCCCATTTCAGTTGATTTGAAGAAGAATGATTTGCCCACCATTAACATCTTCAAATCAATCTCTCTCTCTCTCCCTCTCTCTGTCAATTTTTTGTGTAGGGAGTAAATCTTTTATTTGTGTTATTCTCACGTTAGAATGCTAAAATATAATAAAAATAAATAAATCAATTAAAGATGAAGACAAAAAAAGAGCAATGTTGCATTCTTCACCGAATTTCTTCTTTTGTTTTAGTGTTTCTTTGTTTTAGGTATTTTTCAATTCTCTTCAATTTTTGTATTTTGAGCAATTTCTTACCAACTTTTCCTCTGGTTTTGCGTTTTTGTTAATTGGGTATTATTGTTTAGCCCTTTTTAAATTGTTTTTGAAGTGAAAACAATGTATTTTGAAATTTTTTTAAAAAAATATATGTTTTGATTTAGAAAAATATCTTAACACATTGAAAAGTGAACACGTTTTTTTTTTTTTTTTTTTTAATTTTCCATTAGAAAATAAAATTTATAAATGAGGAAAAACTAGGATTAGAAAATCAAAAATATTTTCTATTACTAAACAGTCTGAAATACTTTCCAAGTATATCCAAATTATTAGGACCCAACCCAAAAATAATCAAAAAATCAAAAAACTTTTTGAAAAAAAAAAAAAATCTGGAGAGCCGTTTTGGAATCTAAATGAAAAGGCTACAAAATTGGCAATGTTTAGCACCATAAAGAAACTATATTTTATATTTTGCTAAGGGTGTTTTGTTGGAGCCGGTGGGTCCATAGTCCCCTCCACCTCACCATATATATATATATATATATATATACACATATAGACCGATATCCGATAATCAATTCATGATCTCGATTAATTTGTCTCGAGCTAACTATTACATTAAATGATGAATTCTCTTGATATCTATTTTTTTCATTTTGAAAAACTTAAAATTTTGATCATTAAGGTGTCCGTCGCAATATCCATATTCATTTGAGCCTTTTTCGAGAGATTATGTTATGCCCAATCATCTCCCAAACTAACTATTGTCAATTACTTTCTCTTACCTCCACTATATTTCATTAGGGGCATTTATAGTTTATAAATATTGTTATTTCCCATTTCAATAATTACATATATTGTGAGAGAGGATAATAAAATAACGTCCCTTCAGGGATATCGGATAAAATTGGGGAGGGGAGGATAATAAAATAATTATTAATTATTAATTATGATTTTTAACAATTTTCATTTTTATAATTATCAATACTCATAAATATTAGAAAATTCTAATGATTCGAATCTCATTCGATCTTATTAGAGTAATTCTTTTGAAAATCGAATCCGCAATGCAACCATGAAGGCTCAAAAATACACCTTCCAAGGGAGAGTTAAGACCAAAGTTTTTGGCTATTTTTTAGTAGAATTAGGTAGGTTTGTACTCATGTCATTGTGAAAAATTAATTTCCCTTTTAAAATGGATATTACATTAGAGAATACCAAGGAAAAAATAAAGTAATGTTGACCATGTTTATCTTGTTTTGATTATATATGAGATTTGAATCCTGAATCACGGAGTTAAAAGCGAGGAGTTATGATCACTAAACTGTCCCTTTAGATATTGTTGACCATGTTTATCTCATGTATATATTTTTCTCTTATTTACGTATAAATAAGACTGAAAGAGCAATGTAGCTTGGATCAGCATAAAAATGAAAGAAAAAAAAATCCAAATTACAATGGTAGAATATAAATAATTTTTTAAGACCATCTCTGAATTATTTAGGATTTAGGATTTAACTAATGATAACAACGTCACGTTGTTTAGTAAAATATGTTAACTAGAAATAGTTTAAAATAAGTTCATGTTGCGCTTATGCAAAGGTAATATGACATTGATACGATCGATCAAACCCTTTTAATTAGAAATAAATTCAAATGATTCTAAAATAAAAATTATTTATATTTTTAAAATTATAATTAAAATTTTTTGTAGAAATGAGCCTTCTCTTGATAACATTGAAAATGTTGTCACAAAGATAACTAAGAAGACTGGAATTTCTTCTATTCCTTGTCCTAAAGCTGCAGAGCGGCTATACGTGAATGTGTAGCAAGCGATAGCACAGTTTTTTGATAAATACTTTTGTAAGATAAAAATTGTTTTGGCATAATTTTTCTTTTTGTGAATTGATCAATTATTATATATATTATCCTGAAAATAATTTAATAGGATGTTTTATAACAAGTAATATCCTTTATTTATAAACACATGAATATGGTTTTTATAATGAAATTTTGCATGACAAGTTTAATGGGTTTGATGGAGACATAAGAGAATATTATTGAACACATGCGTTTAATCCGAGTTGTTCTCGGACGCTCTTTAGGGAGAATTTATCCCAACATATTTTTTTTCATTTTCAATATTTAAATTTAAATTTTGATTAAAGGATTTAATATGTTTTCTATTAGATCAATTATCCGTTGGTCTCTTGCTCTCTTGACTCTAGATCCACTTGTTGGGCTTTGCCGGTATCACTAATGCTAAGGAAGCGCAAAGGAACACATGGGTACAGGTCGACAGTTCACTAGGTCAACGGCCGAAACACTCAACTTAATTTTTTTCCTTGTCGGCCCAAAAAAAATGTCTCTCTCAAATAAGCTCGTCCGTCTATCTGAGACGGGCGAGGTGTTTGTCTTTCTAAATGAGAGGGGGAAATTCTGCCAGAGGCGATTGGAATCCTGACATCTGAAAGGCAGCAACTTTAGCTTATGGGTTTCGCTGGGCCTATGAACTTATTTACCTTGCAGAATCAGACCGTTAGAGAGTGACAAACAAATTGTGTGGTGTGAAAATAGTTTAGGTGTAGTGGTTTTTTTTTTTTTTTTTTTTGGATTACTCATTTCTCCGGCTTTTAGGCAATACCAATGGTGTTTTAGCACCATTAATATAAAAATTGTTAATTAAGGAGGAGAGAGGTAAAATCGCGAGTCGAACTTGTGATGTTAATTAAGCGATTTATTACTATATCCCACTAAATCAACTAACAATTGATATAAGAGAATATTATTGAACACATGGGTTTGATAGGGTTAATCCATCGAAGTAATATTAATTGAAGGGAGCCCAAAGCAAAAACTCTCTCTCTCTCTCTCTCTCTCTCTCTCTCTTACCTGACCAATTAATATTCAGAATCATATCCTGACTAATTTAGTTCAAGCTGTTGTTGGACCCTCCTTAAGGAAAAATCTGTCCTAACATATTTTTTTTCATTTTTAAGATTCAAATATGAGTTTTGATCGAGAAATTTAATGTGTTTCTAATTAAATCAACTGTTCATTAGGCACTCATTCTCTTGACTCTAGATCCACTTGTTGGGCTTTGTTGGTATCACTAACGCTAAGGAAGCGCAAAGGAACACATGGGTACAGGTCGACAGTTCACGAGGTCCACGGCCAAAACACTCAACTTAATGATGAAGCCATTAGAATGACTTTGGACCTTTTAGGCCCAAAAATAAGTTTTTCTCTCAAGTAAGCTCGGCCGTCAATCTGAGACGGGCGAGGTGTAGTCTTTCTAAATGAGAGGGGGAAATTACAACCAAAAAAAAAAAAATGAGAGAGGGAAATTCTGCCAGAGGCCATTGGAATCCTGACATCTGAAAGGCAGCAACTTTAGCTTATGGGTTTTGCTGGACCTATGAACTTATTTACCTTGTAGAATCAGACCGTTAAAGAGTGATAAACAAATTGTGTGGTGTGAAAATAGTTTAGGTGTAGTGTGTGTGTGTGTGTGTTTTTTTTTTTTTTGGATTACTCATTTTTCAAGCTTTTAGGCAATACCAATGGTGTTTTCTTCCAAGATCTTGCACAATATGATAGCTCATATCCTAACTAAACTCTCCTTAGTGACTAAATCAGAAAATGTTGACAAAAGGCGTTAACTTTAATCGTATCTAAAATAATTATCGGATACCAATAATATATATATAAAAATAATAATAACTTCTTTTTTTAATATTCATATTTAGTTAATTTTTCTCATGAAAAAATTCCTTTTTATCATAAAAGGGCTCGCATTTGGCATATGTCATTTCTTTTCTCTCTCCCTTCATCATATTTTATTTTATATATAACATATTTCTTTAATTATTATATAAAATTTATATAAAAATGTAATTTTTTAAATAGTCACAAAATTTTTTATCTATAAATTAGTGTAAACTTACTATTATATGACAATATTCGTGATAAATAAAATATTATTTGAGAAGTAAAGTAAAGTGAAGGTGACAAACTTCAAGTTCATTTTTATAATATAAACTCAATCTCTTTTGTTAATTCAGAAATTTTTAATTTTTATAAAATTAGAAATAAACTCCCCATTTTTAGTTCCAAGTAAAAAAGATTTAGATAACAAATTATGAAGTTGATTTGGATTTAAGCAGCGTGAGCGAGAATATTATTAAATATTTTATTGTTTTCAATATAGAAAATTGAATGCACAAGCCACATATCCCATGTTATTTGTTCCTCAAAGAATAGGACCATGATCAATGACCATTTCAATCCTGCACCATAATTTGTCTTTCATTTTTTTATGAAGGATTTTATTCTGACTGTCAATCTATCACAACTTTGCTCCTTTACCTGCACTTGAAACCGGTCATGGTGCAATTTTTCAAATAATAATATATAAAACGGAATAAAAAATAAAAATAAATTAAATTCGATAATAGTTTAGTATAATTTAATTTTTAATAACTTTAAATTCATGATATATTTTAAGTTAATACTAAAAAATAAATAAATCCCCAAAAAAATCACATTCACATGAAATCAGGGGAGACAGAGACAGAGAGGGACGAAGAGGCAGATCTCGGCTTCTTCAGTTGAGAGAGTGACAGAAGGAGAGGAAGATGAAGATAGCAGGGGAGAGTTGGAGATAAATATGCTTCTGTTCCGACAAGATTGATACTTTTCCTACGAGAGCAAGGGAGAGAGAGCTAGAGATGGAAGAGAGAGATGGACAGAGATGGAGGAAATAGATAGACGGACGTAAGAAGAGAGTGAGAGAGAATGAGACAGATGGAGGTCTATTGTGCCAATCGGGTTATAGTCAGGGATGGAAGAGATAGATGGAGAGACCTTAGAGATCTAATCCACCGGAGATATAAGGAGAGTTTCTGGATCATCAGAGAAGAGAGATTCATCTTCAACTTAAAGAGATAGACATGAAAACCCTCGTCTGATCGTCAAACAACAAAGAGGAGGGGGAGAGATA
The DNA here is from genome assembly GCA_033439265.1 of Dillenia suffruticosa. NCBI lineage: Eukaryota > Viridiplantae > Streptophyta > Magnoliopsida > Dilleniales > Dilleniaceae > Dillenia > Dillenia suffruticosa. The sequence continues at coordinate 13,041,413 of JAVTVX010000011.1, read as the reverse complement.
GAGGATAAAGAGAAAAAAAGAAAAGCGAGAGAGAGTAGAGCAAAAAGAGAGCATACCTACATCGGAGAATTGAGATTAGGGTTTCAAAAACGTACCTGGAAGGGTCACCTATTACGGACTGGTTTTTGGTTCTCAGAGAAAAACCCTAAAGTGCGTGTGCGAGAGTGAGAGCGAGAGAGATGGACGGGAGCGAGGAAATCCCTAGAGAGCGAAACTTTGTATGAAATTAAACCTAAAAAAAATTTAAAATGATCTCGGGATCAAAAAAATTCGGGATCTAACACCCATTTATCGTGGGTTGAACCCGTGACAGATTATGTCGCGGGTTGAACCTGTGACACTGCGATGTGGCAGCACCCGGGTGGGCAAAGGCCACGCTGGCATGCATGTTGCATCTTCAAGCTGTGACATAACTTGTCGCGTCTTCAAGACGCGACATTCCCTTCCCCTCGTTGCCCGCGGCTGGCCCGTGGCTGTCCCGCGGCTCCTCCCTCCCCTGCCCGTGGCTCTCTCTCTCCCTCCCCCGCCCATGACTCTCTCTCTCTCTCTTCCCCCCGCCACCCGCGGCACTCCTCTCTCCCTCCCTCCCTTGCCCGCGGCTCTCTCTCTCTATCTCCGATGCCCGTGGCACTCCTCTCTCCCTCCCTCCCTCCCCCCGTGGCTCTCTCTCTCCCTCCCTCCCCCCGTGGCTATCTCTCTCCCTACCTCCCCCCGTGGCTGTCTCTCTCCCTCCCCCCACGGTTGTCTCTCTCTCCCCCCGAGAGAGGAATGCCATGGGGGGAGAGAGAGAGAGTCAGCCGCGGGTGGGGGAGGAAAAGAGAAAGCTGTGGGGGGAGGGAGGGAGGGGCTACGAGAGCACCGTGGACGGTGGGGGGAGGGGGAATGTCGGTCTTCAAGACGTGACACGTGTGCGAGCATGGCCTTCGGCCATCCAGGTGTTGCCACGTCTCGGTGTCGCGTGTTCAACCCAAACAAATAGGGGTTAGATCCCGAATTTTTTTAACTCCTAGGTCATTTATATTTTTTTTTTAGATTTAATTCCATACAAAGCTCTAGAGAGCGAGAGAGACCATTAGTATTTAATATATCCTTGTATTGCATATGACTATATGGTACCATTAGTATTTAGATTTTGATTTTTTTAAATCAATCTGTGTATTGTAATATTAATCATAATTCCTATCTAAATTTTTCATAAGAAATTAAAAAAGTAATTTTTTTTCAAATTATATTTTATTATAATTAATAGATTTGAGTCTATTTCAAATAACCTGCTTTTTAGTAAATACGACTATAATTACTTATTTAAACCAAAAGCAAAGCACCAAATTTAATATACAATAACAACAACCAATCTTTTATCCCATTAAATGAGGTTAGTTATATAGATCTTTGTATATTTTTATATTTTATTTCAAATCATATGTTTTGTAATTATTTTCTTTATACAATAATAATAATCGTGTTTTTATTTCATCAAGTAAGGTCGGTAATATAAATGCTTTTATGTTATTATACTCTATCTTATATGATATTTTCATATATATATTTACATCATTTATATTATATTTTATTATTATTATCCAAATTTTCTTAAATTTTCCTCTCTTTCGGTTAATATAAATACTTATTATAATCTCATACCACTTAACTGGAAACTTTATTGATCGCTTGTGCTCATGTTGCTACTATCTTATGTTAGAATGCATGACTTAGGGTTATCTCTAGCTATACTTTTCTCTTTCACTTCTGGTAACTGCAAAACTACTAAAATAATCTTTGGAACGTACTCGATAATGGTATAAATTCAAGAAATTTGGATTTAGAGACCCAATACACTAGAAAAAAGTTTATATAGACTCTCAATCATAAAAAAACGATTAAAACCATATAATTGTCACTCTAAATTATTGTTAGATATTGTGGAAAAACAATTAAACATTCAAAATGAAAAAACAAAATTAATTATGAAGTTTTGAATAAGCCACCAAAATCTAACAAAATGCAATCCAATTCAAATTTTTTCAATTCTTTATTACTTTTAATCCTTTTTAGTAATATTTTTTTCATTAACTCAATTTTAAATGTATTAATTTATGGAATTTGAATTTAAAAAAATTCCTAATATTCTTTTATTTGGTTCAACAAACCGACTTGAAATCGAAAGAAAATCAATTTCTTATTAAAATAGAGTATCAAGTAACGATGGTAAGTCATTTAAAAGTAAGTATTGTTTTTCGTATACCACAATATATTCTATTTTCTAGTCTTATAATGATATTTACTTTCAGGATAAACTCTATGTTTATTCGGAATCCAAACTTAATGAATTTATTAAAACAAAAATATGTACACTATTTTATTGAGAAAATTAAATTCTGAATTTCTTTTAGATAAGACAATAATATCATATTTACAATATGATCTCTGAACTTATTTAGTAACTTGCATTTGGTTAAACGATCAGCCAACATACAATCAATATTAATGTATTATATTACAATTTTTTTTCAACATTCTTTCCCTAATGGTTAAATATTTTATATCGATATACTTATTTCGACTACCGCTCTTATTATTTTTAGTTAAAAATACAATAACTAAATTGTCACAAAATATCATAATAGTTTATGTATAGAATCTAAAATTCTAAATCCGAATATGAAACTTTTGAACCACACCACGTGTAACATAACCTTAAAAAACACCATAAACTCAGCTTCCATAATAGAGATCACAGTCAATTTCTACTTAACACTCCTTCATGATACAATTCCACCGGCCATCATGAAGATGTGACCCAACATTGATTTCTAGAAATCAACACAGCAAGCAAATTCCAAATCCAAGTACCCGACTACTTCCAAATTGTCGATTTTTCTGTATGTAAGTATGTGTTTCTTGGTATCTTATAAATATCTCAAGATCTTCTTTACAGTTTTCTAATGTTTCAAACCTCGGTTACTTTAATATTTTCCTAATATCCCCACGGCATGCGTTATATCAGGTGTTATATAAATCTGTGCATACATAAAGGTTCCAACAACGGAAGCATATAGAATGTTCGTCATTCGTTCCCTTTCCAAATCTGTTTTAGGGTATTGGTTTAAATTGAATTTATCCCCTTTGATAATTGAAACTATACTTGATGAACAGTTCTTTATCCTGTATCTCATAAGCATGTACTTTGTTAATATAGATTTCTTAAGATAGTCTCAGGACTTTATACGATCTATCTCAATGTATATTTGTTCTGATGATATAAGATGTATCACCTAAATTTTTCATCTTAAAGTTTTTAAAGAGAAACGGTTTCACCTCATACAATATCCCCTTATTATTTGTGGCAAATAGTATGTAATCCATATATAGGATAAGAAAACAAAAATTGGTCTCATTGACCTTGAAATATATGCATTGATTTATAATGTTCTCTTCAAAATGGAATAAAATAACTATATTATGAAATTTAAATACCACTGACGATAGTTTTGTTTCAGCTTATATATGAATTTTTTAAGTTTGTACATCAAATGCTCACTACCACTAAAGGAGTATCCTTCAGATTGATACATATAAACCTCTTTCTCTAGTTCCCTATTAAAGAAAATCATTTTCACATTCATTTATTACAACTCTGGATCGAAATATACAACAAGTTTCAGAATGATACAAAGGGAATCTTTTGTATACATTAGAGAAAATGTCTACGAATAATCAATTCTTTCCATTTGGATGAACCCTTTAATAACAAGTCTGGTTTTATATTTCTTAATATTGCCAATGAGTCGGTTGTAGTCTTAAAAACCTATTTACATCATATAGGTTTTACTCCATCTGACAACTCTATAAGGTGCTAAACTCCATTGTTTCTCATGGAGTTCATCTCATTTTTCATGCCATTTAGTCATAAGTTCGAATTTTTAAAGCTCATGATTTGGAAAAATATTTCCAAATCCTCTATAACTCAAACATTATAATCAGACTCTTAAAAGTATATCACATAATCATCAGATACAGTTAATATTTTTTCTCAAATAGATCTCTTTAACATTGGTTTAACATCTCCGGAGGAGAAAGTTAACCAATTTGATTTGGGTTAGCTGTTTGTGGAATTTCTTGATTGTCATCCGTATCCTAATTTATGTTCACAGGCACTTGAGGGTCATTTTGGATGATAATTAACTTGGTACTTAAACTTGACAGAATACTAGATGAGTTTCTTTTAGAAATTAAGTCCCAAAAGTAATCTCTCTCATGAACAAGTTATTTTCTAAAAATCTAACTTTCTAGATTTCATAAATCCAATGTGGTAAGATGGAAAATAAAATCGATATCTCTTGAAGTTATCAACATAACCAATAAAGTATCCATTCACGGTCTTTAGATCCATTTTCTCTCATTGATTGTAAATCCTTATCTCTGTCAAACAGCTCCAAATGCATACACGTTTTAAACTAGATTTCTAACTCTAAAATAATTTGATGGGAATTTTTGTTGCAGTTTTAGTTAAAACCATATTTAGGATGTAAATTGTCATCTTTAAAATTTTAGTTCACAAGAATTTAGATAGTTTGGAATTAGCCATTATGTTTCTAACCATATCAAACATGATCATATTCCTTCTTTTAACTACCCTACTCTTGTCAGGTGAATTAAACATGGTATATTGGACAATAATCCTATTTTCTTGAAACAATTTTGCAAATGGATCGGGTCTTTGTCCATTCTCTGTATATCTTCTATAGTATTCTCTACTTCTATCTGATCTCACGACATTTATTTGCTTATCGCAGTGTTTATCTACCTCTATTTTGAAAATTTTAAAGACACCCAATGTTTCATCTTTATAATGAAAGATATAAAGATATATATGTCATGAGTAATCATTTATAAATGAAACTAAATCTATACATGAAATACAAATGTATGTATGTATGATCTTAAAAAATTTTGACATCTTCATAGCACCATTTTGAGTTTTGTTAATCTGCTTTTCCCTAATATAGTCCACATAAATCTCAAAATCACTAAAGTTTAAGGTATTAAATATCAATCCTTTATTAACTTTTATATTTTCTTAATAGAGATGTATCCTATTTTTTTATGCCACAATATAGAAGAATTTTCCTCAATGACACTTCTTTTAACTCCTGTGTGTGTTACATTCATGCAAGTATTGTCTCGTAAAGTAATAATATATAATCCATTTAATAATGAATCATAACTAATAATATTTGAATCAAAAAATAATATCATTTTATTATTAAATTGGAAAAATAATAAAATTATACAAGTTTTGAAACGGAAATTAATTTTCTAAAAAAGTTAAGTATATAAAACACTCTCTAATTTCAAAACATGCCCACTAGTTATAATGAGTTCACAATCGCCAATACCCTTTACTCGTAAACTCATCTTGTTGTCCAAATAGATAGATTGTTCACGATATACTGATTTTCTTAGGTTTTGCAAGGCCTGCAATACATTCGTTATATGGATAGTATAACCAGAATTAATTCACTATATGTAATGAGAAATTTCAGTCATACAACATTTATAACAAATTAATAAAATTTTTGTACTTTTATACTTAAGCCACTGCTTGTACTTGACACAATACTGTTTCACATATCCATTCTTTTTACAGAAAAAATATTTTGATTTTTTCTTTATATTCGCTTTCGATTTTGTGTTCTTTTGGTTTGATTTGGATTTGCTTTTTTTCTTTTCTTGCACTACTATATGTACATTTATAGAATCCTATTTCATCTCTATCAATATTCTTCCTTCTACTTGCACACACATGGCCATCAACTCATTGATGGATCATTTCTCCTTATGTGTATTGTAGAAAATTTTAAAAGAACCGTAAGGTTACGAGAAAAAATTCAGAATAAAGTGTATGAGGAAAAACTCAGACAATTCAACCTTTAGGATTTTTAACTGAGCCGTTATATCCCGCATCCGCATGATGTGTTTGCACACACCATGAACAGTAGTGAGCCTTGTAAAGGAGAACTGCATAATGAGAGTACTGGATAAAAACTTCTCCGATACTGTAAATTGCTCGTCTATACCTTTAAGAAAAGTACGGACATTAGTATACTAGTTGATCAAGTCACGGATACCAACCGAAATTTTACTATTTATGAATATGATATTTAAGCGATTAGATCATTTTCAATGTTCATAAAAAGTTTATCAATCCTGAAAATAGTATTGATCATCAAAGGTGGCTCACTTTTCCTAATAGCATAATCAATATCCAAGTAGTCTAAATGGAAAAATACAATTTTCCTCTGTTTCTTATATTTCTCTTCATTTAAATTGATAAAATCGGATTTCAAATTTATGGTTGGGAATATTGCAAAATAAATAAATATATTTAATAACTATATTTGAGACATTTAATATATGTATACAAAACAAATATATAAAAATAAATCTATAACATAGAAATGCCGATAAACTAAATTTTTAATTCTATTAGATTTATTTAATTTTATGATAAAATTTATTAAACATAGATCATTTTTCAATACCTGTGAACTAATTAGAAAACTATCAGTAGGTAGTTTTTCCTTTATTACTTTATTATTTTCTACTCAACCCTATAAGACGGCCTCTCTAGTGTACTAGTTAGGTGGTAGGTTAAATAAGACCGCTTAATAATCGGTCAGTTTTAAAATTATCCCAATCTTTTCAACAAAATCAGCCTAAACATGCATTAAATCAATTATATTTATAGTATTATATAAAAAAGAGATTTCAACTAAGTAAACTACTATTAAAAATAGCTATTTTAATATTTTATATCTAATTTTATTATTTTATACAACAAAACTTCTTGTGGGATAACATTTATTACATAAAAATAATTTTCTAAAAATAATTTTCATGATATATTATTCTTTTTCTAATGTGTTCATACTTTTATATATAATTTTCTATTTAATTGTGATTGTTGTAGTTACACTCTAATTAATTTTGAAAATTATATTAATCAATAGAATAATAATATTATTTAATTTTATCATGCAAAAGTGCATAAAATTTTAATATAAAAATGCAACCAAATTATATAATATATTTTATTAATTTTGTACCTCCTCTTATGTACAAAATTATTTTAAAATTAAATTTATGCACGATTTTTCAAAATTTGAGTTTAGAAGATATTTTCAAATTTTGAGAATTTTTAAAAATTTTTCATCCAAAAAAAAATATTTTAATAATTTTGTACGCTCTCTTATGTACAGAATTATTACAAAATTAAATTTACGCATAATTTCCAAATATCATACTCCAATTTTTTTTTTTTAAGAATTAATCCAAAGGATCAATATTCAAGCCTATTTTGAAAAGCTAAAATATCGTGTTCCATAAGAGTCAAAATATTGTGTTTTAATAGAGGCAAATGATTAGGTGTATGGTTATCCCATTTACCCATTGTTTTATGAAAAATTGAACATTAATGACCTCACATGATTTGTGCATAAACTCAATATTGTATGTATACATGGTGCATAAATCCAAATTTCAAATGTTGGCTTTCAAATACAAGATTTGTTGTGGTCCCTTACATGATGATAGCCTGTGATACACGAAAATGCTAATTAGGTCACGTTTCACATTTCCGACACATATCGGAAACAAAAACCATACGATACGGCCAAAAAATGCTTTCGTCTGTATATCATCCCACAAGCTCCCTCCATCTGTGTATCTTCCAAGAAAAATAACTCTAGATAAATTCCAACTTCAATTACATATCATTCCACGACCCGCAACTCTCAGATAAATACTAATTTCAAATAAAATTCATTTAATTGAAGATAAACACAAAAAAAGACTTAGAATTTAATTAAAATTAGAAAATTGAATTTTCTGAAATCTATAAATTCAAGGTATCTTTTGCAATTTCTGTGAAGGCTGAGACTGCATCTTCTTTTTCCCCTTTCTTCTTCGGCTGAGACTACATGTTCTTCTTCCCCTTTCTTCTTCTCCTTTCAAAGTGAGTTGTTAAACTTCCATAATAATATATTTTTCTTCCATTACGGATTGCTCTACTATCCTATTGTCCTCGTATTGTGCTTTAGAAACTTTTAGATATAGTTTTTATCGGAAGATTCACATCCCAATTACATTTACATTGTATTTCAAAATCAATTTCATTTGAGACAAATTTGCATTTATATTTCCTTGCCTTCTTTTTTTTTTTTGCATTTTATGTGTTTGATTAATATTAACTTGATTATTATTTTGGGATATATTTTTATTATTTATAATATTATTTCATTATTTTATGATTTTTTATATTTTAATTTTAATTTTATAATTAGAATTGAGAATTATATTTTTGGATTTTTATTTAAATTTGATTTTTATTTATTTAGTTGTTTAATTTCTTTTTATTAGATTTATTACGCATAATTTTTATCTATATTTTTCTAACAATTTAAATTTTTAAATCTTGATATCTTATTTTTGATTTTTTCTATCATGTTATAATATATTACAAGGCATCTTCAAATTTTAATTCTAATTCCAACAGTAGTAGTGTGCCATCTTCAACATTGGGAAATGAAGAGAATAGGCCTTTATAGAAATATGTGACTAAAATTGAAAAAAAAAAGGAGATAGCGGAGGTAATAGACGGAGGTTTTGTAATTTTTGCAAATTAGAAAAACAAGAAATATACATGAGAGTAAAGGTTCATCTTCCAAAAATTAGTGGAAAAGGTATTAGTGTTTACAAAAAGGTGTTAGTATTTGCAAAAATATGATATTTGAAAATATTTCAGATATAAAAATGTTTGAAGATGAAGTTGTAAAAAAATTTCACTCTCACAATCTAAACGAGTGCATTTACCTTATACATTTAGCGATTCGAATTCTTCATTACATTTAACTCATCAAAGATTTTTAGAGTCATCAAAAAAGATAAGAGTTGATGATTTGTCTATTGATAAACCTTTTGATATACAAAACCGAACAAAATTAAATACTGAGATTGTTAGAATGTTCTATTATGTGGTTTATCATTTAATTTTACTAAAAATCCATCTTATGTAAGTGTTTTTACATTTGTTGAATCAGCCATCAAGTGGATATTTGCTTTGAGGTTATAATAAATTGAGAACTACACTTCTTCAACAACAGAAGACAATCTAGAAAGATTATTAGAGCCAATTAAAAACACGTGCTTGGAGAAAGGGGTTAGCATTGTTAGTGATGGATTGAGCAATCCCCAAAGAAGACCATTAATTAATTTCATGGCTATTTCTAAAAATAGACTATTGTCTTTCAAAGCTATGGATTGTTCAAGTGAAGTAAATGATAACTATTTAATTGCTGAATTAATGAAAAATGTAATTGAAGAATTTGGTAATGAAAAAGTAATTCAAATAATTGCAATAATGTTGCTAATTGCAAAGGTGTCAGAGAAATCATTGAAAATATATTTTCACATATCTTTTGAACTCTTTGTATTGTTCATAGCTGAATCTAACATTAAAGAATATATGCATGGCTAAAAACTCAGAAAATAATTAGGAAACATACAATGAATGTCATTAGATCACTATTGTGTATGGAGATCTTTTACAAATAAAAAATTTTATGATAAATCATTTCATGAGATTGACTATTTTCAACCAGTTTAGTATTTGAAATTGCTTTCAGTCACAAACACTCATTTTGCTTCAATTGTTTTGATACTTAAAAAATTAAAACTTATAAGACGTGTACTTGAAGCGATGACAATGAGTGACCAATGGGTACAATATCGAGATGATGATCAAGGAAAAACAAAATTTATTCGTGAACTTGTAACAGATGAAAATTAGTAGGAGAAAGTTGATTATATCATTACATTCACTACACTCATTTGTGATATGATTAGAACTTGTGATATAGATAAACCATGCTTTAATTTAGTTTATGATATGTGAGATTCTATGTATGAAAAAATAAAGACGGTTATTTATAAATATAAGCAAAAGTCGGCACAAGAGTTCTTTTTTTTCTATCATGTGATTCGTCAGATTCTCATTGTTCGTTGGGTAAAGAATAAAACTCTTTTTCATTATTTCGCTCATTCATTGAATCCAAAGTTATTATTTAGTTAAATTTATGTTTTTCCAATTCATTAATTAATTTTTTTTTAATTTCATTATAGTGAATGGTTTTCTCTAATATATTAATGATTTCTTTTCTTTTGAAGATTTTATGATGATAAGTGACTTCAAGAAAGAGAAAATGGAATACCTCCTCATATGGACAGAAAAGTCTCAATTGAAAGAAACAAGTGTTTTAGAAAACTTTTTCTAAATGTAGATGAACATGTTAACGTTTAAAATAAGTTCGCTAAATTTTTCCTAAAAAATAGATCATTTGGAAATTCAGATTCATTTGCAAGTAGATATAATATGGATCTAAAAAATTATTGGGCATGTTATAGTTCAAAGGCACTTGCTTCAAGGATTGGCGTTTAGAAAAAACAAATTAAATCCAAAGCGTGCAAAAGACTTAGTATTTGTTCATAACAATTTCTGTCTTTTGTCAAGAGGAATATCTCAATATCATGATAGAGATATTGGAGGAGATCAATTTGGAAGTATAAAAAATGTTGGCATTCATGAAATTGCTAATCTAATATTGGATGAACCAAAATTGGAAAGTTTATTTTTTGATAAAGATGCAAATACGAGTAGGGAGAATAAAAGTGATAACATTGAATTGGTTTAGTAAATTACATTTATTTTTTAATTTATCTTTTAAGTATTAAATATGTTTTGTTTAATAAATTATTTATTAATTTAATTTTAGATTTTTATTTTTATTTTATTTATCCTATAATTAATGATTGTATATTTGATATTTTTATTTTTATTATAAAATATAATTATTTTATTATTTCTATAAAATAATAATATTTATATAAAAAATTTTATATTTTTATTATATATACACATTTCCCCGTTTCTTATAATTTTAGAAAATGTCGTTTCTCTATATCGTTTCTATTTCCGTTTCCACACAACATAGATGGCAGCTAATTGCACAGACCATTACTCACAAATATTTCAGGTCTTCTTCACCCGGAATGACTACCAAGGGTCCCGATCAGACCTGTTCTATTCTCTCACCTAAAGGTCATCAAACAAATTAAAAATGCTCCATTTTAAATTAAAACATTGGATTGTGTGAAACTTTTTTAGGTCACCATTTTTTAAAAAATGATTATTTTGAACCAATTTGAAAAAAATCTTAGAGGGAAAATTTAAAAATTCGCCAAAAAACATGTAAGTAAAGACAAAATTGACTCTAATACCATGACTCCGATACTAAATATTAGAATGCATGACAAATCTAATATATTTTTCTAGTACAAAAATTGAACCAAAATAATACGGAAGCAAAAGAGGGAATTTTGCATTACCACCAGATATATTTTTCTCTTTCACTTCCAACGATCGCAAAACCACCAAAATGATCCTTAGAATATGCACAAGTATTCTAATTTCTCAATTTTACTCAATAAATGATGTGAAGTCATGAAATTTGAATTTAAGAACCCAACACATTAGGAGATGGTTTATATAAGCTCTCAACTATAAAAAAATCTATTAAAACTCTATAATTGTCATTTTAAATTATTGTTGAATGTTATGAGAAGACAATTAAACATTCAAAATGAAAAAATAAGATTAATTGTATAGAGATTTGAATGAGTTACCAAAATTAGACCAAATAGAACCCAATTTAAATTTATTCCATTTTTTATCACATTTAATCATTTTTCAATTTTATATTTCCGATTAACTCAATTTTAAATACATTAATTTATAGAATTTGAATTTTAAAAAATTTATAATATCTTAATTGTGTTTTCCTAATTTTTCTCTATAAACGCAACTCCAACCTTATTTTTAATATACTCATTTATTTTTTTGTGTCTACACATCCTAACTTAATATTTTTATCTCCGCAACTCTCATCTTATACTCATAGTTTTTAGTTTATTGTCTAACATTCAAATTTGGAGTATCAAATTTAATTTACTCTAATTAAATTAAAATTTAATTTTTATTTTTATCTGCTGTAGCGCAAAGCCAATTTGAACTCATTTTTTTCGTATTTTGGGATTTCATCTTTTTTTCTTTTGGGTGCGGGGGGGATCGGGTCGGATCAAGAAGCCGCATTCACTAAAGCACGGTGTACTGCTCCACACCCAATTAGAGCTTCCGTATAAATAGTAACCTTCAATCTCGATCTCCAAAAACCCTAGCCTCTTCTGTTGCTCCTGCTGCATCTACTTCTTAGAGTGAGAGGGAGAGGGGGGGGAGAGAGGGAAAGAGGAGAGAGAAAATGGTGTCGGGCTCAGGAATCTGTGCAAGAAGAGTGGTGGTGGACGCGAGACACCACATGCTAGGAAGGCTGGCATCCATCATAGCAAAGGAGTTGTTGAATGGGCAGAAAGTAGTGGTTGTCAGATGCGAAGAGATTTGTCTCTCTGGAGGTCTCGTTCGTCAGAAGATGAAGTACTTGAGATTTCTTAGGAAGAGGATGAACACTAAGCCCTCTCATGGTCCCATTCACTTCCGTGCACCTGCTAAGATTCTTTGGAGGACTATTCGTGGGTCTGTCTCTTTTTCTCTCTCTCTCTCTATATATACGCACACACACATACACACACGCACACAAATTTCTCCATCCTTCTGTTGTTGATTTGTCTAGTCATCTGTTTTATAATTTGCTTTTGGTTTGAATGAATGCTGGAAAATGCTGTTTCTATTGTTGTATTCCCCATGAAATTTAGCTGACTTCAGTTTTTTTTAACATTATGTTATTATTGGATCAGTAGAAAATTAAGGTTTTAATTATTGTTGATCGCGAATATTTGTAAGAAACCAGGTTCAGATTTTGTTTGTTGGAGGATTTTGATTAATTTTAACCCCAATTCTCTGATTACACAGTTGTAGAGAAAGAAGATTTCGAGCATAACCCTGCTACTTTTGTACTTTTGTAGGATATTAGGTTTAAGTCGGTCTTTTGCATGTGTTAATAAATCCCATTTTGATGTTTGAATGATTAAAACCCATTGTCTTTTCCAGTTTGTTTATAACTTATTAGAAATTCATGAAATGAATTCCTCAATTCTTTTTGTGATGGGCTGGATATGGATTTTTCTTTTACATTTGCAGTTTTTCAAAACAATAATGGAGGGTTCCATGTATTATCAGAACTGGGGTTTTGTCTTTGATTTGGTTTGGATTTCATTTTTTTCTTTCTCTCAAAATATGGTTCAGTTTGTATCGTTTTGAAGAAATAATTTGTGTTCTGTAAAGGATAATTCTTTTTTTTTTTTGGCTCAAATTCTGCTGTGTCCAAATTTAAAATGCATGTCTGTTGTTTTTGTTGGAGAAAAATATTTATAATATTTTTTCCATTGGTTTGGACTATTAGTCTTCACCCACAATTTTTAGCTTTGGGAATGCTGAAACCCTATTTTTTTGTTGGAATATCATAGGCCTACTTGGGTTTTTTTTTTTTTTTTTATTCACCTAATACTTGGGGACAAAAATAATATTTGATTATGCTATTTTCTGTTGTCATTAATCTTGCTCAACTTACAGAATGATACCCCATAAGACAAAACGTGGAGCTGCTGCACTTGCACGTTTGAAGGCATATGAAGGTGTCCCACCTCCATATGATAAGATGAAGAGGATGGTCATTCCTGATGCCCTGAAGTAAGTCTAACTGTTATCTGTTTACTTTATGCTGTCTTTGAATTAGGTTTTGGATTCTTATAATCTGGTTATAAGATTGAATTCTTATCTTTGCTTTTGAACAACTTAGGGTCTTGAGGCTTCAGGCAGGACACAAGTATTGCTTACTGGGACGACTCTCAAAGGAGGTTGGATGGAGCCACTATGATACTATTAGGGTAATATACTTGTTGCCCTTCTTTTGGTTTGTTGAGGATCATTCTTATTGTTTTCATTGGCATTTGAATACTAAGTTATTGTTCCTCCCATCTACCTTATAATTATCAATAGTTTCATTAGACAACTTTGGGGGTTCCCAACAAGTGTATTTTCCACTCTTCCATATCCCAGACCATTTGAATACAACCATCAGTAGATATTTATTGAATAATCTACACAACATAACAATTTTTGATTTATTTATCAATGCTATCAGCTTTTCGGATATTTGGATGATGTTTCAATCAGTAACTGTTGATATATGTTTGTTAAGTTATTTAAGATGGTTATTGGGCACATTCAAGTTGAAGGCAAACCTCATTTTCAGGTGTTACATTTTCCTATTTTATGATTGTGTTTTATTTTCACATAACAGGAGCTTGAGAGCAAGAGAAAGGAGAGATCTCAGTTGGCATATGAGAGGAGGAAGCAGTTGAAGAAATTGAAGATCAAAGCAGAGAAAGCCGCCGAGGAAAAGCTTGGCGCACAGCTTGACATCATTGCTCCAATCAAGTACTGAAACTGTAGAAGGTTGATTGTTGAAAATTTGAAATTTTGATGAAGAAATTTGTTGTTCCAGTTGATAGTGTTTAATTTCCATTTGTCAAATTTGTTGACTATGACTTTGACAGTGGTTTACATGTTTCTAGTAGTGAAGTTTGCACTACATTTCTGTAAGCACATTATGAAAAGTTTTGCTCATGTGACCTATCATTGAGTTATTTACCTTATACTTTTGGCATGAGTTATTTGCAGTTGCGGGGCACACCCCTGAAAGGTGACTGTATCAGCAGCTGACAAGCTTTTTAATTTAGGTTTGAGACGTCTGGTTAAGCCAAGACTATTGTAGAGTGTCTTCTTATCATGCTATTTAATTAGGGACTGTGAAGACAGTCAACTGGTGAAATCTGAACCAACCCTGTTATGACACCCGAGTTAAGCTCAGGTATCACAATATCCGAGCTCAGCTCGAGTCTTCGACAGGTGAGCTTGAGCTCCTCGAGTCTGTAATTCTAGAGCTCGAGTTTGACTTAAAGTGTTATCAAGGAGTTCGAGTTTGAGTATCGTGGGTCTTGTGGGACAAGATTGGGCCCGAGTCTCGGCTCGAGATAACACCCTAACCTAAGCCCAAAACTGAAATAGATCGCCCGAGAGCTTGATGTGGAGAGCAGGTAAAACCCTAAAGAGAGAGAGAGAGAGAGGAGATCAGACTTTTGATCGATCACGATGGTGAGAGGAGAAGGAGATCACGGGCTTAGCTCCTTCGATCAATCGTGATGGTGAGAGGAGAAAGAGATCTCAAACTCGACCGGCAAAAGACCTTCCATCGATCCCTGCTAAGTTGGGAAAAGACCTTTGATCGTGATGGTGAGAGGAGACCGAGACCGATCGCCATAGTGAGGAAGAAGAAGACCTTCTGCGACTGGGAAATGAGAATGGGTGAGGGTAGAGTTAGGGTAAATGAAAGGAAAAATTGCATTCGGATGGCTCAACGAGCTTCGAGCTTGATTGAATATGGGCTCTCGCTGAGCTTGAGGCAGGACTGGCTGAACTCAAGCTCTACCCGAGCTCGAGTTGACCGAGCTCGAGCTCGAGCTCAAGCTTTGATCGGATAATATTATAGGTACCCATGACATTATCCGAATATTATAACAGACCTAATCTGAACTATTTTCTTCACCAAACCTGTCAGTTTTAAGCTTTTGGGGTTGCCAAAAAAACTTGGTGCACATAGGTACACAACATATGGAGCGTTTATGTGTACGAAGCATTTTCCGTTGGAAGATCCACCCTTTAAAAGGAGTCACTGTAATAGTCGGTCTTGATTAATCGGAGTAAAACCTTGAATATCGGACGGTGTTTAAGACATAGTACTAAAAAAAAAATAGGTACACAACGTAACTATAGTTGGACTATTTTCCAATGTAATTTCTCTAAAGCAACGACCACATTTTCTATTATCATCCTCTGATATTCATGATCCATGTTTAGTCAGATTGTGGCTTTTTTAAACCAGAAAACAAAATAACAAAAATGATATCAAGGAGATTAACGAGTCACGTTTGCAAAGCAATACGAGATGGGAGAAATGTAGGGAATGCCGGGAAATGTTCGCCCATTCTGATTTTCAAAAAAATGTATAAACAAGTTTCAAGTGACACCCCAGGAAAAAATCTACCCCTATTAATCCCAACGGCTTATTATTCATCAAGATCCCGAGTCCGACTCTTTAGAACTCCGATGTCTTCTGTGCAGGAGCTAAAGTTTGAAAGGGTTTGCTCAATGGCTTGAGCTCAACCCAATTTGAGAGCATATTCATACAACATACTGAAAGAACCCCGCAATTTCTTTAAGCCTAGAACATACTCCCAAAGAATGTATCAAAAATTCGAGCTCCTTGAAGCACCTGCATTAATATTCATTTATCTCTAGGTTGACCTATAAATCACCTCCTCATTGAAGGTAGGAGCCATGCCACTTGAGCTCATCTTATAATTCCCCACAAAATGAAGTAGCCGCATGGAGCAAGAGTTGTATCCAGCAGTCTATTTGGTATTATGTGTTGGAACACTCAAGTAAAATTTTGTATTCTTGAAGTCATCAAGAAGCGGGTTGTATCCATCTCTTGTTCTCGTCTTTGTGGGTAGACCAAACTCTTCCATGAATGAAGAAGTGTCAAGCTGCATAGAGATCAGAGTCAGATAACAGGGGATGGAATATGCTTTTGTCAGCTGTAAGTCTCAAGAGAGCATATCATATCCCCGAAGGTTCCAACTATATCACTGCAACTTCATACAGTCCAAACACTTTTAAATTTTTTATTCAAAATGAAATGTGAGCTATATTTCATCTCTAGGTGTGAAAATATCACGAAACCAGATTGTGGACTTACTGTTATTGTGCGCCGCTTCTTCACTTGCTTCAAGGATTTGTCGCTCTGAGGTCTCCACCCAGAACAAAAGTGGTCCATGCGCTCCAAAAGCCAAAAGTCCGTGGGAAAAAATATATCAGCATCACCCTATGGTACAAAATGATAAAAGAAAGTCATAGAGGTTTGGTGCTTGTATGATCAAGCCAACATCACAAGTTTATGAAGGCAGAGCTTTAGAAGAACTTAACATTCACTTGAGAATTAAGTCAGATGGAAAACAAAATAACAGATTGTCTCTTTGATCAGAAAAATGAAGACTGCAAAATACAACCAATTATAAATTCCATACAATGTCGTAATCCCACCATCTGTTTTCTCAAATGTTATGTTTGGTGGGGGTTGAAAAAATATAAGTCCTCCAAAACTCCATTATGCTAATATCAGGAAAGTTTCTAGAAAAGGTCCCTTGAAATAAACTAATGTGCAAACGGGGAGATAACAGTTCTGCAGAAAGGTTTCAGAGTGGAGATTTGGAAATTTCAAACAATATCAAATATCACTCGTGCAAATTTCTGCACCCATTTAAAAAAAATGATAGCATCAAAATTAGTATATTTCCTCAGCCATGGTGTAGCTATATATTTGAGGAAACAAACAAAGCCTACTAATGGTTTTAGTGAAAGCATTTGATTGATTTTAGCCTTTGAAGCATGGACACACCATCTACCTGGGGAAGCCGACATGTGTTGGACACAAACATATTGCCAACACGACAATGACATGTGTCCTCATGTGTGCCTAATTGTCTAAATCAGAGAAAACACCGTAGATTGCAGGAATGAGGTTTATTAGCTGCACTATCAGACAAGAGTGCCACATTATACATCTAGACATTCTGCTGGTGGAGGGTCAGAGATTTTGTAGCAACAGTAGATACACTAAAATATGCCATATTATCTTTTGGTGCATTTGGATGGAAATGGATTTAAGGATTTTCATAAACCAATCTATCTGTAGCTCTATCTTATGGGAGAAGATTGTTTTTAACTCACCCTTAAACTTATGGTCTAGTACAGGGGGTTTCCAGAGGTTATAGTTTGTAAGATATACAAAAATAGTCCATAGAGCTCTTCTTTTCCAGTGTAGCATTCTTTATTTAATATATTTTACCATTTCTTTCTCTAAGAGGCTTTTTTATTGTCTCTCTTGTATCACTTCTCTCTGTCAATAATCAGTTTTTTTCATACAAAAAGGATATAAGTGGTCATAGCAATTATGAAGTCCACTATACTAATGACAAGACATTGTCAAACGGTTACATTTATACTAGACTATTGAAACATTGAAAGCCACAATGTAATCTACTATCCTATCCAAACAAAGATAAAACTATATATGTAAACAAAAATCTACATGTAGCATACCGTGGCATGTAAGTAACTGTCAAGATCAGTACTGTGGCCACCCCTCTGCAAAGCAAATGGTGAATAAAGTTAACCACAATAGCCCAATTCTAACGTTACGATTGACATGGCTTCAAGAAGAAAAAATATAAACCTTTGCCTCAATGAAATTGATAAATGGGCAAAATACTCGTGCAGCTTTGGGAGGAAAGTCTATACTATAGGAACCAAACTTATGTTATACCATCCCAGACCAGCCAATGATCTAGTTTCTTGTTGTATATGTAGGGAAATCTATCCTCAATCAAAGATTGCAAGTTTTAAAAACACCGGATTCTGTCATGCTACATTGGGTTTAAAAACTAGCTTCAAAATTTTTTAAATGTAGAAACAAATAATTGCCAGGAAGAGATAACTAAATGCTAATGGGCACATACAGGGCCCTGCACCATCTCTCAGTCACCGTACACAAATATGTCAATATGATATTTGCAGGGTTCTGTTGCATCACTAATGTTATACATGTGTATGCTTCAGCTTCAGCTATTCAAACATTCTCCTGCTTCCTGAATTTTCATGCTGTGAAAGAACCCTTCGCGCATGAAGGTGAATGCCATAGACATTGGTATTTGGTTAATATACTTTTACAGTTTCTGTTCTAGAATTCTTTCATAAAATGGATAAGGATGACTTGAAATGATAGATAGATATTTATAATTATTCAACTGTACAGAGATGCCCACTAAAGGTAGAAGTTTATTTATCTATTTACTTTTACCATTTTTATCCTGTCCAGTAGGACCATAATACCGGAGTTTCTGATCACTCTTTCCCACAAATTTTATTTTGTCGCTCTAAAAGGATAAATAATTCACGATGAAGCCAGAGTTTGCACAAAGGCATATATGAGCAAACCTAGAGAACTAGATACCTTTGTTGAGACTAGTGGAGCTCTTTCACCAGGTATTCTCACATCAGGCAAGAAACTGAAGTCTGAAGCAATCAAGGACATCTTTGGTACAACATCATGTAAAACCTCCAGCAGTTTCTGCATTTCAAGGATGGGGTAACTCACTTATCAAATTATATTCAAAGAAAATTTGATAAGGTTAAATATAAGTTTCCTTCTAACCAAGCAACCAGTTGGTAGCCAACATCTTTGGGGCTTTGGGAAAACTTTAGACCATATGTTCTTTGCTATTGACAGTTTGCTGCTCCCATGACTGGGATGATTCTTGTCCAACTCCATGATTTCCATGCAACGCAAAATTATTGGATCTTGTAAAGGCTTGTATAACTCGGATAGAGCAGTACTACATCATGAAGCAAGCCAGGATCAGTGGAGCAGAAAATTCAAGTGTATGTCTCCAAAATTGAGATGATTGCTCCAGGACATCAGGAAGAAAAAGTTATGGGAGAAACAAAAATCTTTAGGTTGCAATGATTAACAAGTCATGGAAAGGACAGTCTCCTGCTATTAATTTATATGCCAGAGGTGAATACATACTGGCATGACAGTGAAGTGGGAAAAGTATCTACAGAGTGTGAAGAGTTTTATCAGAAATATGAACTGTTGTCACAACCTCCACTATATTGACTGAGTGAACAAATGTAGTAGGCAAGAAGAGGGCATAGTAGTCAAGAATTGTATTTGCTTAATAATTGGTGTTAATTTTCAAAATTTTCAAGACCAGCCAGCCTACAGTAGTTTGCACAGAACTTGCTGGAATTATCACATAAAAGGATGTCATGCCCCTTTATGTTATGCAGATTGTGTGCAGATAACAGTAACCTTCTTTGATGTGGTTCACAAATTTAGACAGGAGATTTTTTTTTGCCTCCATTTCCTTCTTCCCTCCTGTTAGATATAACTAATTCTAACTGAAAGAACTTTCCTTAAAGAGCATTCTAATGGTGATCTAAGATCCATAAAATCATGCTTTCCTCATGGAAAACATATATTTATATCGATTCTCCTTGGAATTAAGAGAACGGTCTTACAAGAGCATATGATTGGTAACCGCTAAATGGCTATTAATTTGGTTGTCCTATGTGGCCATGGAGTGATGTGCTTAAGCATGCAAATGCACACAGACATGCATGAGAAAGAGAGAGAGAGACAATCCTGCATGATGCATTGTCACAGAGTGAAGAAATTTGTACATAATGCTGCAAGAATCCAAAACAGTGGAGAGGAGGGATTCAGACAGCTTGCTACCTATCAGACTTCTTCTCAACCCAAACTTCCATCCAGGAAGATACTTGACTTTTTGAGTAGATCAGATCATGTGGAAGGTTATCAAGAACCTAATATAAAAAGTGTAAGTCGCAATTACTGTTCACACGTGGCAAAATAAATGATACAGAAGCCATATTGGCAAAATGATGTCGATAGTGGAATGTGCAGACCAGGCACATAATAATGGCATGAACTTCTGTAACGTTAAAATTCTGACTGACTTACATCAAGAGCATCATGGCATGCATACAAATATTGTGCACATATAGTAGAAAAGAATAGAAGAATAGCCAATAGAATGTCTTTACTCCATTTGAGGAAGAAGTGTTTAGCAATACTCATTCAGTCAGTATGACAAAGAAAGGCTTATACTCATGTACAGCTAACCACCTTTCCTACATAAACATTGCCTCCCCTAAAGGAAAGGGAAAAAAATGGAAAAATATAGAAGGACATTTAAGCACACAAAACAAACATGTAAAAGAAGTTTATTCACAGAAGTGTCATAAACAGGTCAAATGAGCCATATAAGTTGAAAATTTTCATTACGCTCACTAAGAGATATTATTTGAGCGTGTCAAAGCAAAAATGCAATACAACACGGTTCTTAGAATTAGCAAAAACTGATGCAGAAAGTTACTTGTACACATATAGAATGTCTTATCAATACTAGTCTGAACAGCATGTTTTGATCTACACTTAGAAAATTATCAAGGATCATGACAAGATACAGTAGTCAACAGAATCGGTCTGCAACTTCAGGATCAATAATTATATAGTCACAGAAAGAATTAGCAGTCATTAAAATAAAGCATAAGTATAGAGATAGATAGAAAGTACCTCTAGCATTATGATCCAGCATGGATGCTGCTTCGTGTCGCCTGTTGTCAACAAAATGAGTTTCAATCTCTGGCCAGTAATCTGTTCTCACAAAGGGAAATAGTAGTGTGTGTGGAGTACATACTTTCCAAGCATTATTGGGAGGAACTCGCAAGCAATTGACAAATCAATGGGCTTGTTGTAGTCTCGTGCATGGAATTATATAAACAAGGTGGTTGAAAATATTCCGAAGTAAAAATTGAATAAGTAGGGATGACATCATACACCAAATTGAAAAGAGTTTTCTCCCAAAAGCCACCTCTGTCACGTTGTTTGAATAAAGAATGTATTCAAGGTACATGCCTTAAAATACATTATTCATGAAAACAAGTGGATTAATGGATGTTTCCACCCCACTGATTTGCATCTATCTGATGTATTGCTCGGATGGTAGTAGTTTCAGTGGATTATATGCCAGGAGGCAGACTGATGAATCGGTTTGACACCAGCAATTACTCTACAAATACACATCAATGAACTATTTTCTCTGTTTTAAATTCTCTTTAATGGAAGGAGACTTAGATGAGTCATAAAATGCTTCCAGTAAGGAGGAAAAGAAAAGCAGAAACATGTAACCTCAAGAAACTCCATATCATGCTTAACAACTATTTCAATAGGGGGAACAAAGTTACCCTCAAAAATTATAGTGCATAAAAGGAAAGAAAATTTGTTGCTCAAAGGTAGAAAGGTTGTGCAGGAAATTCATACAGTAGTTTAACTTAAAAAAACGGGAGAGGGGTAAGCAAAGGTCTGATAAAAGTTCTTTTTCTCTTTTGTGGTGAGGACAGGCTTAGTTGATTCATAAGACGAAAAATGTGAATAGAAGCTTCTTAGCTAAGGAAGAATCCATAAGTCTGATAAGATATAAACACTGTCAATAAGTTCAACATAGTATTCCTAATGACAAGCTAAATCTCATGGACTAGCACACAAGAATAAAAGCAGCCTCATGCTTAGATATGATAATCATCAAATGAAAAAATAAATAAACAAAAATCAGGAAGCTGCAATGAGCATACCCCATCCACACCGATCAGCAGCATCACGACATTCAACTGTAAATTTTGATAAATGACTGCCAACAACTCCAATAGTTTCTAATTGCTTCTTTGCCAGCGAAGGACTAATTTCTACTGAGCTGCAGTGAAATAAATCATTGCTCAGTAAGGTTAGATAACTCTGCGTATGACATTCAAAGAGAAAATAGTACGAGGTAATGACAAGAAAGATGAATAATTTAGATCCAACCGAAGTCGATCAGATTTAATATATAATGGAAACAATAAATCTAATTCATAAGTGCAAAAATTTCCCAAAAAGAGTGTGACGCAATGATGTTATGTGGGCCATGGTAATCACAATCATTCCATGTCATAAAATATTGCTCCACTGTCCATTTCAGATATTTTTTTTGTTTCTCATGCCATGTGTATGAGTGGGGAGGACGGGGACTATAGGCCCTCAGAGATTAGAGGAAAGGCAGAGAAAATAAGTGAAACCACCCTGGGCAAAATCGAGGTTAACAGGCGATGAAGAACAAACTGGAAAAATATCCATGTAATTAAACAAAACTAGTTGTGGGTAACAATTCGATTTAGCGTGTTAATGGCGCTATGCACCCATTAAGGTGTTAGGAGTCCCTATCTCCGAAGGTGCTAGGTACCCCGATATGCACTTGCCTAGTGAACGGAACTGCTTATTTAAGAAACTGTTTATTTTGCAATCATAAATGTAATCAAGGCTTAAATTACCCAGAAACAAATAAATCACCATAAATGCATAAGGAAAAATCATATATTATCATATGGGCATTACAACTTATTGATTTATTCTGCCAAGGCATAGGCATTACTATTAGTGAAAGTATTCCCTATAAGTATTGTCATCCCAAAACATTAACAAAATGTCTTTCAAAAAAAAAAAGGTCCTAAACATTATATATCTCAATCTACTTAAATATCAAGGATGCAACAAAAACAAAGAGAAACCAACATGAAGAAAAAGAAAGATCAAAATGAAAAATAAAATGAAAAATAAAATGAAAAATAAAATGAAAAATAAAATGAAAAATAAAATAAAAGGAATGCAGAAGTGGCATACTTAAACCAAAACTAGAAAGAGAACAAGGATAAGTAAAAAGACAGGATATGGGAACAAAAAAAGCCAGGAAAGACTACACAATGCCTTGCAGTGCCTAGGCACAAAAAGCAAGCGCTTTTCTAAAGGCGCCTTACCTGAAGCCACTTGAGGCGCTAGGATAGCGCCTTCAGCCCTGAAATGCCTTTGACAACAGTGATTAGATTTTATGGGAAAAATATAAAACAAGTTGAAGATTGTGATCTTTTTTAATGCAATGTTTGGAAATGATGGTAAGTATAATCAAAAGGATCCCAAATATAGCCATGTTATACACTTTAAAACAGGCCCATGGTGGGTCAATGACAGTATCCTGGAGGAGGATAGTATTTTGGATTTAAAAACTACCACCAGGTTTGCAAAGATGCCTTCCTGAATCTCTATTTTTTTCTTTGGCCAACATTGAATTGATGTCAACAACAATTTAAACTTTCCATGGCTAGATTAATATATCTAAAAAATTAATTTTAGGAAGGTTCCAAGAGAAAATTATTCAGAGCCTTTAACAACGACAGTTGTCTGTGAAGTTCCAATTTTCTAACAACTGCTGCCCATGGATATAGCACAGGATCCCTAACTCAGTCTATTCACAATATGATATGGTAGCTGGAACATACCAAAAGTTTAGAATACAAATTGTATCAATCATCTTTACCTTTTCTAAGGTTCTTTTTCCTTGCTTTTAACTCTTACTAGCGTACTCCATAGTTCAGAAATTAACGCAAGAGAGATATCAGGTATGAATTTAGTTTTGACATGAAGATTCATGGAAAGTTAGTGCATTTCACATACGTGTAAGACATACTATTGTAAACTCTTTCAGGAGCATTCAACTTTATATAATCCATTATGCCCTTGGCACAAGTTCCTGATCCACCGCCAATTTCATATATCTGTAAATAGCTCACAAAAGAGAGAAATGAATCATTAACCTCAATGAAGTTAACCTCAATGAAGTTGCAGTTCAGAAGACAGAAATTGCCTAAATTGCTGTCTCCACAAATTGGCATATAGTATCGTATGCTTGAAACATAAAATGGTAGAGGAGAAAATCTGAAACCAACTAAAAACAAATAACAAGTGCAAGTCACATGACTACTCTTTAGTTGAATAAGAAGAAACAAGATTAGAACAAGCAGAAGGACAACTTTTATTTGCATTAAGTGTATGCCACGAAAATGCATCAACACACATAACTACAACCTGAAAGACTACTAAGATATAGTTAAGCAGTAAGCACTTCCATGCAGCAAATTATAACATATTCAGGTCATCAAATTCAAGATAAGGTCACAAACTGGCCCAGTAGCACAACTGCCTTAGATATATAACTTGTCTGGAAGGATCACCAGAAAGAGATTTTTCCGCCATTTGATTTAGTAGTGCGAATGACAACATGTCAATACCATCTGGGATGTCAGAGTTAGGGCATTAGTTGTAAATTCATTAAGCTTAACTACATATTAACCAAATCCTGAAATCTGCAGTGCTCTGCACTATAGACAAAACTGATTATGACCATCAGCAATATCCACATAAAGCAAGCAAGTGAATATACCATGGACCAGTGTTGCTTAATTCACCCCTTCCCCCTATGATCTCTGTTCTGGTAGATGCGATCCCAAATGCAGATTGTTCACATACCGCTAACATTGTACCCAATTGGGTTTGGAGTTGGAAAATTAATATATGCAAGCAGAAATTAGAAAAATTACACTTACCGGTAGCTGTGGCAAATTCCTACAATAGGCGATGAAATTGGTGGCTAGAACGGTCTTTAAGAGTATTTGAAGAATAAAGATGATGTCAACCATCAAAATTGAAGAGGTGGGCAAACTTGAGAGAGAGGCGAGATTTGAAGGGGAGGGAGAAATGAGCTTGTGCCGGGAAGAAGGCGTCCACACGGGAGGAAGGAAGAAAGGAAGAAAGGAAGATAGATGAAGGAGTCAAATGTGGATGAACAGTGCCCCTCTTTTGTTTTTGTTTTTTTTTTAGAAAAAGCATATGATAGGCTCCTTAGAGATGTATTATGGTGGGCACTGATAAAAAAAGAAATCGTCTTGAAATACATTAATTTTATTAGAGATGTGTATGAGGGAGCTATAACTGGGATAAAAAATTGCGGGGGTTTGAGCGACAGCTTCTCCGTTAACATTGGCCTCCACTAAGGTTCTCCATTAAGTCCCCTCTTCTTTACAATAGTAATAGACGAAATCACAAAAAGTTTCCAAAATGAAATACAATGGTGTATACTTTTTGCACATGATATAGTGCTAGTTGATGAAATTAGGGAGGGTATTAGTGCAAAATTAGAATTATGGAGAGATACACTAGAATCCAAAGGGTTTAAATTGAGTAGATAAAAAAATTGAATATATGAGATGTAAGTTTAGTGATAATTATTGGAATGATGAAAAAACGATTAAATTAAATGGATAAGATGTATCCAAAAGTAAACGATTTAGATATCTAGATTCAATCATTCAAAATGATGGTAATATAGATGCAGAAGTGACGTGAGGATTCAAGCGGGTTGGATGAAATGGAGAAGGGCATCCGCAGTTCTTTGTGATCGCACGATGCCACTACATTTGAAGGGAAAATTCTATATAATCGCAATTAAACCTGCACTATTGTATGGTTCTGACTACTAAATTATTAAATAACAATAAAAACAAAATATGGTTATAGGAGAAATGAGTGTGTGGCAAAACTAGAATAGATAGAATTAGAAATGAAGAGATTCGTAATAAGTTGAGAGTTAATTCAATTGTGGAGAAGATGCGACTGTATCGTCTGAGATGATTCGGGTATGTGCAAAGAAAACCAAAAAATGCACCAGTTAGAAGAATCAAAAACTTAATATAGGAGATCTAGTAAAACGTATGTGTAGACCGCTGAAAACTTGGATACAAGTTATCCGTAAAGATATGATAGTTAAACGTTTAGACGAAAAGATGGTTTTGGATAGGAATGAGTGGCGTAGAAGAATCTGCACAAATTAAACAAATATATTTTACATATTTATTTATTTACTTATTTATTTATTTTTATTTTTAATTTAATTTAATTTTTTATTTTTCAAATTTTTTTTTTATTTTTTTTTTTTATTTTTTTAATATTTTATTCTTTTCAAATGTCTCTCAGATGACCGACCCCAGATATTGGTACTAAGACTTAATTTGTTATTATTGTTTTAATGAATACTACAGAAAATGGAAGAGGGAGACATACATGAATGAACAATACGTTGCATTAATGAATTTTGACGTTTAATAAAAGATAATCAATGGTTGAGATTGAAAGATGGATGGATGTTCACGATTGCAAGATTTTTAAGCGGTTATCTAAAAATGAAGGGTTGAGATCATTTAAATTCTTGTCAACTAAGATTACTATTGTTGACTATTTTCCTGTTTTAATTTGATTAGTTAAAATATGAATATTGAATAACTTTTTACTATGTAAATAACTAAAAATATATAATTTGTGTATATAAATTCAAGTGAATTAAGTAAAATCTCTAATACATAGAAATTTCTCAACACTAGCATTTATCTATTTTCAAAATGTCTTAACATACTAAATTAATTAATATTTACAGAAAAATCCTTATTTTTTTATATTTACACGCTATTTCATATTTAATGAATTATTTGCTTAATTTTTGTTTTTATATTATTTTTCTTATAATTAATAGTTACATATTTGTTCATTTTGGATTTTTATTATAAAATATGATTATTCTATTATTTCCATAAAAGAATTAATATTTATATAAAAATTCTTATATTTTTTATATTTATACATTTCTCCATATTTTTGTTTCCTTTTGTTTTTATAAAGTGTCGTTTTCCTGCATCGTTTCGTATCCATTTCCGTTTCTCCAATTCTCTGTACCATGAACCAAAAATGGGTACCAACTAAGCCTACCCACTCCATTTTGCAAATATTGAAATTACCCTAACCCACACTACCACGACGAACCACATATTATGCAACACTGTCATGGACCATTAGAAGATCCACTATTTGAAATCTTTTAGGCAAATCCCAGACAGGTTTTATGGTTCTAAGTGGTGGTAGTACCACCTGATTTCTATAACTTTTGCCATGTTACTGTGCAACAAGAAATTTTAGGAACAGGAACTCTATTCAGTTGAGTCTTGACGGTAGCCACTTTGTCCTAGAATGCCAGGACTGCAATAGCTTAAACAAGTCAAACATCGAATGACCTTTCTTAGCCTCAACAGTAGGTAAAATAAACTTTTAGCATGAGTTGCTTCTCAAATTCAGCTTATTTGTTGGCTTTACTTGGATTATAACGTCCCGTTGCAGCACTTTAAGAGAAATGGCTCTTATACTGAGTTCTATACAAGACTATAATGCTGAAAACTGAGATCTCTTACTTTTAGAGGAGTTGAAAGGTTAGCCGTCCGCAGTATGGCTTCAGCAATTCCATGGGCATACCAAGGCTGCAAGAGAAAAGAAAAAAGCATGCAAGCATAAGAGAAGAAGATTTCATAAATATAAGAGAAAACAATTGGAACCAAAATTCAATTTTTCACACATCAAACATCACAATTATGAATAAAGAAATATAGCCAATCAATTAAAACAGACATACATTAGATCAGTCTGGATTGGTTGCGCCACCCAACATCATTACACTTAAAGATTAGGACTACTACATTTATTTTAGCCAAACAAAAAAAATCCGCCCAATGTATATATAACAAATTTTCAAGTTTCTCAAAGATTGGCAATGATGCTAGGAAGAGAGGATTCATCTGACAAGCCTCAGTCCCAAGTCATTTAAACAGCAAGACACTGCCTAGGGAGAAAAAAGTAGAGGAAGAGGAAGAGAGACAAGAGAAAGAGAGAGAGAGAGAGAGAGAGAGAGATATAGGGACACGTAAAGACTGTGGTAGGATTCCTTTAAAACTAACCAGTGAACAGAATTAATACTATGAATCCAAGAAGACAATAGAAAGATAACCAATATAGGGAAAACGAAACATGTTGTTGTGATTTCCTATAAAGAATAAAAGTAATTCATTTTTCAAAAATTTTGCTAATCCTGAATATAAATGTATTAAATGCGTGAATGGAGTGAGATGAAGAATATAACAAGTTTCAAGATAAGACAACAGAAAAGTCAATTGAAGTTCCATCCATTCTTTCATTTCACATGCCAAGGGGAACCACTGGCCAAATTCTGAAATCCCATCAGTGATAAGCAGGACAAGTTGTAGATATTAACTTTGAATTAACCGAAAGTGCTTCAGGTCGATGAAGGGTATAAGCAGTACACATTACCTTGAAAAGCTCCACCGGAGTAAACCAAGCTATATCATGCTGCTTGTAGATATTATCCAAATGCTGCATATAAGCCTTTCTCCCTGAAAATTATGGGAGTCAGCAATGAAACACATTGATGGATGCAGGACAAGTTGACATAGAAATTTTTTCTATAAAAAAAAAAGAACAGAGTAAAGCATTCATGCATTAAAATTAGAATGTTATATTTATAATATTATATAAATAATCAACATATATGTTCAAATAATTAATAAAATAACATGCATTTACATTATTATTATCTCTAAAAACCTTACAAGTGCATTTATTTTGTGCACACAATAGCTTTCTTAGAGTTTTATACTACCATAAGCTTTTGAGTTCAGTCTTGATTCAGTCTGTGAGCATTCATCAATGTTTAGTATGGTTCTTAAAATCTAATTCATTAATTTGACCACATTTACTCCTTCGTATGGTTCAATCCAACTTCTTGATGAATGTTGGGCCTAATATTCTAATTTGTCCATCAAAACCTATTACTCATTAGCTTAGATGGGGTTTAATTTGCATAAATGGGCCCAAAAGAATATCATTGTAAACACTGACATGACAAATCTTAGCGCTATTGCGGCCATCAAAGCCAATAAATGCAGCAACTAGAGCCTTTTCTTTTCATAATGGGGAACAATGAGGGTACGAGAGCTTGAATGTGTCACTTTAATAAACATGGTTACTCTTCCTCCATATGAACAGATTAAAATCCAGTCATAAGGTTCAACACCAATGCAGTGAGGGGTTTGATTGAATAATTATAATAGTCTTTGAGACTGATTGCTTCAACCAAATCAAATATCAGGGCTGCATCAGAATTTCGACAAAAGGTACCGCAGGATAAATCCAGACTTAACCCTAAGTTTTAAAGTTCTTTACAAAAACATAGCACATAAAAAAATGTCGTTGCAACAGAGAGAGTTTATGCACAATGAAATTTTGATCGAAAGCATTTTTGCCAATTCAATGCGGTATGTCCTTCCCTTTTGCCTTATTCACAGTGCTCGGCTTTATGAATTAACACAGACTAATAAAATTGGAAATGTTCGAAGTGCCACTCCATCAGTTCTCAACTATTTCACAAGCATATCAAACATGATGACCAAGAGAGGAAAAAACCTTCTAAATATGTCCAATAAACATATCCATTTTCCCGGTGGACGGTAAATCACTGTCTCTAAATGACGACATAAACCCGTTCTGGGTTATTTGGTCTAGCCAAACTACATTTCATATTCATTAAAAAATTCAAAGGCATTGAATTCCAAAACAAATAACCTGTAACCAATTGAACTCAGGTTAGAAGAATCCCATTCTTCAAATTTAATAAAATTCAAACTCTAGATCATTAAAATTTTGATACCTTCAAGTTGATTGAACTTGATGCTTCGATCGAGGACTCCGACCGAGCCCGGGCGCTGAGAGAAGTAGCCATGATTTGGATCGTAGAGAGCTGATTTTATAAAATCTCGAACCTTACCACGTTCATAACATCATCATCAGTAACAATCTCATTCGTTCGTAGCAATCCATCAGAAACGAAGAACAAAATTGAGAGAGAGAGAGAGAGAGAGATATGTATATACATACCAAAACGGGTGAATCGCCAACAATGTGCGTAGAGAAGAAAGCTGGAGATGGATGGGTAAAGGAGTTAGTCACATGAAATCGGTCATCGTGTTGAATTGAGAGACAGAGAAAGAGAGAGAAAGAGAGAGAACCTGAGGGTCTGGGTGAGCGGCAGAGAGGGCGGAGTTTGGAACAGAAGGTGAGTGAGGACATCTTTTCTGAATCCTTTTTTGCTTCCTCCTCTATGTGGGGGTTTATGACCCGTTTAAACCTCCAAATTTCAGATTTTCCTGATTTCCAAAAATTCTTTTTTTTTACAATAAGTTTCAAATTAAATAAAATGATTTTAATTTTCCACAGTATTTTCGTATTAGTTAATGCACAAGCAAAAAAAAAATTAGTAATCTAAATGAAAAATATGTAAGAAAATAAGAGAAAATAAGACGGTCTTTAATAATAAAAATAATATTTCTTTTAATTTTATTTTATTTTATTTTGTTTTATTGTCATTTTGAAAGATGTAAGTATACACTCGTCTCGATTCTTGTATTCGTATATTAGAGTTTGAATCTATTTATGATAATAGTCTGCAAATCAATTGTTATGTATAATATGCTGATAGAGTTATCGGTTATCGTTAAAAAAAGAGTATTCAAATTAATCATTTATTATATATTAAATTCTTATAAAAATCTCTTGGCAAAGTAGTTATGCAAGTGTTTTTCCACCCATTTTACATTAAAAAAAAAGTATAAGGATTCAGTAATTAATAATAATTTATTTTATTTTGTCATAAATAGTAAAAAGTGTAATTAATCGTGGATAAACTCTTTTGATGGATTACATTAGATGACCCTTAATTTTTGTCGATGTGGGATCAACCACCAAGCAATCCCAGATGAGATATTGAATCCAAGTATCACAAGCTTAGTTTTTAGCAAATTAGAAATCTGGTTCACTTCGAAAGGCATTCCAAGCGCAGTAGCTTGAAATGTTTGAGCTTCGAGAGGCCCCTCTAAAATTATTAAACCTTTTCAACGTTGCTAAGAGGAGGCACCGAAATGTTTGAGCTATCATATCATTGTTCTTGAATCATTACGAGATGTCTCCACACCTCCAAATATTGTCTAAAATAGAAGACAGTGAAAATAAATAATATCAAAAATACAAATTTATTACAAAATAAACAAATCCCTACTCTTAAATCCTAAGTTTCAAGATAAAACTTCTTATGAAGATAAAACTTCTTATGAAGATAAAACTCCTCGTGATGCATTGTGCTGAAATATTGTTGGTATTTGTCCTTTGACGTTCAAGTTAGAGAGAGGTAAGAAAATTACTACAGATCATCACAATTTGAATTTGATTCTAAAAAATATATGATTTAAGTAAAGAAAGTACAAGAATATATAGTTTAATAGTTAGTATAATCGATAATTTTTCTAAATTAAGCAAATCTGAGACTGAAAAATAACTCCAGTTTATTTACTAGTCGTGAGGAGGAATTATTCTCATCGGATATTTGTAAATTCACAAACCTTACATTGAGAGAGAAAGAGAGAGAGTGTGTGTGTGTAGACCATGTAAACTTCACTGATTACTATTATATTTATTTCATAAATATGGGATTTATTCATCATGAGATTATTAAAAGAACAAACTTTGGAATAAATTATGAGCTAATATCATTATTCCATTCATTGTTCTAAATTATTTATCCATGTTTTCTTCTTTATTTTAGTAACCTTAGTGGGAGTTGAATGTTGTACAGATGTTTCAATCAACTAAACCACATGGTACTTCTGGATTTAGGTCATTTAGTGAATAGTAATTCATTCAAATAGTGCCCACGTATCATTTTTTGCCCTTTTAAGCAATGCTTCATATTGGGAATTGCCCCCCATTGAACTTATGCATTAAAAAGACAAAAACAACCTAAATTAGTATTTTTGCTTTAGTAATTTTTCTTTTTATTTTCATTTTAATATTCATAAAAGTAAGGGTTCAGATTTTAATATTGATAAAAGAGAAGACAGGTCTACTGCTCACAAAACAGTAATTTGCATTTGCTGAGCCATCAGGCTTGGTCATAAAGCCTGCACAATGATGTGAACTAACCCCATAATCCATGATGGTCCAATGAGTACGCAATGTCAGCCACAGTCAACCACATGAGGTGCTACTCAAGAGTTCAGAGTTCAGTTCCTAAATGAGTCTGATGGCTTTTAAAGAATCAGATACTGAAATCATCTGTTTAATACCCTTTTCCCAAGCAAAGGGGAGACCAAATCGATGGCCATAACTTCCATAAATCCTTATTGGAGGTAACCCCAACAAACCATGAGAACAGTCGCAGGGGGTCTCTAAGCATGCCACTAAACCCAATGTTTTTAAAACCGACTAAATCAATTTACTAGTTAATTAGCTTATTGGTTCATTGATCGGATCAATCATATCGTTTTACAAATCAAATAATTTATATATTATATATTTTAAAATAAAATAAAATTTATATATATTTATGAAAAAATAGAAGTAAAGTTTTGAGCATTAAGAACGAGAGACATGGTGGAGTGAAAGTTAAGAACAGGGAACGAAATAAAACATCAAATGGTAGAAAAAAATGGTGAAATGGAAAGAGTTAGTAAATATTTTTTTTTGAATCGGTTTGAATAGTTTACTGGTTTTGATCAATTTTGAACGGTATCGACTAATTTTGATTTCATTCGATTTAATAATAAAAATCGAACTAGACTATCAAACGGTTTCGGTCAAAAACCGGCCTAATCGGTCCGATTTTAAAAACACCAACAAAATCCAGCTTTCCATGGAGAGGCTCAGCTACCATCAAGATCAGTTTCAAGACCATTTATCTAAGAGGGGTCCCAGAAATTAGCCTCACATTCATAGTGTCCAAGGCAGGCTGACTAGGGTATGCCATATCACAAATCATTCCTTAATCTCCAAATTCCCCAACAGGCCACAATAAACACAATCCCAAATTGCTGGCGGAGACTATAGTATCTGAACCACTCATATAATGTGAAAGAGTAAAACAAATCATCTCTAGTTGGGAGAAAGAAATCCCATACTTTTTCAGTTTTGCTGCATTGTCTGAGCAAGTGAATGACAGATTCTGTCTTCCTTGCATCAAGTGAAAGAGTGAAACAAATCATCTCTAGTTGGAAGAAAGAAATCCCATACTTTTTCAGTTTTGTTGCATTGTCTGAGAAAGTGAATGACAGATTCTGTCTTCCTTGCATCTCATGCATACTTATGGCCACCTCTTTCTCTCCCAACTTGGTAGGAGATATTGACAAGTGTAATATTATTGAGAAAAAGTTAAACTTAGACCCGACGAAAATTAATGATTTTTATTTACAAAAAACTCTATATTTCTAATAAAAAATTTGTCATTTTACCGATAAATATTACAAGTAAAATAAAACATTCATAAATAAACTGAGAGATCATAAATAAACTGAGAGAAGTTGACATTTAATACCACCACAAGACTTCACCCCACGAGTGGCTTCCAATTGGTCTTTTGTAGTAAGGCAGTAGTCATGTTGCATTTGGTCTAAAATACAAGAATGCACCAAATTCTCGTCTTTGTAAGCTAAAACTATGATGCCGCCATTCAAAATTCGTGGGTTTATTCCACACAAATTGATTGTGAATTGTGATTCCAAATTTATTACCTCAAATTAGACCTAGGGTGACATGCATACCAATGATTCTTTTTTTTTTTTCACACAAATGGGATCAGGGAGAAACTATCTTCTAAAGGAAGATACCCCAAATGTCACGACTCAAAGTGCGATACACCTCACTAGGAGGGGAGCGAAACTCATGGAAACCAGGGAAAACAATAGGCCTAGCTTTGCAAGAACTCCACGTGGATTTTGCACCGGACAAAGAAGCATAAAACAAGCACTAGATTGAGAAGATAAAAATTACATGAATTTATTAGATAATGATGGATCATAATAGTGTACACTTTTTTTTTTTATTATCGGTATTCGAGATTTGTCTGACTAATCTAATTTGAACACTGTGAGGTTCATTTTAGAGATTGACTTTTCTAAATCTTTTTTCACTATTCCCATGATTCAAACTCAAAATCTCTA
The DNA here is from genome assembly GCA_033439265.1 of Dillenia suffruticosa. NCBI lineage: Eukaryota > Viridiplantae > Streptophyta > Magnoliopsida > Dilleniales > Dilleniaceae > Dillenia > Dillenia suffruticosa. Next base: position 13,006,837 of record JAVTVX010000011.1, on the reverse strand, counting down.
ATTAAAGGGATTGAGTGTCCGACCACTCAATTCAAAAGACTTTGATATAACAGTATATATTATGACCCCTCTTAAATATGTTAAAAATCTTTAAAATCTCATATGTTACGAAAAAGAATGATAGAATAGAAAAAATCAAGAAAGGAAAGAGAGAAGCTGAGAGAAAATATTTTGTATTATTTATATGTTTGAAAGCTTACATGAGAACTCTATTTATATAGTGACTTTTTTTTGTTGTATATGAATTTAAATCTCAGATCATCAGATTAGGTGATAGAGATTTGTATCATTAGACTTTCTCCTCGGGGACATATAGCGACTTCATAACGTAGAAAGAAATTATCTCTTCATACCCAAGATTTCTTTAATCAGGAAGGTAATATGCTTGATTCCCACCATCAATGCTTGATACCCAAAACTCTTCAATTTAGGAAGGTGATATCCTTAATCGCAAAATTATAATTTGGCGTCCAAGAGTGCTTCAATTTAAGAAGAAAGTAAATATCCTTTACGGTTTAAAATACCGTTCGTTTCTTAAAAATTTATATTTTTTTCTTATCCTTTATCTGTTTATGCTTAATATTTCATTTTTTTAATATAAAATTTTAATTTTAATATATTAGCATTGGATCATATTTTTAAATTATTTATAACTCTGTAATGATAGGCAAATGATACAATTTTTAGGATTCCCAAATTAGAGTTTCTAACCTTTAACTTCTAATTCTCCCCATTATATGTTGTTCCAGATGCGCCTCGGACCATCAAGTTTTAATCATGAGGTCAACCTACTAGCAAGACTTTGGTCTCCTCTCATGATTGAAAAATAATGGGGTCGGTTGAACATGCTTGTTTAGCATTTGGCAGTTCTTCACATAAGGCTGATACCAAAAGTGTGCTTTCTAATTTGGAAGCTTACCATATGGGTTCTGGTGGGGCAAGTTCCATTTGGTTTTTCCTTTTTGTTTTTCTTTTAATTTTTTGGAGTGTGGTCCAATCTTTCTTGTGGGTTGTTGACCTTTAAACCATAGGCCAAGCCCTTCCTAAGGTGCATCACAAAATTCTTTTATCAAGACGAATGTACCATAACTGAACTAATATCATCTTTTATCTATGAAAAATCTTGAGTTCAAATCTCATAAATATATATATATATATATATATATATATATAATAAAATCATTAGTGAATATCATATTCATGAAAATGAAATTAGCCCAAACTTTGGCCTCCTAGTGTGGATGGGGACCAAAGTGACATATATATTTCTACTTGAATCCAAGCCACAATAATCCCTTTCAATTCACCACTTGACACTGATGTCTCCAAATATATCCTAATCCAAAAACACATTTTAATAATGTGAAGGTTGCAGTTTCATTGCATCATGTTTTTTGTTTTGATAGGAAAAAAATATTTTTTAAAATAATGAGTAAAGTAATGCATGAATGTCTGTAAAGAATGCATGTGTAGAAGAACTAATCCAGCAGGGCTTGGACTTGGTGTGTGTGTGTGTGTGTATTTCTTTTGTTGGTTGTTGTTGGGAGGACAATGAACCTTTATCATATTTCCATCTATACCTCATTTGGATGCCAACAGATATATTGGCATGTGCCCCTTCAAAAATTAATATCCAATACTAAAATTTATTAGTACATTTAAAATTTATTTGTGAGAAATATTATAATTAAAATAAGATAAAATATCATATACCCATAGTAGTCGATAAGGAGAATGTGTTTTCCAAACAATGCCTTAGTTTTGTCTTTAATTGGTTTGAAGGACTTCATTGCTGTTAGCAAGATAGAATTCTAATTATGATATTAAAATATAAATATTTTTTTATTTTGAAATTATCTCTACATTATTTCATGTCAAAACGGTTCGACCGGCCACATCAATACCATATAAGATAGTCAAATCTCATCGATCAAAAATGGTTACGGAAGTAGATTGACGTGATGCTCATATTGAATTGTGTTAAATTTTTTAATCGAAAATAGTTTAAAGGTCACTCAAAAATAAAAATTATTTATATTTTTATTACTGTAATTAATATTTATTCATTACAAAACCCTTTTTAGCATTTCGAATATTGTGCACACAAGGCGATGTGCACACAGGCGACCGCGAGAGTTGCAAATTCTATGATTTTCAAACACCATAATCTGGATTAAAAGTAACCTAACTAAACATTATGCCTTTTTTTTATATTATATTAATCAGTATATGAAATCATACTCTGACTAATCTGATTCGGAATTTACAATGACCCATATAAGAGAGCTACCCTTCTAATATAATTTTTTCCATATTCAAATCGTGAGTTAAATTCAAAAACTTGATTAAAAAATCTAATATCATATTTTATTAAACCAACTGATCGTCGGTACTAAACATTATGTTTTGATTCTAAGCTAGATGGTTAAAACCGGTAGAAGTAATATTATATACATAAAAAAATTAATAAAGATGCTTAATAAATTTAAATATCACATACAAAAAATTTTATGACTTTTTCCTAAATGAGTAATAAAAAAATAACATGTATAGATTATATTGAGTAATTTTATTAACAACTTTATACCGGATTAATTCTATTCTTACCACCCCAACTTATGATTTTGCTTGATATTTTCAATTAAATCAATGAGTCTATTCTTAAGTATGAATCATGCTATATTGTTTTTTTTAAGAAAAAAAATAAATGAAAGTTATATTTGAAATGTGTGATTGTAAGGAAAAATGGATTTGGATTAACAAATCTAAAGGAAACTGTAGCTTTCCACCGGGTAATAAGAGAAAACATTGGTATTCGTTGGCCATCAAATAATCTCACTTCAAACTCTTTTAGGTTAACTGGTAAGATATTCTACTATTTTAATTAGAAATCTTAAATTTGAGTTTCTAAAAATGACGAAAAAAATTAAGAGAGTCAACTCTCAAATGGATCTCATAATATTCGAATCAGATTAGTTAGACAAAACTAGAATACCGATAGTGAAAATAAAAAAAAAAATTAAAAACTCCTATTTGCGGGTCGAATTTCCGCATTTATTTATTTATTTATTTATTATTATCTGTATCCGAAATTGTACTATAATTAATTTGATTCAACTGTCTGTCTTGAAACGTGTGTCTCAATATATATATTTTTTATTTTTAAATTTTAAATTCAAATTTTGATTAAAAAACTTATTATTTTATTCTATTAAATCGAAAATCAAGGTATTTTCACATTTTTATCCACATTGGAAGTGGCCTTTTCCTTAGATTCATGTTCCGTCAGGAGGACCATGTAAAAGAGCCAAAAATGACAAATCTCGACAGTAAATGCAAAAGGGGGGTTTGGTGAAAACTCAATTCTATGACTGTGGTCCTTCCTTTCTTTCCATATCGAAAAGCCAAAAGCTGGGTCCATATTCTATAGTGGGGCAAAGCGTGGGGATGGCTCAAACACAAAAGCCAACCTCAATATTTCCATGTTTTGATTGAATTTGCATGACTTGTTGTCTCCAAGCTCTCTGTCTTCTTTTTCCTAAACTTTAGCCATGAGTTTCCCATTTTCATTTTCATATTCGTATGTTGGCAGTCCTTGTTTTATTCATCCCTTGTCCTCGGTCCGTCCTAACCCAGGATGTCAAAATTCTAATAATCTTGATTTTGAATCACTTTGAAATTATATTAGATCAAGGGTTATTTAACCACAACAGCATCAAGTGAGATTGTCAATTCTATTGACAAAACTTATTTTGATGAAATCGATCACTGATATATAATATGTCTTAAATATCATGTTAAATCATCGAAAAAAGTTTATTAAATCAAGAAAAATGTACTTAATTCCATTGAAGTCAGGTGTCTATCTAGATCTTTTAAAGATAAATTCTCTAGAATTTGAAAAATTATCCTTATCCTTTTAATATTTCCATTCTAACCTATCACAGAATAGAAAATTATCATTTGATCATATTTAAAAATTCCACCCTCCTTTATATATATTAAAACCATATACCAAATAATAGATAATCAATACTTTAAATGACAATACAAATATATAATTATTTTATATATTAACCTAATTATGGGCAAAATAATCCAACAAATTCTCCCTCAATAAAAAATAGTTTAAAATGGCTGTACTCATTAACAATAATATAATAGCAACGAGACCGGTGAAACCCATTGATCAAAAATAATTTTTTTAAAATTTCTTGAAATAAAAATTAGTTAAATTTCTTACTAGTGTCTTCTAGCCCCCTTTTAACTCTTCTTCCTTTTATTTGCCTTAACCTTTCATACCAAGGCCGTTTTAGTAATATAATATTCAATTGTCAAAAAAATCAATCACTAAATTAAATTACATAATTGTTCGAATCAGATTAATCAAATTTTTAAATATCGAGAACTAACTAAAGATGATTTTTGGTTTTTCAATTTCAACTCAGTTTGAACGATTTTAATCCGGTAGGTTACAAAAGCAGCTTTCTACCCCCACTACCAGCTTCAACTCAGTTTTTCCTAGACTGATGATATGGAGAAAACAAAAAAAGGAAAAAAAAAATTAGGGCTCAAATTTAAGTGTACCACATGAATTTGTCAAAAGGCACCAAACTTTGTGAGTGGTAGCCCTAATGGCGACATTTAGCCATGCTTCTTTGTGCATATAGACCTTTTTGGTGAGATGGTGATTGACAAAATCAGTGAGATTTTTTTTTTTTTTTTTTTTGTTCTTCAAACACATTGATTTAACTCTAACTTGTGGGAGAAAAATAATTTCTCTATATTGACAAAGATTTGGGGAAATTAAAAAAGTCATTAATCTTTGCATTTTACGTTATACATGGGGAAGTTTGGCTTATGAAAGGAAAACAAAAAGAAGGTAATATGTAAACAATTTAGTGTGTTTTTTCGATTATTAAGAAAAAAAATCAAGGTTGGATTCGAATTTAGAATTATAATTAAAATTTTTAATATTTTTAGGATTAAATTACTTACATCTATTTTATTAAAACATGTATGTAAATTACTTTGTTTTGTTTCACACTTTATAGCACTAGTCAGGTCATATGATATTAAGTGTAACCAATTTGATTATTTGATATTCTCCATCGTAATAAGTAATAAATATTATTATTAAATTTAAGCTAAAATTATAATATATAAATCTATTATAAATTATATTGCCCTTTTTTTTTACTTATTTTGTTAATATACCAATGAAATTAAAATTAAAATTAAAAGCTGATTTGAAATGATGGCGACACGTGTCGACCCCCAAATGGTACAGCTTGAGAGAGGGAGAGGGGTTCTCCTCAATTGAGACATGTATGCACAAAACCACCCAGTTAAACTCGGGTTAGCAGTTTTAAAGACAAGAAGCCCCAAAAAAATAAAGAAACAAAAGCATGATAATTGCCAGCCAATCCCGAAGAGGAAGGACCAGAGAGAGAGAGAGAGAGGCCAATCCATCGCTGTCTCTCAGTCTCGCTGTCTTTCCTTCAGTACTACTGTGGTATGCGCAAACCCCACAACACAAATTGAACTGCATTTTTTATTTTTTCCATTTTGTCTCTCTCTCTCTCTCTCTCTCTCTCACTATTTCTCTCTCTATACCCTCTAGTTCTAGTTGGTTTGGTCTGTGATAGAGGAAGAGAATGTACTCGGCGATTCATCATCATCATCATCATCACCACCATCAGCTACAAGTGCAGCTAGAAGGAGGAGGAAGTGAGTATCAGGGAAGTTTAGAAGGTACGAATCTGCCAGGAGATGCCTGTTTGGTTTTAACCACTGATCCCAAGCCTCGTCTTCGTTGGACTGCTGAGCTTCACGAGAGGTTCGTTGATGCCGTCACTCAACTCGGTGGTCCTGACAGTATGTTTCTGTCTCTATCTCTCTCTCTAAATGTGGCTCATTGGAGAGTTTTTGAATTCGTTCTATTTTGCTTCATAAATGAATTTTTCTCCTTTAAATTTGAAAATTTTCCTTTTCTCTGTTAATTTGAAATGTTCTGTTCTTCGAGTCGAGATTAATTGATGATGGATTGTGGTGGTTCTCTCATATTAGGTTGCTTGTGGGGTTTCTTAGAATGTACATGATTGGGATTTGACCTGGTTCTGATTTGATTGATGAATTTGAATTTTATTTTCTTAATTTCTATAAATATAAAAATTTTTCCTTTTATAAGAAAGATGGTGTCCAAATTATTTGTCAAATTGATCTTCAAAGTAGAAATTTTTATTGATTATGTACTGCTGAACAAATGACGGGTTCTACCGGCATGGATACATCTCTCTCTCTCTCCTTTCTCTCTCTCACACACACACATTTAGTTGCTTTGGGTTTCTTAAGATGTGGGTTATGGGGGGTTGACCTTCTTTTAATTCTGTGGATGAATTTTATTTATTTTTTTAATTGTTTTTTTTTCTCCCCTTGATTATTGGTATAAGTGGGCTTGGAATTATTTGTCAGCTAAAATTCGTGTAGGTCAAATGGTAGCAACAATAGTAACCAACCCAAATTTTGGGGCCAGTCAATAGAGTGACGAATACAAGAGAGATAAAAATTTATATAATTAAAAAAAAAATAAAAAATCTATAGAAACTTAAAATGACAAGAGAGGGACTTTAATTTGTTCGAATTTTTCTACGCCACTCATTCCTATCTAGAGCTACCTTCTTAATTACTAGTTGGATTTAAAATTATTTCTTTGAAATTTGTTATATGAATGATAGGTTATAATTGCTACTGTGTAAAACTCCTGCACCTCTTTCTCTCTCTTCCAATTCTAATTTAATATAAGAATTTGAATTTTTTGGTTAATTTAATATTTTTCATTTTTTCCCCCTTTTGAAATACTGTTATAAGATGGTTTGAAATCAGTTTCTCTGGCTATCATTAAGTTGAAATTTATTGGTCTCCTTGTTGTATATGTGATAGGTGTTGTTGGGTATATAGTGGAACTTCTTTAATTTCATCTCCCCCTTCTAAATCTTCACTTTTTAATCCCTCATTTTTACCTGGTCTAGATGGCACTGACGCCAATGTATTTTCAGGATGACATTGTTCAAATGTCTTTCATGGTCGCTCCTAAGCTGTGTTGATTATTTTCCTTATAAATAAAGTACTATTTCAGATTCCTTTCTAGGATTGTGCAAGAGTTTAGTTGATCTCTCTTAGGAGAGATGATGGCATTTTTTCTTTTTCTTCTGGACTGCATTAAAATTTTTTGGGCTTTTGATTTGGTATATATTTTATCATAATTTTTGCATTCATCACCTTTGTGTTTTTCTAGTATACTATCTTTATCATGTCATCTTTTTCCGCATTGAATGAAGTGCTTTGGAGTGCTGCATGGCCATAAAGTACCTCTGGATATGTATAATTGTTTTTTTTCAAATATTATAAGGATATAATTGCTTTCTCATAATTGAAAAAAAAAATTGTTATTTTTATTTAAGCAGCAAGAAAGGCCATGATGGAAGCCTACAATACGTCGAAAAAACTAGCTGGTTGAAGGGTTTGTGTGGTGAACTTCGAGTAGTTTGATAGTATCCATTGAGTTGGTTGTAATTGTTATGGAGTGTATCTTCCCTCCCCATTCCTTCCCCTTTTCCCAGTTGGGGACGGTAGAGAGCAAGAAACTGGAATTTTGCTTTATAAGTCCATGAATACCCATAATGTTTTCCAACCGCTTTCTCCAAGCATAGGTGGGTCCAATGCCAGCACTGATTCCTATGATGAAAGAGAAACAATCTTTATTTGGATTTGCAGTAAATCTAAATATATCAAGAGAGGTTGCTACTTTTAGATGCCTTCAGTTGGTGCAGTTGCATGCATCATTCATTGTGGCAGGATACATTCTTTTTGCCCACAATACAATTTAACTCATATTGATTTCCCTTGCCCCGAATCGTTCTCAAGTTGTTTAAGTATCAGACACTACTGAGGACAGGTTTTGTCACTTTATATCTATCCTGATCTATCCTGATTTTGATGGTGAGAGAGATGATGGATCAAAATATTCCTTTTCTGAACTGGACCCATTAGCCAAAGTTATAGAATCCTGGATTGGGTTAGACGGGAGCTCCTTGGGAGGATATCTTACTAGGGGTAGTAATTTTGGACACAAGAAATATGTTTCACATAGGTTTCAAATGGATCATCTGAAAGAGATTATATTACTGTCTGCAGTAGAGAGATTTATTCCTAGCTGCATTATAAACTGCATTTGTTTGGCAAATGTAGTTGCTTTGAGTATATTCGCTGTTGCAGTCATCAGACTGGGTAATAAAAGCAAGGATTTCCTTAGAAACGTTTGTTATTATTATGTCTAGAGGAAATATTAGTAGACTTCCATCCAAAGAATGAAACCAAATAAAAGTGTGGGGCGGGAGGGGGCTGGGTGATCATACAGGTGTCTGAAATGGGCATACATGAAAAATTAGAGAATTTTATTTTTATTATTATTATTTTTTTCTGGGGAGGGTCAAAAACCACCCTTGCGCCCTCCTACTTGAATCCTTCCCTGTATGCTTAATTGTTAATGAAATTGGTCCAATTTGTAGATGAGACAATTGAACTTGAACTCAGTGCCTAGAAGGCTGTGTTCTTTAGGTTAAACTATCGGCACATGGTTGATCTGGGACGTCCACCATTAATATGTCAGGACTTCATTTAATGTTTGATGCTAGTTGGATGTATTGCTTTTAATGCCTAATATGTAGTAACTCAATTGAAGAAGTATTGTTGCCTCGCTTGATGGTTGATCAGGGACTTCTCTTATTAATATGTCTGGACTTTGTTTAATGTTTAATGGTAGTTGGCTTTGTTGCTTTTAATGTCTAATGTTTAGTAAGTCAAGTTGAACAAGCATTATGGCCTTGCTTGATTTAAGCAATGGCTTGGACGCAGGTGCTTGAAACGCCCAGTAATGATGGTTTCTATAAGATGTTTTTCTTGTTTTTCTTGACATTTTACTTTTCTCTCTGTCTCAGTATCTAATACAAAGACTTTTGTTGCTATAAGCTCGGATTTCTCAGTTCCATGCTTTAACTTATGATTTGATGGTTGGTCATTCTTATCCCATTATGCATTGCAGAGGCAACACCGAAGACAATTATGAAGACCATGGGTGTAAAAGGCCTTACCCTCTATCATTTGAAGTCACATCTTCAGGTCTGTTCATTAATTGCAAAAAAAAATATGGAGGCTGTTTCCTGTTGGTCTGATTGCCTTTAAAATTTTGAGGTAAAGAAGTTATGATGAATGACGTGATTCTGGGGGGAAAAATGTTATAAAATTCATTGGTCTTGTTGGCTTTAATTTAAGCAACAAAGTTTGGGCCTCTACCACATCAACATGCCACCTGCTATAATATGAAAGTAGTTCGCTAATCCACTGTCAACTAACCAATATGTTTTAATGTATCAAGAAAACAATTCTTCTCATTGGAGTTACCTCATTGTTGCAGAAATACCGGTTGGGCAAGCAAGCATCGAAAGAGTTGGCTGAGAATTCCAAAGATGGTACTTATCTTCTTTTCTGCCCCTGTCTCAAGCAGTTTATTCTACATGTATGTGCGTTTATTTTCAAAGTTTTTGAATTAAGTGTGTATTGAATATTTAAATCTGAAGTAAGTATTAAGTACAAGAGTTTTTCAAACCTGGCTATTGTCAGTAATACCTTAGTAACTCATTTATGGCACTTTTTCTGTAACAAATGTTTGCCTTCTCATCCTTGGAAGTCTCTCTTTTTCAAAATTTTTCTTGGACTGCTAATGTTTTGAGGGGCGGACTTTGGCCCTTTTAAAAAGGAAAATGCTTTTTTAAATGTTTTTTCTGGAACAGGTATTTGACAGTAAAGATTAAAAAAAAAAAAATAAAGGCTTTATCAGTTTGGAGAAAAAAGACCACACAGACATTCTGGAAAAGGTTGTTTCCAGAGTTAAAATGTTCTCTTTTTCACTTCCATCCGCTTGATGTCATTAACATGGATCTCATATTGTCTGTAAATGGTTGACTCATTTTTGACCATGCTGCTGTCAATAATTCTTTGGAGTAAGAGAGAGAGTGTGTGTGTGTGTGTGCGCGCGCGCGCGCGCGCGCGAGAATAATTGGAATATTCTTTGCTGCATTGGATATTGAAGTTGATTCATGATGTATACATGGAAATGCAGCTTCTTGCATTGCGGAGTCTCAAGACACTGGTTCATCTCCATCATCCACAAGAATGATTGCTCAAGTTCTGAATGAGTATGATATCTTGCTTTTTTATCTTTCTGACACAAACCATCCTGTTTCTCTCTCACCGGTTTCATACTGTATTCTATTTTATACAGCGGCTACCAGGTTACTGAGGCTTTACGAGTGCAAATGGAAGTTCAACGAAGACTTCATGAGCAGCTTGAGGTTAGTTCATTCTGTTGCATTCCTTGATCAATTGAGTAATTGAATCTTGGCCCTCTCATTATCGTAAACACCTTTCAACAGCTTTCATCTGGTTATGAAAAATATACCTGATTTCATCTTTGTAAGATAGTAAGTAAACAAGAATAATACTCCTTGTCGTGATTCTTAACTGGAATATTTCACCATGATGAAGCTGCAAAGAATTTAGATACCGTATGCTAGTTGATTGCCTAAACCTTTTGAAGTTAGCATGTCTGTCTGCTGATATTTCCTTTTGAATGTGCCTGGTGATTGTCGAGGCAAGGGCATTTTTTGTTTATCTATGTTTTTTGGGTGTCCCCCCCTTTCTTCTGTTTTTTTTTGGGGGGGGGGGTGAGGGGTTGAAATATGAACATAGATCTAGGAGATGTCAATCCCTTTTTGGGCTTGTGTATGCTTCCCTCAAGCTCTGGCGTCTGAGGAGGTAGGGGCAAATTTGTATTCAGTATCCACAGGGAATGACTTCCTGTGTAATCATGCTGCATGTGGTAGTATACTTGTTTCATCTACCTGCTTGCAGGCATTCTGTCTTCAGCTGCTTTCCTAGGCTTTAAATGAGTTTACAATATGTTTAGTTAAATTGTGGAATCAGTTCTCATTAGAGTTGTGTTAGAGTTTCTCCAATACAGGTTCAGCGTCGCCTCCAGCTTCGAATTGAAGCTCAAAGCAAGTACCTACAGTCAATACTGGAGAAAGCTTGCAAAGCTCTCAATGATCAGGGCATGGTAATGAATGGACTTGAAGCTGCAAGAGAGGAGCTCTCTGATCTGGCAATCAAGGTTTCAAATGACTTCAATGGGATGGCTCCACATGACACTTTAAAAATGCCTTCTTTGTCAGAAATTTCTGCAGCTCTAGATAACAGAACTGCTTCAAGCATGCCAGCCCGTCTTGGAGACTGCTCTGTGGAGAGCTGTTTGACTTCAACTGGAAGTCCAATGTCACCAATGACCATGGCCTCACAGGCTTCTGCAGTGAAGAAGAGGTCAAGACTATCATTTGCAAATGGAGACGCATTGCCACTGGAGAGCAATGTACGGCATGGCATAGAGTGAATGATGGCAGATATTGGATAAATTGCAGAAAGATTCCATATCAATGATTAATTTTCATTTTCGTTTAACTCAACTTCCCCCCTTTCCCTTTACTTCTAAATCGAGTTGGCTTGCTGATTCTTCTGTTGCCAAACTGGCATTTAAGTGGGGCTGTAAATTCTGAAAACAGATCCTTCAGCATGTACTTAGCTCTCTTCCTCGGCGAGAGTTACTTTTTGTCTCCAAATCCAATGTTCATCTGTAGACAGTTGACACATTTAGAAGCAGATTAAGGAATGTGCAGTGCAGGTAGTGTTTTTACTTGGGTTGTTCTCGGTATCCATGAGTGGATTGTCTTGAATCATTGTTGCATGGGGACCGACTTTACTCTGATAGAAGCATTCTCAGCTATGGTCTGGTCATGACCACAGCTTGACCAAAGCGCTACATGAGTTGGGGCAGGCCCTTGTGAGGTTCCTACACACAAAAACAAGGGTAAACCGTCTCCTGATGCTCGCTTTCCTCATGTGGTGCCTTGGTCCGGTTCGGTTGCCATGTGGCTATAGGTTATGAATGGTAAGGCTAATGCCACGGCTCAAACCGGAGCATAACTGTATCTTAATATATTAATAGATAGTTAATTTAGTAAGAAAAATGTTAAATTTTTTAAATTAGAATTTGGTTTAAATTTTAAAAATAAAAAAATTTTGTTAAGAGAGTTTTTCGTATACAAATTTTAATGAAAATTAAAATTGATTAGTTAATATATGATTCCAGATATCGAGCAATCGATTAAGTATTTAAAATAAGAAAGAAAAATTCGATTAAGTATTTAAAATAAGAAAGAAAAATTAGCTGCACCCTGACGTGACCTGACAGGGGTGTACAGCAAAAGATAAGCAAAACCGAACGTGGGAAGGGAGAAGCATTTATTATGTTTGCTCAATACGCAGGAATCAAGTACATGACCCACAAAACACTGATCTCAAAAGAAATGTATAGGTTCTATTCTAACATAAAGGTGGGTACACTCCAACGCTAAGCATACAAGAACATAACCCTTTAATGCTAGGGTGTTCATGAATATATGCCCTTTATTATAGGAAGCAATCAATTTGAATATTGGAATCGATGGGTCTTTCAGCAAAATAGACAACTCTGTAAAAGTTTATTAGTCGATCTAACTTTGCTTTTCAATTATCATTTTATTTTAATTAGTCCAAAAGGAAGAGAAAACTAAAGGTAATTAAGTAAATAGCAATAGTTAAAAATGAATTTTACATTATTTTTGTTATTCAAAGTATAGAAATTTAATTAAATTCTAAATTTTAATTTTAAATTTAAAATACCAAAAACTCCTTTTTTTTGTTTCAAAGGGGGGATCAGCAAGCAAGATAATATTTAATACTTTGATTTATGCTACACTTTGTTAAAATTTCTAAGTTTTCTCAATATTTTGACACTTTGTTTACGTAAAATTAATTTAAGTATTTTTTTTGTCAACTTTTCAATTTGGGCCCGTGGCAGGGAAGCTTGTCGTCAAAGTTAATGATGCCTTTGAGGGGGTCTGACAGGGAACCTCATGCTCCCTCTCTTTTTCAACTTTTATTGCTTGGAAGAGGATTCTCTATGCCATTACTCTCAATATAAACGATGAGATTACTCACTCTATCATACAAGAATCACCTCTCTCTCTCTCTCTCTCTCTCTCTTCAAAATACCATGAAAGAATCGCCAGGTAACACTCTTCCATTTTCACACATAATTTAATTGTCCCATCAATGATTGTTGTGTTCAAATTTCTGGGTTTACTTCATTTTTCGAACTTTCTATCTGATTTGGTCACTCGTGTGAATACAATTATGAGGGTTTTTTGACATGTATCTTTACTTCTTTGCTGGCTTTGTATGATTCTCAAAGTGTCTGAACTCTGAAATGCATCTTTCTCTTGTATCTTTTCAATTCATAAGCTCAACATTATTTCCCTAAATCTTTCCAAAAGAGAAGAATTAATATTGTTTCCTTTAAGGAAATTGGCAAAAGGGTCGATGATTTAATTTCTCATATTTTATTTGGTTCCATAATCACTCAAAGCATCGAGACTTGTTTTGTGTTTGTCGTAGGTTTAGATCATTGAGCTTACTTATATTGTTGCTGGGAGTTGTTGGCAATCCATAATTACAAGCTTGAAAATAAACTTGAGCTTCTTTTCACTATAAAGGTATAGCTCATGAAAGAGGAACAAGAGCTGAAGCCTGTTTCAGGTCTTTGAATGCACATTGTTGGAAATTTTTTAGCTTGAAACTGACCCGCCATTTTGTGTTCTGATCCATTACTTGTTTTTACTTAGATCATCTCAACTTGTGTTTAGTGAACATGTTCTTCTATTTCCTTTGTGTTATCCATGTTCTTAGGTTTCGATACACAATCTTTGTCTAAATTTATGGACAGAAGTTTTCTTGTCTAAATTTCGAATGCTCCTAAGAAATTGCGAAGAATTGGAGTACCTGCAGTAGTAATAACAATAATCAAGACAATATCTTGAATTTTGTATTTGAATGTAACCGTTTTCTTTCTCTTAAGACATTTCTGTGGGGTGAAATCTTCTCTAGGTCACGTCTAAATTTGTCTGAACCACACTACTACAACCGAGCATTTCGATGACAGAGACATCCTAGGATGACATGAGACAACATTAGTAACTTAAAATATATGAAATTTGTAAAACTTTGATATATTGTTGTGCCCATGTTTTGTTGTCAGGCCGACGTCCATGCTCTGTAGGTCTGAATTATACATGATTTTGCATTACATAAGCATTGAGTATCCTGTTTTAGCCAAATTTCTGATGAGGCACAGGGTGCTTGTTGAAGGCATATCTCACGCCTGCCCTGCTTTCAAGTCCCTCACCAACAAAGTTGCAGGTGTGCTTTGCTGGCATAGTTCTCTGAATAAGTACAAGAATTTGGATGCAAAGCTGGAAAGTAAAGTGATGGAGATTAAGAGAGGTGCATCAGGACAGAAAAAATTCAGATCATTTGACAGCATAATATTAAAATTTCCTCAATATAAGGAAGGATTGAGAAACATTAGGAGTGTATTTGATGAGTATGGTGAGATTACTCAAGACAACTTACCAGAATTTGATAATTAGACTGAGTGCATTTGCAGATAATCTGTCTGTCTCTCTGTGCAGATGGAGACTCCAATGGGGCTATTGACTTTGATGAATTCAACAAATGCTTAAATAAGTTGCAAGTCCATCTGACAGACAAGGAAGCGAAGGATCTTTATGATTCATGTGACATTGATAGTAGTCATGGGATACAATTCAATGAGTTTATTGTCCTTCTATGTCTTGTCTATCTTCTGATGGAGCCTTTCTCCTCCACTGAAACTGTATCAGCACTCAAATAATGTCTTTGTGTATAAGTTCTATTTTTTTCGCATGGTTACTCATTTATTCAAGTTATAACTTGGCTTACATTTTATAGACATCAAGGATAGGATCGCCAGAACTTGAAGCAACTTTCAAAACAATAATAGAAACATTCTTGTTTCTAGACAAAAATGGTGATGGGAGGCTGAACAAGAAAGATATAGTCCAAGCCTTGCATGGTTCTTCTCCTCAAGAGAGATCTCCTGCCCATGTCAGCAGAAATCGATTTAGTATCTCCAGCACCACTTGCTATTCTTATGATTGCTTGTCCTGTGTTGATTGCCCGATGTTTTGAGCTCATTTAGTGTTCTTACATCGTGGTTTCCATGCTTGGTTGCAGGAGAAATTGACTGGAATAGAAGAGGAAAGGTCAGCTTCAGGGAATTCCTTTTTTCTTTCATCGATTGGGTAGGTTTCGACATGGACAACGAGGATGAGATTCCTGTGATAGGCCCTTAAACAACTTCAACCTGAAGGGAGGTCAAGTTGATATAGCGCTCTATCTATACACGATTATATGCCAATCTGTACATATTGAAACTGTTGCTAATTTGTGCCTCTGTAATTTCGCTACAATTTTAGAGATTTCAGATAATTCATTCTAAACTGTAGTACAAAGTGGTATTTTTAGCAGCTTACTAGCATTTGAGTGAACTGATTTTACATTGCAACTTAATTTACATGTATTTCCCCAATATCACCCTCTTCTCTCTTTATATACACTACCTACCTTGAATGGTTTCACAACTGACAAAAAGAAAAACAGAAACAAAAGAAACTACTGACAAAAAGAAAAATAGAAACACAAGAAACCGTCTCTTATCAGTATCTTGGCCAAGTTTCATTGTATTCCAAGAGCTTGTATTCTTCTAACCAATGCTAGAGAACAACCATTTCTTTGTTCCCATTCTTCTCGTTTCTCCTTCTTTTTCCATTTTTCTTCGAAGCAAGCATCATGCCCATCAAGTATGTTTAGAATCTGCCTCATGCTAGGTCTTAACTCTGGTTTGGAGCGTGTACATGCCAATCCCAGTCTCACAAGTCTCTCTAGTTCTTTAATGTCGTACTCTCCGTTTAACGTTCTATCTGCTAGTTCTTCCAAGGGCTTTCTTCGTGCTTCAAAGTCTCGTACTTTCTTAACCAATAGCACCTGAGGGCAAGAGAAATCTACCACCCTCTGTCCAGTAACAACCTCAAGCACTACCACTCCAAAGCTGTAGATGTCAGCCGATGTGGTAGCTTGGCCAGACTCTGTGTATTCTGGTGCAATGTAACCAAAAATTCCACGTACTGTCCTCTTTGTATCAACAACGACATGGTGGCTATGCTCATTTCGAGTCAAGAATTCAGCAAGAGCAAAACTGCAGAGCCTTGGATTCATGTCTGGATCCAGAACAATGGCCGAAGAGGTAATGTTTCTGTGAATAACTTGTTCCTCCCACTCTTCGTGAAGATAGAGAATAGCCAATGCTAGTGACTTGACAATGTTGTATCTGTGGTGCCATTGCAGAACTGAACACCTAGTCTTACGTTGACCGAAGAAGAGAAGGTTACTCAGAATTCGCCTCTCAGAGAAATCATACACAACAAGCATCTCTCCATTCTCCGTGCACCAACCACGGAGATATACTAGATTCCGATGGTGAAGTCTTCCCAAGTTCTCAAGTTCATTGGCGAAACGGACTCGTAATGCAGGGCAAGTCTTCATCCCAAGCCTCTTCACAAGTATGTGGTGATGATTGTCAAGGATGCCATGGTAGGCAGTTCCAAAGTCCAGCTCAGCAACCCTCCGAGAATCTGAAAAATTGTCAGTGGCAGCAACTAATTCCTTGAAGGATATCTCCCGCGGAGTTTCAATCACTGGAAATTCCCTTTTCCTGTTATTGACATAGAATGAGGAGCTAACCTCCCCATTTTGATCTTTAGCAGTCACATATATGGTTCCTCCTGTGGCCGTTACATAATTTGTTGAGGCCGAATTGTGGCTAGTAGTTGTTACGGTTGTGGTGGTCACTGCAGTGTTTGTGGTGTCGCTAGTGTTTCTACTATTGCTTGCGGAAGAGAATGAAATATATAAAGGGTGGGAATGAAATGAAGGAAGAGAAGGCAATTTGCCAAGACAATTACCGAAAAGCACTCCCACGACCCATTTCATGTTCGGTCTTAATTGGGGATCATGAAGCGTACAAAGCAGCCCTAAATGAGTCAATCTCTCCATGTCCAAAAGACTGGATGATCTGTCCTGCAATCGGGCATCTCCTGCTTGCATAAGCTTTCCCTCATCAGAAAGCCTCCTGATCAAATCAAGCAAAATGATTTGGTCATCTGGGTATGTGAGATCAACAGCTCTCCTACCAGAGACAACCTCCAAGACAACAATCCCAAAGCTAAAAACATCTGATTTCGCAGTTGCCAACGTCCTCTTCTGGAAGCTCTCTGGAGGTAAATACCCAATTGTGCCACCAATCCTGGTTGTGTCTCCCAACCTGAATTGATGATTATGAATTGGGGTTGCTGTAGGGGTTCTTGCTGTTGACTTGGTTACATCCTCAATCTCATGTTCAAGCCACCGGGCGAGCCCAAAGTCACCAAGCCTTGCATTATAATGAGAATCAAGCATAACATTGCTTGTCTTCACATCTCTGTGTATGATCTGAGTCTCCAATTGCTCATGTAAGTAGAACAATGCTGCTGCCAAGCCACTCACTATTTTCTGCCTCCTTTCCCAATTCAGTGGTGCTGAGTTGTTGTTCTCTGCTCTTCTGAATAGTATTCTGTCGAGGCTTCGGTTTGGCATGTAATCATAAACCAAGAGCAGATCATCATCATGTATACACCATCCTCTCAGCCTCACAAGATTCCGGTGCCGGAGATTAGCCACAGCCATTAGCTCAGCCAAGAAAGTCTTCTCAAACTTCTCTCCTCTCTCAGCCACACATTTGACAGCCACAGGAGTGCCATCACTAGGCAAAACAGCTTTATAAACCTTGCCAAAACCTCCACTTCCAAGCACTTCCTTTTCACTGAATCCATTTGAGCCTATGTAAAGCTCTGAATAGCTGAATATCCTTGGATTATTGTTGCCCCCAACCTTGTCCACAAACCCTATTCCGGCGGCATCTCGGAAAACACCAGAGTGTTGCTTTTTAGGACAATAATCGTAGGACCATATGTGCAGCCAGTTTAGTTCTAACAACTTGTGAATGACTTGATGGATGTATCTAGTGAACCCGTTCGAGCAACTTCTCTTTTGCTCTCTCTTTGTGTACGGCTCGATTTCATCGCTGTCGACCGGTAAAAGGAAGCATAGGCGATTGAACTGCATGGTGTGGATGAAGAGAGGGGGTTCAGTGGCATTGAATGAACATGAGAGAGAGAGAGGGGGGGCTCTTTGGAAAGGTTTTGGTGATATTGGGATGCTAATATATTCAACAAAAGCATGGGTTGCATGTTTGAATTGAATTCCTATTTTGCCAATGTGAGCTGACCCTTTTCATTGTCACATAATTTACACAAGAACGAATATTCTTTCCCCTTTTCTTTCTTTATTGCTTAGTCTTCATTAATTACTTTTCTTCTTTAAGGAAACTTGAGACATTATTATTATTATTATTATTATTATTTTTGGCTATGCTTAGGTTTGCCTCACACCTTCTAACTCCGAGAGTGAACTTAGATATATACAAATTACAGCCATCCAATTATCACATTTCGATTAAATTTGATTTGGGTCAAGTTAAATTCTTAAAAAATAAAACTCTCTCTATATTTATTTTTTTATCTATAATACTCGAACTCGAGATTTTGTTTAAAAAATATCAACAAACAAAAGCACTATTCTTTCACAAAGACATACCATGGGACCAAAAAAAGTGTACAATAATATCTTAATATAAAAAGAATATAATATCATTAATACTCTCCTCAATCTTTATGGACAAACTCATGCATAAATTTTTTTGTATGTATACTACAATTTTTATTTTTATTATCATCCAATTCTTGAATGAGACTTTTGCTGCCGTTAAATATAATTAACATGTATTAAAAAGATTTTGACTATTTGTATCATATGAATATTATATAATAATACTTGTCATTCGGTTCCGTTTTCTAAGTAATGATTATTTGCATTAAAAGATTTTTAAGAATTATCCACTCTTGAATTACAAAAATAGAGGTCGTCGAATGACTGATCCTAAATTTGAGAATAAGTTTCAGTTTATTGTTATCGTAGAGGGTGTCAAATTGAAAGCTTTAACATCATTGCTTTTTTAATCAATGTAAGAAAATTATTTTTTTTATATTTTCTTAATTAACATTTTAAGTTTGATTTTTTGATAATAAAAAAATATAAGTATCAGAAGAATTTTTCTTTAAATTGAATTTTATAATACTTAAATCAAATTAATTAGGTAAATTAAATACAAGCAATCAAAGAAAATTATTTCTTTGGAATGTGGGTTGGATTAGGCTACTTCATTTGACGTTGATCAATCTCTTTCTCGTGCTCAGACCAGACCAGGAGATGGGTCCTCCGGGACTCGTCTTTTCTTCCAAAACAAAAAATCTATTCTTTTTCTTTTTCTTTTCTTTTTTATATGTGATTGATTAAATTATATTATAGTAGTAGTCTATTATTTGAAAAGGATTAGACCTCTCGAGATCGAGACTGGACCACAGGATAAGAATGCACCTCTGATCGCAAACGCGGAGGCTTACCTAATTTTCTAAGAACTTTCTTGCAACTTTTTTTTGGCGCATGAAAATAAGATGATGACCGTTTTCTTAAATATTGATTTTTTAAATTAACACTTTAAGGACGCCGACACGTGGTTGACGTTCATTGCATTAAAGAAACTTTAACCCGTAACGAATATGGATAATATTCAATCTTTTTAAAATTTATACTCAAAATTATTTTAAGAATATATCTGATGAATTTTTTAATTCACCCTTGTTAGTTTATTAAATAAAATCTCAAATATGAATTTTATTATAAAAAATTAGATAGAAAAATTTTTTATATTTTAAAATTTTAATCAGATTTAATGTGATTGTTAGATACTTGTGATTTATCTAAAAAAAAAAGTTTACCTTTAAGATATAGGCAACAAAATCAAATTCAAACAAAATCTTATAAAACCCGGCTAAAATTTTAAAAATGATTCCAATTCGATTTTAAATTGAAACAATTAAATAATTGAAAATTTTAAAAATTATAAAATCAGATTTAAAATTCAAACTATCAAAAAGGAATTCTTAAACGATTTTGAAAATTTTATTTAAAATATATCAACATATAACCACAGGAATCAATTAGGGGTTGGTTCACCTCTTGAACCTCTACTTCACTGTAAACTCATCTCTCTATAATCTCTGTCATTATTATCCAAATCTTCAATTATTTCTTTTTGGAATATACTAAAATTTGAACCCGAATCTATTATATGGAGAATGAGAAGGTGCCACTTGAACCAAAACTCTTTGACCCAAATCTTCAATTACTGCGTTATATTGCACTGTATATTGCTCTATCAATAGCTTTAGTTTACCCTCAATGCATGGTGGTTGTTAAGAAGAAAGCTAGGCGATTCAAACTGATAAAAGAAAGATAAGTGAAATTCAAATAAGCCTTCATTTCTTTTCGTGGGGGGGGGGGGGGTTTGGTGTCTTATTGCAAGAGGAGAGGATAGTTGTAGATAGACACCCCATTTCGTTCACCTGAAGGAGTCTTTTATTTTATTTAATTTTATCTCTTTTCATATTTATTATTGAAATTTTCTTGATTTGGACAGGTTGAGATTGAAATAAAACATATTATAAAACGGCATACGTATGACCATATGTCATCATTCTTTCAAATGCAAAAGTTCCATTTTGCCTCATGACTTACATGTAATAGTCAGATTAATTTAATCCTTGGTCGTAATTTTATTTCTAGAAGCGATTTTGTTTTTTTTTTTTCCCAAAAAGTTGTTCTCCAAAAGAGAGAATTCACACGTGAGACATCACAGCCAATTCATCCAAACGAGAAAAGCGTATAGCCGCGTGGGGCTTCGCGCCATCAAAGGGAGGATTAAGGTACCTAAACGAAGTCGATGAATCTCCCGCCCTCCCAAATATTATTAATTTTTATTGTCGATTTAAACCGCTATATATTGTAATTGATTTTTAATTAAGTTATTAATATATTTTTTATTAATTTAAATAAATATTTTATTAATAATTAATTAAAATTTACTGATGTCAACTGTTATATAAAATTTAGTCTAATTTAAAATTTATAAAATCAAAGCATACCGACATCCAATAATTTCATTGATTTTGAATAAATCCGGTTTAAGATGGATCAGAATCTTAGAGTAAGTTTGGTTTGCGGAATAAGAGGTGGAGGGGAAAGGAAATAAGGAGATTTATTTCACTTTATGGAAATAAATACATTTCTTCTATTTTGTTTGTTTGGAGAAGGAAAGAAAATGAATATTATTTTCCTTAATTTGGTTGGAGTGAAAAATGGAGGAGAAAAAAATAAGGAATCGAGTATTATTCTCTTTAAGTAATATAAATTGAGAAAAAAAAAGAAAATAATTTTATTTATAAATTTTTATTACAACTCCAATTTATCTATAAGTGGAAGAAATTTTTTTTTTAACGTCGAGGGATACTATTTCATCTTTTTTTTTTATTCCTTTTTTGTTTTGAATCAAACGAGAATAATTTTTTATTTTATCCTACATTTATTTTCTTTTCAGTTTTTTCTCTTGCTTCGTACTCTTTTTTTTTTTTATACCATGTATTAAATATCGTCCGATATCTGAAATTTTACCCTGATTAATCCGAACCGACAGTTATAATAGTTCTTTTTAGAGGACGAATCTTTTAATGGGGAATGCTTTATATATATAAGTGTCCGATACTTTCAGGAAAAATTAAATCTCGATTATAATTAAAAATACTCAACCTCACGTCTAATTGAACTAATCTACATTGATACTTTGATGCTTCGTACCCTAATCAAACTTATCTCGTGAAGGAGCAAAGCTGCTCCTGCTGGAACGACTTCAAATGTGATGAATGTGAGAGCATGTAACCCTTTTGAAATAAAAGGATAATAAGGGTGTGGGGGAACCTATGGCATTAATTAGGCAATCAATCAAGACCTGCCCTTGGAAATGTTAGGCCATCTGAATTAATGTCATTTTCAAATTGGGCATAAAGTTAATTTTGTTTTCATGTTATGATGATTTCAAAATCAAAATTTTAATGGGGCGGTAGTTTGGAAACTTTTGAAAATGTTTTGACTTTCGGGGTTACCTAATTCCAGTCCTTTTTCTCAAACGCGTTGGGTGGCTGACCGTGACTTACCACTTTTTAATGCCTCGCCGGCAGCCACGTAATTCACACTTCCCATGATTCTTCGTATCAAATCCTACGACTTTTTACATGTAAAAAAATAAAAAATAAAAAATAAAAAATAAAAAATAAAAATTCTCTACAAAGTTTTGATGTGGATAAAGATGGAGGGTGACGTTGAATTGGGAGGTGTAGGTGCACAAAATTGAATTTGTCAAATCTTGACGACTGCACTTTTGACAAATTATGTAGTTAACAAAGCCACTTAGTATTTAATTATAACTAAGCCCCCTGTTCTTACAAAATTATTTCTCAAGTACTCGTTTGCCCGGAAAACTCAACGTTGAATGGTCATTAAATTTATAATAGGCAATTTTTTGACATTCCAAGGATAATGACATATTTCATGACATCCGAAAAAGTGAGATATATAGTTAATTCTGTATTTTAATTTAATCAGTTCTACGTGATTTTAATTACTGATGATTTATTAAAAAAAATTGCATTGGGTGTCAAGTTGCATTCAAAAAATTTGTGAAGTGATGGTATGAAGCAAAAAAAAAAAAAAAAAAAAAAAAAAATTTAAAAATTGCATCTTAAATAGTAGAGAAATTTGTAGGGATGTACCTTCCCCGGTATGATATGTTCAATTTCCTCCCCCTATTGCATATTTTTTTAATTTTCATGGCATCTTAAACACCATAATTTTTATAAAAAAAAAAAAAAATTATTTGGAATAAATTAAAATTTTAATTGGGTTAACATATCATATTTGAAAAAGTTGAAATTAAATTCAATTGAAATTAGATAGAGTTTTACATTTTTTTTATATTTTATATGATTAAAAATGACACCCTCTTGAGTGTTGAGTAATTTATTTTTTAATTTATTTAATGATAGTATGGTTAAAAATGATATTTTTTTTTATATTTTATATAATTGTCATCCGCTGTTATTAATTCCTAAAATTCCCTCTTGCGTGCCGAGTAATTCATTCCAGACTTGAACTCAAACTCTCAGAGTCTTATAATTTTATATTTTGTATAACTATAATTTCCCACAAAAATTAAAATTTTCAAAAAAAAAGGGTCATAATTCTTTTTTTTTATCTTAATTGCTTTGAATTTTGATGGCGAAAGAGGCTCCAAGAAGAATCTGAACCAAACAGAGAGGGCCCTAGTTTGAAATTTCTTAATGGAGTGAAAAGGACTTTAGTATAATTTGAGTTCTGAACCTCTATTTTGATATAATTTTATATTTTTGTATAATTATTATTTGCTATAAAAATTTAAAATTTCCAAAAAAAAGGTGTCATAATTTTTTTTTTTTTTTGGTCTTAATTGTTTTAATTTTTGATGGTGAAGGAGGATCCAAGAAGGAATCTAAATCAAACAGAGTGGGCCTTAGTATTGAATTTCTTAACCCACTGAAAAGGAATTTAATATAATTTGAGTTCAAAACCTCTATTTTAATATAATTTTATATTTTGTATAACTAAATTTAAATTTTCAAAAAAAAAAAAGGTGTTATAATCCCTTTTTATGTTAATTGCTTTAATTTTTTACGATGAAAAAGGCTCGGGAAAGCAATGGTTTGAGTCAATTTAGTTAGAGTTTGATTTCAAATACCGGTTGATCCAGAAATAAAAGAAAATATAATTTTATATTTTGAATAAATATTATTTATCATAAAATTTTAAATTTGTCAAAAAAAAAAAGTGTCATAATTCTTTTTTATCTTAATTGCTTTATTTTTTATGGTGAAGGAGACTCTATAAAGGAATCTAAACTGAACAGGGTGGGCCCTACTATGGAATTTCCTAATGGAGTGAAAAGGAGTTTAACATTATTTGAGTTCAGCACCTCCATTTTGATATAATTTTTTATTTTATATAACTATTATTTGCTATAAAATTTTAAATTATCCAAAAAAAAAATGTGTATAATACTTTTTTATCTTAATATTTTAATTTTTGACGATGAAAAGGGCTTCAAAAAGGAATCTAAACAAAAAAGGTATCAAAACCTTTTAAACAGAGTTTTATAGCATCTCATGCTTATTTAGTCAAAATTTGATTCCAAATATCGATTGATCTAAGAATCAAAGAAATATAATTTTATATTTTGTATAACTATTATTTATCATAAAAATTTAAATTTGCAAAAAAGAAGTGTCATAATTCTTTTTTATCATAATTGCTTTAATTTTTTTTTTATGGTGAAAGAGGCTCAGGGATGGAATCTAAACCAAGCAGGGTGGGCCCTAGTATGGAATTTCAAGTTGGGTCCTTATAAGTATAGTGTGAGGCCGAGTTGTTGGGTGGCTACTTTTTTATCAATAATGGAATCTAAATAAGGGTGGTGGTTGGTTTGGTTTGTCTACCCAATCTCTTTAGTAGATTTTTACCCATTTCCTTTATTTAGTTGTGTGTGTTTGGTGATACTGATATGGGCACTTGACAACCTCAATACCTGAGCCTAGTTTGACCTCTACATTTATTCCCCGTGTGGGTGAGAGATTTGCTTGGAGTTTGGTTTTGTTTTGGCTGAATTTTTCAAAATCATGTTTACATCGGTTTAGGTATGCGATGTGAATTCTTCACAAACTTTGTGTTTGGTTGGAAAAAGCCAGCCATAGCTGTTGAGTGAGAAAGAGTCATACACCAGTGATGATAGGGACTTGAGAATGATAAAAAAAATTTTAAAAAGTCAATTTATAAAATAAATCTTACAATACTCAAATTAAATTAATCGTACAAAACTCGAATACCGATAATAAAAATTAAAAAAATAAATAATGTCGTATATGTGTAAAACTTGTTTGTATTTTTTTTAAAATTTATTTTTATAAATTTACAACAATTTTATATTACCGATCAGATTTATTTTATTAATTACGTTATGAAAATCATTTAACAAAAAGTGACGTCAAGAAGTTTTAACATATATCTTGTAAGTTTTAAAGGACAAATAACGTTTACATTATGAAACGCAAAAATTTTATTATTTAATATATTGTGTTGAGTCAGACATATATATATCTATATTATTAAAATATATTATATATTAAAATCAAATCAATTATTGATCTGATTTTAAAAATATTTGATTTTTTTTATTTTTATATTTTTATATTTGTGACGATAAGTTTTTTATATAAAACAAACTTATTAATAATATTTTACTAAATAATGAAATATTAAACTTTTATATATTTCGTATTGTTTCACATCTTTAATATAGTATTAGAACCATGTTCATCAATTGTTAATATAAAGGATGAGTAATATTGAATGAATGAAACAGCATATATCCTAAAATTTAGTCAAAAGCCAAAATCATTTCAATTGTCATTTCTTGGGATGGGGCTGCACTAACCAAATGTGGGAGACAAACTTGTATTATCTTGTGGCCTTTGGAGTTAGGAGGAAACCATTTTTCTAGTTATTTCTAACTTAATGCCATAAATATTATAATCCATGTTCTTTCAACCTAAGATGTCAAAATTTTCACATAAATTATGAAAATTTTCGTATTGGTTGCTAATAGTGCTCTTAATAGATATCATATGTGACGAATGAATTTCACATTTTTGTTAAAATTACTTATATTTTTTGTCCCGATGAGAGAATCAGAACTCATATTCAAAACTTTACTTCAATAGAGAAATTTTTGATACTATTGGCGTAAGGGCAATTGGTGTTAAAGTTACTTCTTTGGATCTACTCGGTGTCTCTGCTCTACGAATTGGATTTTGATGGTTATTTTCACAAATTGGATTTTAAAAGATAATAGGGTTAAAGTGAGAAGTCGTATAAGAAATTGAATTTAAAAATTGGAGATTGTACATTATAAAAATTTAAATTTGTTATAATTTTATATTTTGTTTAACTATTATTTATTATAAAAATTTAAATTTGTGAGAAAAGTGTTATAATTCTTTTTTATCTTAATTGCTTTTAATCTTTTGACGGTGAAGGAAGTTTCAAGAAGTTTCAACGGGATAGTATAGTGATACAAATCTCCCTCTTCCAAGCTAGTGATTTTAGATTTAAATTCTTGTATAATAAAAAAAAAAAAAGGGCTTCAAGAAGGAATCTAAACCAAAGAGAGTTAGCCCTAGTATGGACTTTTAAGTTGGGTCCTTTAGGTATAGTATGAGGCCTGTGGTATAAATCTTTCTCCCCAATCTAATGATTCTGGATTTAAATTTTTGTAAAAAAAAAAAAAGAAAAAAAAAGAAAGAGACTTAAAAAAGGAATCTAAACCAAACAGAGTTGGCTCTAGTGTGGAATTTTAAGTTGGGTCCTTGAGGTATAGTGCGAGGCCCATTAGGTAGGTGGCTACTTAAATGAGGAGGTGGTTAGTTTTATTTCATTTTATTTTATTTTTTATTTTTTGGGTGTAAGTTATTGAATTTTATTTGATTAATTCAATCTGAATATTATAGAATTTATTAAAAGATTAATTTTTTTTAATTTTAATTTTTTATTTTTATAACTCCAGTTTGACATATATAATTAAGAGGATACCAACGTGGGTTGACTCAATTGAATGTGGTGTTGAGTTTTTTTAAACATGATCGAGATTTGACTCCTATTGGGAGTATCGGACCCTCATATGTATGGAGTGTTCTCCGTTGGAAGATCCATCATCTGAAAAGGAGATATTGTAACGGTCGATTCGAATTAGTCGATATGAAACTTTAAATAAAGTATGAAGTTCAAAACATGATAAAAAAAAAATAATAATTAGGAGATGTAATAGCCGAGAGTTCAGGAGGAGGTTGGTTGGAGAGCGGTTGGTTCGGTTTGCCTACCGTATCTCTTCTCTTGGGTTGATTTTGCTCGTTTTTCTTTTATTTTCTTGTGTGCGTTGTGGTGACAAGTTGTGCTTTTAACTAACAAGTCTGACCCTACATTTATTCACTGTCCAGGTGAGATTTAGTCGCAGTTTGTTTTTGTTTTTTCTGAGTTTTTCAAAATCATGTCATGGCTGATAGGCATAGCACATGATCTGTCGGGTTTTAAATAGGTTTAGGTACATGATGTGAATCCTTCACACACTTCGGGTTTGGTTGGATATGCATTGGCTGTTGGGTGGGAAAGTACATTAAATGATGCCATATATGCGTAAAACTTGTCTGCGTTTTTTCTTTTTAAAATTATTTTTTAAAACTAGTTAGATTTTTGTTATTAATTAAAATTATAAATATCATATTAGCATTATTTTTTTTTATAAAAAAAAGGGCATTAAGAAGTTTAAAAATATCCTAACAGGGCTATGGATAATCAGAATTTTTTTTATGCAAAACAAAAATTGTAACATGTTAGCTTAAGTTTAAGGACAAATAATCGATATATTATGAAAAGATAAAATTTTTATTTAATACATTGAGTCAATATATATATATATATATTATTAAAATATATTACGTATCAAAATTAAATTAATTATTTATTTGATTTTAAGAATATTTATTTTTTTATATTTATATATTTATAATATTATATATTTATATTTGTGATAATATATTTTTAATATAAAATTAATTTATTGTGATATTTTATTAAAGTGTTAGAGTATTGAGCTTTTATGGTATATAATTTTTTTTTTATATTATATCAATGAATATCAGAATGTTATATTTTTATTAATCTAATTTTAAATTTATAATGACTCGTTTAAATGTGTTAGTACGTATTGTTAGGTGACGGCCGACATTTTAGTTATTGGCGATATAAACAATGAGTCACATTGAATGAATGAAAGCGCGTACAAACCGGTCAAAAGCCAAGATCATTTCAAACAGCAATAGGTGTCATATCTTGGGATGGGGCTGCACTAACCAAGTGTGGGCGACAAATTTCTTTATCTTGTCTCCTTAGGAGTTAGAAGGATACCATTTTTCTAGTTGTTTCTAAATTAATGCCATGAATGTTAGAATCCAAGCACTCAAATTATGTTCTTTCAACTTAAAGATATTAAAAATTTCACATAAATTATAAAAAATAATCTCGTATTGGTTGCTAATAGTGCTCATAATAGATATCATATGTGAGGAATGAAATTTTGTTAAAGTTATTAATATTTTTTTATTTAATTATTGATATTTAAAAATCTGATTATTTATTTTAAATAATTGTAAAATCTAATAAAAAGATTAGCTTTCTCAATGTGTACCGTCAAAATTCAAATTTGAAATTTTGATTAAAACAGTTTGATACCTGTTATTATTAGACATGCAAGTGCTTCCTTATTTACATTTTTTGCCTTTGTTGAGAGAATGACATCAACAGATAACTTTGGCACTATTGGACCCAAGAGCCCTTGATATTAAAGTTACTTCTATTACATAAAATAGTTAATCCTTCTGTTGACAAAAATAAGAAAAAGATTATCAAAATATGTATATTTATATTTCGGTATATACAGAAAAAGAACATTGACAAAATAATATAATCATGGGTATCAATGTCCGGTGGGTACAGTAGTTCAGTGTTAAACTCTCTTAGCTTAGGTCTTGAGTTTAAGTTTTAAAAATGGAAAAACAAATGATTGGAGAGCTAATCCCCTAAAATTAAGTCATATAGTGTTCAAACCGAATCAGTAGGGTAACTCAAACAATGATAGACACACCTAAAAAAAAAAAATCTTTGTACTCATGGGTTGGACTCAAGCTGGCGTAGCCTGATCTAACATAGGGCTTAGCCCAAAATTTGAGGCCAGATGATTAGGCTCTCTAATATGGGATTGGCCCAAAATAATTCGAGAGGCATGACATAAGAATTGCAGGACCCTCAATTTCATAAATAGAGTACGATGAAAGTTTTGTGGGTCCGATACGAAATTGGACCTAAAGAAGGTCAAATCTTTTGGTGTTGAAAATAAAGAATGGACTTTGCCTTTGTTACTTAACATGGTGACTGGCCAATAATTCTATGTTAGTTGATGGGTTGAAAAGGAAAAGGAATAGATATTGTTCTATTTGGAGTAAATCTACTTAACATGGGAACTGCCCAATAATGCTCTGATGTTTGAGCAAAATTGCTACCACTTTACAAATATTTGATCTATGTTGTTGGGGGACGAAACTGTTTATAGAATACTAAACGGCCTATTTGGTCTCGTGTGCCCATCTTTTGTTGTTCCCTCGACCTCGACTTTGTCCTGTTGGGTAGGAACAACTTCTTATGAGAAATTGAGGGTTAGTTGGGCCCTAACTGAAAAATTGCCCCATAAACAAGACCTCCCCTCTGGGGCCTCAACAGAAAAATTGAAGTGGTTGATAAATTATTCACTTGCCTTAAATTTCTTGTTTACCTTTTGTGCATTCTTATCTCCCCATTTTTTCTCGATATAAGAGTTCAATTTCTCCTACGAGTTCTCCTTCAAGTGTTCGACAGGATGTGTCTATTCAAGGACAAGATACTCCGTTTGATTTGACATGAGAAGGGATAGTATTGGAGAATGGCCTTGTTTGGTTTGATTTGACAAAGGCTAATGTTACAGAATATCAGGGAAGAAGCAACCAAGAAAATAGAGCCCTCGTCCGAATAAATAGTTTTATTATTTTTTTTTCTTTTGTTTGGAAGACTTTTTCGTCAATCCATATATAAAATTTTTCTGAAACTAATTTGATCCGAATTGTTAAAAATTTTCATTTGGGGATGAAACTTTTCCAATATATCTTTTTCTTTAATTATAAATTTTAAATTCAAAATCTCGTTTAGAGGATTTGATGATCTTATTTATCAGAGACTCACCGTTAGATAAATAGTTCTATTTATTCATAATAAGAAGCATGTGTAAGCAAATGGAATAAATGAAGATCCCAATGGTTAAGAGAGGCATCCAAAAGAGCCGATCATTAACAGTAGAGAATAGCATTGAGAAAGAAAAAACAATTAAAAACTATTTAATAGAGGATAAAGCCATGAACTCCAATTGGAAGCCACATCATTGCTTGGTGGACAACCGGACAAATCCTATTTTTCTTGAAAAACTCATATGTAAGGACCAGCAGTACAAAGAAAATATGTTTAGACTCGGATAAAGATCAAGAAAATGTAGAAGAGTAAGATCTGGAGGAAGATTTTAGGGCACCGGAAGGTAACATCAATTTGGGTGATTGTTGATATTAATCTAGCAATTATAAGAAGAGTTAGGAAGCCCCGTAGAAACTGCTTGATTGTAAAAGCGCCAAGTGTGGAGGAGGAATACAATCTTCTGAGAAAAATGAATTAAAAGAAATATGGTCCCTTTAGTGTATGTGTTCTAACGTATGTAAATCTTATCACTCACATGGCATAAATTCCTATAAGCGATGGTGTCTTTCCTTTGGGGATCATGCTAGTCAACTAAGTATGTTTAGATACTTCTCAGCTAGCATCACGCGATCATTGACAATCACAGGCTTTATGTTTTGTGTTGGGGGCTTAGATTACAATCTAAGTGTTTGAAATGCATGAGATGACAAAGCCTAATTTGATAAGCATGTCGATATCATAATCTAGCATCCATTATGCCTCTAATGTCATAGAACACAATATTCATGATTTGCATAAAATATATTATTATGGTGTATCTTTTCCTAACATGAAATATCCTAATCCTTTACATGTATCATCTAATCTAAACATATATCTTCCAATCAACATATTAAGCACCTTAATCGATCATCATTTTAATAATTTCAAGAAATCAAAATACATGGCCATGGATGAACAAATGTTAGCATGCCTCTACAAGACAACACAATCAGACAATTTATCAAACATTTGGTATGTCCAAGAGAAATACAATCACACAATCACACAAAATACTACAAACCTCATTCCTAAATACCCGACTCAACCCATCACTTAACCTTTTCTAGGTAGCCTACAATGTTTTAATCATGTCCATGGCTAATTGCCTAATATACTTTTCTTGCAGATTACATACGAATCCAAACAACCTCTCATTTGGGTAAATAGTTAGGCAGCCCATAGTGGAATGTGAGGATGAAGAAAAGCAAATATTTCTATTTGCTACATGAGGCTCAAAACAGACTGTCTTATCCATGGCGGGGAGAGCCACTTTTGTCAAATCTTTGTTAGATTGCTTTGCGATCTTAATGCAAGCATCTAATGCGAAATTGAATCAAAATAAATGCAGAAGCAAAACAGATATTTAGGGTTATCTCTGGGAATTTTCTTTTCTTTACCTTTGGCAACTCTAAAAGTACCAAAATAATTCTTGAATATACATAAACTTTTCTAAATCTTCAATTTCAATCAATAGATGGTATAAAATTACAAATTTTAAATTTAGAGATCAGGATTTTTATAACTGTGAATCATCGTATAGCATTCAAATCACTTAACTGTTATCAGAAATTAATGTTAGACATATTAGGGAAGAATTTAAATCAATCGAAAATGAAAAAACATGGAAATATGGTCAAGTTTTGTATGGATCACAAAATTTTTGTCATATGCATTTTCAATTCAAAAAGTTTTCATTTTGATTCAGCTATATTTTTTTTTATTTAATTAGATTTCTTTATAAATTTTGGAATTGCATTCAAATTATTCTCCGTTTTGAATTGAAAAATTCTAACGATCTTCACTTGTAAGTCCGGCTCCTTACATAATACAATCCACCAAATTATATATGGCAATTTGTAAGGATTTAGATAAAAAAAAAAAACACAAGGACTTCTTATAAGGGGACTCCAAGAAGAAATGCAACTTTGTACAATCTCTTTGAACATCTGCACTGACAAAGATAAATGAGGCTTAGGTTGAGGCGCCTGTCTTCGGTAAATAATGTCTTTTTTTGGCAAAGTTAGTTTGGAATACTATCAGTATCCAAAATAGTTTAATGACTAAGGTGCTGAAAGATAAGGATATGCATGGGGAAAACCAAGAAAACTATAGAGTCGATCCTTCCAATTCCTATAGGAACATAATGTTAAAAGGATCAAATTTTCGCCTATGACCTATAGTTTAATCGGTACCGTCCCTCTTTCTTGTCATAAACGTCCTGATTAAAGATGTGAAGTGGAGCAACGGGCGCAATGTTAGGTTCTGGTTTAATGTGTGGATCTGGGACCATCATCTGCTGTTTTGTGAAGTGAAGGTGGAAGTCTTAGAAGAGGTTAAATTAATTTTTGTAGCTAAACCAATGAGAATTAGGATTTATGTTTGCCTAAGCTCTAGCTTCCAGAGCATAGTTATCAAAAGATTGTTGCTATATTGTGGATATTTGGAATGGCAGTGAAGACCTTCTAAGGTTGGGGGAAAATCTAGGATGGAAATTTCAATTTCAAGAAGTCATATGACAAGTTAAGCCATGAGATAAATGAGCTCCAGACCTTCCCCCATTAGGGGGAAAAAAAAGAAGGAAAAATCTGGAAGATTAAGGTGCCCCCAGAACTCCTGTTTTTATGAAGAATTTTTTTATTACAGGGTCCTTACAAATAAGTTGAGATGGTTGAAAATTTTCTCACAATCCTTCGGGTACCAAATTTGTATCACAGTCTCAGAATCTCTCAAGGTCTCAAGAGTGTAGAAAATATATAGAAAAATAAATGCTTGGAAGAATGCGATTGAATTCTACCAAGGAGGGTTCTTTCAAGGTGGAGATAGTTTGCTAGCGGCTTCATCTCCTCCCCTCTCCAACATCGTGTAAAAAAACAAAAAGAAGGCTTTTGCTTCAGTAGAGGAATCATTCACGACCTTTGCAGGGGGGAGAAAGAGTTGATGCTATATTACGACACACACCTCTTTTTTAACACTCACAGCCCCCATGAGGATGGCTGCTTGTCGACAAAAGGAGACTTTACAATGAACTAAGAGAGGCCCACCGGCGCGCCAACAGCAGTGTGGGTTCTCAAAAACCGTGGCCATTTTTGTTTTCGTCCCTTTCCTTATCTCTTCGAATCACTGGGCACTCTTAATAAAAAAAAAAGAATAATAAAAAAATTCCCCGGGCACCGACTAAACATTCAACTAAATTCAATTTAAATCTGATTCGACTCTAAAAACAGTAAAAGCTTTTCCGATAACTATTTTTATTTTATACAAAAATTGAATTTAAAATTAATTAAATAGGTAATAATAAATTATTAAGTAATGATTACACGATTAAACAAACACACTAAGTAGATTGTTTGCTTCGACTTATAATGTCACCAACAATTTTTTTAATTTTGTTTCTTAAATTTTATTTTAAATTTGAAATGATTTTCTTGAAAATATTACTTTGGAGACACCTTTTTCTCTCTTTATTTCTTTTTCCAATCTCTCTATTAAATTTTCATTTTGTTACTTTGATAACTCTAAATTTTCGATTAAAAAAGTATAAATTGACATAATCTGTCTATTAATATATTCGGTGGTTTTCTTCAAATGAATAATCTAAATTTTAATAATATTTAATATAAATACTAAAAAAATTACTTTTATTATATAATTCTTGACTCATAATTTTTCTATTTTAAATAAAAAAAAAAACTCCACTTAAAAAATAGTTTGTAAATATTTTCAATTAATATATTTCCATAAATATCCTATGTTTGCGAGTGAGGTGAATCCACACATTTGCCTTGGTGTTCTTCGGCCGCACACGTACTCCCAAAAATAGATTCATAATTTCCACCAGATTCTTTCTCATCCACACCCACGCGCCTGCCACGTGTCCTTATTTTAATATAACGCCATCTAATGTATTTTTTTTTTTCAAAAGAAAATACATCTCAAACGTTTTAATTATTTATTTAACTTTTAATGTGTTAAAAATGAAAGAATTAACAAAAAAATTTTTAAATACTATTACAATTTAAAATTAAAATATAAACTTAATTATTCTTATAGGTACATCAAAGTGATAAAAAGTTTTTATTCAAACATTTTTTTCTTATTATTTAGTATTTGAATTGTCGTGAATATGTATATTTTTATAATTTTTAAGAATTCTCTAAGTAAAAATAAAAAAATTAAACTTAATTTAAAATAATCTTTAAAGTTTTGTGATAATTAATTATCTCACGGAACGTTTGTGATAGGTGTTAATAGATGTTTAAGCAAGATATGTTTTTGGTCTTTTTCTTGATTTTTAAAAAGAATTTTAATCCAACCTCAATATTATGTAATTAATTAATTTATTTTCTCCTTTTCCTTTTTTTTTTTGGCAAAAGTTTATGAAATTTCTAATAGTAAGTAACATTTTTTATCAGATTTTATGTTTCAAAATTTGCTTCTTTTTTATAATAATTTTCAATAGCTTTTAGTGTCTTATCTGAAATCTTAACAAGAATTTTATATATAATTCTGAAATAATATTTTTCATCTCTCTCGCTAATTTCTTTTCTTTCTAGATTTTTTTTTTATTTTTCAGAGAGAAGGATATAATCTCATGTGCAAGTGGAAGAAATACTTACTATTTTCATGTGCAAAGTTCATTGGCTTTTATTCAAAAAATTTAGGAGACTAATTAATTGCTATGAAAACAAGAAATTATTTATAAATAGGATCTAAAATACAAAAGTTATTTATAATTTTGATAATTATATGATACAGATTTTCTATTTAGAATCATACCGAAACAAGATAGTTTATTGACAAATTAGATTGACATTAAACCAAATTTAATTATATATTTATGTTTGATTTTAAATTGAATTCTATCTTATTCCAAAACTTTTTAATATTTAATATTAGAATTCTATTTCTTTTTCTATTTATTTATTCTCATCGTAAATTAGCCTACAAGGTATTGAGTGTAGGTAAAAATCTAAAATTTACTCTAATAAATAACTCATTAATATTTCTTAACAAAATAAATTGATAAAACATTAGGCATTGATAAATAAAACTTGAGATTAAGAATACTATAATAGTAATAGTAATAATAATATAATTTATTATTATTATTATTATTTTGTAATAAATTCTAAAAAATTTGATTGGATGTCCATAAAACATTTAATGTTATACATAATTAACATGTGTGTTAATATATGGAAAATAAATATTTTTCAAAAAATATACATAACATCATATGACGCCATTATATTAGACAATTTTTACTATTATTAACATCTTTTTGTAAATGTCAAGTTATATTATCCAAAATGTCACAATATATTGACATATCATATATTTCAAAAAATACTTAATTAGTTTGATTTTATACATCTTCTTTTACATACATATCCTAGTTTGTATTAGAGATATTATGATACTTGAGTCGAGTCGGGTAATGTCAATACCCGAGCTTGACTCGAGCGTTTTTAGGTTAAGCCTGAACTTGAGCTCAATCTTGAGCTTGTCGAGTTTACATTTCTAGAGCTCGAGCTTGACTCAGTATCATCGAATAGTTTGAGCTCGAGTATCACGACATTGGACCTTGTGAAATTGGAGTTCGAACTCAAGCTCGAACCCGAGATCATACCCGAGCGCGACCTCGAACCCGAGATCATACCCGATCTCGAGATCAAATTTAAGTTTCCAGTTTCAAAATTGATAGAATTTTGCTTAGATCAAAATTAGGTTCATAATTTCAAAATTGATAAAATTTCACCTTTGGACATTCCAAATCCAAATATGCTTTCATTGAAAATTTTAATTGAATTCAATCACAATCCAGTTTACAACCACATAAGTATTAAATAAAATCCATAACAACTATTGAATAAAATCCAACTACATAAGTTTATAATCACACGAATTATAATTAGTTATATATTACATTTATAACAATCATTTCAAAATAAAATTATACTAAATCTTAACAGCAATATGATGTCATATAAATAAAGGTGCTCAACTTAAGTCTAAAAATAACATCCTCCAACAACAAGCCAACAACATTCTCCAACACTCAAGTTTCCCAACAGTAACACCTAGGAAATCAATCTATGTTAAGTAAACAACAATTCAGCAATATGCTTTAGCAACATCCTCTATCACTTAACAACTCAATTTACACAAATCACAAGTGTTATGAAAATAAAGTTATGCTAACAACAAAAATAAGAGAATAAAGTCGATTAATTATTTGTAACATACTTATATATTTACTTTTTGTCAGACATACCAACAGAACTTCCTTCACTATAATGATGTCTTTTTGTATATAACAAAAATCAATATATATTAATATATATGAAATTTAACACAATGAAATATATTAATATGCATTAATATTTACTTTTGTCTTATTTTTAACCTCATAAAATTTTGACAGCCAATCTCCTTCACACATGAGTACCTGAACTATTTTTGGAGTCAAAGAACAACGATATGTGTCTATTACCCACATTCTTACACTAATTGTAGCCTTCGATACTATAGTGTTAAGAGAAATGGCTAATATTTCTCGAGTCATTTGAGATAAAACTTTATAAATGATCTTATTAACCTTACATGACTTCAAACTCTCATCCTTATCCAATTTTGTTTTAAAAGGTTTTGCCAAATAATCATCTAATTTATTGATTTGAGAATGTGTACCAAATCTTCTCTTAATAAAATCCTCAAGTCCAGTATTAGCATCACGTGGAAATTCTGACCTCTGAGAAGAATAACTCATACGGAATGATGTAGTTGGATCTTTACCGTACAAGGATTCAGATGAAGCATATTCATCATATAGTTTATATAAAACAATTCTCACCTCACTAACATATTGCTTAGTTACATTCTCTCTAACTATGAGTTCATAATAATACTCAACTGAAATTAATTTTTTTGTAGAGTCTAACACAATAGCTATTGCCATAAATAAATTAACTTTCCCTAGTATTTATCAAATTTAATTTTTATTTTCCGATCATTCTTGCAATAAAATCATCTGAATTATAAACTTTTTTATTTGGTATCTTTTTTATGGAAATCACTTCCTTGAGAAACAAATTTGCGATCGGATAGTCAGTTCCAGAAATAAGCAATGTAGCAAACTTAAAATACTCAAACACCTTACAAACCTTGTCAATTTTCTCACAATCTTCCACCGTTGGACAATAAATATATCTGGAATATTCTTTAAAATGAGAAAAAACAACACAAAAATTATAAATGCATCTCAACATATCAAATGTTGAGTTCCAACAGATTTTATAATCATTAATCAATTTTTTTTCAAAACCAACCATATTTCTTTCAGCTGCACATTCACAGAACATCATTGCCCTAGACTCTGAGCAGTTGATATAATCAACCATATCTCTTATTTTGTCAATAATATCACAAATCTCCTTAAACACATTTTGAACTAATAGATTCAAAATATGTGCACGACATCGTACATGAAAAATCTTTTCACCACAAATCAACTTGCCATAAATAGAGAAGTATTCTTTCATAATAACTATAGCCAAGTCATTTCTAGAGGTAATGTCAACCGATACGATATATACCTTATTTTTAATTTTCTATTCCTTAACATATTTGAACAAAATAGTTGCAGTTTCTCTACCTGTACGTGGTGGTGGAATATTGACAAAGTTTAGTTTCCTCTTTTGTAGTTTTCAATCAACATCAATCTAATGGTCCGTGACAACCATGTACCCCTTTTTTAGATCTTTGACTTCCAAAGATCTGTTGTCAAGCTGATCTTTACAACATTTACAAGTACATTCTTTAACCTTTTCTTTTCAGTCTCCTAAATCAGCTTGCAATCATTTTTTTTTTGTTTGCCTTGATATTGGCTTCCATTTTAGTACTCCACGCCTTTGCATTATATTAAACCCCTCATTTTCCATAATGGTAAATAGATACTTATGCATCATAATTCAATGTATAGTTGTCTCTCTCATTCTCCGCATATCAAATTTGACAGAAACAAGTTGATGAGACAACTCTAATTGATTGAAAGTTGATAAGGGTAGATTGTATACTTGTCATCTTCCCTAAAAACTGTCGACATTTTTTGTGATGTCTGATATAGGTGCTTATTGATCTAGTTTTGTGGACTTTTAGTTTCAAATCACAATGGTTACACTTTATCTTTTCAACATCATTTACAAGGCTAATAGGAGAAATGTGTTCCCAAACACAAGATTTTTTTTCTCTTTGCTACTCCCCAAACGGATCATCTTTTATTGATTCAATTGTACGTAGAGTTAACATTTTACTACCATCTGCTTTTTCTTTACCATCATTATTATATGCTTCTTCTTCGTCACCACCATGTACTTTTTGCTCCATTTCTTTGGTCCATTGTTCAATTTTTATCTCTATCAGAATGGAAGTATCATCGGTACTTTGATATGTAATTTGCATATTATGTCTTCCTTGATCAACAGGCATAGTAATACCAGTTGATACAATAATGGGTATAGCCGAGAATACAATTACTACAAAAAAACCAGCTTTTAGCCACAAATTTAGCGACAAAAATTTAATAAAAATTCGTTGCTAAAACGTTAGAGACAAAATTAGCGACGAAAAATTTTTCGTGGCTAATAACGCGTCGCAAAAATTTAGCGACGAAAAATTAGAAATTCGTCGCTAAATTTAGCGACGAATAATTTTTTGTCGCTAAATTCGTCGCAACTTTAGCGACGAATTCCAAAATTCGTCACAAAATTAATTAATTAATTACTAAATATATATTAATATTTTATTTTATTTAATTATTTTTCAAATTTAGCAACGAATTTCGGAATTCGTCGCTAATTTTGCGACGACTTTCGGAATTCGTCGCAAAATTAATTAATTTTTTAATAAATATATATTAATATTTTATTTTATTTTATTTTATTATTTTTCAAATTTTGCGACGAATTCCGGAATTCGTCGCAAATTTAGCGACGAATTCCGGAATTCGTCGCAAAATTAATTAATTATTTAATAAATATATATTAATATTTTATTTTATTTAATTATTTTTCAAATTTATCGACGGATATAAATTCGTCGCTAAATCCGTCGCTAAATTAGCAATGAAA
Source organism: Dillenia suffruticosa (assembly GCA_033439265.1). NCBI lineage: Eukaryota > Viridiplantae > Streptophyta > Magnoliopsida > Dilleniales > Dilleniaceae > Dillenia > Dillenia suffruticosa. The sequence goes on along the minus strand of JAVTVX010000011.1, from coordinate 12,967,619 downwards.
AAAAAAATGCGCTCCCGACTGAACCCCACCCGCCCGCCCACCCGAGCCAGTATCCGCCCGCATGTTCGCCCGAGCCGGCGCCCACAAGCCCTCCCTCACTTAATTCTTGAAAATGTCTACATTTTGCTCCCACCATGGTTCGAACCCTTGCACTTCTGTAAACGTTTAAGACCCTGTAACCATCAAGCTAAATGTTAGTATCTGTTATAAGTTTTTTTTCTAATTATTATCTTTCTTCACAAATTTCTAATAATAATAAAATAATATAAAATAACAATTTATTATAAAATAATAAAATATTAGTTTAAAATAAAATAATAAAAGATATAAAAAAATAATAATACTATTTTTAAAAAAGATAAAATAAAAATAAAATATAAGATATTAATTAAAAATAATAAATGTGATAATTATATTAAAATAAAAAATAAAAAATATATATTAATATTTTATTTTCTTCAAATTTTGCGACGAATTTGAAAATTCGTTGCAAAATTAGCGACGAATTTAGAATTCGTTGCAAAATTAATTAATTATTTAATAAATATATATAAATAATTTTTTTTTTCAAATTTTGCGATGAATTCGAAAATTCGTTGCAAAATTAGCGACGAATTTAGAATTCGTCGCAAAATTAATTAATTATTTAATTAATATATATTAATATTTTATTTTTTTTTATTTTTTTTCAAAATTTTCGACGAATTCCGAAATTTGTCGCAAAATTAGCGACGAATTTCTAAATTCGTCACAAAATTAATTAATTATTTAATAAATATATATAAATAATTTTTTTTTTGAAATTTTGCGACGAATTAGAAAATTCGTTGCAAAATTAGCGACGAATTTAAAATTCGTCGCAAAATTAATTAATAATTTAATTAATATATATTAATATTTTATTTTTTTTTTAATTTTTTTTTTCAAATTTTGCGACGAATTCGAAAATTGGTTGCAAACTTAGCGACGAATTTTGAATTCGTCTCAAAATTAATTAATTATTTAATAAATATATTTAAATAATTTTTTTTTTTCAAATTTTGCGACAAATTCGAAAATTCGTTGCAAAATTAACGATGAATTTAGAATTCGTCGCAAAATTAATTAATTATATAATTAATATATATTAATTTTTTATTTTTTTTTTATTTTTTTTTCAAATTTTGTGACGAATTCCGAAATTTGTCGCAAAATTAGCGACGAATTTCTAAATTCGTCGCAAAAGTAATTAATTATTTAATAAATATATATAAATAATTTTTTTTTTCAAATTTTGCGACGAATTAGAAAATTCGTTGCAAAATTAGCGACGAATTTAAAATTCGTCGCAAAATTAATTAATTATTTAATTAATATATATTAATATTTTATTTTTTTTCAAATTTTGCGATAAATTCGAAAATTCGTTGCAAAATTAGCGACGAATTTAGAATTCGTCGTAAAATTAATTAATTATTTAATTAATATATATTAATTTTTTATTATTTTTTATTTTTTTTTCAAATTTTTCGACGAATTCCGAAATTTGTCGCAAAATTAGCGACGAATTTTTAAATTCGTCGCAAAATTAATTAATTATTTAATACATATATATAAATAATTTTTTTTTTTTCAAATTTTGCGACGAATTAGAAAATTCGTTGCAAAATTAGCGACGAATATAAAATTCGTCGCAAAATTAATTAATTATTTAATTAATATATATTAATATTTTATTTTTTTTTCAAATTTTGCGACGAATTCGAAAATTCGTTGCAAAATTAGCGACGAATTTAAAATTCGTCGCAAAATTAATTAATTATTTAATTAATATATATTAATATTTTATTTTTTTTTCAAATTTTGCGATGAATTCGAAAATTCGTTGAAAATTAGCGACGAATTTAGAATTCGTCGCAAAATTAATTAATTATTTAATTAATATATATTAATTTTTTATTTTATTTTATTTTTTTTTCAAATTTTGCGACGAATTCCGAAATTTGTCGCAAAATTAGCGACGAATTTCTAAATTCGTCGCAAAATTAATTAATTATTTAATACATATATATAAATAATTTTTTTTTTCAAATTTTGCGACGAATTAGAAAATTCGTTGCAAAATTAGCGACGAATTTAAAATTCGTCGCAAAATTAATTAATTATTTAATTAATATATATTAATATTTTATTTTTTTTTCAAATTTTGCGACGAATTCGAAAATTCGTTGCAAAATTATCGACGAATTTAGAATTCGTCGCAAAATTAATTAATTATTTAATAAATATATATTAATATTTTTTTTTTATATTTTTTTTTCAAATTTTGTGACGAATTCCGAAATTTGTCGCAAAATTAGCGACGAATTTCTAAATTCGTCGCAAAATTAATTAATTATTTAATAAATATATATAAATAATTTTTTTTTTTCAAATTTTGCGACGAATTCATAAATTCGTCGCAAAATTAGCGACGAATTTCCGGTCGTCGCTAAATTAGCTACAACTTTTTTTTCGTTGGAAATTTCGTTGCAAATAGCGACAAAAAAAGTTTTCGTCGTAAAATTCGTCGCAAAATTGAAACGAAAAAAATTTGTCGCTAAAGTTCGTCTCAAAAAACGTGTTTTTTTGTAGTGAATTGGATCTACATCTTAGATTTAGTTCGCCTTTTCTTCCTACCACTACCTATATTTTTTTATGGATACATTTTTTTATTAAGAACAAAAACTAAGACAATCAAAAATTAAGAACAAAACAGTTGAGTTAAGATATTAAGAATCAAAATCAAGAATTCTTGACTACACCCAACATGTAACATGAAAATTAAAACTTAAAGAGTAAAGAAAAATGAATTTAAAGGCAGCGACTGATTAAAGCACCACAATATAAGATGCAACATGCACCATGTAAATATAACTGGATATTAAAAGCAAATTAAATAATTCCAATGGAGAATGATCTTTCTCGTGAATCATAATGACAACAATAATAAGTATCTTAAACAAAATACAATATCATATTATGCAAAAGAGAATGCTTAGTTTTATGCTTTGAAGAATTAAGAATCAAAATCAAGAATTAAATGATTAAGAATCAAAATCGCAGAGAAGAAATAATAATTCAAATCGCAGAGAAGAATTTAGAATCAAATATCGTAAAGAAGAATAAAGAATTAAGAATCAAAATTAAGTCAAAATCATGAACGTAAAAGAAAATTGTGAAAAAAAATCAAAAACCCTAAAAGAATTGAGAACAAAAATCAAGAACCCTAAAATCAAGAACAAAAATTGCAAAGAGCCTAGATTAATAGAGTCAGTAGAGAGAGAGAGAAAGAGAGAGAGTTTACCTTCAACCAAAATAAAAGATATTATAGCAGTGACGGTGACAGTGATCAACGATGAATGATTCACATATATCTATTGCACAGAGGAAGAGAGGGTTGAAGACTCGAGAGCTAGGTCTACGTGAGAGAAGAACAAATCATGAAAAACCTAAGAGGAGAAGAACAAAAATCATAAAAACCCTAGATTCACAAAATCAGCAGAGAGAGATAGAGAGAGAGAAATTACCTTTGACCTCTTAGTAGAGATGTTGCATAGCGATGGTGAGCGGCGATGGATGATTCGCAGATCTTCATTACATAGAGAGGTTGAAGACTTGAGGTCAAGAGGTAGGTCACCGTGAGAGAACGAGATCAATTCGAGAATGAGAAATGTGCAAACGAAGGGAAGAAATGGAAATGAAGTAAAATGACTTTTTTATCATTTAACTTTTAAAACTTAAAAATTATTATTTGTAATTTATTGAAAAGTGTAATTTATTGAAAAGAATATAGATATAAACGTAATTTCACATGATAACTCGATAAGCCTTCAAGCTTGACACAATATGGACTCAAACTCGATGCCGAACCACCCGAATATCATAACACCCCTAATTTGTATAAATATCTCATTTGTTTAATATAATACATATATACAAAAACAATAAAAAAAAATAAAATCATTCCCTTTAAAATTATTCTCTCTCTCTACATTGCATTCTATTCTTTGAGTTTATCATTGTTCTTAAATTTTAAAACATGTTATTCGCACGACTTTATATTCGTGAAATAAAGTGAGTGGAAAATCTTGTTCAAGTGATACTCAGATAAGTTTTGTTTGTTACTTTTTTCTTTTGGCTAACTTTATTAAATTTGAATTTCTATCTCTCAATATTTTCAGAAAAAATTATTTATCATGGATTCTTGATGTTGAGATACATCTTGATGTTGAGATACATCTTGATGTAATGGGTTTTGGAGATACCATTAAAGCAAATAATACTACTATACAAGAATGTGCCAAAGTAATGATTTTTATTTGTCATCATCTTGATGAAAGTTTAAAAATTGAATATCTTATTATTAAAACTTTTGACCTGTGAAATAATTTAAAGGAAAAATATAACCACCAGGATGTTCTTCGTAAAGTCCAATATGATTGATTTCATCTATGACTATAAGATTTCAAACCAATAAGTGAGTACAACTCTACCATGTTCAAAATTACATCTCAATTAAAGTCATGAGAAAAATATTATTGGGGAAGATATGTTAGAAAAATATTTTCTACTCCTTTCATATCTTGAATTTGCTCATATAGTAGTTATATTGAGAGAATGGATTCAAAAAATATTCTGAATTGATTTTATATCTTCTTGTAGTTGAACAAAATAATAAACTACCGATGAAAAACCACGAAACTCAACCAATTGGTTTTAATTCATTTCCTAAAACGGATGTGACTAAATATTTTAATTATGAATATATGAGTGGTGGAGATCATGGTTATGGTTGTGGTAGTGATCAAGAATGAAATGACTATCACAATAATGATACTTGTAACCATGACTTATCAAATCACAAAGGCAAACATTACCATAGAAGTAGGATGATAATGATAGGAAAAGACAATTGAAATTCTCAAAAAGGCTTGGATAATATTTACTATCTATGTAGTGTCAAAGGACATTGGTCCCGTATATATAGAACTCTGAAATATTTTGTTAAATTATATCAAGTATTATTGAAAAGGAGAGAGTATTGAAGCAAATTTCACTAATCCAACTAATGATTTTAACAACAATGATGATATTGATATAATCTATCTTGATATGGTCGATTTCTTTGAACATCCTAAAGGAAAAATTGATCATTTGATTAATGATGGGAATATTTGAAACATATATTCTTTTTATTATGTAATGTGCTTTATTATTTTTTTCTAATTAACTCAATCGTTGTTATTAAGAAATACACTTTTCTCTAAGAAAATTGATTATCTATTGTATTTTCTTCCTTAATAAAATATAAATATTAACAAAAAATTGAAATCCATAAAAGGCAGTATCACAAATAATACAATAATTATAAATAAGAATTTTTTTTTTTATGAAAATAAGAGAAAAAACTGTTAATACTATAAGTGATAGTGTAAAATTAATTAAAAGTTTCAATAGAACAAATATATATTTCCATAAAAGAATAAAATTAGTTATAAATAATACAATATACTCTACTAAGTCTCAAAATAATTTGCTAAGTTTTAAAAATATTTGTGTAAATAGGTATTATATTGAGACAATGGATGACACAAATATTGAATATTTGTTTATTACAACTATCATTTTTGGAGAGAAATGTATAGTAGATAAATTGTCTTTTCTTTCTTTTAACCTATATTACAATAAAATTGATACAATTAAAATGCATCATTAGCAAATCAAAACTTTACTGATCCCAAAAATATTCTCATTTGGTATTATTGAATATGATATCCTAGGTCAATAATGAAAAGAAAAATAATTGAGAATTTGCATGGTCATTCATTGAAAAATCAAAGCATGATAAAGTCAAATAAAATTTTTTTGTGTTATTTGTTCTTAAAAAAAATTTATTACGAGATTTCACAAATTAAAGTGGAAATTGAATTCATGGATTTCTAAAAAGAAATTATGGGACGTGGACCAACTCATCCATCATGTGAACCTTTTAAATATTTTATATTATTAATTGATGTATTTATAAGATGGTCACACGTTTATTTATTATCAACTCACAATTTGTTTTTTGATAAACTATTTACTCAAATCAGGAAGTTAAGAGTATAGTTTCTAAATTATCCAATTAAGACAATTCGATTAGATAATACCGGTGAATATTCGTCTCATGTCTTTGATGATTATTGTATGTCGATTTATATTAGTATTGAATATTATATATTTCATGTTCATATATAAAGTGCTTTAGTCAAATCATTTATCAAGCGATTGCAATCGATTGCTAAACTATTGTTAATGATAACAAAACTCCCTATATCTACTTGAGACATGCTATTTTGTATGAAATAATATTTATACTTATAAAACTGTTAAATTACTATACTTACTTCTCTCTATAATTGGCTTTGGTTATGAGTTTAATATTTTCTACCTAAGAATTTTTGTATTTGTGATTTATGTCCCTATAGTGATACCACATTGAACTAAGATGGGCCCCAAAGAAGGATAAAATTATACATGGGATATGATTCACCCTCTATCATAAGATATCTTAAACATTTGACAGTTGATGTTTTTATTACAAGATTTGCATACTGTTATTTTGATGAAATAAATTTCTTGAAATTAGAAGGAGAAAATGAACAATTGAAAAACGAAATCATATAGAATAGATCATCATTATCATCTCTTGATTTTCGTACAAAATTTTGTAAACTAAAAATTCAAAAAATAATATATTTGCAAAAGGTTGCAAATCAATTATCTAATGTATTCATTAATTCTAGAATATTTATGAAATCGTATTTTTCTATAGAAAATGTGTCAATTAAACTTGGTATCTTAATAGGACAATCCACAAGTACTATAACAAATGAGTTTAAAGCACGCTTAAAGAGTGATAGATTTCATGGTATCAAAGATAAAAATTCTTGAAAGAAAAGAGAATCCATTGATTATGATCATACAAATAAGTTGAATAATAAAGAATTTCAAAAGATTCGGATTTCTATAAAGCCAAACATAATTCTTGAAAAGTATAAATTTCAAACTCCTAAAAAGTATGTTAATGAAACTTCCATAAATTTCACCATTATAAGGATACATTGGGATAGAGTTGAAATAATTATGGATAATATTTTTGTATATAATATAACACTTAAAATTATAGAAAAAATCGAGAATCTTGAATTAAAATTGATTATGGAATGTTAGCAAATAAATGATTGGAAAAAATGAAAAGATGTGATCCAATCTGAATTGGATTAACTTGCTAAATTGAAGGTTTTTGGATCTGTAGTCCAAACACTTGATGTGTAAAACCTATAGAAAAAATGAGAAAATGAAATCATGCAAAACAAAACACAACTTGTAGCAAGAGTTTTTACAAAAGTGAGGTCTTGATTATGGTGGTATATATTCACCTGTTGTGAACGTAATTATATTATGATTTCTTGTAATCCTCATAATACATAAAAAATCGAAATGCATTTGATGAACGTAGTTACTGCTTACCTATATGGGATATTAGAAAATGATATTTATATGAAAATTTGCAGAAGATTTAAATTGTCTAAAATATGTGATCTAAATTCTTGAGAAATTTACTCAATCAATTTGCAAAAATTTTTGTATGGCTTAAAACACTATGGACGAATGTGATAATTGGTTAAGTGAATGTTTGCATAAAAAAGACTATACAAATGACCCAATAGGTCCATGTATTTTTATTAAAAAAATGAAATAGTTATTGTGATCATTGTTATTTATATTGATAATTTGAATGTTATTGGAACCCCCGGAAGAGATCTCCAAAGACATTGAATATTTAAAAGGAGAATTTGAGATCAAGAATTTTGAAAAAAATAAAATTTTGTCTTGATTTACAAATAGAATATCTAGAAGATGTGATATCCATTTATCAATCAAATTATATCGGTAAAATTTTAAAATATTTTTATATAGATAAAACACATCCAGTAAGTATCTCATGGTGTTTGATCACTTAACGTTGACAAAGATTCTTTTAGACCATGGGAGAAAAATGAAGAATTTCTTCATCTTGAAGTATCATGTCTCAATACAATTGGGACACTTATATATGTTGCTAATTGTATATGACCTGTATATTAGTCGTTGTGAATGTATCAGTTTAAAGATATCAACAGGAAGAGCACTACATTATCAAATATTTTGAATTTTTGTCGTTTACTAAGATTTTTTTCTATTAGATTTTTTTCTAGTAAAATTTTAATGAAATCTATTTTCTACGTAATAAATATATAAAGGAAAAATGTTATAAATTCTAGAAAATTTGGATAGATATCCATAAAATGTCACACATATGTAAAATGTGTGTTAACATATGGAAGGTAAATATTCTTGAAACATATGCATGATACCATACGATGCTATTATGTCAGACATTTCTTACTATTACCAATATCCTTTTTGATACGTCAAATTATATTATTCCAAATATCATGATATATTGACATAAGAGAATATTTGATTAATTTAATTTTAGATTTTTTCTTTTGTGTATATACTCGATCTGTATAAATAATCCATTTATTTAATGTATTTTGTATATATAAGAACAATAGAGAAAATAAAATCATTTTTTAAAATTATGCGCTTTGCATTGTATTTGGATTTATCAAAATTCTTGAATTTTATAACAAAAATAGGAAATTATTTATCCTTTTACATTAAGACAAGAAAATATAATTTTTACTAAATTTAGAAAAGAAATTTGAATAAATGTAACGTGACTAACAATAACCGTTAGAAAATTTAATTTCCATAAACCGCTATAATTTCACGCACCCCGATCGCGAGTGGCCATTGATCAGTGAGGGAAAAACAAAATAAAAATGGAAACTCTGAAAACTGTGGCTGTACTCATGGTGTCCGGCGACCACTCACGCTGTAACGTATCATACAAAAACTGATCTCTCTTCATCTTCATGATTCTCAAAACTTTCTCTGTAAACTGAAGAACTATTAAACTCAAAAATGGCAACATGCGAAGCAATTCACAATTCATGGACATTCTGTGCTCTAATCGGAGCATTTCTCGATCTTGCTCTTACTTATCTCATGCTCTGTGGCGCTGTTCTCGCTTTCTTCGCTTCCAAATTCCTGTCCATCTTCGGCTTCTCTCTTCCATGTCCTTGCAACGGCCTCTTCGGAAACCCTAATACCACTAATTGTGTTCAGACTCTGCTTGTTGAACACCCTGTGGGTAAAATGTCCTCTCTCCAGTTGTCGGTGAAGAACAAGTTCCCTTTCGATTCGGTTTTCGCGAAAGACCCGAATTGCGTGAACGTGAAACTGATTAGGGATAGGATTTGCGACGATCGTAGGATGAATAGTGTTGAATTCGATGGAGAGGCGTCATGTAGTTCAGTTTCGGAAGCTAGAATTTCGAGAAATGATCAATTAGGGTTTCGGAAACTAGGGTTTGATGTTAAGGGGAAAGGTGTGGTGAATTATCAGAGAATGAGGTCGGGGATTCGGCGGCGGCGTAAGGTTTCCGGTGATTGTGGGAAGTTTGTAAGGGGATTCTCGTCTGACCGGTCAATCTCTGATGGGCAAAATGTTGATAATGTTGGAAAGGAGATTGATGAGGAAAAGTTGGAATCTAATGGCTTTGTTGGTGGAGATTTTCACTGTGAGTATGCGCTTAAAATTATAGATTTTAATTGCATTTTAGTTATTAATTGATTCTTTTTTGTATTTCAAATTTGTTTTTCAGAGATAGAACATAGGAGCAATGAAAATCAAACTGGGTTAAGAAAACATAATTAAGGTTGTCTTTCTAGCAAAGTTACTAAATTATGAATACCTAGAACCTAAGTTTTGTGGGAGTAACTTGAAAATAGACACCGACTTATTTAGCAGTGGGTTAATGAAATTTGTTTATTGATACTTAGTTTTTGCTCTTGGAAATGGTCATTGTGTATTCCGGGATTTGCAAGTTACCTAAATAAGATATTTTGGTTTTTATATGTTTTTTATCTGTCATAATCCAAATTAATTGAAGATGTAAACTTTACTGAGTACAGTTTTCTTCCGGCTAGATATTGGTCCCATTTGGGGTGAAATTCATCTCTTATTGTGTCTACGATTGTCAAAAGAATGGGGGTCAACATCTTTTTCTGTTGATGCCTCATATAGAGAGAGAGGCGCATATGGATCATGAACGAAGGGCCATTCTAATTTTTATGGGTTCTTTAAGGTAGCAATTGAGAGATAAATGGTGCAGTAGACCAGAATGGGAGTCTTCACCAGCTACTGAGGATTGGTTTTGCTTGTGGAATTCTCTCCTTTTTATCACTAATTTTCCTGAAATATATTTTCCAAGATTTCCCATTTGTTTGGAATTGCTCAATTTTCCAGGAAGATGTCTTCTTTTATTACCGAAATTGTAACTTTGAAAAGTAACACGTGGGAATTCCATGATTTTGTACTTCTTTTTGGGAAAATATTCTACCAAATTTGAGGATATCTCAAAAAGAAAAACATAGGTTGCTTTCCTGAGTTATTTTATTTTCCTAGATTTTTCTGAAAACAAACACGACCAGATGAATTCTCTCAAATCACTTCTGCTCTAATCTCTGATGAAGGATAAGCTATTGACCTCATCTTAATATCCCATTATATAATTACTATTTACCCGATTTTAAACACCGAACATTGATACTTAGTAACAAAGCACAGCCATAGCCTTGACAAGCCAAAAAAAAAGACACTCAGTGGATAGGACATAACTGGATACAACTCGACATGTACATAGTGATGCTAAATGTTTGAAATGATAGAAAATGACATGGTGTACATCGATATTAGGAAATGTAATATTTGAGTAGTTCATTTAGTCATTATCACATCATTGCATGCAATCTTGTAAGGATCTTAAAAACAATACTTATGGGCAAAATTTTACCCATATATTTTCTCCAAAATGTTTGAATTATTATGTACATAGCAAAATTTTCATGTGTTAAAAAAGTGTATTCAAAGTGTTTAGTTGGAAAAGGCTTTGAAAATGTGGATTTGGTAGAGACATCAGAAGTTGGTCATCGAAATGTTGTAGCATGTGTAGACTGCTCCTTGTTAGACAAGTTTGTCTAAAACAGATTCCATTTTATTTTATTTTATTTTTATTTTTATTTTTTTTAAACTGTAGTCACCAAATTCAACCACTTTAGAGGCTTGTTCAGAGAATTTGTTTTCATTTTCTAGAAATCACATAATTTGTAAATTGATTGGACATTCTAGAACAATGCACCAGCAGAGTTGCACATATTCATACACACAAACCCAGATACTAATCAGGATGTTTATGTAATTTCTGTAGGTGGTGAAGCTCCTGTGGCTGTTAAATTGGATGAAAGAGTTCCATGTGACTTTGAATCTTATGAACATGTAGATGAAAAGAATCCATCTGAGAGGGATTCATCATCTCTTGAGAGGTTGAGATACTCTGCACCTGGAGAAAAATCTTCTGATGGTGATGGGCGCAATGCCATGAGAATGTTGGAACAAGCACTTGAGGAAGAGCATGCTGCTCGTGCTGCTCTATACGTTGAGCTTGAGAAAGAGAGAAGTGCTGCTGCCAGTGCTGCAGACGAGGCCATGGCTATGATATTGCGCCTGCAAAAGGAGAAAGCATCTATAGAGATGGAGGCTCGCCAGTATCAGAGAATGATAGAAGAAAAATCTGCTTATGATGCTGAAGAAATGAACATATTGAAAGAAATCCTTTTGAGGAGAGAAAGGGAGAAGCATTTTTTGGAGAAGGAAGTTGAATCTTATAGGCGCATGATGTTTGAAGGTAATGTACAGTTGGAAGGGGAAATACATGATATGACGTATGGACAAGAACAACAGCTTGATTTATCAGTAGACTCTGGTGAGGATCCAGTAGTTATGCTGCGGCATCTTAGCACAACTATTAATGAAAAAGAAAGGGTATATAATGCGAATAAGTTGATAGATGTTGGGAACACATCCATTAAGAAGCCGAATATGACCCTTTCTTTTGGAAAAGAACTGCCGATTCCAAAACGGGATGGAGATGCTGCTGACTTCTTGAAAAGTGATATACTTGCTCCTCCAAGCATTGATAAACATCATCGGCTAGTATTAGGATGTGATGGTGAGTGCAATCAACAGGTTGAAGAAAAGGGTATGGTATTTGAGGATGGGAGTGCAACTCAACAAAGAGAAGTGCGTAAACTAGATGTGTGCCCAGAACTATATGAATCAACAAATGGTCCAGAACATACTTCGCTGGAGAAAACAATTATCTTAGATGCAGAACAGCATGAACAGTGTGATGTCACTCACCTAGGTGCAGGACAATTGATCAAGTCTCTCAATGCTTGTGATGTATCTGAGATCTATGGTCCGGATGACGTCACTCATCTTCCAAATCACCGTCAAGATTCCCATCAGGAAAGCTATGATCTATGCGGCTCAAAGAATGAAAAGGAGCCTTGCATCTATGACATTCATATTGTTGACAATGAGTGTAAGTATCACACTGATGTCTGTGGAAGAAAAAGTATGCCAATCAAAATGAGTGCTGTTTCTAATCATATAAAACCAGTATTTCCTAGTGAAGTTGCAGAGCTCCAAACAATCAATGTTTTAAATGAAGGTCCTACTACAATCACAATAGAGTCTGAGCCAGAGATGAACAGAAACAGCTCAGAAATGACCAATGGCTTTCCACCAATGGGACGTTCTTGCCTGAGCACTTCTCTTTCTGGCATGCGAAGAAATTCCATGTCGGGAGTTGATTTAGAGAGATCAAAACTTGACTCTGAAGTTGAGTGGCTCCAGGAAAGGCTGAAGGTTGTGCAGGAAGGACGAGAGAAGCTCAATTTCTCAATGGAACATAAAGAAGGGGAAATGGTGCAGCTGCAAATTTTGGAGGATATAGCAAGGCAGCTTCGAGAGATTAGGCAATTAACAGACCCTGGAAAGGCTAAACGACAAGCTTCTTTGCCCCCACCATATTCCAAGGTGCGTGTTGGGGTCCTATTCCATTAACAAGGTTACCTTCTATTAGTTTATTTCTATAATGCTAGTGGCTAACTGTGTGCTTTGGATGGAGAATCACTTGCCGTCACTTCAGTTAATAACATTTGTCGGTTAATGTTATTTTACAAAGGATAGGACATTTGACTAATGATTTCATTTATGATTGGTCATATCTGCAATATTTTATTAATTCATTACCTTATATCTAAGTTAGTATGTAAATCATGAGATTTGTTACTAAATCATGAGATTTGTTACTCGAACATTATTTTTTTGTTCTGAAAATGATAAATCTAATATCCTTGTAATGCAAATTTAGTTTGGTGCCACTAACAAAGGCATCATTCTGCCTCACCTTGACAGTTTCTTTTGCACTGTATATATAAATAATCTATAATCTACATCTATAATCTATAATCTACAAGTGTGACAAATGTTTGATTTCCTTTCATATATCTCCCTGGTGTAATTGAGACATTCACATTGCATAGAAAAAAATAAAAATGAAAGAAGTTTTTCACATTTTGAGTGGACTACACATTATAACTGAGAGCTGCAATTAGTTACTTGGATAACCAATACTGACTATTTTAATCGGACACTCGTGGAGCATTGCATGTTCCTAAGAAATGCACTCTCAAATGCAGCATTTGTGTATTCCCAGTTCTCCATATCAATGTGATAAAATAAGTAAATAATCTGTTTCTGATAAAACTTTTGTATTTAAAACGTCACTTGACACTATTTTCTGAATTTACAGAGTTTGAAGGTGTAATTGTGAAAGCTGGTTGTTCATGGATTTGTTGAGGTGACTCAAAAGTCGGGGCTGTTTTGGCATTTTATTCTTTATTTTTTTGCTCGTGGTGTAAATGGCTTTATCTCACAGTTTGCGAATTTGTTACATACAACATGCATATATGCAATAACGCAAAGATGTAAAACCTCGGTGAACATCTTCATGAAGGATTTTAACTCTTCTACTCTGCACATCCTCCATTAGCTTCTGGCACAGGACATTCCACCCTTGATACTCATCATCATGACGGTTGCTCTTCTTTTCTCTACTTTCTGTGACACTGATCTCACCATGGACATCTCCACGAAGGCTTTTAACTCCTCCACTCTGCACAACCTCCACGAGCTTCTGGTCTAGGACATTCCACCCTTGATACCCATCACCACAATGCAAACAAACCTTACCTTTAACCCTACCACCATAGTAGCAGGTGATCTCCAGGAGTAGACCCTCATTGTTTCTGTGCCTGCTCATATTATAAAATAACTGTGCTCTCTGAATGCCTCTGCTGGAAACTGAGTACCACAAGATACCTAGAATCTTATACAACATACCACCCAACCACTGAATACAATCCAGGCCTAAAGAGATCAAAGCAAGACCTACCCTCTTTATTCTCCGCCAATCGACAAAAATAAAATGTTCTCCAATGAATCAAAACTCAAAAACCAAAGGTGTTTGAGTCACAATCAAATGGATCGTGTCACAATCAAATCAAAGGCTAAGACTAAGAAAAATTCATTACAGGAAATCAAATGAGAAAAAAGAAAGAAAAATCAAAGAGAGTCAAATGGAATGTAAGATTTTGTCTTATTCCAAACCTGTAGTCAATTTGAATCACCATCTATACTGATGATTTGGATTGCAAAAGAACTATGTTTTAATATCACCATCTGAACTGTGGATCCCTCAGGGGCAGCGTGATCCCAATAACATCCCATAAGGATTTACATTAGGGAGGTTTTGAGGGTCTAAGAATCATTGAGACATTACTATTTTGAACATGTTCAGCTTAATTGTTGTTTTAGCATAAAAGACAAGTCTAAAAGAGATTCACATTGTTTGGCTTGCATCTGTACTTATGTTTTGTTGGTGTAAGATATTTTCTCATGAAATTATTTTCTTCTTTGATTTTGTTTGTCTGGATTATTCTCTTTGTTTTTCTTCTTCACATAAACATTTTTTTGGGGGGTGGGGGAGATGGCTGTTCCTTTTCCTTTTTTTGGCAATGATAAAATCGGAGACATCGGTAACTATTTTGCATTTATGTCAATCTTATCTCGACCATTTTCAGTTATTAACCTCTGCATATCTTTCCCACCATCTGCAACCTTAATATTTTGAGATGTTTCAGCGCTTTGCACATGATAACTTCAAGTGCTGGCTAGTTATTAAAATATTTGTGACTTGCTTCCTGATGACTCTGGATTCACACTGGTTTCTTTTTGATGAGTTTTCATTTGGTAGTATCAATTTTTTCATATTTCAAATTGGATGAGATCAAAACTAGAGATCTTGGGCTCAAAAGATTTGCTCCCCTCCTGTGCACTCACTCTTAAAAAAAAATTCAATTGCTGTATATGTACCATCAAATAGGTTTGGTACCCTGGGCATTAGGAGAAGAAATGGACTCACAACTCTGTATGCCCCTATTTGCTAAAAAATATTTTTTATACGTTGTTTGCCTGAGGCAAGGTTCTTTTTTTTTTTTTTTTTTGGATCAGTGATATTTATATTAGAAGATGCTTTTCTTCATTTACCAAATAAACTCTGATCAAGGATCAAGTGTTGCTAATATTTGGCATAGCTTGGAGCTTTTGGCAGTGGATTTGCCAAAGGTAATCTTCCCACCGCTTGGCCTGCTCCATTGGTTAATCTGGTTCATCTGTGTTTTGATTTGGTATTTGGATCATGTGACGGGATGTAAGAAGCTGGTTTGGAAAATTGTATTTAATAATAGCATCTGGTCTAACAAGTCTAGTGCTAGATGAGTTATCCTTTTTTTTTTGTTTCATAATTTGTCCTCAGGTCAAGGCTATAAAAACCCTACATGAGCTGATTACCGCAGCACTACGTCATTATCCAGCTTGAGCAAGTATTCATTAATTTTTAGTTGTCTTTGATGTGATATCTACCACTGACATCGTGGCTTAAGTCCTGTAGTCATTGAACTGTATGATTATCAAGTAGGCTTTAGGATATGAATCATACGTTGGGTTTGAATTAGAGCTGATTCCTTCTTAGTTTTTCATGCAGCATAGGTTTTATCCCAATTTAAAGTAGCTTTTAACTAATTTTACATGTCTAGAATAGTTGAGCAAGATAGAGCAAGTCTTGTTTGAGAGGATATCCTTATTGTTGATGTTTAAGGATTTCCTGAAAACTTTGATGATGAAATTCTGCTTTCATCAGCCTGATGCATCATTCCAAATATTGCCCTATTTTTGTTTAGAACATCTTATATTCAGGTGATTAGCAAATAATGGTCAAATGGGGCAAAACATGGTAATAAGGCAAACAGGCTAATTACTACCAAGTCACATTCATCAAGGCAATTGCTGATATTCTATGCAGTTCCTGACTGCTTTCTCCAACACTATATGGTCCTTGAGACATTCTGACCGATATCTAAAGCTTATCATTTGCAGATCACATCAAAGAAAAGACGATGGCGAAGCGTTTCCTTGGAGCTGCACCAAAGCACTTGAATAGAGTACGAATCTTTCTGGCACATTTTTATTTAAATACGGGCATGTATCTGTTACATTTCACTGCAGAAAAGAGGATGGAGCAATTTTTTTAGGGAGTCCCAAATATTAATGAAGATCATCCAAGTAATCCTTGGGCCAATATTTTGCTTGGCACTAAACAATGGAGGGCCTTATGTTGTAGACTATTTGATGGAAGCTCTGGGTTCCTATGAAGCTATCTCCTTGGTCTCATATGATGCTAGGGACCACCACACCCCAGTCGGAGGCTAGTATCAACCATGTTGCCGCATGTTGCTGGGCGGACAAATATAGTCGGTATCTTTTGCTTTATTTCTACGATCACAATCACATTAACCACGAGAAAATAGTTATCACATTAAGAGGAAATGATGTTAGTTGTACAGCGTAGATGTTTCAAACTTGGCATTTACTTGGTATTTGTAGTGCTTCAGTTGTATAAGTTGTTAGAATACTCTTTTGTTGGTTCCGCGGCTAAATAGAAATAATGGTGGAAAATGAAAAATAAAAGGGCCATTTCAATTTGGTTCATTAACCTTACGAAATTAAAGCACTATTCCTGAGCTCCAATTCATTTTGGATTTTCTAGTTCTCCTTCTTAACCCCCTCCCCTACCCCCATTTAGAGTTGACGATACTTAGGTTACCCTGTGGGTGACTTAGGGATGAGCAACGATGGAGATATTCGTTTGGTGATCTCAAGATTACGAGTTCGACACTTGAAAATAACCTATTTTTTATATAAAAAAAGAGCCTCTTTGTAAAAATGCAAAGAGAATATTATGTATATATACGTCCACTCTTTTCCTATTCTCGTATTAAGTTTAAGAGCATTTTGTGTATCGAGTGAATCCTTTATAATCAATTGATATTTACAGATATGTTTTGATTAATCTGGTTCGAGCGTTATTAGGTCTAATTAGAGGGCTCTTCTGATATAGTGTTTTTCATTTTAATGTTTCGAACGGAAATTTGATTAAAGGACTTAACACGTTTACTTACTAAATCGACTGTTTATTAATAAGGGATGAGCATATACTCTAGTGTTACTCTTGCTATCATACACATATGGTACTTTTAAAAAAAAGATAAATGATAAAAATAATCAAAAATAGATTATCATTTTTTCGTAAGAATAATAATTTTGAACGTATGATAAACTATTAATTATCATATTGAACTGTTTTAGGGTTTTTTTTTAATACATAAAAATAATAAGGGCAGTATAGCCTTTTTCTACCAAACACATTCCCTCCTTGACCCTAGTCCCTCGTTGATGCCTTGGTTTTGTTTTGGATGCATAAAAGCTCCCATGGTTACAAATATCCTAGAGGCATAATGTCATCAACTATTTTCTACTATGTGACTACACACACAAGATACTCGTTATGCGTATGAACTAGTTTTGATGTTTTATGTGACAATGGTCTTTTTATTATTGTATTTATTATTAATGTTTTCTTAACATTTCATTAGTGTTTTATTTTATTAATGTTTGTTATAATGTTGTTAAAATTGAAGGATTGGTTCTCAATTATATGAACATTTTAATTATTTTTTCCTAATTTGTATTATTTACACATTCTAAATATGAAAATTACACATTGAAAATTGATTTCACTTTTTTTTTCCTCTCAAATTGATGTTTTCTTTAGTGGTTCTTTTTTTTTTTTTTAAGATATAATTTATTTTTCAATTGTTAAATTCTTTTGTATTAATGACGGTAAATTAACATCACCCCATACTACTTTTGCAGTTCGGTATTGCAATATTAGATATACCTTTTTAGGATGATAATAACAACAGAAAAATTAATTATCATTTTCAAAAAAGATAATGGTAATGGGCATTTGGTATATTAACCAGATCATGCTGTGTAAAGTACTATTTCTTTGTTTATGATTTCCCATGGAACGACATGGTTCCAAAATTACACGTTTTTGTCACTCCAACCAGGCCATCGCTCCATTTCTGGTTGGTCGGTGTAACTGTGCTCCTATCTGACATTCGGATGAGACCTTGTCTGAATCTTCTCTCTCTCTCGCTCTCTCCATATCATAAAACATAATATGGTATTCACCATGCGTATTTACTACTAAGCCATGGTCCTGCTCCTGCATAGAGTTTCTCCGAAACCTGTGGAATACACAGAACCTCGTCTGGGGACCACCGGCAGGACTCAGTTTGGAATCCAAATGGAGAAAATGTCTGGACAGCTATTTTACATCATCCTTTGGCAATGAAATTCTATAAAATGTCATTATTAATACCCTCCATTGCTAGCACACTTAGTTGACAGTTGAAACCGTCTTGGCTAAGATTGCCACCAAGAAGAGCAAAAGGCACTCAATCTTGAACTCTAGTTTTGGCACAGGATGGAACAAGTAGCTTCTTTGTTTGCTTAGTTGCTTGTAAACTAAGAAGAATGAGTACAAACCAAATGACAAATTAAAAGATTTCCTGGATTACAAGAAAGATTTTGTATATGTAGTCATGTTTCGACTAATTCGGTTCGAACTTGCAGTGACCCATTTAAGGGGTTATCTTCCCAACGTAATTTTTTCCATGTCCAATCCGCAAGTAGAACTCGAAAACTTAGTTAAAGGATCTAATACCACATCCCACTAGACCAACTATCCGTTAGTCAAATAGAATCTATATCACGGCATGACCCACAAACATGATTTTGGTGACACGATAATGGATATAACATAATCTTATTTAGTTCTACTTGAAAAGTTCTACTAATTTCAATTGAAAAAAAAAAAGAAGAAAAATCATAATTACATGAAAATCATGCTAGAGAGTGATGTCTTGAGGAGTTCCAAGGTGGATTTGCCATGTCCCCCTCTATGCTTACTCTTGAAATAAAAGCAAAGCAATTAAGTAAATACAAAAGACTACAGAAGCATTATTTTTTCACCCCCACACAATTTCTCCCTCACAGAAGAAACCGTAATGGCTATGTATTACGACATACATAGATCCTACTTAACCAAGGAAGAACAGAATGAATACTAATAGAGCTATTGAGCCTAAAAGCTCTTTGGTGATTATTTTGTACCCATATGATTCCTAGTATTTTGTTATATTTTTCTTATGTAAAAATGTATATCGACCATGGTAAGCCAATGCATATGTTCCATTTCAAGTATTACCTTAGTGCCTTAGCCCTAAATAACATAACACAACACTTGGAATTTTGAACTCACACAGAGACTTACCATAATTCATCAGAACATATATTAAAGTGACTTAGAGCACTAGCTCAAACAGTAAAACATTATTTAGGTTTCAACCCTGCCAGAGTTCAATTCTCACCACCTTCCCCACTCAAAACAATGTCAGCATGGTTCAGGTTACATTGGTCCCTTACAAACTATTGAATTTTTAACAAAGCAACTTGTATAGTATACAAATAATGAGCGGCACCGCAGCAAGGAATCAGCTAAGACATCAAATGCGGTCTGATGCAGAGTTGCAATCTCACATGCATAAGACAATCCACAAATAGCTGGAGGGCGATGTCAGGGATAATTGGGGGCAGCGAAGCTGCATATATTCTATTAAACCAAACTTGTGCAAAATTCATAATACCGGGTTAATTAGACAAATTGCTTCAGGAACTCTGTGGCCACAAGCCTCCCTCGTGTGTTAACCGACAACTTTAATTCGCTTATCTCTTTATCAATATCCTGCGGTTGATAATCAAAGGTCCAACCAGCTGGTCAAAACTATTGTGGCAAAAACAAAAAAAAAAAAAGAAAAAGAAAAGAAAAGATTACTACAAAACTTGCCTCCATGAATTGCACAATAAAATCAATAAGCTTGTGCTTTTGCATCTCCTCACAGTGGTAATTTGTTATAAGAAAACTAATATCATAACCCTGCAAACGCAACCAACCACAAGGGTGAACAAATTATTGGCCATCATAATGGCTTCAAAACAAAAGCGAATTTAACTACTGATGGCTAGACAAGGGCAAGTAATTGCATTATAGTGTGCTGCAGGCAATAGTGAACATTATCCAGATTACAGTAGAGTAATCTATTAAAGTACAGATTAAGAATGCCAGCTAAGAGAACGAAGGAAAGGAATGATTAACGAACAAATCATAAAAGAAATGGACCAACCTACAAATTCAGAGAGTGGATGCTTGAAGAATATTGGTTGATTTCCAAGTATTTGGTGAAAAGATTCTATGTTAAACTGGAATTAAAAGGTGTTCTGAACAACTGCTTAAAAAAGGGACAATTTCTATGTAAATTGCAACTTTAGTGATTTATTTATTCATTTATCGAGCAGGTTCTCTGCATTTCTTTGCTTTTTTTTTTATTCCTTTTTTTTTGGGGGGGGGGGGGTGGCTGATTGGGCCAGGTTGATTTGAAGTCAATAGCACACAATCAGGAATCAGCCTTCCTTGGGGCCAATGGCCTGGGCTGTAGGCTTTCAGATGATTAAAATATGGTCCAACTTATTAAGATGAAAACAAATGTACCTGTACAGGCTTCCTCCTCAACACTTGAAATGCTTCAGCCCTCATTGACAAGAATCTAAGGAACTTCTTTGTTAATATGTTTTCAAGTTCATCAGCTTGCTTCACCTGCACATCAAAGAAGAAATTTGCATAAGAAAAAAGTAAAACAATATTGCAATTTGTGCTTTAATTATCTGATGTGCAGAACAAATCTTTATATGAATGAAGTCGAAGAAAATGAAAAGGTCAAACAATAATGTAAGTTTCATGATGTCACAGAAGTTTGCCATTGGCAGCATCAGAGCTCAGTTGAATGGCTTAAACATCAACTTGAGCAACTTACAGAGCAGCAGGTATATACTGTTTACACAATTGGCACTTGGATTTTATTTAAATTTGTAAGATGTAGACAAATCTGTTGGACAAACCAAACAACTTGCATCCGATTTTAGTCATTGCAGTTAAAATTTCTTCAAACCAGATACATTTGTATGCACATGTGCATGTATGAACATTCGTTGAAGCTCAAACATAATGTTCTAATTTCCTACATCATGATGTGGAACTCATCATTAAAAGCACACTAATATACTAGTTCTCTGTTAAATGCAGCATTTTGATGTCAACAGCATTAAAACCATATCACAGGAAACATACACATTTTTCATCAGCTAATGTAGTATTTTTTTTTTTGATATTTTCATTTATGATTATATTACCCGATTACTACAAAGAGAGAAAACAACTTTAAACTTGGTATTATCTCTCATCAATATTCATGCACGTATTATTTCTCCCACACCCCCCTCGGGGCATAAAAAGCATGCCGGTGTGCTACATTGTTGGGGCTCTATACAAAGCCTTCTTTTGTACTATGAAGTTCTTTCCCGATCCTTGAAGGAATTAATTTTAATGAAAGATACAGGACTAAGTCCTGAAGATACTTTTCCATCTCCTGGAATTTAGCAGCATGTTCTTCCACATGTATATCTAATCTCTAATTAATTTTATTTCCACTAATACCCATCATCTCATTAACATTCTTGTTGGGATTCTCCTTGAGCCTGTGACAAATTCTACTAAAAGTCATCGTATGCCATATTTCTTGGTTAACTAGTGCACCTTCGTGGCAATGTTCAAGTAGGTTCAGTAAACTTTCATGATTACCTCCTTGTTAATTACTCATTACCCTCTCTGTCATGTACAGAGGTCCCATTCATCTCTTTCCTAAATAAGGTGATACTCTTTTTTCCTATTTCTTTTTCTTTTTTTTTATTTTTTATTTTGGAGGGGTAGGGTTGAAGGAGGGGCATCAGGTTTAATCCACTAATTCCTTAACTGCTTATTTTCTGTAACGTCAGACAACTAATTTATAAATCTTGTCCTGTCTTTATGAGCATATATCAACCAAAAGCACTTTCGTACACACACGGTGTTCTAATGCTAGTGAAGTGTTTTCTAGTAGAGTCCACTGCTAAGGTCAAGTTTGTTGTGTAGTAAAATATATGAGCAATGCGATGACACAAAACTTGAAGGA
Organism: Dillenia suffruticosa; assembly: GCA_033439265.1. Taxonomy (NCBI): domain Eukaryota; kingdom Viridiplantae; phylum Streptophyta; class Magnoliopsida; order Dilleniales; family Dilleniaceae; genus Dillenia; species Dillenia suffruticosa. The sequence goes on along the minus strand of JAVTVX010000011.1, from coordinate 12,945,006 downwards.
ACCATGAACCAATGAAAAAATTTAGTTCAAGGTTGTGCTTTATAGACAAAATGTTAGTTATCTAAACTAAAGAATGTTAGCAATTAAAGACCAACTGATTTCACCTTGAGGCTTATGCGCAGGGAATTGATAGATGTTTCTATGAGGCACTTTTCTGCTTCATTCCGACATATCAAAACCTGAAACAGCAACTACAAAGATTACTATACTAGCCATTAGCATAGACCACACAGCTACATGCTGGATAAAATTATGATAAGATGATAACAGTATCCATAAATTCAAGAATCCAAACAAGATCCTTACAGAAAAATGTACGTGCATGCATTACAAGACTCAAAAAGCTGAAAAGCTATTATACAGAATTCACATTTATACAAAAGGAGAAAGAAGGATGAAATGACCGATATGGGCAATATGTGGAGATGGAGTGAAAACTACAATAATATAGAAAATAGCGCACCATGCAACAGTTATAATCTTATGCTTCTAGGCTAGCTCTTTTTAACTCTTTTACTGCCCGTATCTGAGTGCTGGGCTTTTGAAAGAGTTTATAGACAAATGTTTCTTTCTCGACTTTCAAACTTTGAGAATAACTGTGCAAGAGTTAGCTTTGATGAAACTGCACTGGCAAGACTACTCTATCCTAACAAAGGTATTATCAGTGAAACTTGGTCAAACCTATCCAAAAGCAGAGACAAAATTGCATGATTTAACCCCCCGCCCGGCACCCAATAGTAGTTGAAGACTTGTGGCCTAGGTTGCTATTATAATAATCTCATGTTACTCATTTAGCCAAAATACGAACTCACACTCTTAATACCAGATTGGAGAGTATGCAAGCCAGAATCCATATGATACCAGAATAGGATGACATAGGTTAGGTTCTAGGATGCTTTTGAGTCCTTTTTTTTTTTTTTTGGGTTACCGCAGAAGAAAAAGATAGATGGCTTTCCAATTGCATACAACGAATGGTGATACCTGTTGCAATTAGTGATGTAAAAATTGGTATCTGCTCCACAATAGTGGTTCAGAGATACGACTATATGTGCTAAATGAATTGAATTTGGACCCACTCAAGAATTAAGCGAGAAAGTTTGAAGCCAGAGCAGGCTTGCAAGGTGACATCAAATGAGATCATAAACAGATTTTGCTGTTAGCTGACATTTGTTCAAGAAAATAATATATTAATTACTTTTTCACCCATATTTTATCTGGTCCAGCATTTCCAGCTTTTGCTTTACAGATATCAGATATTTAGTTCAGCAACTTAGAAGTCCATGAAAGTGGCAATGTAGACTAAGCACATCATTCTATCTGTTGCCGCACGACTTTTGACTTGATAAATAAACCGACAAACAATAATCTAAGAGAGCATTTGGGTTACACAAAAGAGTTAATAGAAAGCACTTATTCCCTATTTTATCTAATTAAAATTTGTAGGCATACAGTTTTTCATTCTAAAATTAAATTTTCCTTTTTAAATTGTCATTAAATCAAAGCCATTTTGGTTGGAATGTTCAAAATTTACATCCAGAAAACAATTTATTTCCAGTAAGAACTTCTCCACCTTGTATCCAAACACATCCTAGATTAGAAAAAGCCATTTGATGTGACCAAGTCATAAATCAATTCATAGAGCCAAAGCATGTACTTTCTCTATGAACATAATAAAAAATTTCTCATACAGCATGAGTACGAGGGGAAAAAAATGAAAAAGAAAGAAACTAATGGCATGGTTATGCAATATACCATATATGCCATCAAATTCAAACTTGCACATGCAAGCATCAATGAATCTCACAAAACACGTATAGAGACTCAACCAAATCTGAGGGGAAGAAAAACTGATTGCAAACAAGACGATTCTTACAGGATTCAACAGAAGTTCTGGGCTGGTCCTGCAAAAGTAACCATAAAAGAGTAGTTGTTAAAAATTTTCCAACACCAATAGATCCTGGAAACTGGCAGCAGCAGAAGCAAAAAAGCAACAGAGTTACACTTATACAGAAATGAGAAATTATATCACAAGTGGAAATGCATTGAATAATGTTCCCTTTGTAATAGCTTGCTTTATATGTTAATATTCATTAAACTAGCAAATTGAACTCATTCTTATAACCTACTGAGTTTTGGTGAGCTTTCACTCACCAACACACCAGCATATCCCACCCTGTTACAAGTTATAAACCTAGGCAAGTTACCAAAGAATAGACTTGGCCATTTTTTCTTCCCTTTACTCATTCTTATTACCTACTAGCATAGGAAAATATTTAAGCCCTAAACTATCACCAAATCCGATGAAGCACATACACAAACGCAAGACTAAATGCAACACAACCACAAAATAAGATTAAGTTAAATAGTAATAAGACATGTCGTTGTACGGAGGTAACATGTTAAAGTATAAGTTCATCACAATCACAAATACTTAGAATTTTCACATCAGAGCTCTATTAAGTTATTAGCTTGCTTATTTTCCATTCTCCAATACCATATAAATCATTGTGTTGTAAGTGTAGGTGAAGAGATGGAAAGTGTAGAGTTGAAAGTAAAATATTAGAAAAAAGGACATGGTAGAGAGCCAGACACTTCAGAATGTTGTATTAGATGCGCTATCCTAGGACATGTAGAACACTTCAGAATGGGGCTCCTCTCTAAAATTGTTGATTCAACATATAACCAAACGAGGCAAAGCAAGTTGCCATTCAATAGATTTGTCAATGTTCTTCTTATCAACATCCTTTTCTGGCAAATATTAACAATCATTTCATCATGTTTATTGGGAGGGGGTTATTGTTCAGCATTAATCATTGCAATTGAATTTCGATCTCGAGGAGAAGGAAAATGAACCATGAACTGAAATGCAGTACTGCAATAGCGATCTGGGTGCCACCCTTAAAGACACCATGACTACACTCCTAACAAATCAAGATGAAAGGATCTAAAGAATGGACTCCGGTGATGTATGTCCGGGGACATCCCTGTTGTCCCCCTTGTTCCTTTCGGTTCCCCATAAACAATGTTTTAGCAAAAGTGATGATAAACAAACAACATGTTCACTTATGATTCAAAATCATACGTTGCACTCGTACAAGAAAAGCAAAGGACATACTTGAGCTCAACCTCAGGCTTGTTATGCCTCTCAACTTCTTGACATGGAAAATTCTGAAATCAAAAATAAAATGAAATGCAATGAAAGAATTCTGAAAGCAATTAGTGGGAAATTAATTAAGAATATTAGTACCTGAAGACACAATGCAGCATCCAAAGTGCTTCTTATGCACTTGAGGTACAACCGCAACGTATTTGCCTAATCAATTTTAACAATCAAAACCAAACCAAACCAAATCAAATCAAATCAAATGAATCCAATTTCTTCAATTTTTGTGTGTGCAATTCACTTACCATACTTTGATTTACTTAATTTCAGAATCTGATGAGAGAAGAGAAGAGAAGAGAAGAGAAGAGAAGGGAGAGAGGGCTTTGGGTTTCGCTTCAATCAGGGGGTTGGTTGTTACCCTGCGCTCGCGCAGGTTAAGGAGAAGGAAGAGGAAGTCGGCTAAAATGCACATACATAATTAATAAAAGTAAAAGGCAAAAAGTCGAAGAGGAAAAAAAAGAAGAGGGTTGGGTTAAATTCCGACCTGCCGGATTCGAACCAGCGACCTAAGGATTTCAGCAATAACATACTACAGTCCTCCGCTCTGCCAACTGAGCTAAGGTCGGTTGCGGAAGTCGGGATCTAGATTTATATTTTATCTATTTCTTTTTATTTTGGGGTAATAAATCATATAATTTTTTTTATTAGTTTTGTGAACCGGCCGCTGTAGTACAAATAATGCGTATAAAATTTCACTTGATTTGATACTATAATTTATTACATTTTATAATTTAAACACATATCTGAATATATATATATATATATATTACAAATATAATAAGTGATGAATTAAAAAAAATTTATAATACTATAATAATTTTAAATTTAATAAAATATTTTTTAAAAATTAGTATAAATCACTGAAAATCAAATATTGTCTCAAATTATATCTAACTATTTTTCTCTTCAATTTAGTTCTTAAATTCAATCATTTATTCTTTTTTAAAAAAATGATTTAATGTAATGAGTCCTGACTCTTTTGTTTCCGGTTCCGCTCAATTAGTTAACTCATTGTCTAATATGTCTCTTTTTTTTTATTTTTTCTACATTTTAATTTCTTCGTTTTTATTGCACTTTTTTCATTTCACCTTTCTGATCTAATATTTTTATCATTCTCATTCTGTTTCAAATATTCAAAGGAACGGATTAAATTGATTAGAATAACGTGAAAACATAGTAACGATGATAAATTTCAAGCCAATTGGATTAAAATTTTATAATTTTCTAATGTTACATTGATTCGTGTTGATTTCCTTTTCTTTAACTTAATTTTTAAAATTATAAATCACGGTCTTTTCGGAATTTAATTTCATAATTTTAAAGCTCAGACCATACTCTGTGGAAACATTTTTCCTACTACATTATCTTCTTACATCACCCCTAACCCTAAATATCCAAACTTGAAAAATTGGAGGTGGGTTTCCCATAAAATCACCATTATAGTTTTATTCCAAAAGCAATTCTTTTGGGGTGTAATTTGATCCATTTTCCTCTCCATAGAGGCCACATTTAAATCAATAATTCAAGTAATTATTTGTAATTTTGGTAAATAATAATAATAAAGAAAAAATAATTTAGATAAATTGAATAAGAAAAATTCCAGCCATTGATTGTTGGTGAGTTAAAGAGGCATGCCACCACCGATTCCTTTGAGTTGAATGGTCGGATATTTTACTTTTGATATCTCGACTTCAAATTTTGGAAATGGTAAAAAAATGATTTGAGAGATCTAATCCTTAAAGTGGGTTACACAGTATTTGAACCGAATTAATTAGGTAAATTCTGGATATCGGTGGCGGTGAAAACCGAAAAAAAAAGAGGCATGCCATCGGATGGGCTTAAGGTAGAAGCTAAGCACAAAATCAATTTCATCAAATCTAAAATTTGTCAATAGAACAAAATATTTTCAAAGAGTTAGAAATGTAATGGAAACTCCAAACAGACAACACAAAGGTTCACTTACGAGGGGCATGGACGATTTCCTAATTTAATCTCAATTGAACTTGGAAAAACAAGTCCATCAATGACAGCTCAAGTGATAGAGTCTATTAATTTCCATTCTTCCTTTCTCGATCCCACTTGATTGTATTTTGTTGTACCAAAAAAAAAAATGAAAAAAGAACTTGTCAAAACAAAGCAGAAGAAATAAAATAATTTAGACAATCGAATTTAGAAAAATAAAATTTTTTTACAAGATATCAATTGAAAAAAAAATTAAAGAAATAGCAATTGGAAAATACTATATAGGACCTGGCAGAGATAATCACTTGTCCAACAAGAGAGAGAGAGAGAGAGAGAGAGAGAGAGAGAGAGGTCTGCTTTGGGTTTCAAGTTTAACTTTTCCTGCAATTTCATAAGGTTACACACATACATGCTTTCCTTGTCAGTTGGTTTCTAAATTTTTTTCCTTTGTTTTTACAAATTTTAAATTGCTTTTGGACATCAACAATGGAGTCGTAGTTCTAAAAACATTATTTAAGCATTCATTTTTCCTTTCTTTCTTAGTGTTTGCTGAGAAATATCTTTAAGTGTTTGTTTGTGTTGAATTATGCAGGTTGATCTCAATTTATTCAAGTAGCAAAGACTTATTTGAAGATTCAAGGACAATGGTAATTCTTAGAACCCTATTTTAATGACTCTATTAAATATATAAAATAAAAAAAAACCTGAAAATATTATGATAGAAGGGGGTTTGAACTTTTTCTTTTATATCAATTATAAATAAGAAAAATACTAAGTAAGGGTTTCTAAAACCATTTCATTGTAATCTATAATAAACACGAAAACACGAAAGCATGTTATGGAAGAAGATATTAACAACGAAGTAGACAATCATAATGAAAATTTTTATTGGGTAAATTGCAGAGTTAATTTGGGTGGATAGGTAATGTTTTTGTTAATCCTAATAATTATTTATTTTGTTCAACTGTAATACTTGTATCCAAAATCTAAAATCTAATATCTCAGGAAAACAGTGTGATTGTGGACATGGAAAACTCAAGTCAGCAAGCATCGTTACGGCATCACGCAAGGCAAAATGGTGGTACTCTGCCTTCCACAATGTCACAGCCATGGTGGGTGCAGGCATGTTGGGTTTACCGTTTGCAATATCTCAACTCGGATGGTAATTTGCACACATATTACCCCTAATTAAGTTCAACATTATATAACAAAGTTTTCATTTAGTAATTTCTCTTTAATATATATGTATATTTTTGTAGGATTCCTGGAATTAGTGCTCTATTAGTTTCTTGGTTGATCACGTTTTACTCTCCGTGGCAACTCGTGGAGTTGCATGAAGTGGTGGATGGCAAGCGATTCGATAGATATCCGGAGCTAGGACAGCATGCATTCGGGCCTAAACTGGGTTACTGGATGGTGATGCCTCAACACATGGTGGTCCAAGTTGCCACAGACATTGTGTACATGGTGACCGGAGGAAAGTCTCTCAAAAAGTTCGTCGATCTTCTCATTCCTAGCCTAACTGGGGCTCGGCAGTCATATTTCATCGCCTTCTTTGGTGTGCTTCAATTGCTGCTCTCCCAAACTCCCAACTTTAATAGCTTGAAAGGAGTCCCTACTTGCAGCTATCATGTCATTTTGGTGAGTCATTAATGAACAGTACCTAATGGTCTTATCTCTCAAAGAATGATTCATTTTTTTAACAAGAAGAAGACTAAAATATGTAATGTGTTTGTTTTGTTTAGTTACTCCACGGTGGCATTTGTAGCATCGGCCGTAAGAGGTGGTCAAGGTCACCACCACCGCCATGTCAACTACGGCCTCCGATCTCACACTACGGCAGGTAGAGTCTTTGATTTCTTCAATTCGCTTGGCACCATCGCTTTTGCCTTTGCCGGACATAGTGTGGCTCTTGAAATTCAGGCCACCATTCCCTACACACCAGAGAAGCCCTCCAAGAAGCCATTGTGGCGTGGGGCGGGGATGGCTTATGCCATTGTGGCGGTGTGCTATAGCCCTGTTGCCCTGACCGGTTTTTGTGCCTTTGGCAACACTGGAGGATGATATCCTCATCTTTTTGGAGAAGCCCTCTTGGTTGATTGCCCTTGCCAACCTCAAGGTTTTTTTCCACGTTCTCGGTAGTTATCAGTATTTACCAATGTTAAAAAATATAATAACACTTCTATAATGCGTTTTGTATGTTCTATATTTTTAGGTTTTTGCCATGTCAGTTTTTGATGGATTTGAATCATATTTAGTAGAGAAGAAAAAGTTTAAACCCGGAAGATGCCTTCGCCTCATCTCTCGTAGCATATATGTTGGGTTAGTATGCAAATCCATTTTCCTTTTGATAAGTATGGCTCAAAAATACTAATCACCGGTCGATTTAATTTAATAGTATGTGATATTAAATCTCTTAACTAAATTTCGGTTCGAAACTTAAAAATGAAAAATATTACACTAGAAGACATATTTCTAAATAAAATCCCATGGTCAGTCAGAACATAATTCTAGATATCTGTGATAGATTAAAAAAAAAGTGTAGCTAAAACATATTTTATTTATTTATTACCCTATGACAGTGTCGACCGGTTTGGTTGGGATTTTTGGGGGGTTTTGCATTTTCATCAACATCTTATTTCGTAAGTGTAATACATTTTTGTTTAATTAAATTAAAATATTTTTAAATTGAAAAACAGCAATTAACTCACTGGTCTTTACTTTTGATTAACTGTAGCTTCCATGCATCATATGGCTTGTCCTAAAGCGACCCAGGAGATGGACCTTCCACCGGTTTGCATCTTGGGTAAGATATATATATTTCTCCCCGAAAAAAAAAAAATCCTATGAGCATAAAAAAACACAAAATAGTAATAATTATTTTGGGTTTATTTTATTTTATTTTATTTTATTGGTTTCAGATTTCAATCATCATCGGGATGATCACTATTCTTGCGCCCCATAGGTGGGGCACGACAAATCATTCTCAGCCAAGACGTATAAATTATTTTCCTAGTTTTATAATTTTTTTTTTTCCTTTTGTATAGTTAAGCTCTTGAAGCTAGGAGCACGTACTATATGTATAGTTCAATTAACAACACATCAATAGAATAAAATTGAATTTTCCAAATTACTTTTTTTATTCGTGTTAGAATTTTGTAACTCAATCACGCAGTGAAAGTAATAATAAATAATTTTTCCAAATCGTAAAAATTTAAATTCACAGTATATCTCAATCAGTGATACAGAAAATCTCGGAATCCGTAAACTCTGAACACGAACCACTCGTAGTCGGGATAATAGCTACGTATAATGAACTATCACCGCAGAATTACAACGTCTCAATCCTTAGTCCGATGATCCGAAAATTCCCTTTTTGAAATTTTGCAAAACTCTCAATAATGATGTATTTTTCTCTCTAAAAAATTCTTATTCTTGCTCTCAATCAAGAATAATAATAACCATCACGTAGGTTGTGTTGGACTAAAAACCTTGAGAGAAGTTAGAAGAGTTTAGGGTGATTGGAAAAATGGGGACCACCCATTATCCCCCCAAGTAAAAATTCAAATTTTTACTTAATGGTTATATGCCCCACGTGGACACTTCATAAACTAATATCTCCCACTTGCACACGAGGGTATTTTTATATCTGTCACGATATCATAACTTATACGATTTACTACATTACCCTACTAGACTTTCATACAGGATTGGATGTCATGCGACTAGCGAGTACACCTGCAAACAAAGATTTCTCGACACACCTGTTAGGATAATCGAGTAGTCACCGTTAGTATCAAAAGAAAAAACTCGTTGTATCTCAGATCCAAGACTAATTACATCCATCGAGTTACTTTCCTCATCGAAAGTAATCCCCAAATATCGTTCGACTATGTATCCACTATTATGTTTAAATCCCTACATGGATGAACATAAAAAACCGGTCGGTGAATACAATACAATAATGCAATGTCAATTGGTCTTCCTTTTTTCAAACTCGAATCTATCGATCTCAATTCAGCTGTTTTCCTAGATCTGTCCCTCAGACCTCAATTTATCTTTCGGGCCATTGGTAAACAGATTAAAGTAGCAAATACTGAGTCAAGACCTCAAGAAACAGCCGAAAGAAATAAGGACACAAGAGATCCCACCCAATGGATCTCGGGTCTCACATAGTGGGGTTTGGGGATAAATTTTAAATTATTGTCTCAAGTAATATAGCTCTCACTATCCCAAATCGTCTTTTCACACGTGGTCTAAAACACGTGCCACAGTGTTACTCCCACATCTCTCAAAAGGGCATATATTAGATTTCTCTAACACTGTGTAGGTATGGGAACTCAGTCTACATATAAGACTTTACCCAGAGATCTCAAAAAGAGTACCTCAGAGACAATATCACAAATCGCAAGTGATATCCAAGATTTCAAATCTGGCTACTCACAGGCAACATGGATGTGGATACTTCCATGTCGGTCATATTGCATATGATCTCATTCTGAACACGTATCAGGGCGACTTATATTCTAGCAGGGTCACTTTCAAAACCTCTTACTGCTAGAATCATCTCATCTCCACTCACTCAGAGTTGGAGGTGATCACTCGCGTGAGAAGTCAACCTTGCCTGCCTGACATATCTATTTTCACATCGCAGAATATATATATGATAATAAAAGTAAGTGCATTAAATGAAAATATAACACAAAAGTGACTGAATAATGCACTATACTCATATATATATAAAATCAATAAGTATCAATGTCATCATTAAGTATAAACTGAGAAATGTCAGAAAATACTCAATCCCAATGACTCTCTATACCCTAAAAAGGAGTCTCTAGTGATGGGGTTTGGTGAAGGGGTCAGCCACCATGCTGTGTGTCGAAATGTACTTGATTGTCACTTCACCCTTATCGATGATATCTCTAACGTAATGGTATCTGGTGTCGATGTGTCTGGTCTTACTATGAAACTTAGGGTCTCGAGTGTAAACGATAGCGGCCTGATTATCACAATAAATCATTACTGGCCTCCCACTATCCGCTACAATCCCTAAGTCATCCAGTAGTCTCCGGAACCAAACACTTTCCTGAACTGCAACTGAGTATGCTACGAGCTCAGTCTCCATCGTAAATAGAGCAACACGGATTTCCTTCTTGCTGCTCCATGAGATGGTCCCGCCATTGAGCAAGAAAGCAAAACCTGATGTTGATTTGCGCTTATCCAAATCGTCTCCCCAGTCGGCGTCCGAATAACCCACAAGGCGCAAATCACCTCCTCCGTAACATAAGGAGAAGTTTGCAATTCACTGCTCTCCAGTGACCCCTTCCAGGATTTGCCTGATATCTGCTCACCAGACCAACTGCATAACAAATGTCTGGTCTAGTACACAATATTGCGTACATTAAACTTCCAACTGTACTGGAGTAAGGTATTTTACTCATTTCCCTTACTTCTTGCTGAGTTTTCGGACACATTTCTAGGCTCAGGCCTTCACATTTGGCGATCGGAGTTTCAATGGGATTATAATCACTCATCTCAAAACGCTCGAGAATTTTTCTGATGTATGTCTCTTGTAAAAGGGCCAATATCTTTATTTAGCGATCCCTCTGGATCTTAACTCCGATGATGAATTCAGCTTCACACATGTCTTTCATGTCGAAATTGGATGACAACCACGCTTTGAGGGTCATTAAATACTGAATGTCGTTCCCGACCAACATTATGTAATCCACATACAATGACAGGATCACAAAAGAGTTATCGGACCGAATCACATAGACATAATGATCCTTCTCGACCATCGTAAAACCGTAAGATATCACCTCCTCGTGAAATCTTAGATACCACCGCCTGGATGATTGCTTTAGACCGTATATCGACTTCCGAAGTCAATAGACCTTGTCCTCTTCACCTAGCAGAACGAACCCAGGGGCTGTTCCATGTAGATCTCCTCATCCAGGCTCCCATTAAGAAAAGCGGTCTTAACGTTCATCTGGTGTAACTCAAGATCCATACTAGCGATAATCGACAAAAGTAAACGGATCGAAGTAAACTTGACTACTGGGGAGAAAGTCTCATCGTAATCAATGCCCTTAATCTGCGTATAACTCTTGACTACCTGACGGGTCTTGTACCTCTCAATCGATCCGTCGGCCTTTATTTTAATTTTGAGAACCCATTTGTTTCCAATGACCTTTCTTTCCTCAGGTAAGTCAACTAGCTCCCAGACTTCGTTGACTCTCATTGATTCCATTTCCTCGTGCAGGGCCTATAACCATTAGTCCTTTGCTGAACCCTCGAGAGCCAACTTTGCAATCCTCAGCTCTTAATCATCCTCAAGAGTCACATTGAGGATCTCATCCTTAATCGGAAAACGGCGACGTGGCACTTGTCCCTAACTACTCCTTTGAGGAGAGAGAGGTTCTACACCTTCAGATGGATCACTCCTACTAAGACCAAGATCCATAATCGGTTCTTAAGTCCCGTCACTGGATTCGGCTGAGCCACTAGGGTCTTCCATCTCATAGAAGGTGAGGTCTCGATTGATTTCTCCTCTCTTAGGGAAATCACTCTCTAAAAAAGTAACATCACGAGACTCTATCTCAGTGACAGTGCCGTCCGTATGTTCTCCTGGAACAGATATCCTTTGGAGTGTTCAGAGTATATAATAAAGATACACTTATTTTCTCGCGAACCTAACTTGACGTACTAATGCGAGGAATCACGAACATACGCAGCACAACCCCGTGGCCTCAAGTGGCTAAGGTCAGGCTGTCTCCCTGTCCAAAACTCGTATGGGGTGCTGATTGCAGACTTTGTCGGAACACGGTTAAGGACGTAGCCCGCAGTCAATAACGCATCCCCCCAGTGGAGATAGTTAGGTTGGGCTGTGCCATCATCGACCTCACCATCTCCAACAGAGCCTTATTCCTTCTCTCGGCTACTCCGTTCTGCTGAGTAGTAGCAGGAATAGTCAACTATCTCGTAATGTCTCTATCGGAACAGAGGTCTTTGAATTGATCAAACAGATACTCGCGCCCCCGATCTGTTCTGAAAGTTTTCACCCTCAAGTCTTGCTGATTTTCAACCTCACTAATAAACGTCCTGAAACACTCTAGTGCCTCGTGTGAGATTAGATATACGTAACAGAAACGCGTGTAGTCGTTTATAAACGTAATAAAATACGTAACTCTATTTCAGGCTCTCACATTAATGGGTCCACAAATATCAGAATGAACCAATTGTAATGGAGTTTCAGCTCTCATTGCTTTTCCAAATGGTTTTTTAGTGGCTTTGCCCGCAAAACAAAACTCACATACGAGCAACTGGAACTTGTAGCGGGCCCAACAAGCCATTCGTAGCTAACTGGGTCATCCTCTCTTACCCTATGTGGCCACGCCTACTATGCCATACATTTACATCATCCACTACACTATCATATGCAAAAGCAATAGTAGAAGTGTAACACCGACTCTCGGTGTATTCTATAGTAAATTCCATTTTATATATATATATATATATATATATATGATATTTCTACTACTACAGGTTCATGAATTTTCACAAGAAAAAAGAGATATTTGACGGTAAAATACAAATCGGATCAATTTTGACTCAAAGAGATTCAAAACCTTAATTTCATATTAAATAAATTAAATTAGGTCTAATATAAGATTTTGGGCCTAGTATGTAATTATAAAAATTTTAGGGGTCAAATTAGAATTTTTATAAGTCAAAGGACTTGTTAGCAATTAACAAAACTTAAATGAAATGTGACAAGTGTATTCTTGTATTGAACAAGTGTTATAATGAGAAGGACAAGTGTTGGCCAAATGGAGATTAGAAAGGCAAGGTGGGCCAATGAGAACACATGCACAAAAAAAAAAGAACCAATCAAAACACGTACAATAGTCAAAATGATCCTATGGTTTAGATTAATTGGAGATTTGATTCTAGGGTGGTGACTTATTAACACAATAATAAAAGAAGAAGGCCTTAGAATGCTTGTTCATTCTTCCCAAATTCGTGAGAACAAGGAGAGAAGCAAGAGAGGAAGACAAAGAAAGTGAGGTAAGAAATTTTATCCTGTCTTATTTTAAATTTTATTTATGTCTGTAATTCATCTATGTTTTAAGGCATCTTAGAGCCAGAATTTGAAACTGTGATAGTTATATGAATTGTAGATCTAAGTCTTATCTTTCCAACGAGGTAAGAATCACCAAATTCTGATGCCTGTGCCAAACGTTATGGCACTTTTCCTGAAACTCGACATAGAAGCGTCCTGTTTCGAACCTTGAAAGTAGTAAGTAAAAACGACCCCTCTCCAGTCTTCGTTTGAAGAAACACAAAACATGAAAGTTATAGATATATGCCTTGTCTATAACATATAAAGATTTCAGCCATTTCGCATGAGGAAATTGAAAGTTATACAATTTTCCTTAAAACTGTGTTGACAGACACTGTATGTTTCACTAAAACGTATCTGTCCTGTTCATGAATTTTGTTCAACCCCTTCCAGACATATTTAGACAACACTCAAAACATGAAAGTTGTAGATCTACATCTTAGCTATAACATGTTAAAATGTCATTAGACTTTGATGAGTAGGATGAAAGTTATAGCTTCTGTACGAAAACTGGACAGAATCTGAAACTTAAATATGGCTGTAACAAAATGAGGCTTACCGGGAATTCTGTGATTTGAATCTGAGGAAGTGTGCAAAATGAAAGTTATAGTGCTATCCCTTAGCTTTAAAATGAGATAAGAATCATCTGATTTGGATTGGTATAGCCAAAGTTATAGTCTGTTTTCCATGACTGCGCAGATTAAAAATCTGCGGACTGTTTGTCTCCCTAAGAGTTATTTAAGTTGAACGGAGGGGAAACTTGATTTACGCTTTATGAAAATATTGGGGAGTGCGTTATCCTCCCCTAACAGTGAGTGGGACTTGACATCTACTTTTAATTGATACCGTGTTTTAAAAAGCTTTCAAAAGCATGATTTAAAATGATATGATTGACCTATTCTCCTGGATTTATGAAAATGTTTTGTGATATATGGAGTGTCCCAACTTATTTATATCGATATGCATCCATGATTTTGATACTTGATGATTGTGCCACACTTTGATATATCCACATGATTTTATACTTTCATTGCATATTGGCACATGCTTTTGACATGATAAGGCTTGATGATTTGGCTTGAGATATGTGATTTGGGCTGGATGCCCCTGTGGATACTGTGATGATGATGATATGCTTCCTATGGCATTCCGTAGCTACGAAGGACATTTGGTAGAGGTACCTGTTGTGTCCGGATACGCCTCTGCAGGGGGTATCTGCCAGATCGTCATACATATTGTATGGACAGTCGTCGGTTGAACCACTCCGGGGAGGACCTTGGTAGGTCTAGCACCGGCGGGTTTCCATACACGTTTGATCCTTGATACGTGTACGATATATATATACAGGCTAGTTGGAGTAGTCTGTGGCCAACGTTGGGGTAGAGAGCCTTATTTTATTACTTGCACTGTGAAAACCCCCAACGTTGCCCGTCCTTGGCCATGGTCGGCCCTTGCCGGGATATTTTCGGCTGGCTCTATACGATATAACGGACATACGTACTGGATGCATATTTGATTTGATACGTATGCTATGAATGATTTATTGAGATGTCATAATATTTTTTTTTTTGCATACTATGGATTTATTGGGACATAATTTTGGCACTCCTAATTCATCCAAAAATTAATTGTAGCGTGTCGTTCCCCCCGACTTGCTGAGTACCGTCCCCCTCTCTATGGTACTCACCCCTCACATTTCCCTCATACGGGGGGTAGACTCGGATCGAGAGATTTGTGCGTATTGTTGTATTGGATATTCTTTGGAGACTACTGGGCCAGGGTATGACTACCCGCTCTTCCGCTATATATTGAGATTATTGTTTCATCTTGAAGAAGTTAGGAGGACCATTGTATTTGTTTAAATTTGGATGACTGTATTTATAATTCTTCTAGTCTGTATAAGATTAACTCTCACTCATTTTAATTTACATTGAGGCATACATGTATTATTTTTATCACTTGGGGATCTCTGTGATTTGGAAACTTGGATTATGTGAATGTTGACAGCCTTACGGTGCTTTGATGTGCGGGACGTGGTGCCCGTGCATCTGGGTGCCGCGGCGGGCTCGTTGCGTGCCTGGCTCGGGAGTGGGTTGGGGCGTGACAGGCCTCGGTTGGTATCAGAGCTCTTGGTTAGAGCTGAGTTGAGAAACTGATTTCAAAAAAAAAAATATATCCCCAAGTAAATCTGATTTTGAAAGTCCTCAATGCATGTAAAAGTTACTGTACAGTCATTCCCCAATACATGGTCATAGGCAGATGAGTTCATCCATTCTTAGAGGGTTGGACACGGATCATATCTAACCTAGTATACCTTATCCATTGGTTCCGATGCCAAGTTGATTTCTTTTAGGGGGTTAGTTATTCCATAACTAACCCTAATTCTTATATACCTGCCTGATTAGTGCCTTTTTCCTCGCAGAAATATGACGACTAAGCGAGGTACCCACTTCTTACCTACTGAGCCCCCTAGTGTATCGGAGGACATGTCTTCCTCACATGGTTCTCCTTCAGTGCCTACACGACCGACCACCACGGTCGCAGATCTACCACCACCGCCACCGCTGGACGCCTACCGAAAGGTGTTCGAGTGGTACGCTGCCCACGGCATTCAAATGCCACCACCACCACCACTATCGATGGCTGAGCCAACCCCTACAGCCATGCCATGACCAGTCGTACCAGAGCCTCCACCGGTTGTTGGTCCATCTGTAATTTCTAGACCCAGCGACAGTACTTCTTCGACGTTGAGACGGATTCACGAGCTCACCCAGCTCGTGAAAGAGGCAAGACAGCAAGGCTGTACTGAGTTCTCTGGGGTGGGTGATTCCACTGCTGCGAAGCACTGGATCAACCTACCCGTCGAGTGTTGACAGACCTTGGCTTGAGTGAGGAGTTCAGACTCTGAGTGGCCGAGAGATTATTGGATAGAGATGCCCTCTCGTGGTGGGAGGCAGTTTGTGATGATGTAGCAGAGCCCAGGAGTTGGGAGGACTTTCTGCGGGAGTTCAACCGCAGATATTTTTCAGCATTCCAACAGAACAGGAAGAGGACAGAGTTCCACCACCTGCGGCAGGGGACTCGGACTGTGACCGAGTATGAGGCCGAGTTAAGGAGACTTGCCGCTTTTGTTCCGGACCTAGCCACACCCAGTCAGTTGAGGTTCAAGTTTGAGGATGGCCTCAACTTAAACGTCCGGAGGTATATGACAGTGACCCCTAACTTCTCATTGCCAGAGATAGTAGACTCAGCACTCCGGGCTGAGGAGATTGTCCATGCTGAGGGACGACAGAGAGAGAGCAGGGAGCAGAGGAGGAAGAGGCCCGAGTTTTCTAGGGGCCAGAGTTCGAAGAAAGGGAGAACCTCAGGGTTTCGCGGAGACCCTTCCCAGAGGCAGGGATCACAGTCCCAGGGGTTTAGAGCACCAGTCCCGAGTGCCTCCACTCAGACTATAGCCCGACGATACCCTTTTTGTCGTCGATGCGGCAGACATCACCCCTTCGGAGCTTGCGGGGTGACAGTGACTTGCTTCCAGTGTGTGAGACAGGGGCACATCAAGAGCCAGTGCCCTGATCTTGGAGCAGGGGGTCCGGCAATTTCTATTCAGTCTAGTGCTCCACGAGGGGGACAGCAGGGAGCACCGGCACACTCTACCCCCATAGCCCCACGAACAGTAGCTGGGAGTAGTATGGTACCAGGACCATCGCGGCAACCGCCGAGGGTTCAGGCCCGAGTGTACGCGATGACGCAGGAGGATGCGCAGACGAACCCCGATGTCATTATTGGTACTCCCCTTTCTGACTCACACACTTCGAGATTTCCTCTGTACTTTTATTTTGAGACTCATCATAAGCCAAAGCCTTAGTGGCTTGACTATGTTGGCTGTACCTACTTTTGAGATACATATACTTTTGAGATATATATGATGAGTATCTATTACCACGTTTATTTAAAGTGATCTATTTACTTTCCCCACATTTAGGAACTATGAGGATTTATGGAGTCGACGCCCGTATCCTGATCGACACCGGGTCGAACTACTCGTATGTGAGAACGTCCTTTGCCCACCTGATGGGTAAGCCTTTGATGCCACTTAGAGAGGAGATATTGGTTTTCACTCCTCTCGGTGAACAGTTCTTGAGAGATTCAGTCTATAGAGGGATAGAGATCATGATTGGCAATACCATACTTGAGGCAGATTTGATCCCTTTGGACCTAACCGATATTGATGCCATCCTTGGCATGGATTGGCTGAGCAGACACAGAGCCTCCGTTGATTGTTTTCCTAAGGAGTTTGAGTTTCGGAGATTAGAGGGGCTTACTTTGAGATTTTCTGGTGAGAGGAGAGTATTGCCTCGCTGTGTTATTTCGGTGATGGATGCCAAGAGGTTAATACGCCAAGGTTGCACTGTGTCTTTGGCCCATGTTGTGGATACTAATGTGAAGGGACCAAGGAATGAGGATGTCCCTGTAGTACAGGAGTTTGCAGATGTTTTCCCTGAGGAGCTACCCGGCCTTCCACCGGCTCGGGAGTTTGACTTTGAGATCGACATAGTTCCGGGAGCCGCCCCTATATCTATTCTGCTATATAGAATGGCGCCAGCTGAATTGAGAGAGCTCAAAGTTCAGTTGCAGGAATTACTAGACAAGGGCTTTATCCGTCCGAGCACTTCGCCTTGGGGTGCTCCGGTATTGTTTGTGAAGAAAAAGGATGGGACCCTACGACTGTGCATGGATTATCGGTAGTTGAATAAGGTGACCGTCAAGAACCGGTATCCTCTGCCACGTATTGATGACCTATTTGACCAGTTTCAGGGTGCACGGGTCTTTTCGAAGATCGATTTGCGGTCTGGTTATCATCAGTTACGGATTCGGGCCGAGGACGTGCCCAAGACTGCATTCCGCACTCACTATGGTCACTTTGAGTTTTTAGTGATGCCGTTTGGATTGACTAATGCTCCAGCGGCTTTTATGGATTTGATGAACCGGGTTTTCTATAACTACTTAGATCGTTTCGTTATCGTCTTTATTGATGACATTTTGGTATACTTACGGAGTGATGAGGAGCATGTACAGCACCTGAGGGTGGTCTTACAGACTCTCCGTAAGCAGCAGTTATATGCCAAATTCACCAAGTGTGAATTTTGGCTAAGGAAGATTGGATTTCTGGGCCACATTGTTTCTGCGGAGGGGATTTTTGTTGATCCGCAGAAAGTAGAGAACATATTGAGGTGGGAGCAGCCGTAGACCATTACTGAGATCCGGAGTTTTCTTGGACTTGCTGGTTATTACAGACGATTCATAGAGGGTTTCTCGAAGATTGCTGCTCCACTCTCCCGATTGACGAGGAAAGACGTCAAGTTCTGTTGGGATGACCGCTGTGAGGTGAGCTTTCAGGAGCTCAAACAACGACTGACGTCGGCACCTATCTTGGCTCTCCCTACCAGCGACAGGGAGTATGTTGTGTATAGTGATGCCAGCCGGCAGGGGTTGGGTTGCGTATTGATGCAGGATGGACGGGTGATCGCCTATGCTTCGAGACAGTTGAAGAAGCATGAGGTGAACTACCTTACTCACGATCTAGAGCTGGCAGCCATAGTTTTCGCACTGAGAATATGGCGACATTACTTATATGGAGTTACTTGCAGGGTCTTCACAGACCATAAGAGTTTGAAGTATTTATTTACTCAGAGAGAGCTAAACCTGAGACAGAGAATATGGTTAGAGCTGCTGAAGGACTACGACTTGGTTATTGACTATCATCCAGGCAAGGCAAATGTAGTAGCAGATGCCTTGAGCCGAAAGTCATCTTCTTCTACCACTTCTCAGGTAGCAGAGAGAGCTTACATCTCCTGTTTGGTAGGACTCCGAGCTTTGGGAGTCAGCTTGGCTAGGGTACACTGTTAGCCAGATTTGAAGTGCGGCCTACACTACTTGACCACATCAGAGAGCTTCAGGGTACAGATGTAGAGCTCCAGGCTATTCACGATCGGATTCGCCGAGGAGAGGGCGGAGATTTTCGAGTCCGTACTGATGGACTCGTGGTTCTCAGAGACAGAGTGTGTATTCCAGCTGATGTTAAGCTTCGACGTGCTATTCTTGAGGAGGCACACTCTTCGGCTTATGCTATGCATTCTGGGAGTACAAAGATGTACCGCACCATCAGAGGTAGTTATTGGTGGTCGGGCATGAAGCAGGAGATAGCAGAGTTTGTAGCACGGTGCTTGGTGTGCCAGCAAGTGAAGGCTGAGCACCAGAAACCAACAGGTATTTTACAGCCACTTCCCATTCTTGAGTGGAAGTGGGAACATATTACTATGGATTTCGTAATGGGGTTACCGAGGACTTTCACGCAGCATGATGCGATTTGGGTGATTGTCGATCGACTCACCAAATCTGCACACTTTATCCCCATCCATGGTGACTACTCCTTGGAGGTACTGGCACGTCTCTATATGGACACCATAGTACGACTTCACGGGGTGTCTGTGTCGATTGTTTCAGACAGGGACCCCAGGTTCACGTCTAGGTTCTGGCCCAGTTTGCAGGAGGCATTGGGTATTAGACTGAACTTTAGCATAGCCTATCATCCTCAGACATATTGCCAGTCAGAGCGCACGATTCAGACACTTGAGGATATGCTTCGGGCTTGTGTTATTGATTTTCATGGTAGTTGGGATAGGCATTTACCACTTGTAGAGTTTGCATATAATAACAGCTACCAGGTAAGTATCGGGATGCCTCTATACGAGGCATTGTATGGGAGGCGATGCCGCACACCTTTATGTTGGGACGAGGTCGGTGAGAGGCACCTCAGCAGTGTGGAGCTTGTTGAGGAGACGAGGGAGAAGGTCAAGATCATCCGACAGAGGATGAGAGCCGCCCAGGATCGACAGAGGGCGTATGCAGACCGTAGGCGGCGACTACTGGAGTTTCAAGAGGGAGACATGGTATTCTTGAGGATCTCACCCTGGAAAGGGGTGATCCGTTTCAGGCAGCGGGGCAAGCTGAGCCCCAGGTATATTGGGTCCTTCCGTATTCTTGAGAGGATGGGAAGTGTGACATACAGATTGGACCTGCCAGAGGAGTTGGCACGTATTCATGATGTGTTCCATGTCTCGGTGCTTAGGAGATATATGCCTGACCCTTCTCATGTTTTAGAATCTCCACCAGTCGAGCTACGGGAGGACCTGAGTTTACCTGTACAGCCCGTAGCAGTCCTTGACAAGCAGATCCGTAGACTGCGAAGCAAGGATGTCCCGTTAGTACGCATTTTGTGGCGTAACGACCAAGTCGAGGAGGAGACTTGGGAGTCCGAGGAGATTATGAGGGGACAGTACCCTCATCTATTTACTGAGTAATTTTCCTTTCCCTATATGGTTTTCTTTTAGTTTCAGGGACGAAACTTGTTTTTAGGGGGTTAGAAAAATGTAACACCGACTCTCGGTGTATTCTATAGTGAATTCCATTTCAGGTAAAATACAAATTGGATCAATTTTAACTCAAAGAGATTCAAAACCTTAATTTCATATTAAATAAATTAAATTAGGCCTAATATAAGATTTTGGGCCTAGTATGTAATTATGAAAATTTTAGGGGTCAAATTAGAATTTTTATAAGTCAAAGGACTTGTTAGCAATTAACAAAACTTAAATGAAATGTGACAAGTGTATTTTTGTATTGAACAAGTGTTATAGTGAGGAGGACAAGTGTTGGCCAAATGGAGATGAGAAAGGCAAGGTGGGCCAATGAGAACACATGCACAAAAAAAAAGAACCAATCAAAACACGTGCAATAGTCAAAATGATCCTATGATTTAGATTAATTAGAGATTTGATCCTATGGTGGTGACTTATTAACACAATAATAAAAGAAGAAGGCCTTAGAATGCTTGTTCATTCTTCCCAAATTCGTGAGAATAAGGAGAGAAGCAAGAGAGGAAGACAAAGAAAGTGAGGTAAGAAATTTTATCCTGTCTTACTTTAAATTTTATTTCTGTCTGTAATTCATCTCTGTTTTAAGGCCCCTTAGAGCAAGAATTTGAAAATGTGATAGTTATATGAATTGTAGATCTAAGTCTTATCTTTCCAACGAGGTAAGAATCACCAAATTCGGATTCCTGTGCCAAAAGTTATGGCACTTTTCCTGAAACTCGACATAGAAGCGTCCTGTTTCGAACCTTGACAGTAGTGAGTAAAAACGACCCCTCTCCAGTCTTAGTTTGAAGAACCACAAAACATGAAAGTTATAGATATATGCAGATAAAGATTTCAGCCATTTCGCATGAGGAAATTGAAAGTTATACAATTTTCCTTAAAACTGTGTTGACAGAAACTGTTTGTTTCACTAAAACGTATCTGTCATGTTCATGAATTTTGTTCAACCCCTTCCAGACATATTTAGATAAAACGCAAAACACGAAAGTTGTAGATCGACATCTTAGCTATAATATGTTAAAATGTCATTAGACTTTGATAAGTAGGATGAAAGATATAGCTTCTGTACGAAAACTGGACAGAATCTGAAACTTAAATATGGCTATAACAAAATGAGGCTTACCGGGAATTCTGTGATTTGAATCTGAGGAAGTGTGTAAAATGAAAGTTATAGTGCTATCCCTTAGCTTTAAAATGAGATAAGAATCATCTGATTTGGATTGGTATAGCCAAAGTTATAGTCTGTTTTCCATGACTGCGCAGGTTAAAAATCTGCGGACTGTTTGTCTCCCTAAGAGTTATTTGAGTTGAACGGAGGGGACACTTGATTTACGCTTTGTGGAAATATTGGGGAGTGCGTTATCCTCCCCTAACAGTGAGTGGGACTTGACATCTACTTTTAATTGATACCGTGTTTTAAAAAGTTTTCAAAAGCATGATTTAAAATGGTATGATTGATCTATTCTTCTGGATTTATGAAAATATTTTGTGATATATGGAGTGTCCCAACTTATTTATATCGATATGCATCCATGATTTTGATACTTGATGATTGTGCCACACTTTGATATATCCACATGATTTTATACTTTCATTGCATATTGGCACATGCTTTTGACATGATAAGGCTTGATGATTTGGCTTGAGATATGTGATTTGGGCTGGATGCCCCTGTGGATACTATGATGATGATGATATGCTTCTTATGGCATTCCGTAACTACGAAGGACATTTGGTAGAGGTACCTGTTGTGTCCGGATACGCCTTTGCAGGGGGTATCCGCCAGATCGTCATACATATTGTATGGACAGTCGTCGGTTGAACCACTCCGGGGAGGACCTTGGTAGGTCTAGCACCGGCGGGTTTCCATACACGTTTGATCCTTGATACGTGTACGATATATATATACAGGCTAGTTGGAGTAGTCTATGGCCAACGTTGGGGTAGAGAGCCTTATTTTATTACTTGCACTGTGAAAACCCCCAACGTTGCCCGTCCTTGGCCATGGTCGGCCCTTGTCGGGATATTTTCGGCTGGCTCTATACGATAGAACGGACATACATACTGGATGCATATTTGATTTGATACGTATGCTGTGAATGATTTATTGAGATGTCATAATATTTTTTTTTTGCATACTATGGATTTATTGGGACATAATTTTGGCACTCCTAATTCACCCAAAAATTAATTGTAGCATGTCATTCCCCCCGACTTACTGAGTACCGACCCCCCTCTCTATGGTACTCACCCCTCACATTTCCCTCATACAGGGGTAGACTCAGACCGAGATATTTGTGTGTATTGTTGTATTGGATATTATTTGGAGACTACTGGGCCGGGGTATGACTACCCGCTCTTCCGCTATATATTGAGATTATTGTTTCATCTTGAGGAAGTTAGGAGGACCATTGTATTTATTTAAATTGGGATGACTGTATTTATAATTCTTCTGGTCTGTATAATGTTAACTCTCACTCATTTTAATTTACATTGAGGCATACATGTATTATTTTTATCATTTAGGAATCTCTGTGATTTGGAAACTTGGATTATGTGAATGTTGACAGCCTTACGGTGCTTTGATGTGCGGGACGTGGTGCCCGTGCATCTGGGTGCCGCGACGGGCTCGTTGCGTCGGGAGTGGGTCGGGGCGTGACAAGAAGAATAATAAATCTCATAAAATAAAATCATATCTAGTACATAAAGTCTCTCATGGACCAAACCGGAACAAATCAAAGAACTGTCATAAGTAATGGAAACTCTAAAATTTCCCTACAGCACAGAATATCCTAGCAAATCTAAACATCGGACAGATACTAGATTCTGCCTAATCTTAGAAGCATACAAAACGTCATGAAGATATAAGATTTGGTCACTTCACAGCAATAGTTTGCAAGTGCCAATCCCTTTCACTTCTACAAATGCTCCATTCCCCATATACAGCCTCCTCGCCTGGGGACTTAAACGACGGAACTCCACGTATGCACTCCTATCCCGAACTATATGGTCTGTGGCTCCTGAGTCTACAATCCACAAAGGAGAAGAGTTAGTGAGTATCACACTAGATGACACGTAACTCAAACCATGTAAAGAAGAAGGATATACCTTTTACTCACCACACTCGCGTGCGAAATGCCCAATCTTGCCACAAACATAGCATTGGACTTTGCTCTTATCGAACTCCTTCTTCTTGCGCTTTTGTCCTTTGTCGTTGGTCTTGGCAGGTTGCTTCTTCTTGCCTTGGCCCTTGACCTTCTTCTCATGCTTGCACCACTTGCGCTTTAAACCCCGAGAGCCCTTACTCGACTTCGCAATATTAGCATGAGCAAAAGAAGACCTAGTCACCTCTTGACGCTCCTCCTCGAGCTCACAGGGTCTACTCACGTCTATGAAAGTATGAATACTCTCAGTGTGCGTGAGATAGGTTTTAACCACATCACAAGAGTTAGGCAAGGACTGGATTACACCCAATACCTGAAACTCATTAGACATTGGCTCCCCCATATTCTTCAGAGATGCGATCATACTCGACATGTACATTAAATATTGTTTCATGGTATGATCGTACATCTTCTTGTAAGTGATGAATTTATTGGTTAGCATCCTCAACTTAGGAGCTAACAGGGCGCCATATTGCTCTCTCAGAGCATGCCAAATCGACTGTACAGTAGGATACTGCTCGTAAATCGGAATCAGCTCATCGAGCATGCTGTTAAGAAGGATCACTCTCGCTTGACCATCCCTTTTTTTCCAAGCACGATACACCTCCTGATCCCGTCGTGCTTGTGCCGTGGTACCCTCCCCGGGGTCCACCATCTTGTTCTTAAGAACTTCCCTGAACTCTTGTTCCTCGAAAACAAACTGATCTTTTCGGTGCCAAATATCATAGTTGTCACCGCTTAGCTTGTCTCCCTTAACGAGATCTAGAACGACAGTTTTCATTGCAGCCATGTCTCTGTTATACAGAAAAAGAGTATTAGTGATAATTGATACTTAAATTCATAATTTTATGTACCCTACGAATCAATTAAAACTAAAATGACTCGAGTACAAATCCCAAGACGAGCATATGAATCAACGGACACCATACACCACAATTCGGGATTATATTTCACCATTCGGATTAAAATTCGGTACATAAAAACCCACATTCAGTCACAAAAATTAGAAAAATCCAATTTTAGGCAAATCTACGCGCCATCGGGAGGGTCCACACGCCACCATCACAAGCGGCGATTCTCCACGCGCCCTCACGCACCGGGAAGGCGCCTGGGCGCGTATAAGACGCGCAACGCGTGAGGCACGAGCCTACACGCGCCCTATGCGCGTTAGCCCACGTGCCTCACGCGCATGCACACACGCAGCCCGCTTCATCGGGTCGGATCCGAACGCGGGCGCGAGTCGGAACCTGAATCCCAGTCGCGGGTCGGGTCTAACCGGTTTGGTCCAGACCCGGTCTGGACTCAGGACCTCACGCGCAAAGTCCTAGGGCACAAATGCGCCTCCGCGCGCGTGCACACTGTTGGGCTTCGTCTTCACCCGAATCTGTCTACAACTGGGTTTTTCGACCCGTTTCTGAAATCCTCACATTCCGGTATAAACAACATGCAATATATATATATATTAAAATGTAAATCTAGCAGAGACAAACACAGATCTACCATTTTCATGCTCTAATTTGACCTAAAACTCGCCAAATCTGGGGTTGAAGGGTTCGGTCACTATTCACGGCCGAATGCTTCAACCGAAATTTTTTGGCCTAATCGTATTCAGAAAATTACGAAAAAATTATTTTCATGTTCTACGTGAGTTGGGTAACACAGTGGTATAAATGGATTTACGAAACTCATCCGTGATTCGAACTCCAAATTTTATACCCTATATTTTTATACTCAAATTTAATTATGAAAAATCATTTAAAAATATATCTAACATGTTCTGATACCAATGTTAGAATTTTATGACTCAATCACGCAGCAGAAGCAATAATAAATAATTTTTCGGAATCGTAAAAGTTTAAATTCACGGTATACCTCAATCGGTGATACAGAAAATCTCAGGATCCGCAAACTCTGAACACGAACCACTCGTAGTCGGGATGATAGCCACGTATAACGAACTATCACCGCAGAATCACAACGTCTTAATCCCTAGTCCGATAATCCAAAAATTCTCTTTTTGGAATTTTACAAAACCCTCAATAATAGTGTATTTTTCTCTCTTTTTTTTTTCTTTCTAAAAAAATCCTTATTCTTGCTCTCAATCAAGAATAATAATAACCATCACGTAGGTTGTGTTGGAGTAAAAACCTTGAGAGAAGCTAGGAGAGTTTAGGGTGATTGGGATAATGGGATTTGACCATCTATTATCCCCCAAGTAAAAATTCAAATTTTTACTTAATGGTTATATGCCCCACGTGGGCACTTCTTAAACCAACAATTCTACATTATCTTTACAAGTTTAATAGATGAACCTCTGTGTTTAATGTTTGAAAGTTTGATATGATGAATGTGGTTTGATTCAATTTTAGTTTTGATGAGGTTTGATTTGGTGCTTAGCGTGCGCTAACTCTATTTCTCTCCCGACATTCCAATGGCATTGCATGGCATGCGCCGTCTTTGTAAAGTCTCTATGCATTGCACTCTATGGCAGTCATTTGCTCTCTTTTCTTTTTCTTTTTTGCCCGCGGATTTTGCTCATCAAGTTCTTGTTTGGCGTGCTGCTGTTAAAACACCACAATATTTGTCCTCTTAGAGTTAATCCGCTCAATGGTTAATTGATCATCCGATATCCTTTCACTTATGAGAGGACGAAACGGAAGGAAAAGTAATGAAACTTTTCTCGCTTCCAAAAGGGTTGCTAGAAACATTGATGGGGCTCTTGTTAGAGATCATCGTCAGCACCGCCTCTCTCTCTGTAGAAACCTCTCCTTCTCTCTTCATCTCTCTTGCCTTGTCCAGAAATTTCTTCTATGTTCTGCTGCATCAGCAGCCGCAAAATAGGATGCGGCAGCTTTCCTTTTCTCTTCATCAACGCCATGAGCAACCAATTGCAGAGAAGATCTGAAAGTTCTATACCATGCAGACACCTAGATCAGTTGTTGAAGAATGACAGTGACCGCAATTCATGAAGCTTCTATCACCGCCAAGTATTGCCAACGTTCGGGACTCTCCATGGATGAGA
Source organism: Dillenia suffruticosa (assembly GCA_033439265.1). NCBI lineage: Eukaryota > Viridiplantae > Streptophyta > Magnoliopsida > Dilleniales > Dilleniaceae > Dillenia > Dillenia suffruticosa. The sequence goes on along the minus strand of JAVTVX010000011.1, from coordinate 12,918,131 downwards.
CTGAGCAACGGACCTGAATTCCGCATTTGGGAGCATGTACCGGGGATAAGAAGCAAAAGAATGGGAGATGAAGTTTTAGGTGTAGTTTTAGTGTTAGCATGGTTGATTGGCACCATCAATAAACAGTCGTGTTAGTGAATAGTCAGACTGGATCTCTGAAGTTTTTAATTCAAAATTTTAAAATGAAAAACATATATTAAAGAATTTTTTTATATTAGATTTAACAATATTCGGATTGAAATATAAATACGAATATTAATTAATAATCATATATTAAAAGAAAAGTTTGATTAGTGTCCTGTTTGGGTGCCCCGAGGCAGCCTTTCACGCGGGAAGTGGGAAGAGTCAGTTTGTGACATGTTTTGGCGTGTCTCCTTCGCAGCATGCATGTATGGGAGAGAGATTATGTGTGAGACACACACTCTCGTGCGTTGTTACTTTTGAGCGTATTGGCGTAAGTGCTTCCTATTTCTTTAGTAGTTGTGTTGCCTCATTGTAATTGAAGTGTCATTATTTTGGACAATTTTATTAGGCCAATACGTAATTTTAGGTTTTAGCAGTGCTCTGCGTCCCTTGGCGGTGTCTTAGTTGCCGCTAAAGGAATGTTTATTTCAGTTGCTACCAAGCCCGTTTTGTGGCTTATTAGTTGCCAAATAATGAATTCAAGGAAACCTGACGAGGTTCTATTATGGTGATGAATTTGAAATTTAGTATCTGAGGAGGCAGATAATTATGATGGGTAAATTTTGAAAAAGCAAAAACTCTCGCCTTAAAAAAAGAAAAGAAAAGAATAAAAGACATAAAATTGTGACATAAATATCCATATCACGATATTGACTTATCCATGTTAGAGATATTTGTTTTTTTTTTATCATATAAAAATTTAAATTTATAATCATTAGATTAAAAGAGAGGAGAATTTATATTACTAAACTGTCTTTTTAGGAACAATTAAAGATAATTGCTTACGGCCTATTAAGTTGGAGATCCCGAGATTCAAAAAGATAACTAAGTAATGATTATATTATAAACGTTGTGAGAGTTATCTTAAATCTTCGATCCATTCCTATGATAATACAATGCTTGTGACTTTGATGACAAGTTTTGCTTTTAATTATTTCAATATTTGGGGTTTGAGTTGTGTCCATTGTGAAATCACCAGCCTTAGTGTGAAGTGTGACCACTCTTATGAGAATTTATCACAAACTCAAGTAATGAACTCAATCCCAATAGGAGAACTCATTCTAAAAGATCGATTTGTTAGGTAAGAAAACCTATCATACTTAAGTACTATTTTATGATTTCTTGAAAATTCGATATGGAATTCGTAACATTACCCTCCCCTTGAGAAGCTGAACATCCACAGACGGCTCTCACTTTGAACGGCTCGCACTCTGGATGGCTTTCACTTTGGCGAGTAGTCCTTTTCCACTTTGGACGGCTCTCACTCCGACACCAGGTAGCCTTTTCCAGGTAGCCCTCTTCCATATAGTCCTTTTCCATGTTAGACCGGAGGCTCTGATACCAATTTGTCATAGATTCAAATAATGGACTCAAATCTAATAGGAGAAGTCATCCCGAAAGATTAACATATTGGGTGAGAAAACCTATCAGACTTAAATACTATTTTATAATTTTTTTGGAATCCAATATGAGATTCATAACAGAATTCTAAAGCCGAATTTAAGACACTCACGAAACGAAGTAGTATTCATAGCCAAAACAAACACGAATGTGAGAATCAACCATGTTAAAAGAAAATTGTGTGATGTACATTGTTTTGATTTATATAAAAGGTTAATGGTCTAAAGATATCGTGTCTGCTAATTGACTTGGTAGATCCGATAATGTCGTGATAGAAAGTTTAAAGTCGTTGAATATTTATTCTGATACAGTTATCATTGAGTAATCACAAATTGCATTACATATCATATGCATATAGAAAATCAAGAACGGGTTAAGACTGAAAATAATTTGAGTATACACGGATGGGACATTTCTAATTCATGTGGGCGATTGTTGAAGTTTTGAATGACAAAATTTTATTCTATCTTATTTTTTGTTCCATTAAAGTCTCACTTTGGAAAACCCAAAAGACCTTGCATGTTTTTTAAGTGCGAGAATTTCCTTTGGATTTGGAGTCCCGGAGGCAACCCACTCTTGTGGTAGGGAGAAGATCTAGACAAATGAGCTAATACAATGACTATTAGTATTAACTAAAATTAATACATCAATTGCATTAGCAAAGTGGAGAATGCAAATAGTTGGTTTGGTGACTTTAGAATCACACTATTTAGTCATTCAAGAACAGTTCAAACGGTAGAATTTCTCATTTGTACCTTCGCTTCTCCGATTCGATTTCGTTTGTTTGTATTTTTTTATACTAAAAAAAATAAAATCGCACTGTTTAATAGTTTGGTAACTTTCCAATCATCCCATTTATGGGCACACCATTTATTGATTTAGTGGCTTTTCAATCGCACCATTTATTGGTTAATAACTTCTGAATCACACATTTAGTAGTATAAATAGGTATAGAGTGTAAGCTTATGGAATCAATTAGGATGTGTAAAATAAACATTCTCTCGTGTTCTTTCTCATTTTTCTGTGATCACTAGGTATAGGTATAAAATAAACATTCTCTCGTGTCCATTTTACAAAAGAAGATATTCATTTAATCTGGAAGACAATTTTGCTCAACAACCTTGAATACCAGAGAGGGAGCAAAGTTGTTTTAACAACACAATGTGAATTCGTTGGGGTCGGATTGAATATCATCATTTGCAATTGCATTTGCCTATATCACAATGAATTTATTAATTTATATCAGTTTTTTATTTTTATCAACCATTGCTTCCTTGATCCTTGTTATGATGCCCAAGTCGAAATGGACATTGCTATTTTTAAACTTCTTCCATTCTTCTTCTTTTACCCATTCTACTGCCTCCACCTCTGCTTTAATCTATATGAATTTTGATCAATTATAGAGTTTTACAAACTTCTCGATGAACTAGGATTTTAACAGCCATGAAATTATTAGATTTACCTTACTAAAATAAACCTCCACCGTATGCAAGAGCTGGTGAGATGGAGCTTTTATCTCCCATTGCTTGAGGGTTAACAATATTGCATCTAATTTTGAGTATAATCCCACTGCTGTCCTTAAAGATCCTAGATTTTTTATGGGGAAAGCTACAAATCTTGCTAGTACCTGCACCATCAAAAATGGAGAACCCAAAGTACCGTTCATGAAGTGAATTTTTTTTTATTTATAGCTGTTATAGAGGATGCAGCAAAGTTACATTGAGTGACCTGATTTTCATCTGTGAGATTTTCTAATTAGGATTCCACGTTTTTTTGAAACTTAAGCAGGTTACCCATGTCCTTGCTTTGGAAAGAATTTATAGTGTCCTGCAAAATTGCAATAGATTTGCCATGGTTTTGAACATCCTCTTCAATGTGTTGAAAGTAAGGAGATCTGAAACTCCAATACGGAAAAATATAAAACGTTAAAAGAGAATTGTTATTTCTTACCTATCATGACTATTAGATTTAATTGTCACAATATGCGCATATGGAAGCAAAATTAAATAGTTCGGAATTTTAAAAAAAAATCTTAATATGTAGGTTTTCAAAAATTCAATCGACTTGCAAAATCACTTGTACAGATACTTGGTCGGGATGGTGATCATGAGATCAAACCACCACTTCAGATCCACGACGACTCAACCCAAGTCCGGTGCATCCGATGACGAGAGAAATTTTCCTACTCGAAAATTTCTCAATTCTCTATTTTTCTCTTTAAAAAATATTGTCTCTTGGCAAAATGTACACTTTTTCAAGAGGAACCTTCAACTCATGTTTCAATAATGATGAAGAGAGCAACGGTTACACAATTAGGATTATGGAAATATATATGGATAGTATTTAAAATCATGAGTTAGTGGAGATAATGGGAGTTATCCCATTATTCTTTTTTTATGAAAAATGTCCCTACGTAGACATTTACCAACATCTTCCACTTGCATACGAAGGTATTACACATCCTTCATGTGATTATAATTTATGCGATCTTCTGTATCATCCTACTATACTTTCATACAGGATTGGACGTCGTGCGACCAGCGAATACACCTGCAAAATAAACTTCTCGATACACCTGTTAAGATGATCGAGAAGTCACCATTAGTATAAAAAAGAACTTGTTGTACCCCAGACTCAATGTAATTATATCCATCGAGCTACTTTCCTCATAAAAAATGATCTCCAATTATTACTCGACTGTGTATTCACTATTATATTTGAATCCTAATATGGATTAATATAACAGGTCGACATGTGAATACAATATATATAATGTTCATTTTCTCAAACTCAAATCTATTGATCTCAATTCAGCTATTTTTCTAGACATACCCCTTAGATCTCAATTTATCTTCTGAGTCATAGGTAAACAAACTAAAATAGTTAATACTAAATCAAAATTTCTAGAAACAGCCGAAAGTAATAAGGATACAAGAGATCTTAGCTAATGGATCTCGGCTCTCACATAGTGGGAACGAGAATCACAATCACAGTATCGTTTCAGATACTAGCTCCTATTATCTCGTGGTCATCTTATTACATGCGGTATGAAACACGTGCTACAATATTATTTCTCCATCTTTCAAGATGGCATATGTTAAATTTCTCTAACACTGTGCAGATATGGGACTCAGTTTACACATAAAACTTTACCCATAGATCTCAAACAGAGTATTTCAAAAACAATATCACTAGACACAGATAATATCTAAGGTCTCAAATATAGCTATTTATAGGCAACATGAATATGGGTATATCTATATTGGTCATATCGTAGATAACCTCATCTTGAACATATATTACGGTGACTTAAATTTTAGCAGGGCTACTCTCAAAATCTTTTACGACTAGAAACCGTCTCATCCTCGCCCACTCAGAGCTGGAAGTAGTCACTCGTGTGAGAGAATCGACTGCGCATGCCTAACATATCTAAGATCTATTGGGGTACTATCACTCATCTCGAAATACTCAAGAATCTACCTGATGCAGGACTCTTGTTAAAGAGTCAATATCTTTCTCGAGCGATCCTTCTATATCCAAATTCCGAGAGTGAATTGAGATTCATCCATATCTTTTATATCAAAACTCAACAATAACCATATTTCAATAGTTATTAGATACTCTCTGTTATTCCTAACTAACAAAATGTCACCTACATATAAGAATGTGATCACAAAAGAGTCACTAGAATATATAAGGTACACACAATGATCCTTCTCGATCATTACTAACCCATAAGATATCACATTCTCATGAAATCTCGTGTGTCACTACATGGATGATTGTTTTAGGTCATATACCGACTTCCAAAGTCAGCAGACCTTATTTTTCTGACCTACTAGAATGAACTCAAAGGGCTACTCCATGTAGATCTCCTCATCTAAACTCCCTTAAGGAAAGCGATCTATACGTCCATTTAGTATAACTCCAGATTCATGTTCATGACAAATGCTCAAAGTTAATAGATTAAGGTAAATTTGACTATCGAGGAAAAAATCTTCTCGTAGTCCACACCCTTAGTCTGAGTAACTCTTGGCTACCAGACGGGCCTTTTACCTCTCAACCGATCTGTTGGTCTTTCTCTTGATCTTGAGAATCTACTTGTTCCCAATGGTTCTTCTACCCTTAAGCAAATCAACTGATTCCAAACTCTATTGATTCTCATCAACTCCTCATCAACTCCTTCTCATCATCTATGGACTTCAACAATGGTTTTTAGTATAACTCACGAGAATATCTAGGACCGTTTTAGATTTCTCACCATTCTCAAGAGTCATAATGAGGGCCTTATCCTTAATTAGGAAGCAACGTTTAAGTACGCGTCTTCAATACTCTTACAATGAGAGAGAATCTTTTCACCTCTCGATGGATTGCTACCATTAGCTCCAAGATCCAAAATGGATTCTTGTGTCCCACTGTTGGGATTGTCTAAGCCACTAGGCTTATCCATCTCATAGAATGTAAAGTCTCAATCGATTTTACCTTTCTTAGGGAAATCATTTTCAAGAAATGTGGTATCACAAAACTCAATATCAATGACAGTATCATTCGTATACTCACCTAAGAACATATACCCCCTAGAGTGTTTGATACATTTCTTTTCTCGTGGGTCTAGCTTACCGTGTGAATACGAGAAAATATGAACATACGCGATACAATATCATGATTTCAAATGGTTAAAGTTAGCCTACCTTCCTGTCCAAAACTCAAATAAGGTACTGACTACAACTTTAATGAGATATAGTTGATAATATATGCTACAGTCAATAAAACATCTCCCCAATATGAGATGAACAAATTGACTTGCACCATCATAGATCTCACAATCTCCAACAAAGTCCTATTACTCTTTCTCGACTACTCCATTCTATTAAGAAATAACAGGAATAGGCAGTTGTCTCGTAATACCCTTCTTAAAATAGAGCTCTCTCAGTCATTCTGATAAATACTCGCACCCCAATCGATTATGAGAGTTTGCACTCTCAAATCTAACTTATTCTCAACCTTGCTAATAAACCTTATGAGGCATTCCCATGCCTCAAACTTGTGCGAGATGTGATAGACGTAACCGAAACGCATTTAATCATCTTTGAACTAAATAAAGCACTCGCTCCGTTTCAGGCTCTCAAACTCATAAGACTATAGTTATCGGAGTGGACCAACTGCAATGGAGTCTCATCTCTCATTACGTTGCCAAATGGTTATTTTATAATTTTGCCGGCTAGGCAAAACTCATATATAAGCAACTCGAATTTGGTTAGCGAGTCCAACAAACTGCTCGCCGCTCACCGATTCATTCTCTCTTACCCTATGTGTTCAAGTCTACTATACCATTCATTTACGTAATTATTTACGCAATCAGATATAAAAGCAATAGAAGGATGATAAGAAAACCATTAGAAGAAGCAACACCTAGTACATATAATCCATCATGGATAAAACTAAAACAAATCAAAGAGCTATCGTATTAATTAAACAGATGATTTTCTTGTATATCGTAGGCAATCTTAGACAAAGTATTGAAATCAAGTTCTAATGAATACTCAGAGTATAAAGAACGTCATAGCAAGTGATGATCCCTCTGACGACGACAAATGCTATGTGTCTCACGTAAATCCTTTTAACTTGAGGATTTACTTGGCGGAACTCTGTTTAATTGCTCCTGTCTCGAGTTACATAATTGGTAGCTTCTGACTTTACAATCCACAAAAGAGAGAAATCAACGAACATTATAGTAAATGAGACAAAACTCAAACCATATAAGAAAGAAGGGCATACTTTTGTTCATCATACTCACGAGCAAAATGACCAAATCTACCTCAGACGTAGCACTACGCATTGATCTTATCAAACTCTTTTTCCATGTGCTTTTGTACCTTATTGTCAGATTTCTCGGATGGTTTCTTCTTCCCTAGATCTTGAGTCCTCTTCTCATACTTATGCTATTCATTAGGTGCTATAGGAGTCCTTACTCGACTTCGCTGTATAAGTATGACTCGAGTGTGACCTACTCGCCTCCAGACGCTTCTTCTCGAGTTCACAGTGTCTACTCACATTTGCGAAAATACTAATATTCTCGTCATATGTGAGATAGGTTTTCATGATCTCCCATAAATCAGGTAAAATACTGGATCACCCCCAATACTTGTATCTCATCCGAAATGGGTTCATTCGTATTCTTTAACTCTGTGATCATATTCGACATTTATATCAGATGTTGCATCATTATATGATCAACCCTTTTTTCAGTATCCTCACCTTGGGAGCTAAAAAGAGTATTGTAATGTTCTTTTGGTGCGAGCCAAACCGACATTACCATAGGATAATGCTCATAGAACGGAATCAAGTCATCATGCATGCTGCTGATGAGGATTGCCATAACTTGGCTATCCTTTTCTTCCATACACAATAAACTTCCTTATCACATCTAGTTTGAGATATAGCACCCTCCCCGGGGCCCACCATCTCGTACTTCAGGATCTTATACACATTTTGCTTTTCAAGAACAAATTGAATCTATCGGTATAAAATCTCGCAAATCTCACCATTCAGATTACCCTCCTTGCAAAAATCTAATACGACAATTCTTATTATATCAAGAGAGATGTGACTTAGTGATACTTATTTTCATATTTTGTGTACACTTCGAATCAAAAAATCCAAAATAATTTGAGTATAGACCTCAAAACAAGCGTATGAGTTAATGGTCACCACATACCATAACCTGGAATCGCATCTTACCAATCGGATTTAGATTTGACACATAAAAACCCATAAAAGTCACATATATAGAGGTAGAACCCTCAGAAAATTGGAAAAATCCAATTCAGAATGACCTGACGTGCCACCGAGATCTTTACGCACCGCCAGACATTGACGGCACAGCTTTACACACTGCCACGTGCCTTCACTCACAAGTAGTAGTCTGGTGCACGCGCCAAACGCGTGGCGCGTCTGTCACGCACCCGCGCCTGACCCGAGTCTCCCGGGTTGCGAACCAGGTTGGTACACGAGTCAGACTCGGTTCTGGGTCCGACCCGAGCTAGCCACTGACCACTTCACGCACCTCTCTAGCCCGTGAAGTATACGCGCCCGCAATTGCTTGTTCACGTGTCTCATTGTGCATGCACTGCACGGGCCCACAGGTCTAGGGCGATTGTTCTCCTCCCGACGAGTTCTATAACTGGTCCTTTCGACCATGATGCTGAAAAACACCATTCTGGTTGGATTTTCAAGCGGTCTTCACTGGAAAATTGCTATTAAACATTATCCAACCATCATTTACTCGATTTTAATTGAATTTAGACCCTAATCTCGGCAAATCAAACATTTAAAATTTGGGCCCTTTGCGGCCATTTTTGAAACTCTATTTCCGGCAATCGAAATTCACAATCAAATGAGTCATAATATAGATTCAAGCATGAGGAATACATATAAACCATTATCATAGATCAATTTACCATATAAAATGATAGATCTAAGATTTTAAAATCCGTACAGTCAAAGAATTCGACTAGAATTTTCATGGGCTTAACATGCTCAAAAAATTTAATAAAAATCATTTTTATGATCCTTGGACTATGGGTATTCACGTGGTATTCTTAGATTCACGAAACTCATCCGTAATCCGGATTCTAAAATTTTTTTACCCTAACATTTTATGCCCAAAAAAATTCCAAAAAAAAAATTTATTAAATCTAATCTCGCTTTGATACCGATATTAGATTTAATTATCACAACATACACATACGGAAGCAAAATTAAATAGTTCAAAAGTTTTAGGACAATAGCTCAACGTGTAGGTTTTCAAAAATTCAACTAACTCGTGAAATCTCTCGTACGGATGCTCAGTCGGTATGGTAATCACGAGATCGAATCACCACCTCAGATCCATGACGCCTCAACCCAATTTTTGTGAATCCGATGATGGGAGAAATTTTTCTACTCGAAAATTTCTCAACTCTCAATTTTTCTCTCTGAAAAATAAGGTGATCTCTTTCATGGCAAATGTACACTCTTCTAAGAGGAGCCATCAACTCACGTTTCAATAATGATGAAGAGAGTAGCGGTTACACAATTGGGATCATGGAGATATATATGGAGAGTATTTAAAATCACAGGTTAGTGGGGATAATGGGAGTTATCCCATTATCCCTTTTCTTGGAAAATGCCCCTACGTGGACTTTTACCAACAATGACAACCCACCTATAGTTCTAAGAAAATCAAGGAATTTTCAATTTCAACAATGAAAAATAGCATTTTCCATGCCAAAAATAAAGCATGAATGATCTCTAATCAAAGGTTACCTCTTAGTGATCACAGCTAGTGCTTCAGCTATTCCTTGTTTCCACCCACTAGAGTTCTTCATCCTACTACTTCTCCTTGCGCTGCTAGAATTGATATATAAATAAGACACTTCCATCTTTTTCTTTAGAAGTTGATACAAGTTGACCATTTGGGGAGATCTTCTCAACTTAGTAGTAGATGCCACCTTGTGATGGAGACCAAATGGAAGAGGGGGAGGTGGTGCAGTTCCCTTTGGCAATGGCAATGGTGGTGCTGGTGGTGCTGGTGGTAGTGATGTTCATACTTTTGGCATTGGCTTGGGCAAACGAGTTAAAGCTGACATTTTCGATGTGGTTATGCAAATATTGCTTTAAAGTTGGTGCTATGAATGTAAAATGTATACTAAATGAATATATAAGATAAACCAAGACATCTTACTATCAATTTTGGACAGGGTTTTGAAACCTTAATTTGGAAGGAATTTGTTGCTCCCTATGCAATCAAGAATGAAGGTTGAATTAGTTGGCTTTAAATCGTAAATTTTACTCCACTTAAAATCTCAATTAAACTTGTGGCCGCACTATATAAAATATGCAAATATAAGTAAATAAATTAAAGAATAGGGATAAATAGATCAAACCTAATTTATAGTGATTTGGTTTTTTGTCTACATTCACTCTTCTAACTTAACAAGTCAGGGTTAAGCAATAGTCAGTTTCTACTATGCAAAGAGAGTTACAGAGACAAGTACAACCCTCTAGTGTTGAAAATTTACACCTTCCACTTTTGAAGATGATTTAGTCCAACATTAATCCAATCTAATGTTGAAAATCTACAAAGAAAACTATTTTGGCATATTCCTAAGAGTTTTTTCTATATTTTTTTGGTTCCATTAGTTTTATCCAACTCTCATCCCCAATTGTCAATTCCTTCTATACTTTTATTTTTGGTAAGTCTCTTATTAAGTTCTTTTTTGCCAAATTTTCTGATTGTTTAAAGTTTATATGACTTAATTTTTTATGCCATACAAAAAAGTTATTTTCTATGGATATCAAATAATTTTCTCTTAAATTTTCTAGAATTTTGAGTTTACTATATAGACATTTCCCGATCTTATTCTTTCGAATATTTTTCTTATATTTAACTATAAAAACTATAAGTTTATTTTTCTTAAAATGTATAGCATATCTCAAATCACATAATTGACTAACATTCAACAAATTATGCATTAATTTTTCAACAAAATAAAAATTTTTATTGATATAATGTTTATACATATGGTGCATTTGTCAATAATTTTACTCTTATTATTGTCACCAAATGTTACTATTCCTTACTCATTATTTTCTAATTTTTTAAACAATGAGACATCACCCGTCATATATTTTGAACATCTGCTATCGACATATCATTTTCCTTTTACTTTAACCTCTTGTTACTGCACAACTTAAATAAACAGATCATCTGTTCTTACAAACCTAAATTAGCTTGAATCCTCTAGATAACAAGTTTGTGTTAGAAATAAGTTTTTCTTGATTATTACTAAATTTGTTCAAGTAACAATATCTAGCAATATGTCCAATTGTATGACAATAATAACATGAAAAAAGTATTTTTCATTTTCTAAAAATCATTCATATATTTATATTTTACATGTGAAAAATCATATTTTTTAGATTTAGATGAGTTCTTGAAATTTCTATAAAAATAGACAGATTTATGATTTTTTTTTCTATCCCTAAAAGTTGTGTTTCTATGACCACTACTTTTATACCTGATTTCTACAGTCTGAAATTTTCTGTATTATCTATTTTCTGCTACACTTATAAACACTATTTTATTAGTCTGTAAATCAAACGCATTTTTAAACTTATAGCTTAAACCATTTTAAAAAAATCATATCTTTGAAATACAAGTAAACTAGTTAGTTTCTCATCACTTTCATTGAATTTTTGAAAGATTGATTTTGATTTTGATAAGTGTTCTACTTTATTTTTCAGACAGTTTACTTCTTCTCTTAAAACACTATTTTCAGACTTTACTGCTTGTTTTTCAGACTTTAAGACTTCAATTTCAAAATTTAAAATATTATTTTCAAATTTTAAAACATCATTTTTAGAATTCAGAACATTGTTTGTCTATTTCAGAAATGTTTTTTCATTTTCTAAATTCGGTATTTCATATCTAAACTCTGAAATCAATTTTAATATATCATTCGTGTCAGAATCAAAATTCATACAACATTCAAAGTTAGATTTTACCTAAGTGTCTGCCATTAAATAGATATTAGCTTTGTGAGGGTTTTCTAAATCTTCTAAGTTTGAGTTTGAGTTTGATTCATTCAGGTCACTCCAAGTAGTCATCATTGCTTAGCTTTCTTTTAAAACTTCAGCATTTTTTTGTAAGGACTGGACACTCGTATTTTATATATTCTAATCTTTTATATTCATAACACACTTCTTCATTTTATTCCTTGCTAGACTTTCCTGTAATATTTTTAGATTTTTTAAGCACATTAGTTTTCTGTAATTACAAAAACTTCTGACCTTTCCTTCTAGAGCTCGAGACAATCTTTTTGCTAGTAGCTTAACTTCATTGTCATTGCAATCATCTTTTGAGAGTTCTTCTTTTAAAGCGAATGCAATGAACTTCTTTTTCCTTTCAGATTCTGCAAAATAGTGAACTTCTACTTTATATGCCATCAATTGTCCTCTTAGTTCATTCAAGGACCAACTTCGACAAGTTTTGATCTTCCTTATCCTTTTTGCATCCCAAGCTTTAGGAAATGTCGTCAGAATTTTTCTAACAACATCAGTATCTAAAAAACCTTTTTCAAGAGACTCCAATTCATTTGTAATTGAAGTGAATCAATTAAATATCTCTTTTAGTCGTTCTCCTTACTGAAAATTAAACAACGCATATTCTTGTATAAGAAGGTTAATTCTAGTGTCTTTAATAGTTCTTGTGCATTCGTGAGAATGCACAATCTGTCCCAAATTTCTTTAACCATAGAATAAAGAAAAAACTAAATTAAATTCAGTTTGATATATAACACATAACAGCAGATGTTTTGCTCGTGAATTTATTGATATTTTTCTCTTATCTTCCTCAGTTATTATAAAGGTTCTTGAGAAATCACTTCCCAAATTTCATAATTTGTAATTTGTATAAAAGTTTATATTCTACACTTCCAATGAGAGAAGTTAACTCCATCGAAATAAGGAGCCATGTTTGTATATTGGCCAAAAGTAATCCATGAAACCATTGGATTTTTTACTTAAAAGTCAGCACTTTTATAGAGTTGAGTACTAGTTCTAATACCACTTGTTGGTCTCTATACAACCAAGAAGGGATTGAATTGGTTGGTTTCAAGTTTTAAATTTTACTCCACTTAAAATCTCAATTAAATATATGGTCAAACTATATGAAATATGTAAATGTAGGTATAGAAACTAAAGAGTATAAAAGATCAAACGCAATTTATAATAGTTTGGTTTTATGTTTACGTCCATTCTTTTAACTCAGCAAACCAGGGTATAACAATAACTAGTTTTCACTATGTAAAAAGAGTTATAGAAATAAGTACAACCCTCTAATGTTGGCAATCTGTATCTTCTATCTTTGAAAATGACTTAGTCCAACATTAACCCAATCCAAACTCTTTCACATCTAATCTATCGACTCAAGAGAATGCTCATCACACTCTCCCCAATCTTTTGAGAATTTTCAGACTCAAAATAACAAGTTACAATGATTGAAAAACACAACAGACAGCAGGAAGATAGAACAAGTTATCAGAATGAAGTGATCATATAGGTATTTTTGAGTTTAGTTTTCTCTCAAACCAAAACACAAATAATCTTTACAAAAACTCCTGAATATAGTCTGAGTATAGTAGTTTAAACTCTACTTCAAGCTCACTTTAAAACTTGTTTCTATGATGGTCATTAAAGACTCCAAATCACCTTCAGAAACAGACAATTGCAAAACTAAAGTATCTTCAGATTCTATTTTTCAGCCTTCATATCTGCTTCCAAAATCCCTTTTTTAACTACTGCAATTTTTCAAATTTAAACAGTAACAATCTCCTTAAAATGTGAAAGATCCAAATTTTAAAAATCTTAACTGATGGAGAAGTTAAACTTAACCAAACTCCTCTTAAAAACATGCTTTAGAGCTCTGAACTTCTTTTTTATCTTTGGTAAAATGTTGTGTTTAGATGTTCAAAGAGATCTAAATTTGAATCACCCATTTGGACAAGTTTAAGAGTTAAGTACAGCTCTTAATCTATACTTAATATGCTAAGTCAGGTCTTGAAAATAAATTAAAACTATAGTATCTCATATCTTATCTGAAAATCTGATTTTCAATTTCTTCTACCTATAAAACCATAGTTTCTATGATCTCCACTTCTATGGTTTAAAATTTTGTAAAGTTAACTTATAAACCCTACATATTTGGTAGAAAGATTAGTAATATATAGAGAGATTTATTATTATTAAAATATTAGGTTTCGATAACAATTTTCTTAACATAATTAAAAAGAAAATTCAAAGGAGGGTAGTTTATATGTTGTGAGAAGGTCTCCCACGAAGCAAGAAAGATGATGTTGAAATTTTTTATCTATATTTTAATTTGTGAAAAAGATATCGGTTATAATTTCTGCGGAGAGAAAGAGTGTGGCATTTGAATTCTATCATTATTGAGTTTTTGGTCAATATTGTTGAATTTAATATTAAGATTATTAATGTAACAATAATTTTATTTATTTAAGAAATTTTTAGTTTTTGAAAATATTCTATAATTCTATACAAAAAATTATTGCAACTAAAAAAACTATATAAATAAAGTCAAATATTTTATTATATTAACAAAGGGGAGAAGATAATAAGAGGAAACGAGGGATTTACCAAAACCTAGGTTGCACGGAAAATGAAAATAAAAACAAAACAATATGAAAAAAAGACATTTTGTAAGAATACAGAAAAAGAAAACGTGAACAAACGCATAAATATAAAGATTTTTATATAAATAATAATTATTTTATAAAAATAATTGAATAGTCATATTTTATAATAAAAATTTAAAATGATGAAATATATAATTATTAATCATAAAATAAATAATATAATTTATCTCTATCTCTCTCTCACACAGCTAGACCTGGTCCACCACTGAATAATATAATTTCCTACGACATTAAACTAATTTTTTCCTTGAATTTTCCATTGGTAAGGAGGAAAACATTAAGCAGACACGTATATCTTGACAGGCAATTTCCATGTTACCTCCCTTTATGAGCCTCTGTAATACCGACATTGTGGTGTTTATACAAATGTACTAGTTTTGAAATACATATATACATATATATAGAGAAAAAAATTTTAATTATATTGATTTTTTATTTTGGGAAATTTAATTTAAATTTTTGGATAAATTTTAAGTTTCCGTGTTCGCAATCACATTCTACCGAAATATGGGTGTGAAATTATATATATACATATATATATTTATATAATTGTAAAAAAAAAGGAGCCGGGGGGGGAAGCGCTGCGTTTTGGCCCAAAATACAGCACCTCCCCCAAATGGGATTAGGGCTTTTAGCCCTAATCTCTTCCTCTCCCGTCTCTTTATCTTCCTCCCGCCTCTCTTTCCTTCCGCCGCACGCACAGCCGCCCTCCCTCTCCTCCGCCATCCTCTCCACCGCTCACCAATGGTACTATCACCACCCCCTAGCTGACTACCCCCTTTGTCTTCTCTCTCTACCTCACTCTCTGCTTCTCTCTCTTTCTCTCTCTCTCTCTTCGTCTTCGCCTGAACCCACCACCCATCGTCGCCGCTCGCTTCGCTGCCACTGCTCCTTCCTCTCGCGAGCACCGATCTTCCGCGAGCGCAACTGCAACTCCTTCCGCCACCACACGATCTCCCCTGCACAAGCCGAGCGGGCCCCAGCGCAAGCCGAGCGCACCCCTGCACGATCCACCTAGCGCGAGCACAATCGCGCCCCTGCGCGATCCTCCCCGCATGAGCATAGCGCAAACACAGCGCGCCTCAGTTTGCGAGCGAGCCTCAGTCCGCGAGTGCAAGCTAGTCCGCGAGCACGAGCTAGTCTGCGAGCGCCTCAGTCAGCGAGCGCGCCCCCCAGTCCGCGAGCGAGCGCCTGCTCAAGAGCGCGTGCCATCCCGTTAGCGGGCAGCCCACCAGCCTACTAACCAGCAAGCCCCCCAGCCTGCTGACCCACAAGCCCGCCAGCCTGCTACAGCCTGCGAGCCCACTATGGCCCGTGAGCCCACTGCGGCCCGCAAGCCCGCCAACCTGCTGATCTGTGAGCCCGCGAACCCGCGAGCCCACTGTAACCCGCGAGCCCGCGACGGCCCACGAACCTCTACGCAAGTAACTGATTTAGGGTTTTGATTCCGATCTAAATGTTTATGACCTAACTAATAAATCTTGTCTTGATAGAGAACGTTTCAAATTTTTGAGTGATTTAGAGACATTTGGACGAAGGTCTATGCTCCGAGAAAATCTTATGTGAGGGATTTCGGATCCATTCGATTTGGTTATTGAATTTAGGGTAAATTTAAGATAAAAAGTCTTGTATATGCTAGA
Organism: Dillenia suffruticosa; assembly: GCA_033439265.1. Lineage (NCBI taxonomy): Eukaryota > Viridiplantae > Streptophyta > Magnoliopsida > Dilleniales > Dilleniaceae > Dillenia > Dillenia suffruticosa. The sequence goes on along the minus strand of JAVTVX010000011.1, from coordinate 12,901,651 downwards.
ACGTAAACTAAATTCGAAATGAATACATTTTCGGATATGTATGCGGTTCATTAGATTAAGTATAGGAATTTATATGAAATGGGACTGTTCAGAAAGATAGAATCAAATTAAGTTGATTAGAATAGTTTTTCTTGGAATTTAAATTGACCTATACATAAAAATAGTCAGAAATTGGGATTTGAGTTCAAGGGTTGATGCAGCCTTTCTCATTATAAATTGTTCTGCTCATAAGCAATTTAAATACGATTTCCGTATTATGAAAATAGACTCCTATACCTTGAAAATGACATATGATTTGAAACATTTGGATGAGAATCGAAGTGTATGATTTTTAAAAAATTTTCCATCTTATAGGAAAATTTTTTATTTTAAAACTTATTTCCAACCTTGAGTGGTTTTAGCGTTGAATTAGATTTGGTTTAAAAGTACATTAATTGTTTATAAATGAAATGCAGTTGATGACATTAAAGTGTATTCATAAATTGAAAAGTTAAGTTTTGTACAAATTTAGAAAAAATGGATAAACCTTATAATACTTAAAAATTGATGTTAAATTGTGATGATTTGATTAGGTTGATCTTTTTAGAGACTCGAGAAGTCAGATTGGATTTGTTTTAAAAATAGAGAGTGACCACCCTCCCTAAAAATGTGAGTGGAACTTTGACATCTACTATTGATTGATAAATCATATTTTACCGATTTTCAAACGACATGATTCCTATACGTATGAAAACTAAATTTTTTGATTTTGATAGATATATTTTTGTGACCATTGGAGTGTCCCAACTGTTGATTTTATTGATTTGCAACATGAGTTTGATAACCGGATATTGTGCTATTTTTTTGACATATTAACATGTTTTAATACTTCCACTGTATTGGCACGTAGTTTTGAATGGATTTGCATGTACTATTTGGGTTGTACGTCCGGCCGACGTTATGTTACGATGCATGGGACTATGTGCCCCGCTGACATGATGATGTGATGCATGAGGTTATATGCCCGACCGACTTGGTGATATGGTAATATGCTTCCTATAGCATTCCGTAGCTACAAAAAACATTTGGTAGAGGCACCCCTTGTGCCCAGATACGTTTCGGCCGGAGGTATCCGCCAAATTGTCATGTGTATGGGTGTCCCAGGTTGACTCTCATCGGGGAGGATGTGAGTTTACCTCTGTCTAGTATTGGGCGGGACACCATACACGGCCGACTATATATATGTATTATTATTATTATTTACAAATTAGTTGAAGTAGTCTGTGGTCAACATTGGGGTAGAGAATCATTATTTGATATTTGCAAAGTGAAAACCCCCAATGCGCCCGTCCTTGTTCGAGGTAGATTATTGCCGGGGTTGTTTGTTCGGTGGGCTCTACATATGTGACTTGATATATGAATGGATGCATATATTATTATCTGATATGTGCCTTGAGATATGTTTTACTCTGAAACAGCACGTTATTTTCGCACACTCGATATTATGTTATATGTTTTGACACTCCAAGTTTACCCTCGATATTGATAATACGATATCAATCCCCTCATTTACTGAATATCCTCCCATAGATACTCACCTCACTTTTTTTCCCACAGGATTAGTTTTGAACTGAAGAAAAATTTTGTGATTTCATATTTTTGACGTGGACTTGATACACAAGGATTGGGTATAGATGTTACAATATCTTCCGCTACAATAGAGATTTTAGTTTGATCAATGTATTCATCTATTTATTTTCTGGGATGACTATATAATTATGGATATTTATTCGAGAAATTCTAATATTGACTCGGTTCACTTGCATTGAGGTACCTATATGTATTTAAAATGTTAACTTAGGAATTTATTGTATATGTGTATAAACATTTAGAACCGCTTGGTGTGGCGGCTACTCATGCTCTACTTTAGCATGACAGTAGAGGTCTGTGGTTAGAACTGTTAGAAATTTTTATAGCCTTGCGTTGTCCTGGTTGTCGGCTGTGGTTTGGTTAATGGTTGTGAGGTCAAGATGACCCTTTTATTAAATTGACAGGATGGTTGTGAATATTACAGGTTAAATTGTACATGGAAAACTTCCGAAATATGGAGAGATTGGTCGGCTTGTCGAAACCCTCAAATTGATACTGATTCCCCCAATGCAACAAACTGTAGCAATAGTGATTATCAGGTCGAATCTCAAGAGAACTATGTTAATTTAACTCCTTAGTAAATGTCAAAATAAAATAGGGGGTTTATAAAATAAATTTCTAAATCAAAATTAAATAACTAAAATTATATGACAAATCAAATATGTAAAAATACTAAAAATTAAAGAATAAATTCAATTTACCAAACTCCGATCCAAGAGTTCATATATTCGATTGTCTTACTGATCATTGGTTGAAAATATTATTCTTGCAATTCAAGCATTTAACCTTAGATCTATTAGGATGCCATAATAAATTTTGTGTTTTCCTAAAATAATTGACCAAACCCAGCATCCAATCAAAATTTATCATTAATCGACTGGACATGATAGCGTTTCATATCAAATAATGATAGCATTAAGTTCTGTGAAAACGGTTAAATCAAAATACAAATAACCAGGATAGCCGTACAATTATTCGATTTTATTTCATCGATTCCTTATGTTAAAATGAATATTGGCAAACGATCCATAAACATATATAACCTATTTGCTACTCGTACCATTCATTCATGACAATTACGGATCACTGAAATCCTAGATGTAGTAGAAAAATTGATATTGAATTAAATTGTCAGATTAACCAATACCAATTCTTCATAAAAATAAACCAAGAATCGACGAATACTTGAATTAAAAATGCAAGAAATTAAATAAAATACATAACCTCACAATGAAAAACAATCGATTAAAATTCCCCTTAAATCAGAATAAAACTAACCACTTATGGTGACCATGTTCTTGAGAATAAACAAAAATAGTGTTCTTCAAAGAAAAAGAAAGAAAAAAAATAAAACCTAAAACCTAAAGAGAGATTAATGTAGCCGCCACAGCACTTGTGAATATATATATGAATAGTGCTGTGAACAATAACGTGAATAGTGTCTTCTAGGGTTAATAAGGAGAGTCCTTCTTTTGATACTCTAGGTCTCTAAGATTCTTCCAAAATAATAGGAAAAAGATCCACCAAAATAGTAAAATTTAGAAATTTTACTCCTAACAACAATTTTTACTTAAAGTAAAAATTTCTAAAATAAAATCTTCTACTTTTTGATATTTCTTCCTTTCCTTTATAGGCCCAATTGATATATTGAACCATTTAGTTCCAAAAATGTCTCTTTAAACCCATTTTGATCATATCTCCATTTTTAATCCCTAAAAATAAAAAGATCATAAAAATAATTATTAGGACACTAATCAATCCAAAATCAAATCATAATATCAACAATAAAAATGACAATTTGTGCATTATCAAAGATTTTACCTGATTCTGTAAAAATGTAACCGGTATCCAGAACAACGGGCGGCTGTTTATGACCCCAGTTCGGGACGTGACAGCCTACCTAAGATGTTGGTTTCTTTTTATTCAAAGGCCAAGACTGTGACTCTGGATTTTAAAATTTTCCAGTCATTTGAACCATAAGTTTTGACCTAAATTATTAGTATTACGATCTCACTTATAGTTGAGACAAGAGCATGGCAAAAGTTGAAACTGCCATAATTTCTACTAAATTGTTGAAAGTTGATACACCCATCTTCCTTACCAGATTTTGGCTGTTAAGATGTGTGTCCTTATAACAAATTAACCAATTCACCTGGCTGAAACTCTGCATAGTTTGAACCAAATCAAAGATACCTTTGATCCCTTTTGATGCAAATTGATTGCTACAGTTGAATTGCTGATTAACCTGGAATGCATTAGTAGAACAAGCATTAGGTTTCGTAAAAATTATTTGCCAACCTGTGGCCTCCCATGCTTGGTACAAATACTCTTCAAGAACCTGGGACATGAATTTTAAGGTATTCCAGTGATTATTTACCAAAGTTGATTGAGAATGTGCATTACTAGGCATTTTTGGGACCAGAGACAGAAGTTCTCCATAGGAAGAGTCCCATACATAAAGTTCACAGTACAGAGAGAATGATCAAGTATGAGCAAAAATAAATTTTCTAAGAAAAAATGTGTATACTCAAAAATGGTATGACCTAGATTACAGAAAACCACAAACCTAAAAATGGACTATATTTCACCAAGGCCAATCCTGAAAAGGGTTCGGACCCAAAAATAAAACTAAATAAAAGATGGGCACATTTCCTGAATATAAAGAGCGCTTTCTAAACAACACTTACTTACATCTGATGAATTTTCACAAGCACTAAAATGAAAATGGAAAAAGGAAACAAATGAGAAGAAAACTGTAACTAAAGAGATTGGCCACTGGGATGCACATGCAACTTGTTGGCAACATAAAGCAAATGGCTAATGTTTGTCGGGGGATAGTTCTGAAGGAGCTTCAGATTAGCAGTAAAATCGCCAGCCAATAATCGTTTCCGAATGAGAATTAACATTGCACAGCATACCCTTAATAAGGTTTCCTGCACTTGCAAAAATAATTAATAAAATGAGTGGTCTTATTACATGACAGTGACCAGATCAACACAAATTACATGACACCAATACTTCAACAATGTGTTGCATTCCCATCTCACGAAAACAATGCTCAGCATTTCACAATTAATGCAGGTACATTCACAGGACATTAGAATGTTAGGATCCGTATTTTAAATGAACGTTGAAAAGCATCCATTATGTGGTTAGATTAATCAATCAATCATACAAAATTTTCAATGGAATAAAAAGCACATCTGGTGCAAACCTATTGACTTGAGGAACTATATGTTCTAATTTTTAGCCTTGCACAATATGCCTATGGCTCTCCTATTTATGAACTAGTAAATGAGAAAAAGGAAAGTTTACCAGAGGTCCTTCTGGGTCACTCAAAAGTGTGTCCCAAATGTGGAGACTGTCCGCAAAGTTGAATTCCTGGGTCAAGAGGAGCGTTATCCATCTAAATGCATAAAATTGTGGATTGACCTGTAAGATACAACTAGTGTCAGGCAGCAGATCCAATGTAGCCTATCCAGTGTCAGAATCTTTTCTTCAAACCAATAGTTGGCTATTGGATAGCTACTCTATTTTCTGAGTTTGAACACCATCTGGTATTCACATCAACCAAAGTGCCAACCATTTACAAGAGAAGGGAAAGAAACTAAAAATAAGGAAATACATGTTAAGTAAATCTAAATTATTAATAAGGCCCAAATTAAACGGTGCACAACCAAATCAGAAGTTCTTGGCACCAGTGACCATTAACCTTTTTATAATAAATCTCGGACACAAGTTCTATATCTTTGAAGAATGGAAAGTAAATAAAATGTAAACAAACAAGGGGAAGGGGCAAAAGTCTATCACGGGCTGTTTGACTATTTTCATTAAGGAGCTATCTGTACATTCCTTGTGCTTTTTCTCTTTCTTTTCTTCTTTCTTTTTTGGTTTTTTTCTTTGAAATTATGAGCAATATTGCCCATGTCATAGTTATTACTTATTAACAATCCTTTAATAGCCGTTTGTATAATTTCTTTTTTGGTTTTTTCTATCCTTTAATAATTGCAACACACCAACCACGGTTAGAAGTGAAAACCCAACTAAAAGGGTCGATGTTTTACTTTCGTTGTGATCTCAAGATGGCGCCAAAGCTCTTCATCATGTTCCTTTAAAAGCTGTGACAACCTGGTAATTGTGGAACGTATCCCCACAACGCTGTTGTCAAGTTGCTGACAGAAATGATCCCGGAATCCACTCAATACTTCAACAAAACAAAAGAATGTGTCTGCTTCAGCACATGACTGCATAAAACACAATTTAAATATGGTAAACAAAAGCAAACCTAATTGATCTCAATAAAGGATAAAAGTAATTGACTCCAAACCCCCCCCCCCCAAAAAAAGGCATTAAGTTAATCAACAAAATGGGCTACAAATCCTTATAGTAATAACAACAAAAGTATCATTGCAAGTTTCAGTTCAGTCAGGACTGGAAAATAAGACTAGCATCACCCAATTTATCCCCTCAGGATCCTGCTTATGTAGGACAGCAATAGGTAATAACTTACAAAACAAACAGATCATCACAAGTAGAAAATTTTACCCTGTTCATTAACATGACTGTGCCAGTGGCTTTTATTACAGTACTGTGGATAAGATTATTTAAACAAATATTTAGCTTCACCAAATAACAATAGAGAGTACATTATATGTGCAATTTGAACAGATTAAAGCAGTTGAATCAAGATTACCTATACTACTTTGCCCATAAGTGAACTATTTTAGGCAAAACAACTGACTCCATGTTCATTGAGCAATTTGGTACACAAGATTCAAGTTTTGAGCCAACACAATGATATCTGATCATCCCATGTAATTTTATGTAAGCAACGGTTTAACCATTCTACTCACGCACAGCATAACAGTACAGGCAACCAGTGTGCAATTGCAGAATACTGTTCACGGCTAATCATTTGATCCAACTCGGACACATGAAATGTGTACTCATTACTCATTACTCATTACTACAATGAGAATCAAAAAATGAGTCCAAAATATTGAATTTAACCTTCTTTATGCAAATGTCTCCAGAAACTGTCAAAATCCAAATATATTCATGAGTATTCCAATATCATGGCAAGCTGACAACAAAAGTTCCTCAGTAATTGCTCCATGCTACTCCACTAATTTTAACCAGAAAAGGGACTAATCTAGCCCATTAACCATAAGATTTAACAAAAGAAGCAACTCATGAGTTGAAAGAAAATGCACCGACTCTTAAATTGAGAAAATTAAAAGATGGTATATTTATAGTAAAGCCATTCTGCATGTGAACAGAGCCAAGGCGGAGGAGATAAAACACATATAAATATTAATTATAGCTGGAATTGGAAGTGAACAATGGTTCATCACCATATCACACAGATGTTATTGCCTGAAAAGACACAACTCACAGATAAGTTTGCTTTATGTGTTTTTAGCTATCTAGAAGAATTCACATATACATACCACATTGTCCTCATCAGGGTCATTTCTGAACACGAAATACAAAGGTGCCAAGATTTCATTCATTCCTTGTACATATCTTATTCCTGGATTCAATTTTGCAAACACAATGAGTATGTTCCTCAAAGCATCCTGCAAATATAAAAAGCTTATTTATAAAGTACTTCCCCAGGTTGGATTCCACAAAATGCTATAAAAAGAGTAAATAAATAACCTGATTGGATTTTGCAAAAGATGAATCCCCAGAGAAGAAGTTTATGTCTGGATGAGTACGCTTGACATCTCGATCAATTTGCTCCATGATCTCTGAGTCCTGGAAAAGCAGAACTCAATGATCAACTTATTCTATGAATTATGTATTTAACCAACAAGTACACCATTCATCCTAACAGAATAAATGTTGGAATTACCACCTGCAGGTGCATATTCTGGCCCTAGACAATAGAAAATGCAAGTACAGGAGAAATACCAGAAAAAGAAAATGTAGATGCAAGTGGCCTGGTTCTATTTTAGTTTGTTTGGCTTTTCTGAGGGTGAAACATCCAAGAAGGATGTGCATAGTGCTTCCCTTTGGCTGAATTTGTCCAAGACTTGGATAAGTTGGAAGAAATCTTTAGTTTAGGAACATCTAAACATTGTTATGAGGGACAGCCAGGAGACAGATTATACAGGGGGCCTTAGCGACATTGTTCTACTAGAAAAACAATAATGGCTAAAGCTCATCCAAGCTTTGCTTGTAATGAAATAAGTAAATGTTGCACTCATTTGAGCTCATTAATTATTCAATCGAAGCTTCTTATACAAGGTTCCACAACATATAAATTTTGGCATCTACACCAACTCAAATTTTACACGTAAATCTCATTTAAGCTTTAGTAGTAGTACGTCAAACAACCAATTGTTTCACAAATTAAGTACATTTATTATTTTATTTTAACAGTATAAAACCCATCAAGCTTGAGATTTCCTCGAGAAATGTGCTATATAATGGTCAACAATATTTGGCTCAACTTAACTCATGGATGCGTCCCTAATTGGAAGTTTGGAATTGCTTTAGTCTGGTAGCTAGCATGTCCTAAGTAGACAAGTGCCACTCAAGACAACCACACGACAGAACCATCAGCATGATTATGCCAATGCTAGAAAGGATAACACACAATGAGTTGCATGAATTTGCTATCAAAATTTAAGTATCATATTGATTTATCTAACAAGGTTGTGGACCAGAAAAAAGGGAAAAAGGAAAGAAATAAGAAATAAAGCCTACTTACTGCTTCAAGTTTTTGGTACTTTGCTTTCAAAAAAGAAAAAGAAAAGGAAAAAGAAAAAACTGCAGATGAAGCCCTCTTGAAGGATTTGATTTTCAGTTTCATTCCAGACTTTCTTTTTTCAGCAATGGTATGACAGGAATATGAAAGTGAATCACCCCAGTAACTTTGTCGATTTTGTTATTCAAAGGTGGTTCCATAATTCATTAAAATAAAGCAACAGAAAAATAATAAGCTTATTTTCCATGCACCTCTTTCAAACTGAAAAATAGCAAAAGAGAGTACCCAAACTAAATTGAACTTTTTGGAAGCATATGAAAATGGTACATCAATGATACATAAGGATATCAGTAAAAATATCATTTGGCAGTATTTAAGAACCACAAAAATTTGGAAGCATGTGCCAATGGTACATCAATGATACATAAGGATATCAGTAAAAATATCATTTGTCATTGTAATTTAAGGACTCAAAAATTTGCAGGAAATATATATATTCATCTTCCAGAAGTATCAAAAGCAAAAAAAAAATATATATAAAAGTTCAAGTGGAGAAAATGATTGCTTAATGATGTTTCAGCTGATTTCATTAGTCATGGTTTCCAAGCTTTCATTGACGCACCATGAATCAGGCCTTTGACGGTCCAGGAAAGCAGAGTTAAAATTCCAGGAATAAGAATAGAGAGATTGGTGGCCTATTCCTGACCCCATTTCAAAGAAATCATCACACTTCCAAGATTTGTCCCCAAGCCTCAGACAGGCCTCCACAGGGCAAGCACCAAAAGGAATCTCTCTCTTTTAAGTACAATTCACATCTCAGGCATTTACTTGTAATCCAGCCATGTCAGAGATCCAAATAACATGTTCCAAAATGAGAATTTTGAGACCTGCCAGGAATACAATAAAAAAGAGCCCCAGATCATCCCATGTGGAGGCAGGATTATCAATTGCTCATCAAACTATCATCCTCTTACTCCCATGGGCCATTGGCAAAGTCTTTTCCAATCCTACACTAATGTCAAAGTCTGGAAATGTCAAAGATAGATACAAGCATGGAATAACACACCCATGCACATGTGCTTTTATGATCTTTAGAAATCATAGCATTGGAGCCTCTCCTTTTGGGGCAAGACAAGATGTTTTTATGCTTCTCATGGGCTCATGCTTTAGGAGTCTGCAAAGATTATAGTTCAGAGAAATTAAAGAGAAATTGGAATGCGGTCCTTCATTTGGTTTTTTTTTTTTTTTCAGTGCTATTTTTGACAATGACTTTCCATCATTTGAGTCTTTTGCATATACACTTTGCCACATAATATAATTCTTTTTCTATCCAAAATGAAAAGAATGCACATACACATACAAACATGTCTCTCAGTGTGTTTGCACGGAGAGATAGAGAGAGATCACTCGTTAATTTACCTGAAAGAATTGATTCCAAATGCTGACCTTCCTAAGGCTCAAAGGGTGCTCCTCATTAGATATTTCTGATCTAGAGAGCAAGCCTTTGCCTTCACCTTTTGCTTCATCATTCTCAAGACCAGCGGCCTTGTCCAACCGCCTTGTAATTTCTGACTAACCAGTGACAAAAACAATCAGAAATCCAAATCTTCAGCCGGAAGAGGAAAAGGAAAGTACAAAAATTTGCGAACTCGAAAGTGATAAGCCTAGACACCTCTCCATAATTAGCCAAGTTTGACTGTTTCTGACTGCACAAAGTAACATTTCCAAGAATAGGCACCCTATTCACGCATCCAAAAAAATTTTGAACAAAGGAATAGGATGAAGAAATGGTTTCACATCATTGAACAAGTCAAGGAAAAAGTAAGCAGAATAATAGCATCTTATAAAACACGGACTTTGGTCCTAGTTTCAAAATAAGAACAAGCACATAAGAGGAAATAATCCAGTAAATTTCCTGTAAGTCCAGAATCAGGAAATTTGCATTGAATGAAACAAAAAAAGGGAGCAGTTTCCAAAACCAGATTATTCAAAAGTCCGGCCAATGTAAGGCTTGTATCAAGAAGGATAACACTAAAACTCATCATAGCAATCAGAAGTTTGACCGCTTTCAATATGTGGAAGCTCATCATAGCAATCAAAATTTGACTGATTTCAAAAGTTTAACACGAAAGAAGTTTTAACCATCATAAAAAAGAAATCAATAATAGCAATCAAAAGTTTGACTGATTTCAATATATGGAAACTCATATGGCCGACTCAAGCAGCTAATTAACGGGTATGGCAGTCCAGTCTTATTTTCAGTCCTAGTAATCTTGCGAGTGAAATATCAGATTGAGCAACAAACAAACAATTCACCAAATCAAGATTGGTTTTTCTAAAGGGGTGCTTCCAGAATTCTAATCGAATAAGGCATTAATAAGAATCAAAGTTGAAAATTTGACAATAATAAATGAATAGAAAATTAAGACTTACAGGATTCATCAAGAGATCCTCTTTAAAATGTATGTACTGAGACCTCTTCTTTGCCATTTCAGACGGCCAAAGTGAACGATCACTCGGCAAATAACCCAGTAAGAGCTGCCACAACCAAAACCATCAAAATTCAGAAAACCTCTCTCTCTCTCTCTCTCTCTCTCTCTCTCTCTCTCTCTCTCTCTCTCTCTATACAATTCAATTACCTTCCAAACCGTAGAACGAATTCCGGCACCATCAGGAATCCCCTGAGCCGCAAGCTTCCTCAATTCCCCGATATTTATAACCTTCCTCGATAGCTACAATCAAATCATCAAACACAATCTCACAAAATTAAGCAAAGTTCAAACAATTCAAATAGAGAAAGAGAGAAGTGAGACAGAGAGGGGTAGAGAGAGGGAGAAGGAGAGAGAGAGAGAGCGAGAGAGAATTGAACCTCAGCCAAGAGTTGAGCCTGGCGAGAAATTTCCTCAGGAGAAGGACCGGAACTCAAATTGTGCGAAGTGCCATTGTCATCGTCACGCCTCAGATCCTTAACCTCCCGCTTAGGAGGCTCTTCTCTCACGATCGCCGGAGGAGACACCGGAATCGGAAACTTCGTCCGAGACTCGGAGACGACAGTTGGGCTTCCATACGACGGAGGAGTTGCATAGAAATGCGTGGACGGAGGAGGTTTAGAGGAGTGACGGGGAAGACGATCGTCATCGCCGCCGCCGTCATCGGTGTTTGAAGGCGGAGGAGGAGGAAGAGGAGAAGACGAGGAAGTTGAAGATGACCAGAGAGAGCTGTTCAGCCACTCTGGCACTTGCTTCTTCACCATCTTCGAAACACCCGAAGAAGGTAATCAGTCTCTTGAATTGAATTCAAGCAACCGAGTATGAGAGAGAGAGAGAGAGAGAGAGATGACAGATCTGGAGAATAGAGGGTCAAGGGAGGTTTAACGGAGAAGTTGCAAGGGTCGAAACAAGAAGAGACCACGTGGTAGAAGCGGCACTCAATTGAGTAAGCGAAGATGACAACGAGTGGGGTCTCCTGGAAATTGAAGCCAAACATTAGTTACTACCATCCATTTTCTGAACGAAAAAATAAAAAAGAGACAATGACATTTCTCATGTCCATAATTGATTATTATATATTTTTTCTTTTATTTAATCATAAAAAATAAAATATATATATATATATTTAGGCATATTTTGTCCAGCAGTTTGGGGGTGGCTATTGAATTTTCTAATAACTAAAATGGGTATTTAGTGATTTAGATGGACCAATATTTCAAAATCCGTAAAAATAGTTATTGGTTATCCAAATAATTTTTAATTTTTCAAAAATTTAATTTTGAATATTTCCCGCTACATTACCCTTTTTACATAGGGCTTTTATGGTACAATTAAAAAAATTACAATATCATACTCCATAAAATCAATTTAAATCTTGACCATTAAATGATTTTTTGATAACTTACCATCCAACGGCTCTATCTATATATATATTTAAATGAAAGATATGTGCTCATCAAGGATAATTAGAGGTTAACAGTGGTCAAAATCTATCTTAGTGGTAAAACTCAAAGAGTGATAAGTTCATATTTTTTAACGGTAAAATTAGTTGATCCATGACAGCGTAGAACTCTCGGAATGAAAACCATAAAATTAAATTCCAAATGTTTTTATCGAATTTTGATTTACCACAAGAAGTGGTAAAGTATCTGCAATGGTACATTAGGCTTAATGGTAAAACTAAGTTATTGGTGATAACAACAGCCTAGTGGTAAAACTCAAAGAGTGGTGAGTTCATGACGTTTGATGGTAAAACCGACTGACATAATAACAAGGTTGAAGAGTGGTAAATGTGCCAAACCACCTTTATGGTGGTGTTAACACTTCGTTGTTGTCTTTTAGACTTAGAATGAAAATTACAAACCTACATCTGATGTGTACTTATCGAATTTTGATTTACCACAACAAGTGATAAAAATATTCCCTAGTGGTAATCTAGTGCCAATAGCAGGAAAGAATGAAAATGGTCCATGAGTTATGAGTAACAAAACTAAGTCCTTGGTGGTAAGGATTGTGTAATACTGGTAACATAGGTCCTAGTATGCTAAAATGAAAGAATGATTCCCTATATGGTAAAAAAGGTTACAAGTTGTAATTGTCACCCAATAGTAAATGACCCCGTCCTGTAATAGATTTTTTGTTTTTGTTTTTACCTTCGTTATTCGGATATATAAAATTAATCTATTTTGAATATTATAAAACACATTTTTAAAGATTAATTTTCTTAAATTATTTTTCGTCATTCTTAGAATTCAAACTTAAAATCTCTAATTAAGCGAATAGAGTGTCCTTGACCATTTAACCTAAAAAAAACTTTGATAATATAATAAATATGTCCATTTATGGCAACTGAATTGACAGTGGTAAAGATTTATTTTTTAGTGGTAAAATCTGGTAATGATGAGTTCATACCCTTTGATAGTAAAATCACCGACCTATGGCAATCAAGGCCAACAGTTGTAAATGCAAAGTGGTAAAATGAACGAAACTACCTTAACGATGGCAATGCATCTTTTTTTATGTTTTCTGGACTCTTGGAGTGAAAATACAAATCTAAATTACACGTGCGTTTATTGAATTGTGATTTATCACAATAAATGATAAAAGTATCCCTCAAGTGGTAATTTAGCCCCCCAATTATGATGAATAATGAAAACAAGCCACAAGTGATAAATCTAAGCCATTGGTGATAAGGACCCACTATATGTGGCAACGTAGGTCCAAGTAGGGTAAAATAGGAGAATGAGTGCCTACATGATAAAAGAAACATATAAGCAGTAATAATCATTTACTAATGATAAATGACGTTGATTTATGGTAGATTTTCCCGTTATCCGGTAAATATATCCTCATGTAACTAAAAGTTGATAATGGTAAAGATATAACTTTGAATAGTAAAGTGTGAGTGGTAAATTTACACTCTTTGGTGATAAAATCGACCGTCTATGGTAACCGAGGTCCAAAAATGATAAATGCACAAATATTTCTACTAATGTTAACACTCTTTATTTCATCATCACGTTAATATGTCAATATGAAAATGATATTAACAACATGAATCAAAAAGGAAAAAAAAAACTTGGTTAATATATTATAACGATCGAAATTTTCTATACATGCTTTCATATGTTGCAATGCATGTTTAAGATTATACGAATATAAGTGTAAATGATTACAAAATAGAATAAAAAGAGTTTAAATAATAAATACAAAGGATTATATGATGATGAACATATCTTTAAGTCAATTTTTTACAAATGTTTCGTACTTGAGTCTTTTTTTCTGATTCACATATTTTGTAGTGAAATTTATGATAAAATGATAAATAAGGATCACTTATTTTAAATAAAGTTGAAATTAATATAGTAGTTAGGGTGTATTAATAGTTTTATCCTCTATTTATTTTTAATCTCCCGATTTTGGTTAAATTATTGTTTGTCGTATTTATTCTAATTTGATTCAATTCTAATGAGGTGAGTTTACAAGATAATAAAGATAAAAAAATGACAAGTTAGAAAAAAAAATAAATAAATAAATAAAAGTGAGAGGTAATAAAATGTTATAGTAAAAAGAAAAGAAGTTGACAAAGATTTTGGCGAGTATAAAAATTCAAAGAAGTTAACATAGAGTACTCAGGCCACTACACAAACTAGTTTTACCCGGTTAAAAATAGTATGGTAACTCTACAAATGCACGACACTACTGCCTCTTTACCTATAGTAAATGGTGACCTTAAAAGTAATTGTGCAAACATTTCAATTATGTTAACCCTTTCTATTTCAACGAATGGGTTATAATTCAATTAACACTATCATCTTTTCTCTTAAAAATCTTGAATTTGAATCTCTCTTATATATAAAAAACACTCTTTATTCCACTATTATCGTGGTATATAGATAAGAAAATCGTATTAATACTATGAATGAAGAAAAATGAAAATTTTGATGGATATATTATGATGATCAAATTTTTCTACACTTTTTTTCATACATCATCGGCAACTTGTGTTTAGGATTATATGATGGATAAAAGTAAGCGTAAAGGATTAGATCATAGAATAACTAGGGTTTCAATAGCTAGTGCAAAGGTTTACAACAATTAATTTTCACAAAGCAACTTTTTTTGTTGAATTCTTGCTTTTGGTTCACATATTTGTTGAAAAATTTTTCATGAACCGATCAAATAGATTACATGCATTTTAAATAAAGTTGAAAATTATTATGGTAGCTAAAATGCATTAATATGTTCATTTTCTATTTATTTTTAATTTTCTGATCTGATAAAATTATGGTTGGTTCCATTTAATTTCATCATCCCTTTATTTTTTATTTTTTAATTTGGTAAAATTATAGTTGATGATATTTATTAAGATGTGGGTTTGATTCTGATATGAGTTAAAAAGATAATAAAGATAAATAAATAAAAAAATCAACAACAGAAAAATGGAGAAATTAAAAAAAAAAAGCTTGAGTAAAAAAGAGAGAGGGAAAGAAAAAGTCACCATCGTACTTTTTTTTTTCAAAAATATACTTTAGCATGATTTTTTAGATCAATTTTTTTCTTTCTTACTTCCTTCGTTTTTCCTTGTCAAAATCAACTTCTTTTTTTTTTGTCAAAATCATCTTTATCTTATTTTAACCTTTTTTTTATTCTAAAGTCAATTAAATACTAAATCGAATTTGAGTTGCAATGAGTGTATAGTGGTTCAAGGCATAAAAACAAAATGAAAGAAACAAGAAAAAAAATGCAGAAGAAAATATGCAAAACTTGTACTTTATTCTTTTTCTTCTTGTGGTGCTGGTTGGCATATATTATAGGATAAACAATAAAATATCTAATAATATCTCTAGATTTGAAGAATATGTACAAATCAATACAACCGACCCTAGTCTCAACTGTTATGTTGCCATTGAATTCATCTTTTTCCCCACTTGTTGTTTTAAAACAAACTAACAAACTCATTTTTATATGCATAAAATTTTAGAATCTTAAATAGGTTAAAATCACTTATTTCTTTCGATAATTAGATACTCTAGGTCTAGAAAAGTATCACAAAATTGGATCATTTTTTTTTGTTCACAATCCAAATGCTTTTGGTGGAGAATGATCAACTCTTCTTCAAAATCTTCTCATAATTTTCATTTATAGTTGTTTTCTAAAAAAATGCTCCCTACTATTCCACGTATCTCATTCTAGTTTCAAGAACTTGAAAACAAAAACCAGAAAACCTTTTTGCTTTTTTGGGAGGTTAACGAGAGAGAGAGAGAGAGAGAGACGTTAGGAAGTTGGGGTTGGTTTCCTAAAAATCACCCCCAATTTTCTCTCCCATTTTCAAAATTCAAAATTAAATTTGAATAGGTTTGGGTTTTGGTTCTACCCACGTAGGTGGACCCGCATCCATTTCTAACAATTGTAATATTTACAATATTTCATACTATAAAGTGGATCGTGTAATCTGCGTGAATACTAAGATATCAACGGCTATACACCTGTTAAGTATATTTAACAGCTCACTTTCAATGTGGTAATGAGAACGTTGTATCTCGTCATACTCCAAACTTATTTTACTAAATACCGTTAACGTATCTCTTATCACTCAAATAATGTAACACCATATTTGATTCAACTCAAAACATGTATTCACAATTATATCTCCAAATACTTAATCACAGACATAATTGACTCATTTATGAATACAGAATAATATATTGGTGAAAGATAATTTTTCTTTCATACTATTAACTTTTCATTTTACTTATTTGCTTTCCTTGACATGTATCATTCAACCAAATCAATCATAATTTCTTGATAGTATGTTAAAATAGCAATACTAAAACAAAATTTCAAAAGACAGTCAAAAGTTCTAGAGATATAAATTGAAGTTGAATATGAATATTCGGATCTTACACAATGAGGTAAAAAGGGACGCATTATCTCAATTTCCATATAATCACATAAATATACGTGATAAGAATCATGTGTTATTATATTTTTTCTTCCCATTTTAAATCATGTCTTTTATTGTAAAATAATGTATCATACATGTTTTAGTTTAAGCATACATGACACTTGACCTAAGTTTTCCTTCTTATAAGTTCTTAAATAATCTCATAATATCAAGAAAAACTCATATCTGACTACTAAACAAGTTCAATGGATTGTAAAGAATCCATTTTGATTATCACATATGTATACGTATAGGTAATCTTATCTTAGTATTTTAATGAGACGACATATATATTAATCAATTATAAATTAATATTGTCTCATCTCTTTATGTCACACAAATATTAGAGACGATTACTCGTGTGTGAGAGTCAATTTTAAAAACTTGTCCAATCTTTAAATATAGACATAAGAATTTTAGATATAAAAATAAAATTCAAATGTCAATGAGTATGAGCAATGCATCATACATACTCTATATATGATTATAATTAGAATCGCAATCACAATTATAGTCACAATCTGTACAATCCAAATGGTCTAACATGTCTTACAAACATGTTTCTAGATATTGGTTTCGTAAAAAGATCGGTCACCGTCAAATGCGTAGGTATATATCAACATGACTTCCCTCTTTCCCTCTTTCCCTCTTTTCAATCATGTCTCTGACAAAATTGAATTTTGTATCTATATGTTTTGTTTTGCCATGGTATTTGGGGTCTTTAATGTAAACTAAAACTGAATAATTGTCATAATAAATTATCACAACTTTTACTGATTTGCTTATTATTTCTAAATATTATAAAAATCTATTCAAACAAACTCTTTCCTAAACTACAGAAACACGGGTCTTAAGTTCTGTTATAGATTTTTTTTGTTACTCCATGAGATGGCATCCTCATTGAAGAAGAAAATATAACTCAAGGTAGATTTTGTTTCATCTAAATCAGCTCCTCAATCAACATTCATGTATTCTTTCAGTAATTGATCTTTTCTTTGATAACAAATGAAATAATTTAAAGTTTTTTCAGATATCTCAATATTTTTTACATAGTAATCCAATAACTTTTCCCTAAATCAGATTGATATCTAGTGACCAAATTTATAACATGATAAATGTCAGGACAAATATACATCATAGTGTATATCAAACTTCCAACCATACTGCAATATGGTACTATGAACATTTCATCTCTTTCTTCAGGAGTCTTCGAGCATATTTCATGGTTAACAATATATCATCGACATATAAGTACAGAATCACAAACTTGTCATTGGATTTTTTCATATAGATACAATTGTTTTCGTCTATAATGACAAAATTATAAGATTTCACAACTCTATAAAATTTCAAATACCATTGTATCAAAAATTGTTTAAAATTATAAATTAATCTGTTCAATTTATATAATCTGTCTTCCTAACCTTTAATGATAGAACCCTTTGGTTATGCCATATAGACTTTTTTCTCAAATTCTCCATTGAGAAAGACAATTTTTACGTCCGTTTGACATAATTCGCCGTCATTGCCGATAACAGGCAAATGAAGATAAATCTCACTATCGGAAAAAGATTTCATCATAATTAATAGTCTTTTACCAAGTGTTATCTTTTATCACCAATCGAGTTTTATACATCTCAATAGTTTCTTCTACCGTAATTTCATTTTGAGAACTCATTTGTTCCCAATAATTTTATACCATTGTTAAAGTTCAATCAATTCCCAAATATGGTTAAACCTTATTGATTTCAGTTCTTCATCCATTGCCTTTTTCTATTCATTTTTGACAGGACAAAATAGAGTTTTATATATATTTTTAGACTTTTTTTCATCTTATTGAGAAATAATAAATATGTGCTTTCAATCTCAAAATGACGTTTGGGCATTACCTATCACTTTTCTGAATTTGTAAGTCAGTTAAATCGTTAGAATTCGAATCCATCCCACTAGGATTAAGATCTAATTCATTTTCTCACGATTAGTTTTGATATGGTATGGATAGAGCCATCATTTGAATTAACTAATTCAACAAAAATTCTATATCATTTATGTCACATCTGTTAAGAAATTCATTATTTAGAAGTGTGACCATGATTCAATTTTTGCTGCATTACTATCTTTTCATTCACCAATGAATATATAATTTTTAAACTGATTACAGT
This sequence comes from Dillenia suffruticosa, assembly GCA_033439265.1. NCBI lineage: Eukaryota > Viridiplantae > Streptophyta > Magnoliopsida > Dilleniales > Dilleniaceae > Dillenia > Dillenia suffruticosa. The sequence continues at coordinate 12,882,709 of JAVTVX010000011.1, read as the reverse complement.
ATCTCATGAAGATACACTTTCTCTTCTATGACCCAATTCTTCAAATTTATTAGAAAAATCTTAAATATATGCAACCGATCTCCAATATTAGAGATCACTTAGATATGATTTTCTATCGGTCTATAGTTCATAGAGTATCGTTGATACTGACTTTGAAAGCACTCTATTCTAAATATAGATTGCAATTAACAAAATATCTCCTCAAAAAGAAATCGGTAAGTTAATCCACGTTATCATGGATCTTATTATATCAAATAATATTCTATTCTTTCTCTCTACAATACTATTCCACTAAAATGTATAAAAAAAGATCAATTGTCTGATTATATCTCTTTCATTACAGAGATCTTTAAATTGATCTTATAGATATTAACGATCTTTATCCGTCCCTGATACATTTATTGTTTTATTCATTTAATTCTTCACATCGTTCATATAACATTTAAAATATTCAAATGTTTTAGATTTATGAGAAATCAAATAAATATGGTCAAATTGCATGAAGTTATCTATATATGTAATGAAATAAAAAAGTTTATGTTCAGTTTTCACATTTATTGGATCACAAATGTCTGAGTGGATTAATTGCAATAGAAATTCAGCCCGTATGACATTTCCAAATGGTTTTTTCGTCATTTTGCCCATAAAAACAATGTCCAAATAATAATTAAATATTCATTAATCACATTGCAAAACCATTAAACTATTTACAAATTATTTAGAATCAATATACATATTATTCAAATACAATCTAACCCTGTTTTCTTGAAAATTCATAACATAGTCAAACATCATAAGAACAATAACAAATATTGAATTTCATCAAGTTTTTTGTATGTATAAAATATCATATAGAATATGAGTTCGGCCACTTTACAATTCTAATTTACAAATGCTAACTCTTCTAACCATTACTCTTGCATTCTTCCCAACATAGATCTATATCCGATGAATATCTACAAATGTCTCACGGTCTCTACTCGCACGGTTTGTTGCTCATGAATCTATAATCCACATGGTATAAAAATTAATAAACAAAACATTACTAGAGATGTATGTCATACTTAAACATTTTTAGGTGCTACCTTTTTTCGATTCAAGACATTCAAGAGCAAAATGATCAAAATCTTAGTAATTATAAAACTTCAGCTTGCTCTTATCCCGTTTCTCTTTAAAACGTCTGCGTCTATTCTTTTGTAATTCGCCTTAAGTCATCTTTCCTTTCTTGTTTTTGTTTCAATTCCTTTCATGCTTAAAGTTTGGAGCTCTCTTGTAACTAGTCTCTATAACAGAAGTATCAATTATGGATTTTACAGCACCAAACATCTTCAAACTCAACGTGGCAAGCAACATTCACGAAAGTTTTTACATTATCATTATGAGTCAAATTTTTTTTAATGCTCTCAGTTGTTAGGAAAGAATCGGATCACGATTTGAACTTTCTATTAATCAGAAAAGATATTATCAGCTGATTTCAACTATCTTATTATGTTAAAGATGACCCTCAAATATTGTTTGATACTATAATCATCTCATTTTTTTGTAGATATCAAATTTTATGGTCAGCTGTCTAAAATGAATCATACTGGTATCTCCACATTTCTTTTTGAGGTATACCAAAATGTCATGAGTAGTCAAATATTACTCATACTCGAAAATCGTGATATCAATTACAGAGGTAAACAGGATTGCTCGAGCAGTAAAATCTTTCCTTTTTCATACTTGGTAAATATCTTAATCTCTCATATACTGAGTAGTATTATCAACATCAAGGTCCAGCATGACATGGTTGATGCCTTTCGAGACACCTTATTCTTTCAGTACATACCCAAATTTATGACGTCATGTCTTATAATTATCATCATTCGATTTTTCACTTTCAATCAAGTTCGCAATAATAAATTTTGAAGTCATGGTCTTGATTTTAAGAGGGTGAACACAAGTATTCATATTCATATCATACACAGCATTTTGTGCTTCAAAATGAACATTTATGACTAATTAACGTTAGATATAGAATCAAAAGTTTACTAAATTTTCAGCCATTATCTATAATTTTAATCTATGAATATCACAAATTTAATTTAAAATAACAAAATTCAATAAATTTTAAGTGAGAATTATTTAATTTTTTTTAAAAAACTACTATTTAAATATATAAAATATTTAAACAATTATTTCAATTTTGAATAAAAATTACTCAAATTCTATCGATTTAAAATTTCCATTAAAGAAATTTTATTTTTCTTTTACATACATAATTGTCCGAAATAACAAATATAGTCAACATATACTTAAAAAAAACTTTATATATAAATAACAAAAACTTAAAAGTTTCTTTAATATATGATTATGATCTTAACAGATGGCCACAACAAGCAAAAGAAAACATATAAATGCAATATCTCAATTCAAAACATATTCATTCAAGATATCATATTCACCATTCCCTTAAATTGTCTATCCCTAGGAGAAACTCTCCTTACGGCATGTGGATCCGAGTTATTTATGTTTTTGGATAGTTTTTTCTTTAATTAGGTATTTACAAACTTGACTCTCTGCATTTCTACTAGTATTGACCTTACATCGTCAAGAAATATGTTCTCGTTTTCGGCAATCAATTCATCAATCACGTTAATTCAATAAGAAGGTAGAGAATTTCTTAATATATATATCATCCCCAAAAAGAATGGCCCATATCAAGAAGTATAAGTATTTTTCTTTCATGATCTTTAAATGATCCGATAAAATGTGAAATATGTCCATTTTATAAATCAATATTTGACTCAACTTTACCATATGTTCAGAACTTCTCAATACCCTAGCTATCCCCTAGAGAGCTCCAACACTGCGTTTGATCATCACCATTATTCTAGAAAATAGGAACAATATTATGTTGGACACACAGTCAACCAAAATATTATAATAAATCTTAAAATATTTATTTAAAGGTGTTTGTTCAAATTTTAAACAATTTTATGTCGGAAAAACTAATTTTCAAATATAAATTAATGAGTATAAGTTCAAACAATTAACAGATGTAGAAACAAATTTTCACCCAGATAGCCAAAATTAAAGAAATAATTTTTTGGATTCAAAAAACATTTTTTTTTGAAATTTTCATACTAAAAAGTTGATTTTTCAGTAATTTTCTAACATTTTATTGATTTAAAATCAATAAAAGTTATTTTTCAACTCCAAAAAATAAATTAAAATTTACAGAAAAATGCAAATAAAATAAAAAATTATTTTGATGAAAATTTTGATTAAAACGGGCACTACACGTGCCCCCACATGGGCACCGGGAGGTGCTGTCCAATATTGGACATGTGCCAACTCTTCTTAGCCGATGCATGGCATACACACACCACTTTATTAGTGGCAGACAGTTCTTAAATTTTGGCTACTATTCATTTTCGATATTTATAATTTCAATGGTGGTCTCGGATTTCATATCGGACACCTCTAACCTAAGTTTTGGGCTTCACGTGTCACAACCAAGAGTGGAGAAAGTCAAAGAGTTACTGTTCATCTTTTTGGTACTTCTATTATTTTTCTGCAACATAATCTTAACTTAAAATGATTATATCTCTCTCAATTTTTAGCCGTTTATAATATTTTTTATATGGTTGAAAAACATTTTTGTAAAAAAATTCTAACGATATAAAAATCAAATCATGAAATACAATATTTTAAAAAGATATGAGTATATAAAATTTCAATTAATATTTGAAATATTTCATAATATATTTTATGCATGTATACTAAATTTTACAGATTTGACTCTCATAAAATAAACATACTACTGTGTGAAATTGAGAGATTTCGTTAAATTTATTTCAAGTTGTCATTAACGAACTATAAACAATATTCATGGCATTTTTCATATTTCAAATACCCAAAAGAGAGATAGGAAACAATCGAAGTATGCTTTGATACGAATATTGATTTAAAACAAATCAACAAACTCATTTTTCGCATACATAAAAGTTCTAGAATTTTAAACGGATTAAAATCATTTATCTCTTTTAACAATTAAATATTCTAGATTTAGAAAAGTATCACAAAATTGGATTATTTTTTTTGTTCACAATCTAAATACTTGTGGTGGAGAATGATCAACTCTTCTTCTAAGCTTTCTCATAATTTTCATTTACACTTGCTCTCTAAAAAGTGTTCCCTACCATTCCATGTATCATGTTCTTGTTTCAAGAACTTGAGAAACAAAAGCCAAAATTTTTTTTTGTTTTTCCAAGAGTTAACAAGAGAGAGAGAGAGAGATTAGAGACGTTAGAGAGTTGAAGTTGGTTTTCTAAAAACCATCTCCAATTTTCTCTTCCATTTTCAAAATTCAAAATTAAATTAGAATGAATTTGGTTTTTGAATCTACCCACATGGGCAGAGTTACACTCATTTCCAACATTATCAAATTCCTCTCCCTCAAATCCCAAACCCTAAAGTTTGTTTAGGGGAAGCATTTTTTTCTCCTCAAGTGGCACATCTATGATCCCCACCTTCTTCTCTATCCTCCTCACCTTTTACACTAGTTCACCCTCTCGAGAGTTCAATTAAATAAAGGGGACATACAAGAATCGAAGGTGGGAGTTGATAATAACAAAGAATTGCAATCGAAATCTAAAATAATCAAAATTTATGATGGTTGATTGTGAGTTCAAAGTTGATGGAAAGAGTAACAATAATCGAGTCAAAGTTTAACAACTTATGTTTTTTGATTTTAGAAAGAATGAAAGAACAAAGTAAGAGAAATAGAGAATGAACAGGGAAAATAAATTTGACTTTAGAAATCATAATAAAAAATAACTATTTTAAAGTATTAGATGAGAAAAAGAAAAAAAGTGCCATGTGATATCGTTGGTCAAACATTTCAAACAAAACCATAAATAGTTTACACAAAACCTTATAATAAGATTTATTTCAATTTTGAATCTCATAATTAGAATTTCTCATTTCCTTTAATTTTTTAATTAAATAATCACCAAAACTATTTAAAACTCTTGCCCTCCTCTCATAGAAGAGACGAGGGTTTTTTTTTAATTGAAAAATACGATCAAAATCCTCGAGATTCTTTCATTGCCGTCATAAAATGATCTTTCATAAAAACATACCTTGTAATGAAATGACCTCTAGCCTTCCGATTGTAAGACACAGATTCTCTCTCTTTTCTAAGTTCTTAATTCTTGATTGGAGATAAATTAAAAATGAATTTATTAATCATTTGACTTGCCATAAGAAGACTTTTTAAAACATTTACAATTTTGTAGATAATTTGAATGATTAGATTATTGAAAATTGTCTTCTAAAATTTGTATGACTACATTTATCCAGTTGTATACTCTCTTTGATTTTCTTATCATAAAATATTTCTTTAATCTTTTTATCTTTATAGTGTTTTTATTAACTTTTTTGTTCGATATTTTGAGGGTTCCAATTTGATTATGGTATTTTAAATAAAATATCTCTCTCTCTCTCTCTCTCTCTCTCTCTCTCTCTCTCTCTCTCTCTCTCTCTCTCTCTCTCTCTCTCTCTCTCTCTCTCTCTCTCTCTCTCTCTCTCTCTCTCTCTCTCTCTCTCTCTCTCTCTCTCTCTCTCTCTCTCTCTCTCGTTAGACTTATTGTATAAACAAAATAAGATATACTTTATAATTGAAAATATTGTAATTTTTTGACTAATTATCTTTGGGTTATGTATCCATTATTCTACAAATTATGAACTTGTTTTACACCTTCTGACTTAGGTAATAATTATTTTTCTTTTTGTAGGTATTGGATGAGTTTGTCTATTTAAAAGAGAGTTGATAAACTAAACTCTTTTGGGTTGAATTGTGAGACACTCAACTTCCTTAACTACAGATCTCGAGTCTGAGCTATGAAAATAAAGAAAAATGATTTGGAAGAATCAAACCCTTAATCGACCCCACAGTATTCAAACCAGATTAATTAGACAAAATTCGGATACCGGTTAGTCTAATATTAGAAAAAAAAATCAATGAATTGACACCTTATCCCTTTTTGAGCTAATTCTTTTTCGCACTCTACAAGAGTTTCATTTTTAGGTATTTTTAATTAAAATCTTAAATATACAAGAATAGTTGAGTATAGAGGAGTTTTTTCTCTCTTTATCTTTGGTGTTGTTTGCCCAAATTTTAGTATTGGTTTTGAATTTAACCTTATTTGACCTTAGTAACTATTAAGAAAAAAAAAAACATAGGTAGTCTTTTTTAAGAAATGGATTGAAAAGGGATTCAGTTTTTATGTAGAAAGATAAAATTTAGTTTATATTTATCTTTTTTTCGTATAAAAATGAATTTCTCGCCCTCATTGCTATTTCTTTTGTTTATTTTATATATAAAATTTATCTATTACACAAGCTTTATCTTTCTACATTGTGCAAATGTGGTTTCATTCTCCATTATTTTTTACATGTTTTACATAATCTTATTGACCATCTTTATCGTAATTTTTTTTTCAAATTAGAGTATTCATTAATAACTTTATGCTAGTAAATTTTTTAGTATAAGAATAATTTTAATTATCTATAAAAATTTGAACTCTTATTTTAAAAAAACTATATATATATATAGTTTGAATATAATAGAGGTTAATTTGAATATTTATTAAACACTAGATCTATCTATTAAAAACCTTATATTTTATGTTCTCGGTATTAACCTCGTACTTTGATGGAAAGTAAAATGACGGGCCACTGTTGTCTTCTATTCCCAAGTCCTGACTTTTTTTTGGAGCTTTGTACCAAATTAATATTATTTTAAAAAAAAATTTAAAACAATCTATACGCAAAAATATTTTCGAAAATAACACAAATATATCAAGTTTTCAAAACTCGACATGCTATATCGAGTCTTGAAGACGCGACATGCATTAATCGTGCATGTCAAGTTTTCAAAACTATACATGTCGAGTTTTGAATACTCGACATGCATTGTTCATATCGAGTTTTGAAAGTTTGACATGTTCGCGGCACATAAACTCCCCTCCCTTCTTCTTTCTTTCTTCTTCTCTTCTTCTCTCCTCTGCCTTCTACTCTTCTCTCTGTGGTAGCGACGGCAGCACAATCCCCCACCCCGCGCACGATCTGTACCATTTGAAGAAATCTGCAACCTCCAGTATTTGAATTGAGCAAAGTCCAATGTCCTGCAAGATCTGCAACATTAATTTGGAAAGGTATTGTTCTCCTCTGTGGTATTTTAAAATTAAAATATTTATATTGATTTGTTGTTTATGTACATTGTTAAATTGATTTTTTTTTTATTCATTGAACTAAATTTATAGAGATTTAATAAGGAAATTTAGGGTTTAGGGTTTTTTGGGAAGTTAGTATTAATTTAGGGATTAGAGTTTTTTTAATTTTAGGATAAATTTAGGGTTTAGGGTATTTTAATAATTTGATTAATTAGTAATTTTATTGAATCTATTATTTATAATTAAATTAATATTATTTAAGTATTATGGTTCATTATTTGTTAATTTGTTAAAAATTTAAATTTAGGGTTTAAATTGAAAATTGAATTTTTGAGTTAAATTTTTTGTCAAATTGATATAATTATAATTTTTGGATTTAAAGTGTTTTTTGAAAGTGTTTGGTTATTTTCTTGAATTGTTAATTAATATAAAACTTATTATAAATTTATATTTTAGGGAATAGTTTAAAAATTAGGGTTTAAATTGATTTATGAATTGTGGAGTGATCATGTTGTTGAATTATGAGTTGATATATTTTTTAAAATTCTTATAATTATAAATTTATGAATTTAATAGCATAATTTGATTACATGTTATGTTATAGGATCGTATGAAATTGACATTTTCGATTAAATATTAATAAATGGTTTTTTGATATTGAGTAGAAATGTCGGATATGGTGAGATTGTTATGTTACATTAATGGTGAAGTTGTCACGGGTGAGGATGGAGTTGGTTATTGCATTTTTGAAATTAATTTAGGTGAAAAAAATTATATCTTTTAATGAGTTAGTATCCGTGGTGTGTAAGGATCTGCAGATAAATTCCATGAGATAACATATAGAGATTTTTCATCATTGTTCCGTGTCACACATGTAAGGGGGGAATGTACGATATGAATTGGCACCGATTTGTGATGACGACGATATTTTGAATTTAATGGAGTTTGCGGTGAGTATGGAAATGGATACAACTCATGAATTATATATAAAGGCATACAATGCTGGAATCTCCATGCAAAAAGGTTATGATTATATAGATGAATATTCACATATCTAATTTCGAGTGGATCCTACTATCGTAGATGTGGATAACAATGTGGATGAGAAAGAAATAGCGAAAGAAGAGGGTGATGATGAAAAAGAAGTTGACGGAGAAGTAGGTCATGGTAGTGGTAGTAGTTTTGCAAACTAAATAATGTTGGGGTCCTCCTTGGCACCTCTCCCCATTGGTGGTAGGCAGAGATATGTCTATAGCAGAGTAGATCACTCAACTCCTTTCATGAGCATTGCACCGGAAGGAGATAGTTATGTGATTTTTGAGCAAAATGTATGGAAAATACAAATACAAATTGTTGATTACATGCAGTATGGATGGCGCGAATGACATTGTTCCGTTGACATTCGGCTTGGTTAATAGAGAGTCACTTATGCCGTGGTCATAGGTTTTGATGTGTTTGCGAGACTATGTTGTTGGAGATATGCATGGTCCCATTTACATGATTTCATATCGACATGAAAGGATAAGAGCAACTATTGCTCGTTCGAAATTTGGATGGTCACCTCCTAATACTGTGTGGTGATTTTGCATGCGACATGTTGCTAGTAATTTTAACACATATCACAAGAGTTAAGTTTTTTAAAGAGTTGCTACTATTACTGTATTATAACCACAACGTAAGAAATTTGATATATATATGGCGAGAATGAAGAAGATAAAAGAATATGCCCCTGATTACTTTGCAAACATTGCCCTTGAACAGTAGACGCTTTCTCATGATGGTGGTTTTCATTTTGGATATATGACGACCAATATTAGTGAAAATTATAATGCTGTGCCAAAGGGTGAAAGAAATCTACCTGTTTCTGCTTTGGTATTTAAGACATTTTATAATTCAATGCACTACTTTGAAGCTCGAATTGGTGAGGCGAAAGCGGGAATGGCAAGATGAGAACAGTACACGAAATATGCCAATGTCATGCTAGAAAGGTGGATGAACACTGCTAACCTCCATACTGTTGTCTCTTTTAATAAAGAGAATGAGATCTTTGAGATAGAAACAGATCATAGACAAATACGGTATGCCTACAAGAGAGATAATAGACAAATTATCGATGTAAACAATGAGCATTGCACATGCGACAAATGGTAAACGTATAGAATTCCTTGTTTGCATACAATTATAGCATTAATATAGACAATGATCGACGTGCATATGAACGTCAGGAAATAGTATACATGGGAACATCAACTTAGAGTGTATGAGTCTAATTTTTTGTCGATTGAAAACAGATCTGGATGGCTTATGAGTTCGTATCCAACTATCATTTCTGATATATCTTTTAAACGTGAGAAAAGAAGACCCAAGTCATCTCGATATCATAACAAGATGGATTTTCGAGAGTAATCTTCGAAGACATCATGTGGCAATTGTAGTGTAAATGGTTATAACCGAAGAAGATGTACGAGACAAATGAGATGCGGTCTTTGTGGCAAACAAGGTCATAATCGAAGACATTGTCCAACCTTATCGCGTGAAAATTGATTATATTTATATTTTAATCATAATTTTCGATTTATTTGTTATTACATCGTATATTGTGAATTTATCAAACTTCTGAATTATTTGTTTTAGTTGTATTGGTTAATGCACATTCACAAATCTTATTATAATTTCTTATATTTATTGAGTTTTGATATGTTTAAAATAATTGAGTGTGTATATTTTTCTTAACGCACAATCACTGTTATATATTTATAATCTTAATTAATTTTTCTTTCTTTTTTTCGTAGATGGATCAAGGACCTTTTGATCCAAATCTTCTACAGTTATAGCGATGCCATCGTTCTTCTAGGGTTTGGGAGGGAGGCGACATGACCGCTTCCCTCACTTATCGTCGATGTGAGGCCATGCTATACCATTGGGAGCACGATCACATCAACGGACGAGTGCTTTCTCTTCTGGAATATTTGGGATTTTTGGGCGTTGCCCAACTGCGCTTTATTCAGTTAGATTGGCACCTGATTACAGCGCTAATTGAGCAAAGAAGGTCGGAGACCCATACTTTTTATCTCTCTCATGGTGAGCTGACTATCATATTTCAGGATGTAGAGGTACTCCTAAGGTTACCTGTGGATGGGCATCCCGTAGTTGCTAGGATTGCGGGAGTGCCGTGGGGTGATATTTGTGAAAAACTATTAGGTATTAGACCTTTACGATCTGTGTTTAGAGGTTAAACTTTGAGTATGTTGTAGTTGTCTGAGTTTTTTTCTGATTTGCCCGATAGAGTAGATGATATATATATTGTACGGTGGACACATGCTTATATTTTATTTTTAATACTAGATGTGCTGTTTTGTGATAAAACAATATATTTTGTACATTTACAGTTTTTATTATTGTTGGAGAACTTAGAGATTTCGGGTAGTTATAGTTAGGGTTTTACGTGCTTGACATATTTGTACATATAATTTTGTATTGCTACGTACCCAGATTCACGTGAGATAGGTGACCATTAGTATTGTTACATATTTAGGGGTGGGAGATTGGGGGTGAGAGCGGTTTCCTTACATGGCTCCTATTCAACAGTCTTTGCACGTAAATAGGGATGATCCACTCACTTTGCGGTGGAAGATAGAGTTTGCTGTCACTACTTTCTCTACACACGTCATCTTAGAGTATATGGAGGTACTAGATAGGCAAACGATAGATCAGGTTGTATAGGTCCCGTACACTGAGAATTTACTATCATCCCTCCCCAACTACTGTCACAAGGGGAGGGATATTTGACACGCGCGGATTCCATTGATATATTTTAATATCATGGAGTGACACTCCCCATATAGAGTGTTACGATAATTTGGAGGATTTCAGTATATTCCCCTTCACTGAGACACAGATGATCGACTCCATGATACGAGCAAGAGATGTATACTAGAGATCAATTGGTCGGTAAAGCATGCAGCCTACGTTGATTTTTGGACGTACCGACACGATCATCTAAGTATACTAGACACTTCGATCGGACCTGTTGTCGATTCTACTTACTCTGCCTAGTTTTGTACCATTTCCTACAGATTCTTCAATCGTCAGGGAGCTTTTTTGACTTACGTGATAAGTCCTCTAAATCTACCTTCTTTTTTTATCAATCAATGATTTTAATTTATTTTTTCAACTAACTTTTACATAATTTCTTGTAGTGAGATATGTTGCACGATATACGAGATACTCAGTATGTCGATGTTCAGGGACTTTCTGATTTAGCTATCTCAACTCTAGCAGATGATATGATTTATCTTTTGAGACGTAGACCCGCTAGAGGTGGTGATGACGGTGATGATGCAGACCAACTACGTGGGCGAAGACGAGACCGACGTACGAGACCTCCACCCTCGCTCGATTATGCGTCACTGCCATTGTTTCAGCAGTTTGACGACGTTACAGGACCTTCAACTACATATGATGAGTTTTCATCTTTCTACACACTTGTATTTAATGATTTCTCTTAGATTTTCACTTCGGGGGCTCATTAAAGGGGAGTTCGTCCCGATAGTTTTATTGATGAGAGACTGACAAGGGTAGAGAGAGATGATGCACCACTTGTGTATCACATGTTCCCGTCAGTTTTTTTTCACCTCCACCAGCAGGATGTAGGCCTATTTCAGATTGCACAAATAGATGAACTGAGATTAGTATCTCACTCTAATTGTATAGAGAGTAAAGCAGATTTAGGTGTTAGATATTATATTAGGAAAAGAAGACAAGGTTGAAATCTGTCTTATGTAATATGTACATTTTTTTAATTAATGAAATTTCTTCTTTTTGTTTCTTTTCTTATTTATATTTATTTCATTTATTCATTTTTTTTACCTACTTTGTTATTTGAGATGTTTAGGATATATTGTTTAGAAAATTTTCTTGTGTTTTGAAATTGGGACGTGACAGATATTTTAGAATTTGTAAATAGAGTTGGTATATGATTGTACAAGATTTAGGGAAAAGGGTGTTAGTTTCGTATCGAGTTTTAAAAACTCGATATGAATAGTATATGTTGAGTGTCGAAAACTTGATATACTTATTTTTTTAAATAAGAGTTAACATGCACTATTGATACATGTCGAGTTTTAAATACTCGAAATTTTTATATTATTTTTGAAAATATTTCTACGGTAGATTGTTTTAATTTTTTTTTAAATAATGTTATTCTGGTGAAAGGCTCTTTTTTTTCGATCAAATTCACATGACTGACGATACTATATTCTGATTATAAATCTCTCCGTCTCCCTCTCCGTCTCCGTCTCTCACCCTCTCTTACGCAGATTACTACGCAGAGGCTGAAGTTGCCAATTTGTTTGGCAGTAAGCTTGAGCTTACAGAAGTCAGTCGCGGAGAACACCACATTTGCCTCTCAGATAAGGTATCCCTCTCCCTCTCCCTCTCTCTCTCTCTCTCTCTCTCTCTCTCCGTCAAAACAAAAGACCTTAGATCTGCCAATTCTTGTAAGAGCTAAACATTTTAGGGATTTAAGAAAGCAAATTTATTAGGTAAAAGAAACAACATTCACCTACTCAATGTTTGTGGAAATGTGTAAGAAGAAGAAGACGAATAAGAAGATTCTGTAAAATTGGTAGCAACTGTGCTTCGGTTTAATTTAGTTAGTGTTATCTGATACGGGTTTCTGTTTATGTCCTAAATTAAGTATTAATTTTTGTTAATTTTGATCTTAGAGTGGTTACATTGTGGTTTTTCTTTGACATGGTTGTATTTGGTTTTTCTGTGATTTTTAGGGGATTGTATTTTGTATTAGTAAGTATGGGTGGGGAAGAGAGATGGTGTGTGGTGACAGGCGGGAGAGGCTTTGCAGCTCGGCATTTGGTGGAAATGCTAATCCGATATGGCATGTTTCATGTTCGGGTTGTTGATTTAGGACCCTCAATCAAACTTGAGCCTTATGAACAAAAAGGAACTCTCGGTGAAGCTCTTCACTCTGGCGTTGCTCAGTATGCGTCCGCTGATCTTCGTAACAAGGCTCAAGTACTTAAAGGTCTTTCTCCATTAACAAACTCTACTTGTATTGTTAATTATGGTCTGAGAAAGAAGTTTAGGTCTATTTGTTTCACAGAAGATGCATCCCCATAAGACATTTTCCTCATTTTCTGGTGTTTGGCTGTTGGACAATCTTATGGGCATTGGAAGATGAACTCCAGCTTACTATTATTTGTTGGCAAACTAACCTTGTTAAAGAGTCCCATATCAATTAAAATAAAGTAATATTTGATGTCCCACCTGAAAGATATTTTTAATAAAAAAAATATTTTTCGAGAAAATATTTTCCCCTGCGGTGGTAATTTCTGCAAAATAAACACAGTTAAGTTTTAATGTCTGTGACACACATGAATTTTGAATGGAACTTCTTATTTACCATTGAGTGTGTCATGTTGTGCAGCGTTGCAAGATGTTGAGGTTGTTTTCCACATGGCTGCGCCGGATTCATCCATCAATAACCATCAGCTTCATTATTCAGTCAATGTGGAAGGTACCAAAATGCTGGCCATGCAGCACAAAGACGAAACATTTTATATGCTTTGAATATGTTTATTCATGTTTGTTTCCTGATATTAAATGTGATTCCCAATTGTTTTAGGAACAAAGAATGTAATTGAGGCCTGTCTTGAGCAAAAAGTGAAGCGACTTATCTACACTAGTTCTCCTAGTGTGGTTTTTGATGGGGTTCATGCAATAATTAATGGGGATGAATCATTACCATATCCTACGAAGGTATCCACAATTAACCATATTGAGACTCTTACTTAAATGTGATTACGGAATTTAAAGTGCCGCACTGCAATTATAGATGAAGTTTACTCAATGCAGTTTTGCATCACAGGACCACTACAAGCAAGTTTGAGTAATTTATTGGTTTCTGCTTTTCCATATAGGCATACCGATCAGCTTTACATAGTCTGATCACAATGAACTTCTATCTTCACATCTTGTGTAGGTCCTGAACTATCTTTTATTTAACTCTTTCAGCACAATGATTCATATTCAGCAACTAAAGCAGAAGGAGAAGCATTAGTTATCAAGGCAAATGGTAGAAATGGACTTCTAACATGCTGCATAAGGCCTAGCAGCATTTTTGGACCTGGAGACAGATTGCTGGTTCCTTCTTTAGTTGATGCAGCTAGAGCAGGGAAATCCAAAGTACATACTATGCCTATCCTTTATTAAGTAAATTCTTGGTTGATAGAATCCTTATGTTCATAGATTCAATGGAAGTTGGTAAACAATCTGGTGATGAAAACTTATTATAGAACTGTGGATTTTGGCTCGAATAAGTAAAGCTGTCTGAAAATGGGAAAAAGCATGAAGTCTATTTCCTTCCAGCAATCTGCTATCTTCAACTTCCTGTATTTTTTTATGGCACTTCAATGTTATATACTTGCAGCATATGGATATAGCGTCTTTTGTTATTTCCTCTGGTCAGCTTGCCACAGTTAACTGGCATGTTTTTTCAATATTCAAGTGAGACGTTGAATAATGGAGGAGCATGTACATGTAATCAAACAAGACAAACCCATTTCACCCTTTAGACTTTTCGTGTTTTCTTTGTGGAAGAGCCCCATAAAAATCTTTTCACAAATGCCCCCATCAAGCTCAATTTCATTGCTGCAACGAGTTATCAATGAGATAAATATTGTATTTCTTTAACCCCGATGTATTAATCTAATAATGCATCAAACATGGGCGACCCATCCAGTGCCCTTGACCACATCTAGCTTTATAAGGTACCATGCAGATTACTGTGCATAACCCTGTCAGACAAAGTTTGATTTATTGAAAAATTGTATGTTTACTTGTGCTACGGTAGAGTTGCTCCTTTGGTGATCTCAAGGTCATGGTTTTGAGGCATGGAAATACCCTCTTTGCAAAAATGTAAGAGGAAGGCTGCGTACATATACGCCCACCCTCCCCCTACCCCCACACTAACCAGGGAGCACTTTGTGCATCGGGGGAGCCCTTTTTATTGTATGTTTACTTGCGCTGTTTGAGAGAGAGAGAGAGAGAGAGAGAGAGAGAGAGAGAGAGAGAGTTTAAAAAAAAAAAGAAAAAAATTGTAAAATTGAAATCTTTGTCATTGTTTCTGTATACTTTGTCTTTTATTTTTCCCTGAAGCATGTTTTTTCTACAATGGGTAGTTCATAATTGGGGATGGCAACAACTTATATGATTTCACATATGTTGAAAATGTGGCACATGCACATGTATGTGCTGAACGAGCTTTGGCATCAAAAGGAACTGTTGCAGAGAAAGCTGCGGGGCAGGTATGTCTAAATTGGTTTGACTCTACCATGCTTTGATAGTAGGACAATTACAACATGCTAAACACCTTGAACAAAATAAGAAAATCAACAAAACATTTCTTTTGCAAGAATTGCTGAATCGAACAGAGAGAGAGAAGCAATGATACAAACAGAATTTTATCTGATATAAATAACTGTTGAAAAGTTCAGGATGATATTGTTTATGAGGGGGCATTTCACAGGATGAGCTTTACCGCATGGAAATTAGGAACTTAAGACTAGACTGAGCCTGTGGGCTATCTTTTATGTCAGGCCCCGCCAAGTTAGAAGGGTTGGCACAGGTCTACGCAAACCATGGGTATCACATAATTATTATGATAACTCATATTTATGTTGTAATGTACACAAAATGGAGATGCTGGATAATGAACCAACAAGCTTTATCCTTTTTCTTTTTCCATGAAAATAAGAAGGGAAATTGACAGAAACAAATTTCCTGGTTTACTGCTGGTTAAGCCCTTCTTCTTCCTTTTTTTTTTTGGGGGGGGGGAAGGGCGGAGGTTAACATTGTGGGACTTACAAGTTTACCCAGTTACAGGTTGCACCTCCTGGACCATTGCTGTCGACCTCTTAATTCTTCTTCTTCTTCTTCTTCTTCTTTTTGTTTTAATTTTTTTTTTAAATCAACAATGTTGTTTAAAGTCTTATTATAAATATCTGAAAGGACGAAAAGTATCCTCACGTTAACTTAAAAAGGGCAAACTTGAACTGCAACTTATAGAAAACCTGATCATGTATTCTTTTTCTTCTTTTGGCTAAATAGCCCTTTATATTTCCTGGTGAGTTTGGGAACTTACAATTCAATTGTGGAGTGAGAGAGAAATGAGTTGCTACTGGATGCCAATCAAAGTTTTGTTGCAAGTCTGTGATAGGAAGCTTTTATCTTTTGATTCATTTATTTTTTCATATAATGGTTCTTTTAATCCCATCGGGCATGTGCAGTTGGCCAAAAGAGGACACTAACCAGGCAAGCACATAGGTTATGTGGACTTGTCCAATAATTGGGAGGGTCCCCTCATATTGCGAGCACCAAAGATTGAACCTAGGCATTGACACTGTTGAGAAGTGCATCTCAACACTGTGTGAGCAATTGATCGTTAATGATAGGAAGTTTAGTGAATAAAAGATTTCACTGAAATCTGACCTTTCATTCAAGCATGTGAAATTGGGCACTTCTATTAACCATCACACTATAAGAAAAGAAAAGAAACATTAGAATTTTAGCCGTCCCCAATGATCTCACTCTTATTCTTTATTCTTTTTTTCTTGTTGGGGGGGTGGGTGGGTGGAGGGCTAAAATGTCCTTTGTCAGGTTTGGGAACCACTCACATTTTAATTTTGATCTTCATGGAAGGGAATTACTATTGAATTTTAATTATCATTTAGTTGCAAAAATAGGAAGCTTAGTGAAGAAAAATTCACTAAAATCTAGCTTTGCAATCAAGCATTTGAAATTTAGCACTTCCAGCTGTCATTACACAATATAAAATGGAAAATTACAATTTTGGCGACCCCCCAATGATCCCAGTCCAGAACTGCCACAAGAACATCAGAATTCTTAAAAGCACTAAATTCTACAAGATAGGAGGCTTCATTTGTCTTCTAATTTAACATCCTTTGCAAATTTGCCAAGCTAAAGCTCTTAATAATAGTCTGTTTCTATCTAAACTTGATGACAAAAAGCACGAATCTTTCTAAGTCTTGCTTTACAAACTTGAATCATGGTAAACCCTCTCTCTTCAATTGTCTTGGCACCTATATTTTCCGATAAGGGTTGTTGTTGTTATGCTACATGGATTGAGAAGAGGTAGACAGGGGACTTTAGGCTTGTGCACACTTATGCAGACACTCTAGCCTATACAAATTTGTGATCTAGATCGTCTGATCCAAAATGTGGTTCTTTTATTCCAAACCACCGCAGAGGGTGACATGAATAGGTCAAAGAGAGAAGGGCTTGGAGATGGAAGGTTTTATCTCTGCCAATTTTTAAACAAAGAAAGGGCCTTTGAGTTCTTAATGGCAAAGGAGAGTTCACCTGGAAGGGAGGAAAAACCATTGTAGAGAGAGAAGGAGAGAGATAGATAAAGAGAGAGATGGGGGAGCTTTTTTGTATTTAGTTTTTGCATGTAATGCTCATCTATAGAGGATAGGGGTAGCAGTTAAGATAAAGAAGATGAAAAATTTCCTTTGGTCTGGAAATGGGTTAGAAAATAGAGAACATTTGGTATGTTGGGGTCATGTCTCAAAACCTAAGTCTAAGGATGGATTGGGTCTTGGTAATGTAGTATATAAAAACATTCTTAAAACCTGATGCTTAATGGCATGAGGTTATAATGAGCAAGTATGGTCTCTCTTAGAATAAATCAGATGCCAATCCTAGTGTAAGGTTTCTCATTACAATCATTGGAAATTTATTTCTCATCTATGTTGTTCTTTTTTTCCTTTTCTCTCTTTGAAGGTAGATGATGGTTTTGTGTTCTTTTCTTGGAGGATCCATGGATTGTGGATTTTGTCATTATCCTCCTCTTTCCCTTGCCTATATAGATTGTCTCAGTTTCATTCCACCCTAATCAATGATTTTTATAAGTGGGTGGGACATTCAAGTTTTTGGAATTGTCATTTATAAAGAAATATAATTGATGGAGAATGCCATAAGTTTTTCTTCCTGAATTTCCCTTTTACAGGAGAATGAACATTTACAACAAGTTTCGGATGCTTGGATTTGGAAACTTGATACTTTGGGTCCCTTTTCTTGTAGATGGTTTCACCATCTCAGTAGTCTTTCCCAACACTTTTTTTTTTTTTTTGTTTAAATAACTTTATTTGGAAGGTTAATACTTTTGTTTAGTTCATGGTATTTAATAAGATTAATAGCAATGATTACTTTAAAAGAAAAGACATTATAAAGTTATCTCTCTAGATGATTATTCGGAGAGTAGAGATCATTTACTGTTTCATTGTTCTGTTGGACGTGAGGTGTGGAACCGCCTGTTTGCTATATGACAATGAATGGGTTAGTCCTAAGTGCCTCTGTGATTTGTATCTGCTAAAGAAGCAATTGCAGGAGACCAGCCGGATGAAGATGTGGCATCTTCAGTCCAGATGGCAGATGAATGGGCTGCTGCAAGACAGATAGCCAACCCAAGTGGGTTGATAGTCTACCAACGCAGAAAGCAAAGGCATCAAAACTGTTAGAAGATGTTTAAAATGTAACAGTTTACTGTTAGGAGAATATTAGGTGGTTAGAAGAGAGACTTAGGCTATAAATAGAATATGAAGGTTAGTGAGAAAGGCATGGAAAAAGTGAATTAGCTTTTGAGAAGTGTGGGCAGTCTGCTCTTAGAGAGAGACTGAGTTTTTCTTCTTTATTTCTGCTGTGTAATGCTCCTTAGAGCCATTAATCGAAGGAAGGTTTAATCTTCCAAAACCTTTCTACTCCGTGCTATCTCTATTCCTAACAATTTGGTCTGACCTGCCTTCTCTTCCCCCTGCTCATCTCTCTATTTTTTTCCATCCTACATCTTATTCATGACTCAAACACAAATGGAAACAAGATTGGATACCTTGGAAAAGAGCATTTCCGACATCGGGAAGAGTGTCACAACGTTGATGGAGGAGATGAACTACCAGCGCTCGAAATTGGACCGTCTGCAGTCCTTGGAGGAACTGGTTGCCGCCCTACTCCGTAAAAAAAATGAGGGCCGCGATGAAGCCGGATCATCGACAACAGCCCTCAACGAGGTTCCCGGTGGCCCTTCTCTCAACATCGGCTCCATTCCCATTCTGGGAACAAACACGCACCCCACACCTCTGTTTAAAGTCCCAGCGACCGACGACTTTCAACTTACCTTGCGACGCCTTGATCTTCCCTCTTTTGCTGGCCATGACCCAGCCGCTTGGGTTGCTCGCGCAGAACAATTTTTCACTATCAATCGCGTAAGCGATGAGATGAAAGTGGCGATGGTGATGGTTTCCATGGATGGCCCAGCACTCCATTGGGTTCAGTGGCTACTTGCTCAAAACCCATCGCTTTCTTGGTCCAAACTCACCTCTGAACTCTTCAATCGCTTTGGGGGACGCCTCTCAGCAAATCCCTTCGAAGCCCTAGCTTCCACGAAACAGATGGGTACTGTCGACGCCTATATTGATGCGTTCGCTGCCCGTGCAGCTCTCATCAAGGGATTGAATCCATCGATCCATCTCGGCTCTTCCTCAAAGGCCTCACAGATGAGATTCGCGTCCGCATTCACTCGCACGAGAACCTTTCTCTCTTCCAAACCATGAAACTAGCTCGGGAAATAGAACGAGAAAATGAGTTTTTTAAGGGAGGGCCACTACCAGGTAACAAAGCTGGAACCCATACACCACTCAGGTCGAGAGACTGGGGTGGGTCTAACCCGGCTACTGGAGGCTCGGACACCCATTTTAATCCAAAATTGTATATCCGAACCCAGTTTTCTTTTACCCCGCCTCCTGCTACAGACCCAACCAACACTCAACGTTCTTCCTTTCCACACCCTCTGCAACCTACTTCAGTCGCAGCAACTCAAGTTTCCCGCCATTTGTCTCATCACGAGCTCTTGGATCTGCGATCAAAGGGTTTGTGTTTCAAATGCTTACAGCCTTACCACCCCCTCCACAACTGTCCGAACAAAAGTCTTCGGGCGATCATCTTGGGCGAGGATGAAGCTCCTCTGATTGACAGTGCCGCCCTGGAAGAACCTGCAGCTGCTGCTTTAGAGCGACACCAGCAACACCATCCGAACATTCGTTAGAAAGCTCGAACGGGTGCTGGCCCGCTTGGGGAGGAATAAAAAAAAAAGGCTGGTCCTTCCGAATTTTTGGGTTACAGCCTTGAGGACAAGGCTGAAGTTCCTGTAGGAGGCAATGTTAGAGAAGCAATTGCAAGAGATAGCTGGATGAAGATGTGGCATCTTCAGTCCAGATGGCAGATGAATGGGTTTCTGCAAGACAGATAGCCAACCCAAATGGGTTGATAGTCTACCAACGCAGAAAGCAAAGGCATCAAAACCGTTAGAAGATGTTTAAAATGTAACAGTCTGCTGTTAGGAGAATATTGGGTGGTTAGAAGAGAGATTTAGGCTATAAATAGAATATGAAGACTAGTGAGAAAGGTATGGAAAAAGTTAATTAGCTTCTGAGAAGTGTGGGCAGTCTGCTCTTAGAGAGAGACTGGGTTTTTCTTCTTTATTTCTGCTGTGTAATGCTTCTTAGAGCCATTAATCGAAGGAAGGTTTAATCTTCCAAAACCTTTCTACTCCTTGCTATCTCTATTCCTAATAGTATCTCACACAATTTAGAGGTTTTGGAGGGAACAAAGATGCTCAATGCCTTTGAAAATGTGCTTTCTTGCTGTCCCTTGGTGTATGTGGTGAGAACAGAATGCAAGAATTTTTAGAAATGAGACCATCGATCCCTCTCTTCTTTTGGATAAAATTGTTTTCTACACTTCTTTGTGGGCTCATGCTTATGGAGTCTTTGACGACCATAGCTTAAAAGACTTAAAGCCGGATTGGACAGCAGCATTACATTAATCTTTTGTTTTTTATTTGTTGTACTTTTTGATTTTTATTTTGTTTGCTCCTAAGGAATTCTCATTCCCTGGGGGCCTTGTATATTCTCTTTTAATATATATTCTCCTTCTAACAAATAATAAATAAATAAATTATTTATAAATTAATTAATAATTTATGGCCATATACCTCATATATGGTCATGGGTTTAAGGTTTGAAAATAGTCTCTTTGCGAAAAATGCAAGGAGAAGGCTGCATACATATATGTCCACCCTCCCTCTACCCCTGCACTAAGTCGAGGAGCATTTTGCGCACTGGGTGAACCTTTTTTATTGATAAATTAATTAATAAATTGTGCTATTAATGAATCTAATTTTAACTAAAGAGTCTAGGCAAAGTATTCATACGTATTGGAGAAGTATTTGGTACTTCTACAAATATTGGGCAAGTTGTGTGTCCAACATGTATTTGCTAGATGGGGAAAATTGCATCCACCAAAAAATTGCATCTACCAAAAATAATATGCATGCACAACAGACATAAATTTAACATAAGCACATGACAATTTATGTGGTTTGGCTAACATACCTAAATCCATGACCTTCATCATCAACAAGTCATTCTTTCAGTCATCCTCACAAACATTTACTATAACCAAACCCATGCCCAATTACACCATTGCTCAAATCTACACAAACTCATAATCATACACATAAATTGTATCTTTTAGCAATACTCTAATCCCACGGGTAGTTGCCAATGGCCGACCTTGATCCTCTCTTGGCAAGCTCTTATTCGGTCCTCATTGGTGAGCTTCAATGAGAAACACAAAACCCAAAAACTATATTCTCCTTTTATGGGGGAGAATGACTTATCTAATGAGTGGAACTAATTCTCTTCCTTGTCAACATAAAATTCTAACATTTTTCTTTCCACTAAAAAACTAATTTCTAATTTTATATATATGGGTTGCACCAACGCTTAACAGTCTTCATCTCCAATTCAAATACATCTTCATCGTAAAACTTAACCACTTGATTAAATCTTCAAAACCTCACATGCCACAAACCTGAAAACAATGTTCTTCCTTTATAGAGGAGAGTGACTTACTGAAAAAGTAAACTGATTCTCTTTCCAACGTAAAATCCTAATACTTTTCTTTTCTTTAAAAAACTGCTTTCTATCTTTATATATTTGGGTTCGACCAATACATAACAATTTGGATTTTCATTTTAAACTATCTGTGCTTCATAGTTTCAAGTACATGAGTGTCATTGTTTCCAAATACCTCTTTCATTTGATTGTCAAGTTTTGTTATGTGTTTGGAAATTCTGCTGGGAACTGGGAAAAAAAGAAAGAGGCATGAAAGGTATTTCCCTTTAAATGTACATTTTACTTGATATACTAATCATCATCTAATGGATTTCAGTCATACTTTATAACTAATATGGAGCCAATCAAGTTTTGGGACTTCGTCTCACTCATTCTCGAAGGCCTTGGATATGAAAGGTATTTCCCTTTTTAATACTGTATATCGGTTTTATTTGCTTATTTCACTTCTTTCACTATTTTCATTACCATCATGGTCCTTGTCCTCTGCTTTCAAATCTTATTTTAGCAAATAATATCTTGTTGCTGGTAGAATACAAATTCTTGACCTTGGTCCTTTTTATTATCAATTAAAGACGAATAAATGGATGTCTTTCTGCATCAAAGTATTTTGTTTTTTATGCAAGGAAAAGAAGAGGGCAAATAAATCTCATGTCACAAGCTGTTTTGAAATTATTTTAATGTTTATCTCATTGTGTTGCATGTATGCTATGTTTGTTTCAAGCAAAGTTCTACCAAACATATTATTTGTCTTTAGCTTGTTATAGCTGTTAGTTGACATTGTTACACAGCTTATACTTTGATGTAGAAATGTAGAAATACCAAGTGAAATAAACTGGGTTTTTTGGAGCGGGTATAGGGGATGCTTCCTTCTAGAACGACTTTAGTGGATTCTATCTTTGAAGGATTGATCATACAATCTCATTACCTTGCAAAAGAGGAGGTGTTGCCTGTTGGTGAGCCTTCTTGCCTTGAAAAGAAGGTATGGGACACTGGGATTTTTGGTAGACATGTGAACATTTGGAGCAAGTTTTTAAAATAAATCTGCCAATTGTCATTATTGGTTACCTCAATTTTTGTTTTTATCAATGTTATTTTTTTAATATCTTTTTTGCTTTGACTTTGCTAAATCTTTGATGCATGTTTGATTGGGAACTTTTGTATTTGAAGAGAAAATTGTAGTATGCTAAGGCGACTTGATAGAATGTTGCATGGAAACGGAAACAGGGAAACGGAAACGGATATAAAACGATACATTGAAACGACATTCTGTAAGAATATTGGAAATGGAAACGTGAGCAATTACGTTAATATAAAAAATATAAGGATTTTTATGTAAATAATAATTATTTTATTTAATAATAGAGTAGTCATATTTTATAATAAAAATCTAAAGTGATCAAATTTGTAATTATTAATTATTAGCCAATTAATATAAACAATAAAAATTATAATTAAATAAATAAATAATTTATTAAATATGAAAAAATATGTAATTATAAAAAATATAAGGACTTTTATGTAAATATAAATTAATTTAGCATGTTGAAACATTTTGGAAACGGAAAACATTTCTAAAATGGAGAAACGCTAGTTTTGATAAGTTTTCGTGCATCATATAGAACTCACAATTTTCAGTTTTTCCCAACAAAATACATGTTTCTTTCCAGCCCATATAATTCATATCAAAGAATACTAGTTTTCATTCTACAAGATAAAATCCTATCTATAATAAATGCGAACCCTTTATTGCACTTGGCTTCAACCTTTGCGGGAAGTGTATTCTCTTTATTTCATGATCACTAAGTCTAACTACATCGGGGCATAGTGAATTGATCTGAACTTTTTGGCTGATACATGGTGTTCTATTGTAATATAGGATGGTCATGGTCATATTTAAGTAAGTTTGGGGTGGAGTACTTTGGGGGAATTAAGAAGCCCTTGTCTAACTTTATCAATCTGTTCATTGAGAACCTTTCTTTTTGGTTCTCTTTAAGTTTGTTTGTTTATGACATCAATGTTGCCTGTTTATTAGATCTCTCTCTCTTAGATTCAAGGTTGTAAGGGTGCTGATTATGAACTGAAAATTAATTCTGAAATTGAATAAACTATAAAATTCTGTATTGAAGTTGTTGAAAGTGTAAACATATGGGTGGTCAAAAATTGACCTTAATTAGAGATCTTGACCTCTAATGGTTAGCATTTAAACCTATAAGATGTTCTCCAAGAATCAGCAAAAGCTCAACAAATTTTAGCTTTATTTTTTTCTCCCACTTTAATAAGCACCAATAGTTTGATGGTTTGTCAATTTCACTTTTTTTGTTGAACCAAACTTGTTAATGAAGTTGTTTGTCAAGCATCTTTGAATCTTGCCTGTCTCTTGGTGAATGGAGCATGAGATGAATATCCTGGCTTGTGTTGGTGATCTTTCCATAACCATAGTTTTATCCGAGCAAATGATCCCCAGTTTAATTGGAAGAAGATTCAACACTTTTAAGCTAGGTTTTACTAGGTGCTTGCATAGTGCATGTAGTTTTGTGGGCTATTGTGTGTGACCCGCGGTTTCCCTGTGCAGACCCACACGGTGGCGGTTAAGTTCCCATCATTATAAAGAAACCAAATTACCTGAGTATCGGCTTGAAACCTTGTTAGCCCGTGACTAGGAATTTCATCAGTTGTTCTATCAGCTTGAGGTTCAACAATGGTCAGCTGCAGTTGGAACTTCTTGTCTATACCTATTGCTTTTACCTTGAGGACTAACTATTTTTGGCCTTAAATGTATGTTTATGTAGCAGGATGGTGTGGATTCTCTGAATTACCTTGATTTTCTATACTTATCAAACCCAATTCTTTTGATAATTCAGTAGTTATTTTTCCCTCCGCATAACTTGGTTCCTTTTATAACTTTGCAATGCTGAAAGTGACGATGAAGCATTCAAGGAAGCATGCGAATGGATGCCTCCCTAGTACATTGCCCTAATCCGTCAAAACCTTGGATAGCAAATGCACATCAAAAGTCCAAGGAAAGGAAGGGAAGGAAGGGCCCAAAATGAAGCTACCAAGGCTCAAGAAGGCTGTCCAAAAATGGGTAAAAAAGTTAGTCAGATTTCTGGACAGAAAATGTCCAGAAATCTGCCCAAGAAAATTACCCCAACATTAAGGCTCAAGTTAGCCCGAATTTTGTGCGAGTTTTGGAGTCCATAAGTCCAAGTGCTCCATTTAAGGTTCAAAAGGGGCCTCATTTAAGGTCCTTCACAAGAGTGGGCAACAGTCTGTCCAATCTGCCAAGGGCAGAATGGGCAGAGAACATTTCAACAGCTAGTTTTTCTAGCTGTTGAAATGCAATGATGGCCCTTCCAACAGTCATATTGGACTCTCCTCACATTTTTGTCTATAAATAGGAGGTCTCTTGTATTCTAAAAACATATTGGAGCATTGTCTCCCATAGCCTAGTATAGTGCGTAGCCTCTCTCAAAGTGTCTTCATATATTCTTAAGTATTATCTCAACAAAAGTGTCTTGTATTTGATATTTCATCAAAACAATACAATTGAGTTCATTCTCACAAATTCAAGCTCTCATTCTCTTTGTTCTTCAACCTTCAAACACAAGACACAAAGCTTTCAATCCATTGCTCAAACGCAAAACCCTAACTCAATCACCTACACTTCCGCACTCCAAATTTTAATATGGTATTAGAGCGGGTTTTACTTCCTCTCCTCATTTTCGAAAATTACCCACAATGGGCAGAAATTATGCAAAGGCTCTTGAATTTGTACAACTCATCGGAGTATATCCAAAATGAGTCACTTGATGCATCCAACCCTAATTTTGAGCAATGGAAGAAGAAGGACGATTACATCTTCTGGATGCTTCAAAACTCGCTGGACAAAGCTCACCAATCAATGATGGTCGGCTGTCTAAGCTCCAAAGTTGTACGAACCACCTTGGATGGTTGTACAGGAATAAACACAACTTGGGGAGAGTCTTTGAGTTTCAACAATAAATCTCCAAACTTCAAAGAGATGACAAAACTCTATCTCTGTTGAAATTTGGAGTACAGAAGCTTTGGTGGTTGAGTTTGAGTTTTGGTGAGCAATGATTGTAGGTTTGAATGTGGTTTGAAGATGTTGATGAACAACAAGAGAAAGAGAGTTTTGAATATGTGTGAATGAAGACAATGTTATTTCTTTGATAAAATAAATGAAAAAATTTGTAGAGACAATGCACTAAAAAATATAACACTTTTGAGAGACAAATTTTGTTCTAAGAATGCTAGAAGGAGACAATGCTTCAAGATATCTTACAAGTGAAGAGAAGAGACTTATTTGTAGCCTAAAAGGTTCTATTAGCCGGTAGACACAAAAACTAGTTGGTAATGAGAGACCAAGAACTAGCCGTTATAAATTTTGTCCAAAATACCCTTGGTAGTTTGGGCTGTCTTTTTGGGCTTTTCTAGGCTTCTTTGGGATTTTGTTTTGGACTCTCTTAATGGACTTTCATCCCTTCAACCGTGCCTTTCTTCATGCTTTTCTTGCTGCATAAAATAGGCCACCAAAGTTGGCTATGTTGTGGAACATTTTCTAGACAGTATTCTGTCTAGTTTTGCACCAGCTTCCTTGGACTGGTTCTTAGGTCATTTTGACCCCTTTTTTCTTCTTCCCTTCTTGGACTTTGGATATGCATTTGCTGTGTAAGGTTTTGACGAATTAGGGTTATGTATTCGGGAGGCATCCATTCGCATGTTTTTTGGAATGCTTCATCGTCATTTTCAACACTCCCCCTCAAGTCCGATGAATGGAGTTCCATGGAGTCATGACTTGCAAAGGTAGTGTCGGATAGTTGAGCTTTCTTGACCTTCTTTTTCTTGTTCTTCTTCTTCTTTTTGGCCTTTGCTTTTGGCTCCCCCTCAATGACTTGGCCTTGGCATGCAACATGGACGTGGCTTATTTGCACTCCCCCTTACTCCTCAATCGGAGCTTGAATTGGCAGACTCAGTGGTGTTTTATCACCTAATTCTGCAAAATAAAATTCTTTTTCGGCAAATTTCATATCTTTTGACATGTATGCTGTGTTAATTTTAGGATTATAACAAATATATCATATTTTCTAGGACCATATATAAATAATATGCATTGCTCCCTTTTTATGTAGCAAACGCACCCGAATGTTCTAAGATGCATAAGGTTTGGTTTGCTACTTCTAATTGTCTCTAATGGAGGCTTATCATCTAGTGCATCTTGAAGAATACGATTGTATAAGTGTGTGGCGGTGCTAATTGTATCACACCAATATTCGTGAGTCTTATATGTATTTTCTAATAAAGAACATGTTAGTATATTTATATTATCCTCATTTATAATGAGGTTTTTATGACTCATAATTTCTAGTTCAATGCCCTTTTTGTTTTAAAAAACTTTAAAGGTAGGGCAAATATTTTGTCTTGTCATCTATCCTAAATATTTGAATTGATACATTATATACTTTAGTGATTAGATGATAGTACTTTTTAAATGCATTTTGTGCTTGTGTCATGTCTTTTAGCATATATACCTATGTATATCTAGAGCGATGAGTAATGAATGATATGACATAAGTGTATCATTCTCTAGATGTGCATGAGGTTTTTTAATATGGCGATGCACAAATTTAAATGCATTTGAGTTAGGGATGGAGTTTTTATCCTTAGAAGGCAGCTTGCTCCATCTTTTGTCCGGCTTAGTTCTGTTTGGCTTGAGATTTGGATACAAATCCCAACATCTTTCTTTGGTGTGGTATTTTCTTTTGCAATGGGAGCACACGTTCTCAGCATGTTGTTTCTTCCCCGTTGCCTTGAAACCATAGGCCTCTATTTGTGGTCGGCTTTCTTTCTCAAGTCTCTTAGAGGTTACGGCTCTTTGAACCATTGTTACTACCTTCTCATAGGATGGTAGTTCTTTTTGTCTCGAGACCTCTTGGCGTACTTCCTTGAATGCGTCTCTGAGAGTCATGAGGAAGGCCAACACCTTGTCTTCTTTACTTCTTTGAAGAAGAATCTTCATGGCCATTGTTGGTGGCTTTAAACTCTCAAAGCTCACTCCATAGTTTGTTGAAGTCGCCAAGGGTTTGGGGGAGAGTTTTTTCACCTTTTCGAAGGCTGAAGATTTGTAGCTTGATTTCAAAAACTCTCCCCAAGATGTGCTCATTGCTGTACAACCTCTTCAAGAATTCCCATACAGCCCTTGCACTTGGACAGCCGGTCACCATTCTTTGAAGTGCCTCATCCATTGAGTTGAGCATTCTTAGAATGATGCTCTCATCTTCCCTCTTCCATTGCTCATATTTGGGGTTTGATGCTTCAAGCAGCTCATTTTGGATATGCTCCAATGAATCAGACAAGTTTAGGAGCGTTTGAAAAATGACAGCCCACTGAGGGTAATTTTCGGAATTTAGAAGGGGGAAAGAAATCTGCTCTGATACCATGTTGAATTTCTTGGGATGTGATGGTGGTGTGAAGAAGTTTGCTCTCAAGCCATGTTTGAAGTTTTGTTGATAAAAAATCAAAAAGTTAAGAAAGGTAATTTTGGTGAGATAAAACTCAAAAGTGATTTGAAGAACATTTGCAAGTTTGATGGAATAAAAATGAGACAAAAGGTTTGAGTGAATAACCTCAAAGATGTTTTGATAAATAATGAAAGAATGTTTGGAGATGGTATTGAGACAATGCTCAAATGATTTTACAAAAATGACATGAGACTATGCTATAAAGAAAGGCAAGGAGACATTGCTCCAAACATAAGAGACATTGCTCTAATAATTGATGATTTTCTTTATACTTAAAATCATAGTTTGCTCTATCCCTCAAGCCCCTTTTTATAGAGAATTTGGAGAGAACAAAATGAGAGGAGAGAGTGGAGAGAAGAGGGCTTTACAGCCCTTTCTCCAACAGCTAGAAATTCTAGCCGCCGGGTCCCTTTCTTCAGCTCTAGCTGTTGGAGGCCTTTCTTCAGCCCCCCCCCCCCTTTTGGGCCATTTTATGCTCAACATAATGAGCTTAAATTCCCTCAACTGCTGGACCTTGAGCTGCCTTGGAATGAGCTTTGAACTTGACTTCAATTGGGGCAAGTACTTTGGACATTCTGGACAGCTTCTGTTGGCCAACCTTTTGGACTTCTTTTGATACACCTGTGCAGTCCACTTGGCTTGAATTAGGGCTTCTTTTTATGCTCTTGAAGTCACCTTTGAATGGGCCTAAGATGGGCTGCTATAGTATTGAAGAATGGAGTTAGGCTGGGCTGGATTGGACCCTATTTTTGTGCATTCTGCTTCATTTCTTTGGGCAGTCTGCTCAAGTTGTTTCGGGCTTCATCTTCTTCTTCTTTTGTTTGGACTTGAGTATGGTTAGTTCATGCTTCTTTTGTGTCCAAGATGGACCTCTTTTGGGTCTCTTTTTTTTGAGTTTCGGTGAGTTTTCCTCTACCTTCTTCCTTTTCTTTTGAGCATGGTTTTTCCATGCCTTTTGTCCTTGGAGTTTGGTGAGTATTTCTCGAGCATTTGCTCCATTCTTTCAACACGCCCCCTCAAGTCCGGCGAATGATCTTTCATGGAGCCGTGACTTGCCAATGGTGAGATGATGTTGAAGATGGCCTCCCCCTCAAGTCTTACTTTTCTTCCTTTTGCTCCTGTTCGATTGATGGAGATGATTCAGATGACTTGCATTTTTCAACATGGAAATCCTATGTTTTCTAATGACGTCACACACTTTGATGTGCATCCTTTGTTAGTTCATAAAAAAGCAAAAACATTTTTCTAAAATATTGAGAAGTTCATTTTCTGAAAAAAGTTATAAAAATAAATCCATATTCTGAGAAACTTACAACAAGATTCAAACCTGGATTGTGGGTGAATCTTCATATTTTGGGCTGTTGTGGAACATCCTTCAAGAGCCTCCTTGCTTTGAAGGCTTCTTAGGATCATGCTAGATTAGACAGTCCATATGAAGCTTGACATTGCTGATTGCTTCTTGAGGATTTGAGCAGCATATAGGAGCTTTTGACAACTTCAACTATCACATTTCTTGGCAAAAGGAGATAAGATTGACCCCAACAATTACTTGCCAACGATGTGTGCTTTTGCTGCAGTCTTTTGCTCCTTGGTGGATACCCCCTTTTTTTTCTTGCAAACTTTTGGTAGTAAGAAGCCGTTGCTGCCACCAAATGCTTCTTGGAAGATCTTTGAGACAAGCCTTCATCCTTGATTCTTTGGATCAGACTTTCAATCTTTTGAGCTGCCATGGACCACCTTTCAAGGTTGCCAATCTCGAACGCTTGGACAGCAAGGAGGAACTCTGGTTGACAGCTTCTTGCTTTTGCACTTCTCGGCCAAAAAATTTGACTCGCCAATGGTGCTTGCTTTCCTTGCCACTGGATGCTCCTTGGGAGGTTTTGGAAGGGATTGAATCTCCCTTTTTGTTGAAGACTTTGTGCAGCAGGAAAGAGACCTCAGAAGACAGATTTGGGCATCACATTTCTTGGCCAGACGGAAACAATGTTCCAAGGATTTATTCACCAATTGATGCTTGCCCTTGCTGTCACCATTTACTCCATGGAAGGACGGATCTTGCTGCTTTGATATCATGTTGAAATTTGGAGTGCGGAAGCTTTGGTGGTTGAGCTTGGGTTTTGGTGAGCAATGATTGTAGGTTTGAATGTGGTTTGAAGATGTTGATGAACAACAAGAGAAAGGGAGCTTTGAATATGTGTGAATGAATACAATGTTATTTCTTTGATAAAATAAATGAAAAAATTTATAGAGACAATACTCTAAAAAATACAACACTTTTGGGAGAAATTTTGCTTTAAGAATGCTAGAAGGAGACAATGTTCTAAGATATCTTACAAGTGAAGAGAGAAGACTTAATTATAGCCCAAAAGGTTCTACTAGCCGGTAGACACAAAAACTAGATGGTAGACACAAAAACTAGCCGATAGAGAGAGACCAAGAACTAGCCGTTATAAATTCTGTCCAAAATACCCTTGGTAGTTTGGTTTGTCTTCTTGGGCTTTTCTAGGCTTCTTTGGGATTTCATTTTGGCGACTTCAAAAGGCTATGGACAGAATTGGAGATGCTGAGACCATTAACAATGGACCTCAATATTCTACAACAAAGAAGAAATGAAGACAAGACGTTTGCCTTGCTCATGTCTCTTAGAGAGTCATTCAAGGAGGTATGCTATGAAATCCTAAGAAGGGAAGCTCTACCATCCTATGAGAAGGTTAGAGGGATGATCCAAAGAGCCGAAACCTCCTAAGAGACATGAGGAAGAAAGCCGTTGAGGAAGAAAACCGACCACAAATGGAGGCTTACGGCTTCAAGGCAATGGTGGAGGAGTAACATACCGAGAACGTGTACTCCTATTGCAAAGAAAAGGCCATACCAAAGAAAGGTGTTGGGATCTTTATCCAAACCTCAAGCCAAACAGAGCTAAGTCGGATCAAAGGAGGAGTGAACTGCCTATTAAAGGTATAAGCTCCAATCCAAATCTAAGTACTTTTAAATATGTGCATTGCCCTATTAGAGAAATCGCTTGCATGTCTACAAAAGAATACAAGTACATTATATTATTCATTGATCATCATTCTAGATATACATGAGTGTATATGCTTAAGGAAATGGTACAAACACAATGTTTTTAGAAATACTATCATCTAGTTACTAAGGTGTATAGTATATCTATTCAAATACTTAGAATGGATGATAAACAAATTATATGTCCTAATTTTGAAAGTTTTTTAAATAAAAAAGGTATATGACTAGAAATCATGAGTCATGAAAATCTCATTATAAATGAGGACGACATAAATATGCTAGCATTTTCTTTATTAGAAAATGCACATAGGACTCATGAATATTGGTGTGATATAATTAGCACCGCTACACACTTATATAACCGCATTCCTCAAGATGCACTAGATAAGTCTCCATCAGAGACAATTAGAAGTAGCAAACCAAATCTTTTATATCTTAGAACATTCGGGTGTGTTTGTTACATAAAAGGGAAGCGGTACATATTCTTAGGATATGGCCCCAGAAAAGATAGATTTATTTGCTATAATCCTAAAATTAATATTGCATACATGTTGAAAGATATGAAATTTGTCGAAAACGAGTATTATTTTGCAGAATTAGGTGATAAAGCACCACTGAGTCTGCCTATGGAATCTCCCATTAAGGAGCAAGGGGGAGAACAAGAATGCCATATGCATGTAGAATGTACCAGTCAAGTCATTAAGGGGGAGCTGAAAGCCAAAGCCAAAAAGAAGAAAAAGAAGGCTAAGGAAGCTCAACCATCCGACTCTACATTCGCAAGTCACAATTCCATGGAATTCCACTCGTCGGACTTAAGGGGGAGTATTGAAAGTGACGATGAAGCATTCAAGGAAGCATGTGAAAGGATGCCTTCCAAGTACATTGCCCTAATCCACTGAAACCTTGGATATCAAATGCACATCAAAAGTCCAAGGAAAGGAAGGAAGGGGCCAAAATGAAGCTACCAAGGCTCGAGAAGACTGTCCAAAAATGGGCAAAAAAGTTAGTCAGATTTCTGGACAGAAAATGTTCAGAAATCTGCCCAAGAAAATTACCCCAATATTAAGGTTCAAGTTAGCCCGAATTTTGTGCGAGTTTTGGTGTCCATAAGTCCAAGTTTTATGCTCCATTTAAGGTTCAAAATGGGTCTCATTTAAGGTCCTTCACGGCCCAAAGAGTGGGCCAACAGTCTGTCCAATCTGCCAAGGGCAGAATGGGCAGAGAACATTTCAACAGCTAGTTTTTCTAGCTGTTGAAATGCAATGATGGCCCTTCCAACAGTCATATTGGACTCTCCTCACCCTTTTCTCTATAAATAGGAGGTCTCTTATATTCTAAAAACACCTTGGAGCATTGTCTCCCATAACCTAGTATAGAGCATAGTCTCTCTCAAAGTGTCTTTATATATTCTTGAGTATTGTCTCAACAAAAGTGTCTTATATTTGATATTTCATCAAAGCAATACAACTGAGTTCATTCTCACAAATTCAAGCTCTCATTTTCTTTGTTGTTCTTCAACCTTCAAACACAAAACACAAAGCCTTTAATCCATTGCTCAAACACAAAACCCTAGCTCAATTACCTACACTTCCGCATTCCAAATTGAACATGCAACTTCCTTTCCTTTTTCATGTCCATGAATGGAAATGAGGTAAATCTAGAAGTTGTCCTGTGTCTTTTTCCTATTGTATAAGCTGTGATGAAATTCCATTCTTTCTTCCCGTCAAATTGTTTTATCTCACCTTCTAACCATTTAGTCTGTGGGTTTTTGAGTTCTATAATATTGGTCTCTTTCATAAAGTTTGGTCTGCGCTCATTACGTGAGCTTTTAGTCTTCTCCACATATCATATCAATGCCCTCTATGTTTCTCTTTATTGTCTTTGTTATTATTTTATGAAAATAGAATAGGCAAGCAAATGCTTGATCATTTTCCCTTAAAATGGAATATAATCCGTTTAGGACCTGGAGTGTGGTTCACTTAATATTGCTCAGTCATTATTTGTGGTTTTGAAGTGGTCCATCAATTAAACACGGAATAGTGAAGCTTTTTGCATGTGTTATGCCACAAGCACAATCCTTCTAACTAGTCTCACAGCGGTTCTCACATTTTGCTTCTGAGTGTTGTTACTGGGCAGAAGAAAATCATTACCATGATAAAATAATGGCTTGACACCATATCAGAAACAACTGTTTAATTAATGATGTCCTGCAAAAAGAAAATTTTGTATTTGTTGGCTCATTTCATCATCCTTATGCAGTACAAATGTTAATTTCTTTGCTTCTTTGCTTGGAATCGACCTTTACTGCTGCCTATTTTGATGAGTTTGACCATTGGTATAGTTATTTGCTTTCAATCGGATATCCTTGCAGATCATTGTCACAATTTTCTCTTGACATTATTGCATGTTCACACTTGTGTTCTTTGTGCTCATGTTATCAAGTAGCCAGTCTCAGCCTGGAGTTCAAACTACTGATTTATTTTTGTTAGTCAAATATCCTTCTTTTCGGATGGTATACCTGTGCTTTCTGCCTCTCTCTCTCTCTCTCTCTCTCTCTCTCTCTCTCTCATATTCTAGGATTGGCAATAACAATGTAATTTTCAGTCAGAATTGTCTTTTTGTCTGATTCTCTGTAGTTTGCAGGCCGAGGATAAAGATCCCTGTTTTTGTTATGATGCCCATAGCACATCTGGTTGAGTGGACATACAAATTATTAGCTCCATATGGGATGAAAGTTCCACAGTTGACGCCTTCAAGAATTAGACTTTTATCTAAAAGCAGAACTTTTAATAGTTCGAAAGCAAAGGATAGACTTGGCTATGCACCAGTTGTATCACTTCAGGTCCCTTTCTGTTCCTTGAAATGAAAAATAGATACTGCATCCATCCCACAATACTAGTCCTGATCAAATTTTAACTTTTTCCAAAACGGTGTCCGGTTTGAGAATTTGATGCTCACAGTTTTGTAAAATTCAGCTAATGACCCTTAATTTTTCACCTGTTCTAGAAAGCTGCGGTGAAACTTTTTTCTATAACTACTGAAGTTCTGTTTATTTAACAGGAGCACTTCACTAGATGATATTCCCTTAAGAGGTGGAATTCTCATTCCTATATGGATTGTTCCATTGGATGATTTTTCCCCCCCTAAAACGGGTACTAAACTTTTGTGTTCACTGCTGCTTTGTTATTTTGTTGCTTGAGCTAAATTTGCCTTCCATTTTTCTCATCGAGTATTTACAACAGTTCTCTAAATAATTAATAGTATGGCAGCTATGATGCCTTCCTGTGAGGTTTCTGAAGTTCTATTCGGAAAAAAAAAAATAATATTCAGTTTTTTGAAGGGGCCGTGATTGAAGAATTTGTAGGTCCAGTAGTTCCAGACTTTTTACTTTGCTTAGCATAGATCATTGGTATAGCGTGTTAAAATTTTACCAATGAAATCTCCTATAGAAGTCATTCCAAAGATGTATCTATGAATCTGATATGGTCCTAGACACATTACCTTGAAGAAAGTGTAGCATTCATCAACTAGCGCATGCAAAGGCTATATGAGTGCTTATGATGCAAATGATTTTGTTTACACTAAATTCTTCGCTTAACTGTTCATTTATGACCATTTCTTGTTGATTTCTTGTAGGAAGGCTTAAACAAAACAATAGAATCATACACACACTTACGAATGGAACATCATCGTGGCAGAGATGGGCCATCTAAGGCTTCCATGTATCTTGGAAAAGGAAAGGGTATGTGTTTTCTGTAATGTTTCTTCTAACTTTTATCCTGTTCAGAATTTACTTATGAAGACTAAGGAATGAGAATACTCTCTGTCTCTGTCTTTCTCATATGTTACATGTTTGTGGTTCGTTATGATGCCTGGTATGCGGGGGTAGGGCTAGGTATTTGACTATCATTCGCTTGTGGTAATTTGCTTTCAATTAAGTACTTCACATGTTTTTATGTGGAATTTCATTGATACATGTATATAAAATGAATTTTGGTCAATACTAAAACAAATAAAGAAAAGAAAACAAGTGCGGAATATTATAATTTCTTTTTCTATTTATTTGGTGTGTATTTTGTGTACTGCTTAAAACCTATATCGAGTTTGAATGCAGTAGGGGGAAGAGCAATCCTGGTAACTTTGATTGCTAGACTACAGTTTTTGAAGAAAAATACTACTGTTCTTTGTCTTTCTTTTAATCTAAGTTCTTAACCAAATGATACAATCGAGAAGACCACTCCCATTCTGTGCCTTTGTAGCTATTAAACAGGACATTGGTTTAGTGTCATACCATGTGTTTAGACTTAGCTTATCCATGTTGTCATCTAATTAATTCTCACTGTTGCATGTGTTTGCAATGTTAGTTTTGCGTGTCTTAGAGGTAGAGACAACGGGAGTTCCCATTTATCTGTCCTTGAGATGAGCTGTTGACAAGATGCATCTTCATTTGATTTCTTCTGCAGTTGCTGACACGCTTCTCTGGAAAGACAAAAAGCAGACCCTTGTTGTAGCATTAGTACTTATTGCATTTTATTACAACTTTGTTGCATCTGGGGATACTTTTGTTACTACAATTTCAAGGCTTCTCTCGGTGGCAATGGTCTTTTTGTTCATCCACGGCAAATTACCTCAGAAAATGTATGCAATTCCAAGCTATTTAATTTTATGTGTAATAATAAATGCTTTATGAAGAACGAGGTTATTTGTTTACATTATCTCCATTTTCGTTTGTTAAATTATTTCCTACCTATCAATTGATCTGGCCTGGGCCTGTGCTTTGAATTTGTTTTGACAAGTACTACAAGTGTGCAGCACCAAATCTTCTTACAATAATATTGCTTGCTTTTAATTTATGTGCTGAACTTATTTCAATTCTATTTCTTTTATATACTTTGTAGAAGATGAATAACTCCCACAATTAATGACATACTGAATTGAGCTTTATGTGTAATTTTGGATATCATTGGATAGCCTACCTTATCAAAACATGAAATCTACAAACTTGATGTGGGTTTCTAAACCCTTGACTTGCATACAAGTTTATTTTCATATTTTTTTTGGGATAAATGGGTCTAACTAGTTGTAAAACCTTGCTTGTTCAGATTGGGATACAAAATCGAAAAAATTCCTGCATCAAGTTTTCATTTCTCACAAGAGATGTCAAACCAAGTTGCTCTGTCTGTGGCCTCTTCATGGAATGAGACAGTTAATGTTTTGACTTCACTCTGCAGGGGGCGTGATTGGATGCTATTTCTCAAGGTGAGAATGTTGGTTTTCTTTTTCTTTTCTTTATTTATTTTTATTTTATTTTTTAAGTATGTGTTGTCTTTAGTGTTATGACGTTCAAGTAAGTCGTCTTCTTCTATGAAGCCAATTTAAAACTGGGTAGCCACAATACGTTTCTTCTCATTTGAGGAAGGATTCTTTTTGGTTTTCTGTACATCATTGGCATGAAGAGTGATAATTGGGGTGCATCATCTGCATGGCTTTCTCTAAGAATAGAACCCATGATTGAGTACCCTTGTAACATGAATATATACATTGTTACTGGTCCCAATAGAGAAAGTAGATATGAAGAACCATTTTTTTGTCTTTCTATATTTTTCTTCTGACGTAGATTTGTTAGATTTTGAAGTTTACAAGTTGAAACTGAATTCAGGGTGGTTGGTACTAAGTTATCTTTCTGAAGATGGGGCTAAAAGTGATCAGTGGGGCTACTTTTCACCCCAAAAAATAAATAAATAAAGCTGAACCAACCTCCATGGCAAGTGGACCAGCCAAAACCATTGGCTGGTTTCATCACCTCAACCATTTAAACATTTGAACTGTGAATGCTTGTTTATTGCCTTTGAAAATTTTATAGGCAAAATTTACTACTATAATTTGAATTCAATGAATTAATTAGGCGGTGTTTGGAATTAATTATTAAACTGGATTATGAAGAATAATTCTGTCAAAATGTATAAGCTCCGGTAAAAATATACAAAATTCATTTAAACTAGATACCACATTAAACATCATAAGATAATATTTTGTAATTAATTCACGCATCATAGTTTAATATTCTTTCCAATTTAAAAGCAATATGTATGTTAAGAGATTTGTTAACTTAGAACCATAACTTCTTTGTTATTAGAAAAACATTTATGATAAATTGCCAAAATTTAGAACAAAACACCGTAATTGGAATACGCATGATTAACCAGAAGTTCATTCTCTACATATACTTTGGGACTATACTCTTGACCCAGGCAATGCTGTCGCTAGCAAGTTGAGTATCCACATTTGAGGAGTACATTTGCATGAGTGTAATTGAAAGCAATTGTTGGGGTCAGCACAAGTGGTGGAGCATGTGTTTTAATTTGATGAAAGCATTAAATATCTAGCTGTGTTTTGTCCTATTTTAAGTAAAACTTGCAGCATAATAGTACTTTTTATTCGTTGTTCCAAAAAACATATTCCTTTGGAACAGCAGTTGGTAATTGCATGGCCATAATTCCTGCATGAATTGAAGTAGATAGGCCGAGTAAACAACATTTAGTAACTCACACAATTCAACTTCTCCAAGATCCTTGGGATTCCTTAAGGTTCAATTGATACTTTTCAGTAGCAGAAGATGATATGACATGTAGATTTCTTTAATGTAAATTAGCTATACGACAATAAGAGCATCAAATGGTTATAGCGATGTGCGATAAAACTAGAAAATATATATTAGAAATAAAGAGATACTAAGTTAGGATGAATTCGACTATGGATAAAATGTGAGAATATCGACTAAGGTGGTTTAGACATGTGGATGAAGACCCGAAGATGTATCAGTTAGGAAAAGTGAGACTTTAAATGTAGAAGATTTAAAGAAACGTCAAGATAGTCTGTTGAAAATGTGGATTCAAGTTAATTGTAAAGATATGAATGTTAAGAATTTAGTTGAGTAAATAATTTTAGATAGAAATAAGTGACAAAAAATTATTATAATTTATTATTATTATTATTGAGGGTGAATTTTGACGCAACGGTAGAGTTTCCTTTGATTACCTCAAGGTCACGGGTTTGAGGCATAGAAATAGTCTCTTTGCAAAAAAAAAAAAAAAAAGCGAGGGGAAGATTGCGTACATATATGCACACCCTCTTCCTATCCTTGCACTAAATCGGGGAGCACTTTGTGTACCGGGTGAGCCTTTATTTATTATTATTATTATTATTTTTAAGGTTCTACAGATTGTTTTTCCCCTTTCCTTTCTCCTATATTGGTTTCAAACGGTTGACCCCCAAAATTTAGGATTAAAGTTCTTCAATTTGTTGTTGTTGTAACTATGCAAGGTCCTATATCAGCGTTACATTTCCAGCGACACATACCAATTTGTTGTTGTTGACATTATTGTTCTGCTGCTCAGTCAAACTAAAAGATTGAGCTACTTTTGTTATCATGGTGGGAATCTGTCCCCAATGAAACAGTTTAGTGGTTACAACCTTCTCTCCCAACTTCGTGATCTGGGTTCAAATCTCGTGTAACAAAAAAAAATATCACAATGGGAATCCAGGACTATATTTTATTCCAGAAGAAATTATTTCTGGTAATGTTTATTTGTGGCTTTATTTGTTCTTCACCTTTGTTGGCCATTGTTTCTAGTTTTTATCTTCTCTTGATTAGAACCGGGTTCTCACTATAGATTTCTCAGCTATTTACTTTGATTCAACTCAAAGAGGATTTTTTTCCCCTCAACTTCTTGATGAATTTTTCTCATGCTAATTTCATTTGCTCTGGTTTATAAACAGGTTGTATTCGTCCTTTTGATTATTAACTTCCTTGGAGTTGTTTCCCTGCGGAGCTTATTTCATATAGGTTTACTCTCTCTCTCTCTCAACTCAATGACACTTGTCTGAAGCTATAAAAATATTCTATTCAGTCAGCATATCCGTGTTTTACATCTATTTTATTTCAGGTCTTTTTGTTCTGATATGATCTTAAAAGTAGTCTATGTTCTTGTGTTTGTCTAGTAGAAAGATCCGGTGCAATCTCAATATAGTCTCTGCAGAGTTTCATGTTTTGGTAGTCATTTTGGTCAAATTAAATGCGTCAAAGTGCAAAGATTATTAGCCATCCACTTTGCTAGTTATGCAAAGTTACAGCCAAGAGCAGGATTAACTGAATGGTGTTATAGAAAATCATTAGCTTCTAGATGTGGGAATATCCGCTTAGTCGTCCCACAATGTATGTGTTCTTTTTAGCACCAAAATGAAAATCTGAATAAACTTGATTTTGGACATTTCACCAAGCATGGTTTCCAAATCAGCCAAGCTCAGATTGTATTCGTTGCATTGAATAAACTGTTTATTAGTTAAATGGGATTTGTGCCTTTTTTTTTCTATGGTGTTGTTTTTAACTAATGGCAAATCCTCCTTTCCTGTTAAATTGCAGGAATTCCAATATTGTTTGTAGCTTTCTATGTGTACGAGAAAAAGGAGCAAGAAATTGATGCCCTTGTTCTGAAAGTTGTTTCATTTGGACATAAACAGAAATCCGGCATGGTAAGAAAATTCCAAAGCTTTAAGAGTGCCAAAAAAAGCGATTAGTTCAATTCTTTGTTATTTGAGTGTTTATGTGAGCATTCAGCACTTGCCCACCCAGTTGTGCCATGTTGCAGAATGCAAGTGTTGTTTGTACTCCTTGGAAAACTCTTGGGCATTTTTGACTTTCATTGGCTAGGTTATGTTTAGAACTGTAAGTTTTTTTCCAGATCTGTGAGGCCAAGACAAAGTGGCAATTGTATAGACCCTTTTTCCAGTTCTTTGGTTTCATTTTATGATCATTACAATTGTAATTTGTCTTTTGGTGATGCACTCAACTTTTGATACTCTTCAATCTCAAGTAACTTCATTTGTGCTATCGGGATCAATTTGATGATTCAAATTCACCTTCAATTATAACGCAATCTAGAAGAGGACATCCCTTTTTTCTCTAATGTAGCTTGGCAGCATGTATCTTTATTATAGGTGGCCAACACTTTTGGGTCATTCAAACAACCTTACGAGCCGAAGGTTTTGACCCAAAAGAGTACATGTGCTCAAGTGCGTCTCTCTCTATTGTCTAAAATTTTGTTTAAACAGGGAACGAAAAAAATTATATGGGAACGAAAAAAATTATATTAGAAGAATCTTTTTTAAATAGAATCTCTATAAATGTTTAAATTGAATTAGTTGAAATATGGTTTCGGATTTTGGTGGGGGAAAAAGTTGTCTAAAATTTTGTTGTCTAAAATTTTATTGTGGGGTTTAAACGAAGGTTGCCTGATCTGTGGTGCTTGATTGTATGGTTGCCCTTTATTCTTCAAAACAAAAAGAATTGGGGATAATTAAATATGGAGTTTTAATCCTTTTACTTAAATTGTGATTTAGTACTTAATGTAGATAATTGTTTTTATTGGATTAAAATGTATGAATTTGATTTTTGATTATTTGACGAAATTAATAAATTAATATTTAGCTATTAAATAAGTCATATGACATCTAATATGCTATCGATGTTGGTGCCTTGTTTTAATTGACTGTCAAGTAAGGTAGGGAGAGAGAGAATGAGGAAGAGAGTGAAAGGCAACTCCGTTTATTGTTGGTGAAGGTAGAGAGAGAGAGAGAGACAAAAAGACGCAGAAAGGAAGAGAGAGGCCACAAAGGTAGAGAGAATGAAAGTAGCGAACATAGATATGTTTGATCTGAGAACAATAATATGTTCAACTACTCGTCCGAGAACGCGAGATCATTTGGCGAAACAATTTTTATTTTGGATTATCATTTCATGGTAGCAATTTTTCCTATTTGATTTTGAGAATTAAGATCATATTTGATTTACTTAAATGTAAATTTAATATAGAACGATGGAAAGAAGGTGTCAAGAGAGAATATGGTTCATCTCTCTCTCTCCCCCCTACATTTGTTTATTGCCTTTTTTTTTATTATTGTATCGAAATTTGAATCTGAAATCACCGGATTAAGAGAGAGTGGTTGTGATTACTCAGTTGTCTCTTGGGAACATTTATTTGCCTATTTATTTATCTTTTTTGAGATTAAATATTGTCTTTTCCTCTATTTTTCACTTTAATTTTCGGTCTCCTTTCCCCATCAAGGAAAGTAGTTACATTTTTCTCTTTTCCTCGTTCCTTTTGCCCAAATGGGAAAGACTTCCACTAGGTCGGTCATCAGGATTCCTCTGTCTGAGAATGCGAGGCTTTCTTTTCACTCAATGGTTGTCCCCTTTCAATTTCCTGTCCAAGGGAGGACTTTTAGGTCACACGAATACTATAATGAGATTTCATGATCCTCTCTGCCATTTGGATCTCTTTTATTTTTTTTTTAGTATATAGAAAAATTCAAACTTGAGATCTTTACCAGAGGGAAGAAGGAAGATGTCGGTTAAGTTATAGCTCATTGGCTTTAGATCTCCTTTTATCAACAAAAGGTGTCCAACAAAGATTTCAGAATTCTATCCAACTGGATTTATTGATCAGAAACAATCCCCAGGATCTTGACTTTCACTAAAATATTTGATCAACTTGAGCGTGTATTCATAACTAACAATACTTTCAGCCATCCTAGTTCTCATTGTTGCCTTAAAAACAGCTTCCGTTGTAGGCCTACACTTTTCAGCAAAAACCCTCCATGACTGGCTCATTGTAGCCCTAAGAACAGCTTGTTTTGTAGGTCTGTTCTTATTGACAAAAATTCTGAATGTCACTAAGCTATGTCTCTGATGATATCCAATCTCTTGGGCTTTCACAGAACTACATTGGACAAGAAGGTGAGTATCTAGCATGACATTGTCCCATCTCCCAACTGCGATAGCTTTTCAGCATCCTCTCTCAACATGCGTGAACTCTGCAATGCTTGAGATAATATATACCTAACAGATAATTGTACTCATTAATAATGAATACTACTAATACATAAAAGAACAGCATGACATCTCAGATAATATCATACACTTGAATCGAAAATAGTAGGAAGAATTATTTTTCCTAATCTTACAGCGACAGGACTTGATGCAAACGACAGGTTATATTCAATGAAATCCAGAGGTAGCCAGCCAGGTGGATCAGCTAGTGGATACAT
The DNA here is from genome assembly GCA_033439265.1 of Dillenia suffruticosa. Taxonomy (NCBI): domain Eukaryota; kingdom Viridiplantae; phylum Streptophyta; class Magnoliopsida; order Dilleniales; family Dilleniaceae; genus Dillenia; species Dillenia suffruticosa. Next base: position 12,839,809 of record JAVTVX010000011.1, on the reverse strand, counting down.
ATATGCACCCGGTATGTCAGATAACTTGTTATGTTAACAGAAGAAAAGGAAAATCAGGTTCCTTTGGTTAAATGGCCGGTCACTTTACCCCTTAATAAGAGATTTTGAATTTGAATTCCAGGAATACTAACCCTTCATGAACCCCACAATTTCAGACCGGATTACTTAGACAAACTCCCGTACCGGTAAGTGAAAACCAAAAAAAAAAAAAAAAAAAAAAAACAGAAGAAAAGGATAGTAAATACAGACATCGGGTCTGTCCAGATTATATGAAATTAGAGAATGTTGCCTACACCAAATATTAAAGGCTGTGTTATTATTGTTTATTTGAGTTGGTATTATGGTGGTTGAGTGAACCATATATATTAAATTGATTATATGTTTAACATAGATTTTATTTTTTATTTTTTATTGGTTTTACTTGATTCTTGATGTAACATTGAGTGGCTTGGTTGGGTAATCAAATAGAAAAAAAAAAAACTCTACAGATTTTTCTAAAAAATAAATGGAAATAAATTTAAATTTTAATAATTATAATTAATATGTTAATTGTGAACCGATGATGGTATTATGTCATTTTTTGTATATGGCATGCAACGTCAGTACAGATAGTAATTCATATATAACTCTTGTAAAAAAGAAATTAGTGTAGCACTAAGGTACTACAGAAGAAGTCACAAAGATTACAAAACCAAAATTTAAATGATATTATCTTTTAAAATTCTATGTATATGCATTATACGTGGAGTTCAAGTGAAACAAGAAAACTCTCGTATTCATAAGAGCAACTTTATTTGGAGATATTGTAGAAAAACTTTTCTCATGCATTGCAAGTGAGATAAATGGATGTACCAACAAGGTGCCCTTTTTTTTTTTTTTGATTGTATAAATATTTGAATTTGGAATTATCAGTTTGAAAAGAGAAGTTTATACTACTAGATTGTCATCTTGGGACTCAATAAAGTGCTTTTTTATCTTAACATTTTTATTACAACTTTTCAATTTTCACTAATATTAATTAAATAAAAAATCACTACAAAATTTTAATATGCATGATGAAAATATCAATATTACAAATCTCATATTTTCAATTTTAAAATCTCATAAATTAAAATTGAAAATAAATATATGTCAGAATCAATTTAAATTCATATTAGAACGATTTATCACCGAAATTATTTACTCTTTTGAATATTAGATGGAGACATTTAGCGTATGGTATTCATTCATCTAGAAAAGATGTGATAGGATATACAGTGGTGGGTATTGATGAAAAAGAATATCTTCTTAAAATATATTGATGTTTATCAAAAATATGTATAAGTGAATTGTTATTGATATAACAACTTATAAGAATTTAAATGATAACTTCCCAATTAAAATTGAAATTCATCAAAAATTCAATAGTAAGTCTCCTGTTTTATATAATAGTAATGGATAAAATAACAAAAAATATCTAAAATTAAGTATCATAGTATATATATTTTTTGTAAATGATATAATATTGGTTGATAAAATTAGAGAGAGTATTATTACTAAATTAGAGTTATGGAGGAAAACACTACAATTCAGAAGATTTAGATTAAATATGTTAAAAACTGAGTATTTGGTTACGGTTATCAAAATGATAAAAAAATGATTAAATTAAATGAACATGATATATTAAAGAGTGAATGTTTTAGATATTTTGGATATATCATTCAAAGTGATGACAATATAGATATAAATGTAAATATAGGATTCAAATGGATTGAATGAAATAGAGAAATATATCTGTAATTTTTTGTAATCATATGATACCACTGTAGTTGAAGGAAAAACTTTATAAAATCGTGATAAAATCTGTATTATTGTATGATATCGAATGTTGGATCATTAAACAATAATAAGAGTATAAAATAGATAGTATAAAATAACTGCAACTGAAATGAAAGTTTAAATAAATATGTGGTAAAATTAGAAAAAATAAAATTAAAAATGAAGAGATACATTTTAAGTTGAGATTGAATTCAATAATGAATAAAATGAGAGAGTATTGCGAATGATGATTTGGAGACCCAAAGATGTATCGACTCCGGGACTTAACTTTCGAATAGGATTCATAATATGCATTATTTTAATTAGTCGTAAACATATGCATATATAATCACTCAAAATAGTTATTCTTGTGCATGGCACGGATCCCTACTAATATTTGCTTAAAATCGCTATCTTGGACAATGGTTTTAAACCATCATTTTTTTTTTCTCCTATTGTCTGTTGTGCTCTTACACTTTCACCTTCAATGGATTGATGAATTATGAGAAATTGAATTGCAGAGGATCAAAATTGTCTTTGATGCATTGGGTTTACCGGGGAAAGAATTAAGCAGAGAATTACGTAGAATTCGTCTTGGTCTTGGTCTTCGTCTTCGCTCGTGGCGGTCGTTGTTGAGGTAATTGAAGGGAGTAATCTAAAGAAACCTTCTTCGTTTTTCCTACTCTTCCAACTTCTTTGAATTCGATGAAGAAATTGAGTGGCTTAATTATTGCTTCCATAGAGGATCACCGTTGCTCCCACCTTTTAGTGAATTCAATGAATTTTGTATTTGGTGAAGTCAATAAAGTAATGAAACTGTAGAGAAATCAAAATTGCCTTTGGTGCATTAGGTTTGCAGCTGAAGGAATTAAAGAGAAAATTACAAAGCAGTTGTCATATATCTTTGAAGATGGTGGTGATAGTGATGGAATCATTTTCAAAATTTTATTTTGAAGAAATTTGTGAAATTCTAGGGGGCGGAAGAAGAAAAAGAATAATTTGAGAGAGAGAGAGAGAGATTCAAAAGTGAGAAGAAGAACAAGAAGAGAAATGACTTGAATGGTGAAAAAGTTTTGAAAATTGCACTTAGGTTTGTGTCAATCTAGTAGAAAGCCCCCAATTTCTCTAATCCCCAGTGTTATAAATTATATAAGAGCAGATAACTTATTTTTCTTTTTTATAAATTTTACGATCAAATCAGCAAGACTTCAAGAACTCCAACGGTGACTAAAAGAAAAATAGTGGACCCAATCTTAACATAGCCAATGAAGAGCTTTTTGCGGAAAATAAAAAATTTTTAGACCAACACTTGTGAAAATAATTTTAAGAATAATATAGTTATGTCGAGTTTTCAAAATTAGGCATGCACTATTTAAGCATGTCAAGTCCTGAAAACTCAACCTGCTTGAAAAAATAAGCATGTTGAGTCTTTAAGACTCGACATGTTCGGGACATAAACCCTCCGCCTTCTCTTATTTCTTTCTTTCTTTCTTTCTTTCTTTCTTTCTTTCTTTCCTCCTCTTCTCTTCTGCTTTTCTTCTTTCCTCCGCCATGGACGACTGCATTTTCTCCCACTCCGCACATGATCTACAACATCTGAGGAGATCTGCAATCTCGGGGAAGTTAATTGAGCACAATTCAACCTTTTACAAGATTTGCAATATCAATTTGGCGAAGGTAAATCCTTGTTGGTGCTATGTGAATTTAAAAAAATTATATGTTTATATTGGTACTTTTTATATATATATATTGTTAAATTGATGTCTTTTTTATTTATTGAACTATATTTACAAAGATTTAATTAGGAATTTAAGGTTTAAATTTGTTGGATATTAGCATCAATTCAGGGATTAGAGTTTTTTAATTTTAGAATAAAATTAGGATTTAGGGTTTTTTGATAAATTTATTAATTAGTAATTTTAGTAAATTTATTATTTGTAGTTAAATTAATATTATTTAACTAATTTGGTTAATTGTTTGTTGATTTGTTAAAAATTTAAATTTAAGATTTTAATTAAAAATTTTAGTAAATTTATTATTTATAGTGAAATTTAGGGTTTTAATATATTTAAATTTATTATTTATAGTTAAATTGAAATTTGAATTGAATTTAATATTTTCTTAAATTGATATGGACACACCATAGTAATAAATTATTTTTTTATATTGAATATAAATTGTAAATATGGTGAGATTGTTATATTACACAAATGGTGAAATTGTGACATGTGAGAGTGGAATTTGTTATGACTGTGAACCTTTGAGAATGATTCAAGTGAGAAAAAATGTATCTTTTAATGAATTGGTATCCGTGATGTGTAAGGGTCTCCAGATAAATTCCATGAGATAACATATAGAGATTTATCATCATTGTCTTGTATCACACATGTAAGGGAGGAATGTATAGTATATTTTTCTTAGACATGAAAAAAGAAAACCTAAGTCATCTCGATCTCAAAATGCGATGGATCTTCGAGAGTCATTTTCCCGGTCATCATGTGACAGTTATAGTGCAGATGGTCATAATTGGAGAAGATGTATGAAACAAATGAGATGTGGTCTTTGTGGCAGCCAAGAATATAATCGACGACATTGTTCAACTCTATCGCGTGAAAATTGACCGTATTTATATTTTAATCATAATTTTTGATATATTTAATATTATGTCGTATATTGTGAATTTATCAAACTTCTTAATCATTTGTTTTTCTTGTAATGGTTAATGCACATTTTAAGATATTATTGTAATTTCTTGTATTTATTGACTTTTGATATGTATTTATTTATACCGTACATTTTTTTAACACAATAAATGTTACGTATTTGTAATATTAATTAATTTTTTTTTACAGATGGATCCAGAATTTTCTGATCAGATCCTTATATGGTTACAGCGATATCACTGTTCTTCTACGATTTGGGAGGGAGACGACATGACCACTTCCCTCACTTTTCGTTGACATGAGGCCGTGCTATGTCATTGGGAGCACGGTCACATTGATGAGCGTGTGCTTCCTCTTCTGGAGCGATCGGGATTTTTGGACGTTGCCCCGATTGTGATTTATTTAGTTAAATTGACACCTGAGTATGGCCCTTGTAGAGCGATGGATGTCGGAGACTCACACTTTTCACCTCCTCCACGTTGAGCTGACTATCACATTTCAGGATGTAGAGATACTCTTAGAGTTATCCGTGGATGGGCATCCTGTAGTCGGTAGGACTGCGGGAGTGCCGTAGGGTGATATCTATGAGAGACTTTTAGGTGTTAAAACTCCACGGTCTGCGTTTAGAGGTTACACTTTGAGCATACCAAGATTATCTGAGTTTTTTTTTTTTTTTTTTTTTTTTTATTTAATTTGTCCAATGGAGTAGATGATATATATATTGTACGATGGACATGGACTTATATTTTACTTTTGTTAGGAGGTATGCTGTTTTGTGATAAGACAGTTTATTATATACATTTACAGTTTTTATTATTATTAAAGGATTTATAAGTTTCGGGTAGCTATAGTTGGATAGATAATTTTGTATTGCCACGCACCTAAATTCACGGGAGATAGATGGCTCATTGGTTTTGTTATAGATTTGGAGGTGGAAGCGGTTTTCTTATATGGCACCTATTCGACGGTTGTTGCACGTAGATGGAGATGATCCACTTGCTTTACGGTGGAGGGAAAATTTTGATATTACTACTTTCCTTACATACTTCGTTTTAGTGTATAGGGAGGCACTAGATAGATGGACAATGGATCGGACTGCATGGGTCCCGTACACGAAGGATTTACTATCATCCCTCCCCAACTGCTATCACGAGAAGAGAGATATTTGGCATGTGCAGGTCTCATTGATATGTTTTAGTATCGTAGAGTAATACTTTTAGATAGAGTGTTACGACAATTAAGAAAATTTCAGTATATTTTGATTCATTGTAACACAGGGAATCGATTCCATGATACGAACACTTGAGGTATATCGGAGGTTGATTGGTCAGTAGAGCATGCAGCCTATGTTGATTTTTGGACGCACCAACACGACCATATAGTTATACTAGACAGTTCAGTTGGATTTGTCGTCGATCCTACTTATGCTGTCTGGTTTTGTACCATTTTCCACAGATTCATTGGTTGTCGGGGAGGTTCTTTGACTTACGTGGTAAGTTCTCTACATCTACATTCTTTTTTTTATCGATCAATGATTTTAATTTTTTTTTTTAACTAACTTTGATATGATTTTCTATAATGAGATACGTTGTACGAGCTACGAGATACTCCGGGTGTCAACGTTTGGGGACTTTTTTATTTAGCTATCTTAGTTTTAGCAGATGATATAACTTATTTTTTAATACGTAGACTCGTTAGAGGTGGTGACGATGGTGGTGATGCAAACCGACCATGTGGGTGACGACGTGGACAAGGACCATGTATGAGACCATTACCCTAAACCGATCATGCGTTCCACCACTGTTTCAGTAGCCCGAGAACGTCGTAGGACTTTCGACTATATACAGTGAGTTTTTATCTTTTTACACGCCTGTGTTTGATAACTTCCCGCTACTTATAGGGGAGTTCGTCCCGATAGTTATATGAACGAGAGATCGACATAGGTAGAGAGAGATGATGCACCACCACCTGTGTATCACGTCTCCCCGCTGGTTTTTTCTGACTCCCATGAGCAGGATGTATGTCTCTCCCAAATCACACAGATAGATGAACTGAAATTAGTATTTCATTTTGATTGTACTGAGAGTAGAGTTGATGAAAGTGTTAGATATTATACTAGGAGAAAAAAATATCATTGATCTTATGTAATATGTATATTTTTTTAATTAATGAAATTTCTTCTCTTATTTATATTTTATTGTAATTTGTTGATTTTTCTCGACTTTTTTGGTACAGGAGATGTTTGGGCTGTATAGTTCAGAAAATTTTCTTATATATCGAAATTAGGATTTGATAGATATTTTGAAGTTTGTAAATAGGGTTGACATAGGAATGTATAGGTTTTAGGGAAAAGGGTTTGAGCCTATATCGAGTTTTAAAAACTTGATATAGTGTTGTTATTTATGAAATTATGGTGTATTGTTTTAAATTTTTTTTTTTTTAATATTATATTCATACAAAGCGTGGCAATGAAATCGGGAGTTAATTTTATTTTCAATCATCAGATTAGATTAGAATTATCATTTTTATATATATATTTTTAAATTTAAAATTATATAACGATAGATAATGGTTTCAATGCAAATCGCGGACAGCAGAACTCCTCTGGACTCGATGTGGGACTTGGCGTAGGGGGATTGTGCCTAAAATTAGAATCAGACGAATGATTGATCCCACCAGCAAATCCAAGTCCCAAAAATTATAAATAAATCTCTTTATTTCTGCCCCTTGTATTAGGCGTTTTCAGCTTTCTTCTTCTCGATCGGTCATCCTCGGGTCGCTCCAATGGCGGGCGTGTCTCTCAAGTGCGGAGATTGTGGGGCTCTGTTGAAATCAGTGGAAGAAGCACAGCAACACGCGGAGCTAACTTCTCACTCCAACTTCTCTGAATCCACCGAACCCGTTCTCAATCTCGTCTGTTCCACTTGCAACAAGCCTTGCAGATCCAAAACCGTAATTCCTCTCTCGCTCGCCCCTCTCTCTCTCTCTCTCTCCCCCCCTCGATTTATATCTGATTGTGGTTCTGCGTTGTGAATTGTGAAGGAAAGCGAATTGCACACGAAGAGGACAGGACATGCCGACTTTGTGGATAAGACTGCGGAGGCAACTAAGCCGATCAGCTTGGAGGCTCCGAAACCTGATATGGGTTCTGAGGAAGGTGCTGGTGCTAGCACTACTAATCAGGTCGATTCTGAAGGTAACTTTTAAGGTTGAGAATACTATTTGATTTGCAATTGATGATGATAGATGGGTGCTTTATTTAAGTTCACTGATGTTGTTTTATATTCCATTCGTAGGAACTAACATTGCTTGGGAGTTTTGAAGGGATTGGGAGGGTTTACTTGGGGAGGGAAAGGAAGGGAAGGGGAGGAATATCTACACCCCCTCCCGCTGAATCCCCCTCCCTAATCAAAGGGATGCGTTTTTGAAAAGTGATGTAGTGTTTGGAAGGAAGGAATTGAAGGGGAGGGGAGATAACTGGTTATTTGAATCTGGGAGTTTATTTTAATTTGGAGGGGGGGATTGGAGGGTTTAGAATAACATCTTATTAAAAAAAAATTGTTCCTGGGGTAAATAACATGCATGCATAGCCAGAAAAAATCAAAACACAATATTTTATGTGGCACAACCGATTGCATGCCAAATTGCAAAATTCACTTTATGTTCTATGGTCACAAACCATGAAGCCCACCATGTAAACAACTCTTCATACCTCATGTTAAACCATGGAGTTCTCTTACCACTTTGTTAGGGAAATTTGCTAACACTATATTCTCATGCAGGTTCAACCGAAATAAATCAAATATAAACACAATATTTTTAGTAGTTTACTAAACTTTCTGCATCCATGATCATCATCTACTATTATTCATTCACTCATACTGATGAACCATTACTATCCATTAATTTTGTTGATTATCCTTGTAATCACCTGCCATAAGTAAACTTTTAACCCAATTATATGCTCATTCAAACCTAAACTACCCCACAATTGTACCATATTAATGGTACCTCTTGGTAACATTCTAGCTTTGTGGGCAATTACCAGGTTACCTCTCCTTGGCAAATTTCAATAGGTCACATTCTAACTAACACAATCTCCTATATTTATAGAGTGACAAACTTGCACGACACATAGATACCTTTCCAAAATTCACTCATATGAAATATTATCTTTCTTTACTTACTATTTTCTTTTCTTTTCTATTCTATAATTTTCATTTCACAAAAATCTATTTTGTATTTTTTGTATTTGGGTGGGAGCAATACATAACACCTCCAGAAAACAATTTTGTATTTATAGGAGTTGACCTTGATTTATTTGAAAAACAAGATTGTGGAAAAATTTGTGATTGGGGATCGAAATGGCAGTATGAAATACATGTGACCTAATCTAAAAAGTTCTTTCTTATGAGAAAAGAGAAAAGAAGGCTATGTATAATAGGGCACACCAAGGGGGCACAGCTGTCCAACTTGACATTCCACCACTAAATATATTGTTTGGAATGAAGGATGGGAGGGAAGGAGAGATGATGGGAGGTGGACATGAGGTAACATAACCCAATATTTGTGTTTCGATAAATTTTTATTTTTATTTTTTATTTTTTATTTTTTATTTTTTTAATGAGGGGAAGGGAGTGTGAGAGTTTTGGATAACTTCCAATCCCTCCAACTATTTTAAAATTTGTCCCTACTGATTTGGAGGATCTTGGAAGGGAGGATTTTAGAATTTAATGAAAAATAAAAAATATATCAAATTTACTTTCTCTTCCTTTTAGTAATTTTTTAACATCCAAACAAGAGGGGGGGATGTGTTGGCCCTTCCCCTTCTCTTCTCTGATGAACCTTCCTATTCCTCCCCCTCAAAACACAGGGATAGATCTAACCTCAGGAAAACATGGCTCCATCTCCCACTTTCAAGCTAATACCCAGGAAAATGCCTTCCAATATATTCTAACCTAATTCCAGTGGCCACATAGAACAAACCTACTGCCACATTTCTCATCCACCCATTTGAGCTAATCTGCATTTCAACTCAAATCACTCTCATCCACGATTATGCTCTTTCCACCATGAACCTCTAGACCTACTTCTCTAGCAAGGCTTTGTTAAACTTGAACAAGAAATCTAACCTTCAATTCCCGAGCTTTACATATAGGAACACATATGCTGTAAAAGCCACTTTATATTCTTTATTGAAATGCTTTTCAATCTCTATTGTCTTCGTGTATTTCATCCTTGCTTTTTGTATACCAGCAGCTTGGAGAAGTTAAAAACCACAGAGAAGATGGATGGAAGTTTCATGGGGAGGGATGAAACCAAACAAGACTCCTAAGAAATAGAAAGAGAAATCAGAGGCAGGAAAGAGCAACATCAACGTCAAAATAAAATTTCCATAAGCCTGAACCTAAAACCCTTGTGCCCCATATATATCATATAGATGATTTGTTATAGTTTATTAGTGGGTAGAGTCTTAAGCAAAACCCTTAGCAATTATAGAAGTGGAACCAATATAGACTCTAAACCTATGGAACCTGAAATAATGCAAGTTTCTAAAAACATATCAAAATATTCTATATAGAAAATAGCTAAGGTGATGTGTTCTGCATCAATTTTTGTCCTCCATTTATCATTCAATATGGTTTATTAGTGGCTTTAGTCTGGTTGAAGATTTTTTTTCTTTTTTTTTGGTGGCCTTACGCAAATAGTCTGAGATGATTTATTTTCAATTTATGATTGATCAGAAATGATTATTCCTGAAGTTGATTGCAAGTTGCTTGAGGAACTTGAAGCAATGGGATTTCCTAAGGGCCGAGCAACTCGTGCACTTCATTTTTCTGGTGGGTCTTGTTGTCACCTTACCATTTTTTTTTCTTTTCTGTTTTGATTGCATCTTGCTTATAAATCCAAACTGCAGATAAAAGTAAGATGTAAATTGCCTTTTTTATATTCAGACATTTATCTGTTTCATGTGCTTTTCCTGGTTTATGTTACAAGTTTGAGGACCCTTAGGATTCCAAGGGGGTTTTCCAATTTAGCTATACTAGTTTATGGTTCAGAGATGGGAAGGCTTGCCTTATTAAAATAATGCCCGAGTAGTCTAAAACCTTCATGTTGGGTTGGAGTGCATTTATAAATTAATACATTCTAATGTTCCTAGTTCACCAAGTAAGATTTAAGAGCTATATTGGACTTATATTTAGTGGCTGACTGTGACTACAACAAAGGAAATTAGTACTTGTGGTTGATATTCTCCACACAGGAAATGGCATGCAACTCTAAGATCTTGTTTGGATTGTAGGAATCGGAATCATTCCGGTCCATTCAGATTTTAAACGTTTGAAAGTGCCAAGTGGGTTTCGGAATTGGCATTTAATGGGATCAGATATTGCTTTTGTGGATTTCATTCAAGTCCAATGAGGAGGGGGAAAGTGAAACCTACAAGAATAAAAAAAATAAATAAAAAATAAAAAATAAAACAAAACTAAAATCATGTAATGAAATATTTTTATGATTTATTTTCTTTGTTGCAAATTTAAATTTGTTATGTAAGAATGTTGATGATATTAGTATATATTTTGTAAATCTATTCAATTTTTTACCTACCAAAAATTAAAAAAAGTAAGTAATAAAATTACCAAGTATAATCTGATATGGCTTAAAATGTAATTACAAATTCATTTATTATTTCATTTCCAAATCCATTGCCAAACATTATCAAACATAAGGAATGGAAATCATTCCCAAACTTAGATTTTATTTTGCAACAATTCCAAACAACATGAATGGTTCTCTGATACTCACTCCAATAAGAACGAGGATTTTTCAGATTCTGATAGTCAAACGAGGCCTAATTATCTCCTTAATTGTTTCTTTCTTTTCATTTTGATCAATTTGTTTTTCTTTCTTTTGTTTGTATAAATCTGAGGATGCCTCATCCTCTGTGATATCTTTTCTTTATCTTTCCTTCTAAGAGAAATTTTTTTGTTTACTAAGAATAAATCCATGTGTTTCAGTAAGCTATAAGTTATAAAACTGGCAGCATTCGTTTACAGCTTTTTTGGAGAGCTAAAATGATGTTGAGTAATGCAAGTTGTGTTATGTGAGTGCATGACTATGCTTGTGATAGAAGCCTGCATGAGCAGCAGCTTATAAATATTTGAGAATATTTGCTTTTGGGTTGGTATCCAACAGTGAAAGTTAGAGGACAACAATGAATTTGTGGAAAGCTTTGCAATCATGCCTGAAAAATCTTGGTCTTGGCTTGGTGGGCTTGTGCAGGAAGAGCAGTTTTCTACATGTTCAAAGTCCTCCCATTATTATTTCATTTAATCATTACTAGCCAAAAAACTTTTGAGAGTGACTAAACAAAGGATGCTTCTAATACGTTACATGAATAATCCACCTCAACAACTCTGTGGTGTCATACACTATCATCAAAAAATGAGTACTCTCTTTTTCATCACTTCCTTTAACATTCTTAACAAAGAAATTGATGATGGTTGATTTTGCTGTCCTCTTAAAAAAATTTCATTTAGAGATTCTCTACGTACATTCTTCACTTCCTTATTACTTCCCCAGTGAATAAATTGAGCTTGTCTGATCACCTTCAACATTGCTTTTTAGGTTGAGCCTTAGCCAGCTCTTGTCTTATACAAACCTGAGTGGAATTTTATTTTAGAATGGCCTCTTTTTGATCTCTTTCTTGTAGAAAAAGAAATTTAGTAAGAAGAGAAAAAAGGATACAAAAGGATCAGAGGATGAGAATTCCTCAAAGGCTAAAAAGCATACAAAGAAAGCTAATAGAGGACTGGATCTCTCTTCATATCCTCTAGGCTCTTTGAAGATCCCTAACACGCAAGACCAAGTGAAAGTATAAAAAACAATCTTGTCCAAAAGGAGAAAAGGACCAAAGCCCAAATATTTTAAGATTCAAACAATCTGCTCCTAATGCATCAAGGGGGCACCGCAAGAGCATATTTCTAAAGAAAGATGCATTCTTCCCCCACCAAACCCTCTAAATTTTTGTCAAAAGCCTTGTCCATTTTCTTCTGATGTGGGATTAAATTTTTGTCCTGGAATTTTTTTTTTTTTTTTTAACTTAAAATACTAAAATATTTTATGTTTACTGATTGGAAAGAAAAAGACTGAACTCTTATGTTAAGTCAATGTGGAAGAAGCATTAGTTGAAAAGCTTACTTGGTTTCTTTTCTGTAGTTCTTATGTTATATAGCAGTTTATTTCATTAAATTTTAGGGCTAGATCTCTTGATTGTCCTTGGTGCAATGCATATTCATTTTAATTACAATTTATGGGTTCCTACTTGCTTGTGTTTCTTGCAGGTAATGCATCACTTGAGGCTGCTGTAAATTGGGTTGTTGAACACGAGGATGACCCAGATATTGATCAGATGCCATTGGTATGGTTGAACTTTGTACTTGTTATTTCGTAATAAAAAAGGAAAGTGTTGTGTGTAATATTTCAAAGTTCTTGTCCTCAACTTACTTTTAACATTGATTTTACTTCAAAATTTGTTTTATTCTGTGCTATATAGATCTTAGGTCATCAAGAGACATGCATATGCACCTGATCAACCACCTCTGTTTCAAGTTGAAAAATTAATTAGTTAATTGCTTCAATGATTATAGATATTCAGTTTCTCTAGACAAAGGCAAAGATGGTGTTTTTTTCCTGTCTTGTAGGAGGAGAGTATATCTATCAGTTGTTTTGTCTAATTCTCTTGGATTTTCCAGGTATCTGCCAACACAAAAGCCGAAGCTCCAAAACCTTCACTGACACCAGAGGAGCTGAAAATGAAAGCACAAGAACTAAGGTTGGTGGCATAGTTAAACCTTTCAGCGGTCATGAACTGTTTTATGCTATCAATGTTTTTGGTGGAATATATTTTCATGTTTGTGCAAGTGCACATGCTAAGTATGAGAGTATGTATCATACATGACAACTAAAATCATTCTTGTTGATTTTTGTTATTAGCCTTATCCTCCCATAGAAATCAACATGTTTCATATGCTTTATCTTCTTTGATGTAGAGGTGAAAAATGCTGCTCCTTCCCCCCCCCCCCCAAAAAAAAAGTCTAAATAAATTCATGCTTGTAAATAGGCCTAACTACCTAGATTGCTTTTCAAGATCCATTCCATCACTGCCTGCCAGGAGTAACAATAGAAGTCAAAAAAGAATAAGGAAAGCAGAAAAAGTAAAAGCACTAAAAAAAATAATAAATGAGGAATTCCACTTTTTAACATACACAAAGTACATAAGAAAACCTTATGTATCAATGCTAGCTCTTTTTCATTCTTCTTTTTGGTTTCAAATTTAGTTATGTAGTCTACTGACCAGGCTTCCTCTACCTATGTCCACAGCTGTTGAGAAACCAAAATGCTTAGCACTGTTGTTTGTAGTGTCAGTTCATGGCTTTAATAAGTTATCTGTATCTCCATCTTCGTATTAGAAGTAGCTTGTTAAAGTTATCGCGTGAAATTTACTTGTCTCTGAAGCTGCTTTGTTGTACCAGGTGGTATAATAGTTTAGATGATTGTCAAAATTGGAAAATATTGGATTAGTTTCGAGGATAGAATTGTAGTCATGGAGAGCTTCTACTAATTTTGAATGTATTAGTTTAGCAATGGAAAATCATATGTCAGTTTAACTTTCTGTGTTTAAGTATCTTCCTAGTATATTCTTTGACATTTATATACCAATTCTTTTTATCATGTTCAAGTTTCTTGAAAACATAAACCTGTTACTATGTAGGAAGGTTCAAAGATGATAATCAGATCTGGATACGACAACATCTGGAGTGGTCTTCTACCATATGGATCTCACCTAATTTTTCCCTATGGCATCCCGTATTGGAATTCCATTGTTGAACTATGTTTCCACTTTATTTTTTTTTTCTATTATTTTTATTCTGTTGATTTTATAGCCATGGTTAAATTTCTTGAAAAGTTAATTTCTTTCAACCCATCACTTTTTAAGAAGGATGCCATTTAACCCATCACTTTTTAAGAAGGATACCATTCAGCTATGGCAAAAATTCTGAGTGGCTTCAGCTGCTTATACCTTCTAGAATTTATCCTAATTTTCTTCTATGACCTAGCTAATGTGACGAAAATTTTACTATTTCAGGGAGCGAGCTCGTAAGAAGAAGGAAGAGGAAGAGAAGATAATGGAAAGGGAAAGAGAGAAGGTATCTTTGATATTTCACCTGCAAGAAAATTTTGGTGTCTTCATATCCACCATTTCATAATTTTTTTCTACCATTTAGGATTGTGAATGTTTTTTTCTTTTCCCTATTGTGCTTGATCATATTTGACTTTCTTGTAACTATTATTATTGTGGATATATTATGCATTCCTATTCCTACAATGAGTGCATAGATAATATGCTTAATTTCTATACATATGCTGGTACAGCAGCAAAAAATGGATAGTTCGGAATGTAGTGGAAAAGACATGGTGGCTAAGCTTTCAAAAGACAATCACATAGACATTGGTAACTGCAAATTGAGTTAAAGATGTGCTTCTACAGTGGAAAGAGAGAGTGAGAGTGAGAGAGAACAACATGAGGCCTTGGTTTGGCTTGAAATCATTATGTTCCGAGCTTTTATTAGTTTGCACATATTGGATGAACTCAAGGCCTGACCTTCATGCTTGGGTTCTTGAGTATAAACTATGTCATTCCTTATCCTTTGTGTACGTGTAAGGTTCCCATTTCTTTTTACTCCAAATCCTAAGTGCTCTATGAAATTTTAAATTGAGCTTTAAGCAAACATATCCAAAGTTTTTCTCTACAGAAGCTGAGTAGGACAGTGATGAATTGTGATGCAGTTTAGTCCTATGGTGAAGATATGGACTGTATGCGTGGGTCCATCATGGTGATTTAACTAATTTGTTTAGTCGGCAGAAAGCCAATTTGTCTGATTGACAAAACCAATCCTCTGCTGGTAGAGATAAGCAACACAACCCTCTTTCCCTTGTGTTGTGTACTTCTACTTATAGCATTGTTATTGTTTTCATTTGACACAAGGACCAACCAGTTTACCTGTATGCATATTATGAATTGAAATTCATTGCATTCTTCTTTGCATGAGATTCTATTTCTCATGGGGAATGCATACTCCAAGAAAGCTTTTGTTTAAGGTTTACAAGTCATTGTTCACTATCCTCTAGTTACAGTATAATTTTGTTTCTGAGTGTAGGACAGGATTCGTGTTGGAAAAGAATTGCTTGAAGCAAAAAGGATCGAGGAAGAAAATGAAAGAAAACGGTTTGTTCCACCATTAGCTCTTATATCTGCTCTGCACAATAATTTTAAGAATAGAGTTCCTCTTGTTTCTTGCATTACCGCATTTCTAACACAGCTTTACATTTTGGATAACTCTATTATGTTCTCCCAGCATCTTGGCATTGCGAAAAGCTGAAAAGGAGGAAGAAAAAAGAGCCAGAGAAAAAATCCGCCAAAAATTGGAAGAGGATAAGGTCTGAAATTTGCAGATTCTTATTTGCTTATGATCTTATCTAATGTTAAATCAACATTTTTCTGTGGTAGTCATGATCACGAATTGCTCTCTTTTACATCCTGAAATGCACATCCTCCTACATTTTTAGGCCTTAACATGTAAGCTTATATTCTCGGAGATTTTCTTTACGAGGTCATCTAGAATATACACTTGTACACTGACATACAGGGATTTATTAATTCTAAATTTTCTGTCGACAGAATGAGATTGCCGAGAGTGTAGTAAACTCTAATTCCTAGACAACGATGCTCCAAACTCATTTCCAAAGAACTGTCTCACATAATTACATAAGTTGAAAGCATATGCTGCATATACAATTATTGATATCTTCTTCCTCCTTTTAAATCTTCACAGGCTGAAAGGCGGAGGAAGCTTGGACTGCCCCCGGAAGATCCTGCTACTGTAAAACCTGCAGCTTCTGTTGTGGAGGAAAAGAAGGTGATGAATGCTTTAAATAAATCTGTATATGTTGGTAAGCTCTACACAATGCATATTCTGGTTTAAGTTGGTCTTAATACAAAATCTTTTTAAGTTGCAGAGCATGCTGCCAATTAAGCCTGCCATAAAGGCAGAACAGATGCGAGAATGCTTGCGATCTCTCAAGCACAATTGCAAGGTATGAACGTTTGCTGCTGCTACTTTTTTTTTTGTTTGAAGGGGGGGGTTTACTGGAAGGAACAGTAGGGAGTGGGAAGTTTTTGTCTTCCAGTTGTTTCCTCACTTAATTAGGAGGGAAGAGAAGGTAAGGAATGGAATTTTCAGGGTTTTTGCAATGGATACAAATTTTCTCTTGGAAGTGTTGGAATTACCAATATTCAGAGAAACCATAGTCTATGCTTATACAAGCACATGCCAAGACACTGTTTTTCCCCTCCATGTCTCTGGTCCGTGTCTTCATAAAAGAGGGGACAACTTTTTTCCTTCTTATTTCCTTACGCTTCTCTGTTGTTTCCTTTCAAGTGTACTCAATTCACATGCATTTAACACAATTTAAGCCCATCCTCTCTTTTCCTTTCCAATTTTGCACCTTTCAGTCCTTGCACTTCTGCATGAATACTTGGCTGTACTTTATTGGATATTGGGTTAAAGCATCTTTGTTCTGTTTAAAGAGAATTCTTGAAGAAATATGCTTAGATGTAGGTTTTATTTTTCTTTTCTAAGACAATGTGGAAATCCTACCAGGCCTTACCAACATTCTTGTTATGGCACATAGGTCCTTCGTGTCTGTCCTAAAATTGAAGTAGAAGGTAGAATTTGCAAAGAACTGAATTGTGCTGTGTCAGTATGCTGTAAGGCTTTTCAAAGAATCCTTTTTTTTTCTTTCCTCCCTTTGGAAAAAATAATAAAAAAATTATGAATATCCACATCTACTTGACAAAATACCAAGTATTATAGAAAAATTGCTGAAAACTTGACGTACATGGTAGTTCATAAATTCTCAAGCAATAAATCCACATCCAAACTTCAAAGATATTCATGTGTGAAACAATGGTCAATGGCTTGCATTATGCTGTTGAGTTTCCTTTTCTTGTTATATCAAAAGATTCAGACTGGTGCCTAGATGCATAGCACTCTACCCTTTATATTCTCAATCGTGTCTCTTCCCACTTCTTATGACCCCTTCTAGCATTTTTATCAAGTAATAATCGAGTCTGTTATACCAAAAAGTATCAATCAGGAAAAGAAGATTGGGACAAATTTTTTTGTGACCTGGTATCGTGTAATTGCAAAATGTGTACTGGTATTTTGTCATGTTTCTCTGGAATCTTCAGGGTGAGATGTATTTTTCCTATGAAGCTACTGCTTTTGAAGAGCATGAGACTTCAGGCACAATTTTGGAGCTTCACAATTTTTGTTGTTGTTTGCTATGTATGGAACTAGGATGATGACACCCGTGTGAAAAGAGCATTCCAAACACTTCTAACTTATATAGGAAATGTTGCAAAGAATCCTGATGAAGAGAAGTTCAGAAAAATTAGGCTCGGCAATGCATCATTTCAGGTGAGGAGAACCACTAGTTTCATGTTTGAATGATCTTTCCTTTCGTGATTCACAGATCTTAATTATGCTTGGCAATAGATTTTTTTTTTTTTTTTTTTTTTTTTTTTGGGTGGGTACTAACCAAGTTATTATGTTCAACTTTCAATAACTCGATTATGTTGGTATCAACACTCTTAGCAGTTTTTATAACCTTTGTACCATTTATTCCAAGATAGTCGGCAAATAGGTCAAAAATTCTATTCACAATAACTAGGTTGTTTCTTCTTCTTCTTCTTCTTCTTCATTTTTTTTTTCTTGTGCCAAGTACAAAGAGTGGTGGGGATAACCATATGCAGTCGGATAGTTTTCAAATTTTTTCAAGGTTTTCAAACCCAGACCGGAAAGGATACCGGCCCATGGTTACTAGTTTGGCCGTGGTCAAACTATTGCTCAAACACATGATGTCATTATCACATCATAAATAATAGTATCAAATTATTAGGAACACATTTTATAAAAGATCGCATTGGTAGTTCATGTACAGGATGTTTATTTTCAGTAAACAGCTAAAACTTGAAAGAAATTCACATTCTACAAGTGGAAAGCCTGATGAGCCTGTCAGGTCCAGTTTCAAAAATCATAATGTTTTACTTCATACAACTGGTATTTGTTAAACTTCTTTCCATGTCCCACTAACAGGATCGAGTTGGTAGCTTGAAAGGAGGCATAGAGTTTCTGGAGCTATGTGGCTTTGGGAAACTTGATGGTGGTGAGTTCTTGTTTCTACCCCGGGAGAATGTCGACATGGGGGTCCTGAACTCTGCTGGGTCTGAGCTGACCTCTGCAATAAATAATCCTTTCTTTGGTGTTCTTTAAGTTCCAAAAAAAAAAAAAAAAAAAAAAAATTCATCCATTGTAGGGATTGTTTAACCTTTTTCAATATCTCAAATTCAGTGTTTATCGATGTTTAAAGTGGGTGCTCGATAAGGGAATTCATTGTTCAAAGAGGACTACCGGTTGTGTCCATTTTGTTTTGAAGACGATGACATTACAGGTTTTCACTTAACTTTGACCAGGTTTCGACTAGTTTTGCCGGTTTTGATCACTTACCATTGAATTGATGTTTGCTATTGAATTTTTCTATTTGTTAGAACATGGATGCTATGGCATGACCAATTATGTATAGATAACTTGAACACACTAGTGGGAGCTATCATCATGCATTTTCTGCATATAATAATAATACATCACCACGAGGTGCAACTTATTGTTAAAAGTCTAGTTTGAGTAGGCCATGGTAGGTAGTTTTGTTAATGCCAAGCACACCGCATTTCGTTAATCAAACGCTAGTTTTCAATCATACTTGGCTGTATCACATGGTCTACCGCCTCTGGGTGCACCATTCCAATGCTAGGCCCATCAAGTTATACGATTATTCTAAGCGGAATTCTTAAAACAAAATTACTTATACTCTTTTTTCGAATTTTTCTATGAAGTACTAAACATGTAGGTTTTGTCACAATTATAGTCAAATAATCCTTTCTATGAAGTACTATATGCTGTGATTAAATAAGCTGTGTTATTGTACATGAGATTGACGTGAGCTACCACAAGGAAAAGAGAAACAGACGACTACCTACATGTTGGAATTGGATT
The DNA here is from genome assembly GCA_033439265.1 of Dillenia suffruticosa. Taxonomy (NCBI): domain Eukaryota; kingdom Viridiplantae; phylum Streptophyta; class Magnoliopsida; order Dilleniales; family Dilleniaceae; genus Dillenia; species Dillenia suffruticosa. The sequence continues at coordinate 12,820,173 of JAVTVX010000011.1, read as the reverse complement.
CTAATTATTCATTAGTTTTATAATTTTGTATACTCAAAAAAATGTGCTAGTTATTTTACTAAGATAATGTATGTATTTAATTGTTCAAGTAAATGAAAATGAACACTTATATGTTATTTATGCATGTAGAAGATCCAATGGTCAACGTGTGTGACTTGTGTAAGCGATCAAGTTGACAATACATAGAGAAGGTATAAGTTATGATTACATCAATTTAAATTAAATAGTTTATAACCGATTATTGAAAGTGGACACTTCATCAAGTTTTAAGCTATGGCTTGCGAATTTTTTAGTTGTTAAATAATTTACCCCATCGACAGAATATGTTAAGTATACGGTGTTGGTGTTGATTACTTAGATCGCACTTTGGAATCATCTTAGTTGACTATCCAAATGTTATTATTTTTTCCTAATTGAAAATTTTGTGTCGTGGACCGCCAAAGCATGGTTATGGTGGTGAATTTTTAAATTGTGTTTGGATTCAATTAATACAAATTTGTGAAAAAATGATAGTACACTGTTCTCGTGTGATTATTATTTTGGTTAGTAAATAAATTGAATTGTGTACTTTTTTCTTATCGAGCATTTTATTTGAATCCATATATAAGCCTTTTGAGTATCTACTCCCGTGAAGATTCTATTTACACTTCCTCATGACAAGCAAAGACATTTGTTATAACTCTTCGTCTCAACCCCTCCCCAACGTATAGAGCCACCCTATCGATGTTGGGTCACTCCCCCCCAATATATATATTAAGAGAATCTGCTTCTAGCAAGATAGGATAGGAATCTCCACTATTCTTTAACTAATTGAAGTAGGATTACTTAAGAGAAAGCTGCTTTGCTTACTTTTGGTGTTATACGTTGCACTCTATTACATATATATGAGAAAATTTTGACCAGACTTAACTTCAAATTGTGAATTAGATTAACTTTCCTTTTAAGTTAATTCGTTCTATATTAACGGTGCAACGATTTAAATGAATTTTCTTCAGGATAAAATATATAAAATGTTTGATAATTAAATTCAAAGAACAAAGAAAGTATATGTTGCAGAATTTTCTAAGTTTTGGAGGGAAATTTTCTTCAGCAAATCAGTGCCCAATGAACCCTTTTTATGGTTGTAAAGATTGTAGTGGAAATTATAATTGACTGATCCAATTTGTATCTTTTCATAATAATTAACTTAGGAAGTTATAATTGATTGAAGATATTGGTGTCTTTTCATAATGACTAACATTATGTTATTTAAATTAGATGTCTATTTGAAATATCTTAGCATTTCAAAAGTGCCACATTTTCAAATTTGTCCGATAGTCATTCTTTTAAACTTGGAAAACTTTGAAAATTTCTAACAATCTTCCACCATTTCAAAGTTTTGAGATGGATCATAGAAAAATCTAAAAATCATATGCATAAATAATAATGTCTTTCAATTGAACCACTATCTTACTGAAGGCTTTTTTTATAAATAATTGGTATGTTGTTTTAGACAGACTTTGAACCATTCATACAGTCGATTATTCATAAGAGCAAACACACATAGATTTGGACAGTCTTTTATGTTCCAATTTAGATGATACATTTATAGATCTTGTATCGTTATCCTTCCATGAATGTTTAAAAGCCAAACCCTTAACCTTTTGGAATATCTAATTTCTGCATTCATATAGGTAAACTTTAAGTACTCTCACCATTTGTGGTACTTTGTAAAGTTTGTTAAAAATCCTTGATTCACCCTCCAACCTTAAAGATGGGAAATAGCACTATATTAGTTTGGAATGGTTAACAACTTATAATATACTAATTACTAGAATAATATACTTTGACTCATTTAATTCAAGAATATACGTTGTATCTAGTATCGAATTAAGGTTCCATTATTAGTTATCAATTTTCTTGGGCTTTAACCCCATCCCTCTTGATATTTTATATACCAAGTCCTTAGATATTCTTTTTGTTAAAAGATCACATAAAATTTGAGTTGATCTTACAAAGTCAATCATGATAACATCACTTGTAATTAAATCTCTCACATAGCTATGCCTTAATCCAATGACAAGTGTAGCAGCATTATCACAATGAATAGATATTGACAATACCGGTTTAGGGAATAATGGTATTTCATAAAGCATGTGTTAAAACCATTCTACTTCTTTACTTGTAGATATTAGAGCTACGAATTCAACTGCCGTAGTTGAATTTGTAATGTATGTCTGTTTCTTTATGCCCCAAGAAACAGTATCACTACCTAGCATAAAACCCAACCACTGATCAACTTGTGATCATCTTTGTTGATGATCCTGTTGGCATTCGAATATCCCTCTAAAATTGGAGATTAGCCTTTGTAGCAAATACCAAATCTCTTGTTGTCTTTAAATATTTTAATATTCTTATCACATCTTGCCAGTGTAATTTGCTTGGATTGTTAGTGTACCTACTCATTATGGATACAACATAAAAAATATTAGGTTTAGTGCATGTCATTTCATACATCAAGTATCCAATTACTCTAGCATACTCCAATTACGTCATTGGATCACCACTATTTTTTACATAATTTATCTTAAAAGCAGAATCAAGAGCACACTCTATATGATTAAACTTTTTAAGAATCTTTTCAATATAGTAAGATTGAGAAAGTGTTATATTATCTTCCTTTTTATAAATTCTTATTCGTAATTTAATATCAGTCAATAAACTTGCTAGATAGGAAATCTTTGATAATTTTGATTTGTTCTAAATTAGTCTCAAATATTAATATGTCATCCACGTATAAGCAAATTATAACACCTTCATCCTCATTGAACTTACTATAAACACACTAGTATGCCTCATGGATTTTGAATCCATTAGCAAGTACAACTTGGTCAAATTTCCGGTATCATTGCTTAGGAACTTGCTTTAATCCATATATGTGTTTTACAAGTTTACACACCTTGTGTTCTGGTCCCAGTACGACAAGCCCTTCCAATTGTTCCGTGTATATTTCTTCATTTAGCTCTCAATTTAAAAAAACGTCTTTACATCCATTTGGCATATAACCAAATTTTAGATTGAAGTCGGTGCAAGTAGTACCCTTGATTGTAATTATTCTAGCTATCAAAGAATATGTATCAAAACAGCCAATACTCTACTTTTGGATGAATCCGTTAGCAACTAATCTGGTCTTGAACTTATCAATAGTTCCATCGAATTTCATTTTCCTTTTGAAAATCCACTTGAAACAAGGTGGTTTTTGAAACACAACTTAGAGAGGGGTGAATAGGTAGAGTTGAAATTTTTCGATGGTTTAACGATTTTTGAGTTTGTTGAAAACAAAGGTGAGATGAAGAAATCTAGGAGAAATGAAAGACAGAGTACACAGACAATTTTTATAGTGGTTTTACCCAAAATAGTGTATGTCCACTCCCATACTCCTTCCTGTATTTTTACTATTAATTCAATAGTACAAATTTGATTCAACATTCAAATTAGACATTTATAGCATTCCTACCTGAACACGAAGTTTCCCAACCTCACCATTTCTCTCGTAAACCCAAGATTGAGAATCCCTCTCCAATCTTTTGAATTTTTGGTACAAGAGAAATGAAAGTGTTACAAGGAGTAAAGCTAATGACTTCAAATATAACAATTGCGGTGTACAAAGAAAGAGTTTTACAGAAGAAATAACAAGAAAATGTTTGGTTTAGATCTAAGAGAATGTAACAGAGTGTTCAGCGCTTATTTCTCTCTTAGTACTTCAATCTATTTGTCTCTCTTCTTTTCTAAATATTTATTGAGAGATGCTTCAATGAGCCATTGTAGTTGGTTTGATTTTGAATCTTCTTCATTAACGCTTCAACCACACATTCAAATATTTCATTAAATGCAACCAACCATTGCTCTCTATTTATCCAATAGGAATGCTCCCCTTTTTCTGTTATACGTTTTTCTCTGTATAACCAATGAGAGAGCTTCCTTTTGCTGCACAATATGACTGTTAGAGCTCAAATATAATTTTTTTAAATGATTTTCCACTGATGCGAGGGTTTTTCAAATATTTTAAGTAAGCTCAATCTCTGGTATGTTCAAAGTACTCAAATGTTCAAATGTTAGCTTATTGGGGTTTGGAGAGTCATGAACAAGTGGAGTGCCTTTGCTCTTAAGTTACTTAGTTCAAAAAACCTCAACTACAAATAAGTTCTGTGAGGTATCTACATATGTGTGCAATCATTGAAGGAAATAAAGATATGAGTTATATATAGAAAGATGACTGTATAATATGATATGGCATGAAAATCGAACCATGAGACATTTATGTAGTGATGACAATGTTTAGACATGTTTTTGATCCATCTAAGCAATGAACAGTTGATTGTTTGGTCATTCACTTGAATAGGAGAAGTGGGTAGCCGGCTGACTAAATGGATAGCCGGCTGATTAAATGGATGGCTAGTTGATTTCTTGATCGGTTGGCTAAGTTTTCTTTGCATTGCTATTTGGTCGGCTGATCCTTGTAGCCGGTCAACCGATCAGCTTGTTAAAACTGTTCGGTTGGCTGGTGTTTGCAGCCGTCGACTAGACAGCAGCTAGATTGGCCAAGTGCATCAGTTGGCTAACCGGACAACTGCTTATAGTTGCTCGATTGGCTGACCAAATCAGCCGGTCGACCATTTACATTCATTTTTCAGTTCCTAATATGTTCTTTACTGACATAAGTGCTTAATCAATGTTTAATAAGTTTTAATAAATTTATTTTACTCATCATTAAAACTTAAAGTATGCCGACAATTTCTCTCTTTTTATGATGACAAAAAAAAAATGGAATACTTTCTCCCCTTAGTCTATGCTTTCTAACCCTTAGCTTATGCCTAAATGATTAACAAATATTTGAGTTCTGAAGGCATGAAGTCAACGTGTAAAATGTCACATTTTACAACGTTAAATTGCCAATGTGTGCCTATGCCAATTTTACTTCTACTTCTAGTTCTCTCCCCCCTTTTGTTATCAGAAGAAAAGGATCATGGAGATTATACTTAATTGGTAAAAACATGACCTAAGTTTGAGATCATTAACCTATTGTTAAGTGAGCCAATCACTAAAAATGTTGTTCAACAGGGATAAAGTGCAATCAAATGGTTAACTAAAACTTTGAAAAGCAACTAAGTAGCTTCATTCCATTTATATAGATACAAACATTGATACACAAACAAAAGAAACCACATTCAACAATAAGCATATAAAAGAGAGATATTGTCAAGAGAAGTACATGACACGATCCAATGCATTTTCAACAACATCCTCATTAGAATTAGGTTGTCAAGAAATAGAAAGTTTAGAGGTAGAAGGAGTAGGGAAATCAGCTATACCAACTGAGGCAGATGGACCAAGAGGCAGAGTAAAGGAAGGAGGATTGAAAAGAATTAGAGCTATGGGCATGCAAATTCTCAGAGAGGCAACATTCTCGCTATCAGAGTTATTTTCTCTCATCAGCCTCTTTGATCCAATAATGTCTTTTCCCTTACCTATGTTTCTAAGAACAGAGAATTCTTGTATCATTTTCTCTTGATTTTCTAACATTCTTGCCTGATTCTTTTTAATTTCATGACTATGGTGCTTTAAATGTTCAACTCTTTGGTGTAGGGCTCATTAGATGCTGTTAATCTAACTAAAGTATCTCTTGTCATTTGTATAAAGAATTCACCACCTCTCGAATTTCAAGAATGTGTTGCACTGATGTAAGGAGATAGACTACTTCTTTATCGAAGATGGAAAATGTTCTCTATGTACTAGTTTTGCCTTGATTTTCTCTTTTAACTTTCATTTTCCAGCTTCTGTCCTTACATTTCCATCCTACTTTTTTGTATGGCTGGCTAATTCTCCACTACTAAACTACATAGATAATTCAATTTTTGGTTCATTCTCCAAATTGACTTTCAAAGAGGTCAACAACTTCGTCACTAAAGAGCAATAAGGAGGATTAGTGTTTTTGGAACTTCTACTTCTATCATGAATAAAGGTATAAGAAAACGAGATCCAGGATTCTTTTGGTTCATAATACATGCCATTATCCAACTATCCTCCTTCGTAATCGTAGAGTAATTGCCTCCTTTGGGTTTGATAACATGAGTTACTATTAGATGCAATATTCTTTCATGAAATCATAAGCCACTCTTTTTTTGGTTTACCTCCATCATTGAACGATTTTTGAAAATGGTTCTGCAATGTTCTAAGTGAGTGCCATTCATATATTTTTCACATTTGTCATACTCAACCCATTCCATTATACTCAATCTACAAAAGATTTTTGGACTAATCCTTAACTCTTTTCCCTTCATATATGTCTTAAAAGAAAAGGCCTTCGACTTTGATTTTACTATAACCTTTTTATCACTCTCATCTTCAATCTTCTCTAGATTGTTATAGAACAGACGGACTACCTTTTCATAAATTGTTTTATTCGGTAAGAATAACCAGCCTGGACATACATCAGAGAGACTACCATCGTATTTGAACACTATTTCTTTCAAAAAAATCCCAGTAATACAATGTCCTCAAGTGAAAATACAAGTAGCTTACTCTTACCTGCTGAAGGGAACGATGATTGGTTATACTTTGATGGAAGTTTGAGTTTGGCACCATTTTAGAGTGATATTTGTTGAGAAATACCGAAGTGCAGAGATGAAAAGTATGATGACTTATTAAGAGAGAAACTTGGAAATTTGACTACTTTGAATATACCAGAGATCAAGCCTGCTTAAAATATTTGAAAAACCTGCGCATAAGTGGAAAATCCTTTAAAAAAATGATATTTGAGCTCTAACGGTCATATTATGTTGCAAAAGCAAACTCTCTCATTGGTTATACAGAGAGATACACAAAAAAGAAAAAGGAGAACATTCCTATTAGATGAACAGAGAGCAACGGTTGAATGCATTTAATGAAATATTTGAATGCGGTGGTTGAAGTATTAATAAAGAAGATTCAAAATCAAACCAACCGAAACAACTCATTAAAGCATCTCTCAATAAATACTCAGAAGAGAAGAGAAACAAACAGATTGAAGTACTGAGAGAGAAATAAATGATGAATGCTCTATTACATTCTCTTAGATTTATACGAAACATTCTCTTGTCACTTCTTCTGTAAAACTCTTTCTTTGTGCATTACGATTATTACATTTGAATGCATTAACTTCACTTCTTATAACACCTACATTTCTCTTGTACCAATAATTCAAAAGATTAGAGAAAGATTCTCAATCTTAGGTTTAGAGAAAGAAAAAACCTGGTGAGGTTGGAAAACTTAGCGTTCGGGTAGAAATGCTGTAAATGTCTAACTTGAATCTTGAATCAAGTTTGTATTGCTGAGTTAATAGTAAAAATCTAGGAGGGAGCCTAAGAGTGAACACAAACCATTTTATGTGGAACCACTATAAAAATTGTGAGTATGCTATGTTTTTTATTTCTTCTTGATTTTTTTGTCTCACCTTTATTTTCAACAAACTCAAAAATCCTTAAACGATCGAAAAGTTTCAACTCAATCTATTCACCCCTCTTTTAGGTTGTGTTTCAATTGGTATCAAAGTAGGTGTCTGGTATTAGGTTTATCTACTATAGACCAAAGATCCTCTGTTTCTTCTAAAAATGGCTTTTAATGGTGATAGTATACCTTTTGAGGCCAATTTTACAAATGGAGCCCTCTTCTTTAATAACGATAACTATAGTTATTGGACACAAAAATACACAAAGAATGAGAAATTTCATTGTTGTCCAAGACGAAATAACTTGGGAAATAATAGATGAGAGGATAGAGTTTCTAACTGAAGAAGTAGATAGAGTTAGGGTGCCATGAAGATGAATAATATGACAATAGAAGAAAAGCGGGCATATGGGGCAAACTGTAAGGCTATAAACCTATTACATTTAGCCCTAAGCCTGAATGATTATAACAGGATATCTTCCTGTATTACGGCTAAGGAGATTTGGGAGAGGCTAAAGGCTACATATAAGGGTACAAATCAGGTAAGAAAAAATAAAATTAGGATGTTTAAGTAGGAATATGAGGCTTTTAAGATGAAGGATGGTGAGACTATAAAAGAAATGATTACTAGATTTAACATCATCACTGATGAATTAAGGCTTTTGGGAAAATGAATTAGTCAAGAGGATATGGTGGATAAAGTTTTGAGGTGTTTGCCTAAGTTGTGGGAAGCAAAGGTAATAGCTATAGAGGAATCCAAAAATCTAGAAACTCTCACAACAGACTAACTTGTTGGTTCCCTTACCACCCATAAGATGAAAATGAACATTAAGGGTTTAGCTAGGAATGAAAAGTACAAAACAATTGCACTGAAGCTGAAAGTGAGGAAGATGAAGAGTTTGACAAAGAAGATGATGAAGATATGGAGTTATTGACTAGGAAATTCAAACAATTCATGATGAAAAGGAAGAACAGGGAAAGAGAGTGCTTAGAAAAGGAGAAAAGAAGGAAAAGAAGGATGAAATAAGGTGTTACTAGTGCAAAATACTAGGGCACATCAAAGCAGACTACCCTCTCCTCAAGAGAAATGAGAGGAAAGTATAGAAGAAAGGAAAGAAGAAGGTTTTTGCTGCTCGGAGTGACGAAGACAATAGCTTAGATGAAGAGAAGGCAACTGAAGTACAAGCCAACTTCTATTTCATGGCTCTAGAGGATCATCACAACAATTATGAGGTAAACTTTCAATGCTCTACCTCTTATGATTTTGATTTTGATTATGAGAATTTCTCTTTTTTGAGTTACAAGCGGCACTTCTAGAATTCTTCAAAAGATTAAAAAGAATGAACAAAAAGAATAAGGAACTAATTAAGATAGTTAATAGATTAGAAGAGGAAAAAGAAAAATTTAGTACCGAATTGAAGTGGAAAAAAGAAATTGAACAAAAACAAAATGAAAAATTTAGTAAAATAAAAAAAGTAGCTACAACTCTTAAGAAAGAGAATAATACTCTAAAAATCAAAGACACTGAATTACAGGAGAAAAATTAAATAAGTGCTAATACACTTAGTATCAAAGAGCATTCAGAAGAAAAACAAAAATTGGAACAAGAAAGGAAAGCAAACTTTGAACCCATGGCAAAACTTCTAAAACTTATAGTTGTTCAAGAGAAATTAGATTTAATGTTAGAAGTACAAAGAGCTGTATATGATAAAATTAGAATAGGATATAATCCTACGCAAAAACCAAAAGGATTATATACTTTGTTTATTTGTAGTTCAGAACAAAACAAAGAACACTGTTATATTTGTATGAAGGTTGCACACGATGCACATAGTTGTAAACAAAAAAGGACCATCAATAGTATACGAAAAACAAAGACTAAAAAATAACCATTGTACAGGGAACTTAAAAAGGTAATGAAATGGATACCTAAGAATAAATCAAAAATTATATATGACAATGGCAGACCCAAAAGAATTTGGGTATCAAAGGCCAAAGTTTGATTAAAAAGTTTTGCAGGTATGTTTGAAAGCTAGAGGAAGTAAGGAAACTTAGTTTCTAGACAATGGATGTTTCCGAAACATGACCAATGATCCATCAAAGTTCTACTCTCTAGAGATAAAAGAAGGAGGAAAAGTTGTGTTTGGGAACAATTCAAAAGGGAGCATATGGAATCGGCAAAGTAGTAAATTCTCTATCCAAATTGAAAATGTTTTGTTAGTTAGATGATTAAAAAATAACATTAAGTATTAACCAATTATGTGATAAAGATTATCTTGTTTTATTTGAGTACTATGAATGTTTGATATTAGATAATGACACTAAAATCATAAGATTTAGAGAAACAAGGAAATGAAATATATATATATATATATATATGATAGACTTAAATAACTTACCAGAAAAAGAAGAATTTTGTCTATTGGCTGTAAACTCAAATAATTCAAGATCGTGACACAAAAGATTAGGTCATGCAAGAATGAATTTGATATCAAAATTGATTAAAAAAAGACTTAGTTAGAGGACTTCCGAAAATAAAATATGAAAGAGATAGATTATGCGATTCATGTATGAAAGGAAAATGAACTAGAAACTCCTTCAAATCTAAGAATACAGTAATAACATCAAGGCCTTTAGAATTTCTTCATCTAGATTTATTGGGTCCAACTAGAACACAAAGTTTGGGAAGTAAATATTATGGATTTGCAATTGTGGATGATTACTCTAGATATATATGAGAATTATTTTTAACCAAGAAGGAATAGAGTAGTGAAATGTTTATTAAACTTTACAAGAAAATCGAAAATGAAAAATAAAGCTATAAAATAAGCAACATTAGGAGTGATCAAATAAAGAGTTTGAAAATAGTCTAATGCAAGAGTTTTGTGATATCGAGGGAATATCACACAATTTTTCTTCTCTTAGAACACCATAACAAAATGATATTGTTGAGAAAAAAAATAAGACACTTGAAGAAAAGGTTAGAGCTATGTTGTGCGTGAATAGTTTAGTTAAATTTTTTTGGGTATAAGCTGTGAACACAGCATGTTACGTAGTAAATAGAGTACTATTTTTGGATGTAAATGCTTTGTGCTTAATGATGGCAAAGATAGCTTAGGAAAATTTGATTGAAAAAGTGATAAGGCAATCTTTTTAGGTTACTTCACTAACAATAATGCCTATAAGGTTTATAATAAAAGAACAATAGTTGTAGAAGAATCTATCCACATAGAATTTGATTAGTTAGAAGATTTAAACATGAAAATCCTTAAAGATAGCAGTGATGAAATTACAGAACCTGTAATTACAATAGAACCAAATGAATTCTCTTAAAAGAAAGAAGAAAAGAATATAGAAAATCAAATATCAATAGAACTTAACAATTCTCAAATTCAAGAAAAAAAGTTTCTTACAGTAAGAAAAAGTATAAATGCAGAAAATATAATAGGAAACCCAAATATTAGAGTAAGAACTAGGTCTGCATTGCAAAATCAATGTGAATTTGTAACATTCATATCTCAAGTTAAACCAAAATGTGTAAAAGAGGCTCTAGAGGATGAGAATTGAATTTTGGCAATGCAGGAAGTGCTAAATGAGTTTGAGAGAAATGAAGTTTGGAAGTTAGTGCCTAGGCCTAAAAATCAATTAGTGATAGAAACCAAATGGATATTTAAAAATAAGCTAAATAAGCATGGTACGATAACTGGAAATAAAACAAAATTAATGGCTAAAGAATATAGTTAAGAGGAAGACATTGATTATGATGAAATTTATACACTGATAGTTAGGTTAGAAGCAATCAGAATACACTTAACTTTCTCTTGCTTTATGAATTTCAAAATTTATCAAATGGATATTAAGAATGTATTTTTTAATGGGTTAATCAATGAAATAGTATACATAGAATAACTTCCAAATTTTGAAAACTTTAGCTACCTAGACTATGTGTTCAAATTATCAAAGGTTTTGTATGGTCTCAAACAAACTTCTAGAGTCTGGTATGGGAGAGTTAGCAATTTTCTCATTAAGAAAGAATTTGAGAAAGACAAGGTTAACACAACCTTGTTTATAAAGAGATGTAATAAAGACATATTAATTGTTCAAATATATATGGATGATATAGTTTATAGAGGAACTAATGAAATGCTCTATCAAGAATTTGAAAAAATCATGCAATCTAAATTTAAAATGAATATGATGAGTGAGCTAAATTATTTTCTTAGATTGCAAATCAAGCAAACAAAGAAAGAGATTTTCATTAATCAATTAAAATTCACAAAAGAATTGATAAAAAAATTTGGTTTTGATGGATGTAAGAGCATGCAACTCCATAAGTACTAGTATAAAACTAGATGATAAGAATGGAAAATCAGCATGCCAAAAGATGTATAGAAACATGATAAGATTACTTTTGTATTTCATGGCTTCACGACCGATATACAATTAGTGTATGTCTTTGTACTACATTCCAATTAGATAAAAAAGAGTCACATTTAGTAATATTTAGATACTTAAAAGAGATTGTGAATCTAGGATTTTGATATGATAAAAACTCTAGTTTTTAGTTGCATGGATTCTCAAATGCAAACTTTACAAGCTGTAAGATGGATAGAAAGAGTACCAGTGGGATTTGCCAGTTCTTTAGAACCATGTTAGTGTCATGGTCTTAGTAAAAAATGATATAATTTTTGAATATATTGACACTCAGAAGCAAATAGCAAACATATTCACAAAGCCTCTTGATAAAAATAAAGTTTATGATTTGGAAGAGATTTAGGAATAATTGAGTTGAGGAATTAAAAAGAACATCTCAAAACTTTAATTAAAATTGATTTTTCTGTGTAATCTCTTGAGTTCATGATTTCAAAGTTAAGAGCTCTGTATGTGATTTGTTGTTTCAGTTGACCATTCTTATGAAAGGCTAGCCGAATTGCTAAAAAAAGTAAAATCAATTAACCAACTAAAAAAGTAAGTTCATTGCTAATCACTTCTCAGTCAGCTTACTGAAGAAATCAATAAATCATTCTCATTCTCAACCGACTGTTCATATTCTCGGTCAACCATCCAAAGTTTCTAATCTTCATCCGATTGACCATCTTCACGAATCAACCAACCGTTTGCATCACACGATCAACCATTCAATTGGGCAGCCAACCGCCTATGGGCAGCTGACCGCCCCTGCAGATGTCCTACCTAATTTATAACCTCTCATTTTCTCACACCAAGCATTTAAACACATCTCAAAATATTCTAAGCCGCTATAGATGCTTGCAAGCAGCTTACAAGCTATCATTTTTATGTTCACACAAAGTATCCACGTTACAAGATGCAGAAAATGACATTTTTGTGTTTTCTTAAGCAGCTCACATGTTGTCCATTTTGCGTTCTCACAAATAGCTGACAAGCTATCAATTTTGTGTCTTTTCAAGCAACTCACAAGTTGTCCATGTGGTCACAAGCTGCAAAAACTTACTTCACAAGCCGGTCATATTGTTGACTTTTCATTGTCACAAGTTATAAATCAACATAACATACTTTAACAACTTATGCACCAAACCAATTTACTTCTCATAAATAAACTAAATTAAATGAAATGTCATAAAATCAATCTACCTGATGGTAGATGGCCCAACACCACTCGTACCCATTGGATTAGGGTCATACCACTATAAAAAACACAATTTTAGTGATGAAAATTTAATGACGAAACAAATTCAACACTATTTTGCGACTAATTTAGCGATGAATAAGTTTTTCGTCATTATTTTCCAATGAATTTAGTGACGAAATTAACAACGAATAGTGTATTTGTGACTAAATTTGTAACTAATTAGCGATAAAATTATTTTTATCGTAAAATTCATTGAATAAGTTTTTCATCGCTATTTTCCAATGAATTTAGTGATGAAAACTTACTCGTGGCAAAATTTGTAGCGAATAGTGTATTCGTAACTAATTAGTGACAAAAATATTTTCATCGTAAAATTCTTCGTTAATTAATAAAAAAAAACTAGTTTGTAGCAAATTTAGCAACGAATTGCAATTTTATGGCTAAATTTTGCCACGTATCTTATTTTCATTTGTAATTTTAGCAACAAATATTGATTTTATCGCTAAATTTAGCGACAAAAACTATATTTATGGCAAAATTTATCACTAATTAGCCATAAAAAATTGTGATAAATTTAACAACAAATTCTATGGTTTGTGACTAAATTCGTCGTTAATTAGCCACTAAAATATTTTTGTGGTAAAATTTAGTAACGAATTATATTATTCGTGAATAAATTCGTCACTAATTAGTCATATGAAATTATTCGTGGCTAAATCTGTCACTCATGTTGGTAATTCATGATTAATTTTGTGACTAAATTTTTTTTCTCTCTTATGAACATTTTCATAGTGAATATTACAATTCTTATGAAATTGACTACTTTCGATAATAAATAATTCAATCAATCTTTAACGAAATATTATCATGTGCAATAATATGATTTTACTTATACAAACATATATTTTATTGTTTAGCTAAGTAGAAACTAAATTGGGTATTGAACAATTCTTTTAGAGTTTAGACAAAAGAATTAATATTTATTCTAAATATAATTGATCATAACTTTTAGAGAAATTACAAATTTAGTTAAGTAATCTAGTTATTATGTAAATATAAAAGCCAAGTTCTGTTTATCAATGAAACACTCATTGAGTTTTTTTGTCTTTAATGTTATTGTAAATTTCTGAGTCTACTTTTTTGTTGTTAATTTTATCTCAAACAGTTAATTCGTTGCTAAATTCATTGCAAGTGGGGAATAAAAATAGGTTTCGTCGCAAGTTTTGTCTCTAATTTAGTGACAAAAAGTCATTTCCGTCACTAATAATTTAGCGATGAAAAATAGCTTTCGTCACTAAATTTAGTGATGAACAAGCATTTTCATCAGTAAAATTAGTGAGAAAAGAGCATTCATCGCTAATTTTTGTGACAAAAATAGTTTTCATTACTAAATTAGCTACAGAAACTGATTTTGTCGCTAATTTAGTGATGAAAATGTTATTTCGTCACTGATTTTAACGACAAATCCCCTATTCATCGCAAAAATTTAACGACGAATGTTCTTACTAAAATTAGTGACAAAAATGAAAATTTGTCACTAATTTAGTAAGGAATAGTCATTTTGTCACTAGCTTAGTGGCGAAAAAAAATATTTTGTCATGAGGTTATTAAAAACTCACCCTAACATTCCTCGTACCTTTCTTTCTCCACCCGACTCTCTCACTTTGCTCTCAATCTCATGCTTGCTCTCTATCTCTCTCTTTCTTTCTCACCCTAACTCTCTCTCGCTCTGATCAGGGTTCTTTTTTTTTTTATTTGATGGTTAGATTTCTCTGTGATTAGGGTTTCTTTGTCTCATTTTGATTTTTTTGAAGTTGCTTCTAGGTTTAGTCATCCTTTGTCAATTTCAGTTTTGCTTCATGTTAGATTTTTAGTTCACTATCGCCACCATCTATACTTCAATTTCATTCGATTCTTAGCTTTCATCACCAGTTGATTTTGATTTAGCTATTTTTTTATTCCATTTTGCAGTCGTGGTTCACAATTTCTGTTGTAGTCGCCTTCGATTCATTCTCCAATCAGTTTGTCATCTTCACCTTCGAGTTGTCAGCGAGAGCTTTACTAACTTTAGCCATAGCCTTGACTCTCTTTCACTCTCCCCCCATCATTTCTCTCTCTTTCTTTTTCTCCCTTTCTCTCTCCATTCGGCTACTTCTATTCGGCTTAGATCCCCGTGCCTGTCCATCTCTCTTTTTTTTTTTATTTGATCTCCATTTCTTTCTTTTTCTCTCGATCTCTCTACGTTTCTTTGTAAGGGGTTTCTCTGATTTTTGAAATATGATAATCAGTGACAAAATTGAAATGAGGTGATCTCACTAAGGAGGAAGAAGAATAAAACCTCCCGCAGGGTTTGCGGGAGCTTTATATAGAATTGACATTATTTTTAAAAAAACTTTTTAAAACAGCACACCCGCGGAAGTAATTCCAAAAATGATACCGGTATGTCGAGTTTTCAAGACTCGACATGGAACCGGAATCCTATACCAAAAACATTTGTAAAGTCTATACCCACCCTATGTACAAGCTCAAAAATATTTGTCAACAAATTTCTCGACAATACAGTCCAAACATCTGAACAACACAGCCCAAACTTTGTATTTGTTACAGCCAAATTCCGAAACAGAACCAAATTTTTCAACAACATAGAAAAAATAATAGCCGAAACATCTCAACAACACAGCTCAAACTTTGTATTTGTCACAGCCAAACTTTGAAACAGAACCAAATTTCTCAACAATACAAAAAAAACAAATGAAATAAAGTTTAATTAAGAGAAGAAATAAATAAAAGAAATTTCATTAATTTCTAAAAATGTACATATTACAGATAACAAATGTCAACGTCGTCTTCTTCTCCTAGTATACTGTCGAATACCTAAATTTGCTCTACTATTCGTATAATCATCGAGAGCTACTAAACCCAGATCATCTATATCTGGGAGGGGTCTACATCTTGCTGGTGGGGGTAAAAAAAAGGCGGTGACATGTGATGCATTCGTAGTGTATCATCTCTCTCTATCTATGTTAATCCCTTACCATAAATCTATCGGGACGAACTCCCCTCTGAGGAACCCCCGGAGTGAAAACTCAAGGGAAGTCATCAAATACAGGTGTGTAGAAAGATAAAAACCCATCGTATATAGTTGAATGTCCTGGCATGTCTTCCGGTTGTTGAAAGAGTGGTGGTGACGCATGATCAGGCGAGGGTGGAGGTCTCGTACGCCGTCTTCTCCCTCCTCATCATCCATGTGCTCGGTCTACATCATCACCGTCGTTGCCACCTCTATTGGGTCTAACTTTCAAAAGATGCGCCATATCATCTGCTAGAATCGAAATGGCTGAATAAGTAAGTCTCCGAACGTCCACACCCGGACTATCTTATATCTCGTTCAGAGTATCCCACTACAAGAAATTATGTAAATGTTAGTTAAAAAGAACAAGCTAAATTCATTGCGAATGAAAACAAGGTAGATGTAGGCAAGATCAAGGGAAGGTCCAACAGAACTATCTAGTATAACTAACCGGTCATGTCGGTGAGTCCAAAGATCAACGTAAGCTACATACTCTACCGACCAATCGACCTCCAATGTACCCCTCGTGCTCGTATCGTAGAACCGATCATCGGTGTCACAGTGAATAGGAATGGACTAAAATCCTCCAAACTGTCATAACACTATCTGGAAAGTACAACTCCACGATACTAAAACATATCAATGGTACCAACGCATACCAAATATCCCTCCCCTCGTGATAGTAGTCGGGGAGGGATGACAGTAGTTCCTCAATGTACGGGACCTATACGACCCGATTCATTGTCTGTCTATCTAGTGCCTCCCTATACACTAACACAACGTGTGTAGGGAATGTAGTGACATCAAACTTTGGCTTCCACCGCAAAGCAAGTGGACCATCCTCATCTACGTGTAAAGATCGTCGAATATGAGCCATGTAAGGAAACCGCTCTCACCCTCAAATCTGTAACAAAACTAGCAGGCTACCAATCTTACGTGAATCCACGTGTGTGGCAATACAAAGTTGTATGTACAAATATGCAAAGTACGTAAACCCCCACTATAACTATCCGACATCTCTAAATCCTCTAATAATAATAAAAACTATAAATATACAAAGTATGCTGTCTAATTACAAAATAGCACACCCCTGATCAATAGTAAAATATAAGCTCATGTCTACCGTATAATATCTGCATCATCTTCTCCATTGGACAAATCAGAAAAAACTTAGATAACCACGACATGTTCAAAGTGTAACCTCTGAATGCAGACCATGGAGATCTAACACCTAATAGTTTGTCACAGACATCACCTCATGCCACTTCTGTCATCCTAACGATGACGGGATGGTTATCCATAGGTAATCCTAGAAGTATCTCTACATCCTGCAAGGTGATAGTTAGCTCACCGTGGTAGAGATGAAAAGTGTGGGTTTCCGGCCTCCATCGCTCCACCAGAGCCATAATCAAATGCCAATCTAACTGAATAAATAAAAAACGAGTTACACCCAAAATGCCCGAGTGCTCCAGAAGAGGAAGCACTCACTCATCGATGTGACCGTGCTCCTAATGGCGTAGCACAACCTCACGTCGACGACAAGTCAACAAGGCGGTTGTGTCCTCTCCCTCCCAAAGCCTAGAAGAACGGTGGTGTCACTATAACTGTAGAAGACTAGGATCAGAAGGTCCTGAATCCATCTGCCCAAAAAAAAGAAAGAGAAATTAATTAAGATTACAAATACATATCACTCATTTTGCGTTAAGAAAAATACAAACACTCAATTAAATTAAAAATATCAATATTCAATTTATTTAAAAATATTAACCATCTTCTTCCGGTATAGTTCTCATGAATGGAATTGAGTCATCAACTCTACTATAGACATATTTCCGACCGCCACCAATAGGTGGAGGCGCTAAGGAGGGACCTATCATTATCTGATTCGCAGAACTACCACCATTACCACGACCAACTTCTTCGATATCTTCATCTTCATCATTATCCTCTTCTTTTGCCTCTTCTTCCGTCATTTCTTCCTCATCCACATCGTTATCCATATTTGTGTTAACAAGATCCACTCGAGATTCGATATGTGGATATTCATCTGTATAATCGCAAAATTGTTGCACGGATGTTCCAATATTGTATATCTTTATATATAATTCATGAGTTGTGCCCACTCCCATAATCACTGCAAAGGCCATCAAGTTCAAACAGTCGTTATCATTATTAATCGGTACCAATTCATACCATACATTCCCTCTTACATGTGTAATACAGGACAATAATGAAAAATTTCTACATATTAGTCTTACGAAATTTATTTGAAAACCCTTACATATCACGGATACTAACTCATTAAAAGATATATTTTTTTCTACCCGAATCAACTTCGAAAATTCACGGTCATAACCAACTCCATCCTCACCCATCACAATTTCACCATTTGTGTAATATAACAATTTCACCATATCCGTCATTTTTACTCAACATCAAAAAATAATTTTTTAATATATAATCGAAAACGTCAATTTAAGAGAATATTAAATTCAATTTAATTTTCAATTTAACTATAAACAATAAATTTAAATATATTAAAACCCTAAATTTTACTTAAATAATAAATTTAGAAAAATTTTCAATTAAAACCCTAAATTTAAATTTTTAACATATCAACAAACAATTAACCAAATTAGTTAAATAATATTAATTTAATTACAAATAATAAATTTATCCAAAAATCATAAACCCTAATTTTATCCTAAAATTAAAAAACCCTAATCCCTAAATTAATATTAATTTCCAACAAATCCTAAATCTTAAATCCTAAATTTCTTAATTAAATCTCTACAGATTTAGTTCAATGAACAAAAAAGATATCAATTTAATAATGTATATTAATAACGAATCAATTTAAACATATCAATTTTCTAAATTCGCAGAGCACCAACAACAATTTACCTTCCCCGAGGTTGCAGATCTTCTCAGATGGTGCAGATGGTGCAGATCGTGCGTAGGGTGGGAGAAATTGCAGTTGTCGCCACTGCGGAGGAGAGAAGAAAAGCAGAAGAGAAGAAGAAGGAAAGAAAGAAAGAAGAAAGAAAGAATGGGCGGGGGCATTTATATCTTGAACATGTCGAGTTTTGAAAATTTGATATGCACTGTTGATACATGTTGAGTCTTGAAAACTCGACATGTACTGTTCAAGTACATGTTGAGTCTTCAAGACTCGA
The DNA here is from genome assembly GCA_033439265.1 of Dillenia suffruticosa. Taxonomy (NCBI): domain Eukaryota; kingdom Viridiplantae; phylum Streptophyta; class Magnoliopsida; order Dilleniales; family Dilleniaceae; genus Dillenia; species Dillenia suffruticosa. Next base: position 12,800,852 of record JAVTVX010000011.1, on the reverse strand, counting down.
TATGCTTATTTTTTCAAGCATGTTGAGTTTTCATGACTCATGCATGAGCAGTGCATGCCGAGTCTTGAATACTCAACATACCGGTGTCATTTAGAATTATTTCTGTAGATGTGTTGTTTTAAATTTTTTTTTTTAAAACAATGTCAATTCCGTACAAAGCTCGGGTTTCCAAACACAAATAATTATACTCTTGTTATTATCCAAACACAACATACTTATTTGTTTTATACTCTTGTTATTATTATTAAAGCTGTCTGGTCAAATAATTATTATTGCAGACTGAGGTTCAGCATGTGTGCGCTCTTGCTTTGGTGGGTTATATTTGCATCCATGTTGTATTTTAAAACTACTGAATTGCTTATATGGCTCTTGTAAAGAGAAGGCCCCTATCCATGTGAAATTAATAGTTCTAAGTTTCTTTTGTCATCCAAAAATATAGTTATTTTCCTCTCTTTGTATTGAGAATATATGAGCTGGGACTCTTGAAAATATGTGAAATTAATGCTCTTGTTCTCTGCCTTGGTTGTAGAGGCATTTGTTGTACATACAGACTCTTGTAGTTACTAAAGTTTGTTGTACCATCTGAGTGACTCTTCTGAGACAGAGGATACTGGTAAAATCTCTCTCTCTCTCCGTGTTTTGTCGCATATTGTTTTTAATTGCATATTCTTGTGAAGAGCTGATTGCTAAGAAAATTTATTGTCTTGCCATGTGCACAACATTTTTGTTATTAACGCAAATAATTTCTCCAGGTGGAGTCATTGGTTTGGGCCACGTCTGTTGTGATTTCTAAGTGAGATACTGCTTAGTTGATATATATATATATATATATATATATATATATTTTTTTTTTTTTTGATCTGTCAGTTATTCATGAAATTTAAATTTTAGATCAATTTGCTGGATAGTTTTCTTGGTACTACTTTATAATTTTTGCGTGCCATAAATAAAATTTAATCATGATCATTTAGATGATATACTTGTGGCAAGTGGTTTTAGTCAGCATTGCTCCTTTTCATCTTTCCAACTTTGAAACTTTTGTCTGCTCTCTGTAGTTCTGATTGTTGCCTGCTTATATGTACTACTACATGTGATTCTCATATCAATAGTGACCATGCAATTACAAGCCACTCATCTACCCTTCAGAGTAGCTTCAGAAATGGTTCCTGGGTAAACCAAATGGATTCATTTCTATTGATCCCTTCGATGATTTATGACTGATGTCAATAAGTCTTTTAATTCCTCCTCCCATATTGTCAAATATATGATAAAATTTCTTCCTTGTTTCCATTTGCAAATTTGTGTTACAAGCTTATATATAATGGGGCACTATAATTTTATTGGTTATCATCATGATGCCAAAAATTTGAAATTTTCTTAACACAATTGATACATTGGCAGGGAACTTATGTTGAGGGAATCAAAGAGGAAGTTGTTCTGTCCCCAGATCATGCTCTTTCTCTGATTGCTTCTGGTGAAGGTATATGTTCTACAAGCAAAGTTGTTTCTAGATCAACCATCCCCTTAGTTACTAATGTGAATACATTGCACCAATTTTTTGTGTTTATCTTAAACATGTGTTCTCTGCACATTATTATTCCAGCTATAAAATTTTATGCATATGTTCTATTGAACAATGTGTCACTGTCAAGAATTTGTGAATAATAATACAAGTTCCAATCTTAAACAAGGGGGTCACCTATAATTACCAAGGTGAAAATAGTGTGGCTTCGGCTGCCGAGTAAATTAAAATTATTGGAACCCACATGCCTATGTTCGGCAACAAAATCAGAATAAATATTATCACAAAAAAGTTAGGATACACATATTGGTGAAAGAAATCAAAACATGCACCATAAACAATGTTGTCGGTTAGTTTCTCCCCATGCTTATGAGTTATAAATGTGATATTTAAGAAGGTTCAAGGTTCGTATCGCCAAGCTTGTTGAATGTTCGATCAGCAGACTAAAGTTTGTGGCAAATGCCTAGAAATAGCAAATTTCTTTGTTTATAGTACATTTATCTCTCCATCTGGAAATGTTTCTGAAGTTTGGTGGATGATTTGCACAATGATATATAAGGTTTATGCTACATTTATCTCTCCATCTGGTAAAGGGAGGATATATAAGGTTTTCATGGGCCAAGTTGGAGATGTTGGGGCATATGGAAAGGATGGAGGACTTTTGGAAGAGCAAGGATATCAATCATTTACTTGGGCTATTTTAGACCCTATTTAGTACTTCTTCCTTTTGGTATGATGGTTGTATTATATATGAATGTGCAATGGCTTTGAGTGATGTTATATATTGTTTTTGGGATGTGACCTATAATTTGATGTTCATGAGATAGCTAACAAACATGTTGCTCTGGGTTAGAGATACCACCTAAATAATGTATGAGTAACCATAACCATAGAAGGCCTTTATGCTGTAGTAAGTTTAGTTTTATTGTGTTGTTGTTGGGCAGGTGAATAATCACTTGAATTATATTTTGTTACTTTTGATGTTTTTTGTATTTATTTTTATCCCTCGGATGATTGTTGTTTCTGTCTTATGTAACATATAAAATTTCTGAATTGCAATTTGATTGTTTTGCTGTAATATAAAATCCCTAGATTACAACTTTCAATAATCAAATCTTAAATTTAGGATCGAAAGCAATGTATTTGCTGCTTGTCAAAATACTAACTATAGTTTAACCTTACAAAATACTATTATATCATGTGTTATTATTGTAAAATGTTTAACTATAGTTGCTACAAAATACTAACTATAGTTGTTTCTATGTCTTTTTTTTTTTCTTTTTTTGGTTTGCAGTTTCTATGTCTTATGTAACTATGGTTTAACCTTGTAAAATACTATTATAGTTTAACCTATATCATGTGAAATACTACCATTTGTATCTTTTGTATGCACGTTATGGAATTTGATTTTCTTTGTTGTTATAGAATTTGATAGTGGGCTGGATCAAGTTGAGAAGTCGTTTCGCTGATATTATATACTTAAAGCTAGGGAAAAGGCACTTGATAAGATGGTCTTAGGCCTATTCATGCTTTTTAAATTATAGAACGTTTTGTTTTTGGAATATATGATAAATATGACATATTGGCTTTTGTGCTTAGGATGAAAAGTTGGATCATGAAAAAGTACGGCTTGAGAGAGAAGAGTTTGATCGATGGCAAAAAGAAAGTTGATTTAATCCCCCTTTTATGCATCAATTCACACAAACCAACGAGACAATGATTGATAGATATTATAATATTAAAGCTATATGTTTATTGTTAGATATTGGACGTTCATGTTGAATGTTGGAGTAAATTTGTTATATACTTGATTGATATTAGTTTGATTTTATTTTTATTGATATTTTGTTTGATACTTGAACATTTATGAATAATATCGAGTTTATTGATCTTGAAAAAATATTTGAAATCTAATTATTATACTAATTGGATTGGAAAATTTTTTAGATTTATTTGATCAATATTCGTGACTAAATTTGATATTTTTGTTGGTTGAACAAAATATTTATTTTTGAATAGAAAAAATTTTTTTTGGCTAAATTTTCAGATTCATCGCTAAATTTCCAGATTTATTATTAAATTCATCACCAAATCACACTATTTTCGTGGCTAAATTCCGAAATCTATCACTAAATTCGTTGCAAAAAGTTCATCGCTAAATTTAATTTTAGACTTATCAATCTATTGTTAAATTAATCACAAATTTTTATATTCGTCATTAAATTTAGTCATAGATACGTCATCAAATTTAGTCACGGATCTATATATCTGTCACTAATTTAGTCATATATCATCACATATGTTACTAAATTTAGCCATGAATTCATATCCGTTGCTAATTTTAACCATGAATCCTCATATCTATCGCAAAATTTAATCATGAATTTCAAAATTCTTGGCTAAGTTTAGTCACAAATGATAATATTCGTTATCAAATTTAATCACGAAAATGATTTCGTAGCTAATTTAACCATAGATTGCTAAATTTCTTCGTTAAATTTTTGCAACACAATATTAGTGACAAAAAACTTTTCATCACTAACTCCGTCAAAAATAAAATTAGCGACAAATATTTTTTAAATTTCCATAACTAATTTCATATTTTTTTTTGTAGCGTACTATCTTTAAATCTCATAGTCCCTCGGCTGAAGTACACTCTCGGTCAAAGACCCTCTCGGCCATCTCAATTCTCGGTACTCAAATTCCCCGGTTACTTAGTTTCTCGGCATACAAGTCTCATTGCTAAGAGCGCAACTTATCTCATTATGCGATTGGCATAAAAAACCGAAGCCAACCAATGAGGAAATACAAATTTGAACCTTCCTTAGCTTGATATGCACCATTGCTCCCGGAAAAATCAAACTCTCATTCTTAGAAAAGGAAAAGGAAAATTAGACTTCCATACCCATCCCAAATAAACTCTCATTCACTAATAATATCTCTCTCGCAAACCTTAAGGAATACAAACCTATTTATAACCTTCTTAGAAAACCCATCCTGATAAGATTCAGGAACCGTACTTCCACAAAAACTCCAATTACTATAAAGATTTAATTTTAAAAACTTAATAAATAAATAAATAAATAAATCCCTAATACAAATTCAAAGGATTCACTTGACAAACAAAAATCATTAAAATACCTAATAGAATAAAATAACTCAATTAAACTTCTAATAGATTTAATTTTGTTTTTGTCATGAAAACAGAAGCAGAGAGAGCATTTGGCAATAAAACCATCCGCTATGATTTGAAGATCATAAGGTCTTCTCATAGACACCTTTCGTTGTACCCCAAGAACCAATCGCAATATTTCAAATAAATTTGACTAACCCAGAACTAAAACTCATTATTTTCCACAAAACATTCAAAAGTGCATGTCATCCACCCATTAGCAAATCCTCTCAACTCGCACCCAACAAGCACCTTACTGTGTTATTATTGTTGTTGCTGAATGACTAACTTTTTTTTGGGTGCATACTAGGGCTGGAACCCATGGCTATTACATGGGGAGGGAAGAAGTGCCACTCGAGACAAAGCTCATTGGCTGAATGACAAAACTTTGAAAGATGAATTTCCTAACGAAGAGCTAACAACGCATGGAGCAAGCATTCGATCAATCATGCCTGCAAGGAATTAACTAGAGCAACACATCCCAAAAATTTTCCTTCACAGCCAATGTTAAGTCCTGTCTATAAATTAATGTCCATATGCTACAATACGACTGGCTGAGACATTTGATTAACAAAAAATATATCACAATCTAATCTTCATGATCAATCTCTGTCTTTAATCATGGGGAAAAAGCAAAGAAAAAGAAGAGTACTTTCATCTTTATCTCCTCCATGCCGCCATTATATTGAAAAACTCCACCACAAGGAATTCTAAAGCAGAGCTACTTGTTACTTTCAATATTTGAGCTGCCCATCTACCAAGACCAAACACAAAGGTTAAGAGCACTTGTTTCCTCCCTAGAGTGCTGTTCTGGATGACAATAATTTGCAGCATACCATACTGATCTCTATGTTGCCTCAAATCATTTAAAACAAGAAAACAAATCAAGCCGGTAGATGGCCATAGCAATTTAGGCTTGCTGTGACAGTGATGAAGTTTTTAGCCACAATGGTCGTCCCAATATGGCACTTCCATGAACAGAAAGATATGCAGCATTTAACCTTGCAAACAAAAAGACTCTCATTAAGATTAGACAAATATATGTTTCCACCAGCATTAATAATCTGGAAGCAGCAAAAATTTACTTGTCAACATCAGGTGTAGCCAGGGGGTCATAAAGTTCATCTCTTTGTTCCATGGTAGATATGGCACCCGTCATGGTTGTCATTTCTTGCATGCCTTCAATCTGAAGATGAAATATGGGATGAGATGTGAGACACTAAATATGTTCTGCAGCAATGATTCATTGAAACAACCAGAGGAATTCCTAGTCTAGAAATTAAACACCTCATAATCCTTTTCTAATGAACAAAGTATTCCATAACAGTTGCCGGTTTCTCTTCAACAAAAATCATAAACAAAACCTTCCTTAAAAAAAATGCAGTCCAGAAAAGAAAATGAAATAGGTCACTCTAAAACCTCTCTCCACCACTTGGTGATACTTTTTCTTAAAGAATAAAGAAACCATGTCATGAGAAAGCAAAGAAAAGACCCCAAAAATAGGACAGAAAATTAATGAAAATAAAAAAGAAGAGAATAATCAGGACTAATCAAGACAATAATGCTATTCATTCCCTCTTAATACCCTCCACAACCTTTCAAACACCCCAGCTGCAAGCACCACTGAAAGATCTTGATTATTACAATCTCTCACAAAATACTAGCCTCCTTTTGACAACATAACTGAGTTGGTAACAAGAAAATTCACCTTTTAGAAGAAGTGTTTTGACTAGAACCAAAAGATTATAACAAACAGATGGCCTACTGCTACACTAGAGGAAGAAGCCAAATTAGACTTCTTTTGAAAACTTAACCAACTAGGTAACAAGAAAATCCAGCTCTTAGAAGTGTTTGACTAGAACCAAAAGATTGTATAAACAGGTGCCCCCCGGGCAACACTAGGAGGGATAAGCCAAACCTCAACTGGATGATCAGCAACATGCAATTTCCCAATTTCTTTCTATCAATTCAACTCAACAAACATGAGCTCTTGCAACAACTTGAATTTTCACAAACATCTGTATATATATATATATATATATATATTTTTTTTTTTTTGGGACTACTTCTGGTTGTATTCACTGTTTTTCGGGGTGACACGCTAAGGCGGCCACCTTTGGGGTGGTTGGTATCTAATTTAAAAAAACACACATACGAACAGCATGCAGAGCAGCAATGACATTGCGACTCAACAAACACGACATAGAGATGGTCCTGCTAAAGGTTTGGATGGATCTGAATCAATGAATTTAGGAGCATAAGCTCACATTTCAAAACATCTGCCAGTGTCATCCAACAAGGAGAACTAGCTTATCAGAAGTTGAGATAGAACCATCTAAATTATGAGCCAATCCAGCTGGTTGATGGAACTTAATCATGGAGGTCAAAAATCTTAGGAAGCATATAAGAACAGATCTTATCTGGTTCTGGCATTTTTTTTTTCTTGTTAATTTGAGCTTACTTTGTCTTTTGTAAGTAACTGGATATTATTCTTGTAATCCAAGAGATAATTAGCCATGTTCATTAATTATCATTTTGTTCTTTTCAGTTATGTGCCGCCTGATTAACTTGGCAGCTTGTATTTGAAATTCACCCTCCCTTCCCTTTCCCTTCATATGTTTTCTTCTTAGTCATGGTTGGCTGAACCGTCATATGAATGTGCAATGGTTTGGGGGTTGTTGTCCACTCAAGAATGGGAAGGGTTTAAATTTATGATTAATGCTTTAAATAAGTGGAATTTGGAGGAGTCGGGGGAATTCAGATGTAATACCAAACTGCTTCCCCCATCATTCTTTAATTTTATGGACAATAGCAAAGGTCATTTTTTTCTTCTTATATGTTTAACTCTCACGTATTAGCTTGATGCCATTGTAATACAACCTCAATTTTTCAAGGAAAACAACAACAAAATTAAAGAGAAACATGCAAACGATACAGAAATAAAAAATAAAATAATTTAAAATGAGAAAACCATTTTACCTGTTGAGGGTAGTAGCCCGCATATGCACCATAGGCATACAATGAGGGATCCTGAGTAGATCCATAAGCATATGCATCATAACCTTGTCCATAGCCATAATAAGCACTGCTCCATTGATTTGGATCTTGAAACCAACTACCTGGTACATCCTGAATACAGTTGGAACAAAAATTTCGTAAATACCCCACCACGAGAAAAGAGAAAGGGTCAAAAAGCCTAAAATGCAGAAATACAACATAAAAAACATCAAATTATTCCAAAAGACAGATATAACTGAACTCTTGAGACATGAAATCTTTGATGAGACTTGCTTCCCACTTAGACCCCTCAAAGGAAACAAAGTAAAGAAAGTATGCAAACTTACAAAATACATGGATGGAATCTCATGCTTTCCAGAGAATAATTGATTTAACATCCTCTTGTTCAATAACACTTATTTTTTACAAAAGGCCATCGAAACCAATGATACAAGGTCTATTTCCTATAGCTTCTTTCTTCTAAACTTTTATCAATGCTCAAGCAAAGGAGAATAGAATAATACATAATGGAGTATAAGATAGCCACCACAATGACAAAGAAAAAAGAGTCAAACCTGGACAAACAAAGTTAAGATACAAGGAGATTTTGATCTCCACCTAGATAGCTGAGAGAGACCATGAACAATCAAAGAAACCAACCTCCACAAAGAGGCAGAACAAACCATCTGCTCCTAAAAGAATGGAGGGCAAAGAGATTGTATTTAAAATCGTCTCACATTACTTTCCAACACAGTACATAAAAATGTTGGAACAGTTCACAATTTCTCCCCTATTATCGCATACAACACTCTAAATTTGGCACTAATGAGATCTTAGTATCAAACAAGTTATGCTATAGGATAACCAAACGATGTCTCCCAACTCACCTGCTTTGCAGTTGGACTCCTTCCCCAGGAAATGCGGACTACTTGCTGACCAATCATAGTTCCTTGCATCCTTTGGATTGCTTCCTCAGCAGATGCTCTACAGTACAAAAATATATTAAATTGCATGCATGCATTATCAAATATTGCAATATCCAGTATGTCTCTCATGCTGAACAAACCTTGACCCAAATTGTACAAAACCACATCCTCTGTTTGCAGGAATTTTAACATTAACAATCTCTCCAAACTGCAAAAATATTTGCCTTAGCTCCTCTTCTGTAATATTAGGGTCCAGGCCACCAATGAAAATCTGTATTGGAATAAAAACCGAGTAAAAAGAAGGGAAACATCAAATAGAAGGAAATTAAGAAAGCTGCTACAGCATCTCATACTCACGGATGTATTTGTTAGATCACTATCGGGTGGAATTGCCTGAACTGGAGTAGTAGTGTAAGCTGGAGCCGGATAAATTGCTGGAACAAATAATGCAAGGTAAGTTCTTCGCAGCCAATTACAAAGAAATTGTGGCAAAAAGAATCACAAAAGTGCAACTATGAAACTAACTGCTAGGCCAGACTCCTCTTAAAAATGAATTTTTTGGGATGCTGTCAAAATTAGTACACACACTGTTAAAGGGTCATGAAGAAGTAATAATTTAGTCAGTTCAGTGAATAATAATGAAAGTGGTGAAACATATAGACAAGAAAAGTTGTGAAAATTTCACAATTATCAATGAAGCACAGGGAAAATCTTACTGCTTGCGGTTCCTTATGGAGAGATATGCTTAATTAGGATCAAGTACACATCGATAGGAAGGTTGCTTGCATCTTAGCTAAGTTCTTGGATTTGAATCCAAGAACCAACTCTTCTATGAAAATTAGTATTGTCTATGCCATGACCATGTATTTAGTTATATGCTTTGAGCATTAGTTGACCTTTTTAACACATTGGCAGCCTTCAAGGTGCCCTTTGTCATTTTGGTTCTTTGAATCTAGAGGAATGTGAAATAGGAATCTTTCAAGAATTTTGCTCTTCTTTGCAAGCATTGGAATTGGAAAAGATCTGCCACTTCTTGTTGATTCTAAACTATTTTATGCAAACTTAGGACCGTAAATAGTGCACCTCCTCAATGCAGTCAACGATATTTCTTTTCTATTAAAAAAATTAAAAAAGAAAAAAGCTTATGAAATACTGTAGTGTAGCACTTAAAGAAAGCACAAGACAAATATATTGAGTTATATTAGAGGACCAGGGGATATCCAAGAGTGTAAGACTGCTGCTGATTCATATATGGGATGCAAACAAGGTGGGGCAGGGGGGGTTGTCACACCCCCCACCCTAATCCTGATTGGAAAAATGGCCCCCACATCCACCATTGTCCTCACGTTAGGGAAAAACTTTTCCCTCCCAGATTAAAAATGAAAAGGACTTATGAAATACTGTAGTGTAGCACTTAAAGAAAGCACAAAACAAACATATTGAGTTATATTACAGGACCAGGGGATCTCCAACAGTGTGAGACTGCTGCTCATTCATATATGGGATGCAAACAGGGGCGGACCAAAGGCCCAGGGTCGGCAATTGCACCTCCTCAATTTTTTAAAATTCAATTAGTGTTTACCACTCATATATATTTTGCACCTAGTTAACTACAATTTTGCACCCCCTGCCATGTTTGTTGTTTGAATAAATATTTTATAAATTTTTTGCACCCCCTGTATGGGGGTCTTGGGTCTGCCTCTGACAAACAAGGTGAGGCAGGGGCAGTCCTCACATCCCCAGCCCAATCCTGATTGGAAAAATAGCCCCCACATCCACCATTGTCCACACATTGGGTAAAAACTTTTCCCTGCCTCCACCCTCGCTTGAGGGACGAAATTTTCCTCTACACCTACACCATCTTTACTTTAAACAAGTACAGATTATATTACATTTTGTACTAATTTATTGCTTAATGTAATATATTAAAGAACAAAGAAGAAAATATAAATTTAGAGAGGTGTTTAAAATTAAAAAATAAAAAAAAATAAAAAATACACAAGGAAAAGGTATACGGTTGACTAGGAACTAGATGCAGCATGGACTGCTCAGCCATCCAGCCCGATGTAACTGGGCCTGGACAACCATTTTAGCCCTTAGGTCTAGGCCTGAGGCAGACTTTCCAGGCCTGTTTAAAATTATGGCCAGACTTGGGCAGCTCAATTAAAGCCCGAGCTGCCCAAGCCTAAGCTAGCCTGATCTATTTAACTCTTAACAGATTTTAGTTTTGTGAATACATTGAAGGTCTGCGAGAGAGCAAATGAAAAGAGATTTGAGAATTCCTCTTGCCCCTCTCTTTCTGATTGATTTGTCACAGAATCTCCAACAATACAGTTCTTTGGGTTCTTTTTCTTTCCTTTTTTTTCCTTGGGGAGGGGGAGGGGGTGGAAGGCGGGGCTAATCACAGCAGCCTCTAATTCGATGGGGGAAAAAATAAGACCATGGACAGATTCCTGCTACAAAGAGAAAACACAGGTAGCCAACAAATAAGACAGGGGATTCATTATCTCTCTGAAAAAAATTGTTCAATTTTTTTTTTCTTGAAAAAAGAATTTTTCAAATATTATTTTTTGTCCGAATGGATGATCCAAAATCATAGATTACTTTGGCATTTGAATCTCTGGATGCAGGCGTGCCAATGCTGGCATTGAATTTCCGGGCCTCTAGGGCGGACAGAATCAAACCATGTTTATTTAGAGCTGGACCTGGGCAAATATTCTGGCCTGACCATCATGCTTGGGGCCCATAAATATCCCTTCTCTCTCCCTAAGCCCAGCCCAAACATAGTCCATGCTCAGCTCTAGACATTACCTCCATACCTGGCCCGCATCTGCAATAAGTGTTCTAAGTAATATCCTACTAGTAGGGTGGGCTGAATGGGGGCAGTTTACTCAAATATATGCCCCCAATGACATCTCTATTATAATATTTTTAATTTTATCTTTGAAAATTATATAAAAAAAATATTTGTCCCATTATAAAACCTAAAGCATCACAAAATGGTCTTTGAGAATCATCCATCAACCATCTCACAGAATATGAAAACTCGTGGAACATGAATAAAATAAAAAGAACTAGGGTTGATGCAGGGTTTACTGTCTTGATTTAGGTGATCCAACAAAATATGTAACACAGCAAGTAGCTGAAACGGCAGGATAAGCAGGGTGGTGTTGATACTAGAAGCTCAGATCAGGTTATAGAGCCTCAATGAATTCTAGGTTTTTCCAAAGACATGGCTTTATAAGGTTGATATCTGTGTGCCTCAGAACTGAAGAGACAACTCATATCTTCGACAAAATAACTGCTTCCTAGTTTAACTCAGACAAAATATATGTACCTTTATTGGCTACATATTGTTGTTGCAAACCGGTGGTCTTCTTTGGTGTTGCTGCACTGATACGCATAGGTCTTGTTGAGCAATAGACGCCGTTCATTTCTGTCATAGCACGGTTTCTTTCTGTTTCATCAGAAAATTTAACAAATCCATATCCCTTTGAGCGTCCAGTATTTGGGTCAGTGACTACCTTGGCTCCTCTAACTGATGGATACTGAGCACGAAATGTCTCCTGCAACAAGTAATCAGTGACATCAGGTGCTAAGTCACCAACAAAGATGGAATGCTCAGGACCACCATCAGGTCGTCTTTCTCCAATCCCAAAAGAAGCCCAATTCAACCGAAAAGTCTGTTCTGTTCCAGGCATTTGTGTCCCATTGTAGGTTTGTAGAATTCTTTCAGCTGCAGCATGTGAAACAAACTCTACAAAGCCATAACCCTCAGGCTGCCCGGTAATTTTGTTTCGTATAATCTTGATTGAAAGTACCTGGACAGCAAAAAAAACTTTCACTTGGTATGCAAAGACCAGAACTGATAAAAATAATACCAATAGCAATAAAAATAAGAGACATGCTTGCAATGTTGTAAGTTGTCAAGTTAGAGTTGATCAAAGTGAATGGAAAAATGAACCAAACAAACAAAGTAGCCAGCGAAAAATAGGATTTCCTAGATGAGATACAAATAAGAAAACCAAGTGAAATGGTGCATGATAGCACGAAATGAACTATATAGACGGTTCTACATCAAAACATCAACCATATACTTGATGAAACATTTCAACCTTCAAGCTCAAGATGTTCAGGCATTTGGTCATTAATTTCCACTAGCATAAAGTCAACCATTTTCTTCCCCTAAAAAGTTTCAAAAGAAATTACCGCCAGATTTCTAAAAATGCACAAAAATATTAATAAGATAAACAACTACTAGGCCCATTTTGACACAGAAAAGAAGTGTGGGTAGAAATTTGTCCAGCAAAAACCCTAAAATTCATAAGAGGAATCCAAAAGCCCAACTAGGATTGAAGGAAAAGAACGTATCTTTATTAAATAAAGTCTGAATACTGAACAAAACCTGTTACAACTTTTCTAAAATAAGAAAAATTTTAAAGTCCTAATACAACTTTAAACTAAAATTCTAGAAATCATAATTGACCAAATAAAATAAGAAACTAAAATAATAAATAACAAGAAATAAAAAATAGAAGAAAACTCAGTCCTTTCATATCCGGGCACCATGGCGGCACACGGCTGAGAGGTGTGCTGTCATAGTGCCCCTGAGGCACCGCTGTGGTGCACAAGGCAATCGAGTTAGACTGTCCTTGTTTTCTGCCTCGGCAACACAATTAACCCCTGGACCGTAAAACTAACCCCTAGTCCATCCCTTGGGTTTGATGATGTGAACCTTGAATTTAAAGCTCCCTCTTCTGTGTCACATTTGACTTAAAAAAGTAGCTATGGTCTTTAATCCATATTTTAAGGCTTAGTTCTGAAGACAAATTTTGGCATGTCAGAAATCATGCCGTAGATCGATAAAAAATTTGAAACATATGGTACTGAATTAATCAGTTTAAGCGTCCAATTATTCTGATTTTCAGTATCAGGTCATTTTTTCATCACCAAGAAAAAAGTTCAGAATACTCATCGATGGTCAGACAAGCCCAGCAAAGACATACATGGCACACGTTTTTTTTCCCTTGAAGATGAGTGTTTGAGTGATAAAGAATGATGTAGGAATAGAACACTAAGAAGCTGCAAAGACTAACACACCACAGGATTTTCTTTCTCAATTTCATGCGAGATTGAAAATCTAATTGTCATTAAAATTTGAAACAACTTTATAGAGAGTCAAGCTTAAAGAGGAGAAGAGCTTTGATTAAACATAACTGGAACCCAACATCAGCATAAGAAAACAACTAGTCCGTGACTTCATGCATCAATTCTTCAACTGATTGGGCCGTGTCTATATCTCTAGACGCTTGAATTTTAAACCATCCCCTACTTATAGATTCTCAATGGCCTACAAAGCCATCATCTCCACTTTCATGGCATTCTCTGTATCCTTCACCTTCAAATGGGAAATCTAAAATACTTCCAATCACATAGGATTTCCATGCGCTCATACTAATAAGTAATGATGACTTCCAAGCACATAGGACATGTTTGGCAAATCCATTTTAATCACATCTGGGTCAAAAAGCAGTTTTTGTTAAAATTAAACAAAAAGCATCGATCCAGTCTAAATTTTCTCAAAAAGCACTTTAAACTTGAACCTATCAAGGAAGGTAACAACGTAGTGTTTCCACAAACCCAAAATATAAGAGGTTCAACAGTCTATGTTTCAAACTCCACAATGAATAAACAAAGATTTATCATTAACTTCTGTTTTTTATGTCAAATGGGGGCCATTGTTTGTGTGACGATGGCAGTTTTTAACTCTGGATGGGCTAGTATGATCATAAAATTTGCATGTTTATCTTTTCGTTTTTTTTTTTAAAAACAAAAAAAAAAAAGCACTTTGTGTTTGAGAACAAACTAAGGAACAATAGCCCACTGAAACATCAAAACAAAATCAAAGACGCTTTGTACAATGTATCAATCGTTGCACCAAAACTAAATTTCTCTACTGGTAGAATTTTTTATCCAACCCAGGCACATAAGTTGAGAGTTAATTTTGTGAGGAAGAAAAAAAGAAATAGATAATAGAAGGAATTATAAATTAGACAGTTAGATATCTATATGGCATGAATAATGAGTGAAATATTTAGCGTAGCTTATTGCAAGAGGAGAGGCCCAATGGCTGAGAAGGAAATAGCAAGCAAGAATCGGAAACAGTGGTTTGATTGAAATGCAAGTCTAAGAATTGGAAAAAGCAGTTTGATTGAAATGCAAGTTTGTTCCTTATATAAATATGGAATGTTACTTTGGGTTATTGTGTGAACATTGGATTTCACCAAAGGAGAGGGTGGCCTCGTAAGGGGCTTATGAAGGAGAGGATATGTGGCTGGGGAGACATTATCAGAAGGATGGGTGATCTAAAAGTTCACATATCATGTGAGGATGAGAAATACGGTAATCAATAACCACCCTCAGGGTTAATGTGCAATCACAGTGTGCCATTTGTGTGGAGAGGTAAAGTATTGAGAAGGTGAGTCATGGACTATTGACAAATAGCATAGCATAGGTGTGAGCAAAGGTGTGATTATTAAGCATTTGATCATGGTGAGAGATTAAGAGGTTGACTGATTGTAATGGCATGAAAGAATTTATGGATTCATGGAAAATGATCATGGACATAGGTATGTTGGTCGAACTACATAAATATTGTGAGTTCTATGTCTGGTTTATTTCAGTTGCATGTGCAGGTTAATTATGGTAGAATATTTTTGAACACCTATCATACCCAACATATTTGGTACAAAGGAAACAATAGCAAGGCAAATCTAAATAAAGACACTCCATAGGTATAATTACTATATTAACATGGCTCATTACTTTGTAACATAAGGTTGAAATTATGCCCTTTGTTAAACAAGCAACTACTTTAAAAGATTAAATGGATAGAGGAATACATGAGTATTATTTGCAGCACTTGACCATTGTGTATAACATGTCCAATATTTTCGACTAACACTCCTTTGACATATGTCAAAAATGCATCTACAAGTGCCCAACTAATTAATGATTACTCTTGATCTTGGACATAGCCCGGACATAACTCGTGCATTGCTAACATGACCTTAGACAGTAGAACAAATTTAGGATTTTTTTTTTTTCAAGTTTAAAGAACAGATATAGACATACAATAGGTTAAACTCCATTTTATGAAACGGTAATTGCAAGTTCAATTTTAAATTTTGATGAATATTTTCATATTAATCATTAAATAGCAAACATATTTTCACATCTTCATTGTGATTATATACTCATCTTTTCATATATTATCATAAACATGTCTATGCTTTCTCATGTCATACTCTTTTTTTGGGGGGGGGGGGAGAGGGGTTTGCCGTATAGCTATGTCCATATCGTGTCATGTCCAATGTCCATGTTGCACACAAAACTCCCCTCTGCTTCGACAAAGATCTATGCATTTAGAAAAACTTATATAAATGTTAATAACTTGAACTAGGTACTTTCTTATTACTTTCCCAGTCCAAATTTTCATACACCAACTGATAAATTCATTTCTTACAACACAACACGCATTAAGAAATCCAAAATTAGTACACAATTCATAACAAAGGAAATAATGGCCCTAAGTTGAAAAGCAATGACTTATATTCATCCATACAATAACCAGCCAAAGAACCCGGAGAACGAGAGAGTGTTAATTGTGCTTATCATTCTATATAATCTATGATGGCTTTTATCAATTGACAAATTCTCAACAAAACAAACAACAAAAACCCTAAAATTGAAAAAGCAAACGAACAGAGAGAGAGAGAGAGAGAGAACCTCGCCAGTGTGAGCGAAGCAGGATTGGAGGTAGGACTCCTCGACCCAGTACTGCAAATCCCCAATCCAAAGCGTTCTCACTTCTTCCAGAGTAGCAGGCTGATGGTACGATGTTGCTGTGATTGTCGTTGAAGCAGGAGCTCCCCATGTTGATTGTATTTGTTGATGCGTCCATTGCTGCTGATGCAGATTCAACCCCTCACTATCCATTCTTCCCTCTCTCCCTCTCCCTCTCTCTCTCTCTCTCTCTCAAATTTTGGCTTTAATCTTCGTGATGGGTGCAGGGTTGATCTGGCAAACGGCACTTCTGGAATCGTAAAACATAATAAAATAATAAAAAAAATAAAAAAATAAAAAATAAAAAAGGATGAAGGGACTGGGGTAACATGTCAACCTCGGGAAAATTTTCTTCCTCGGGATAATTTTCTTTCCTCTTTGTAATATATACCGGCTAATGTCCCGCGCCAAGAAGTGGCTACATGACTTGTATTGTAATTTTTTATTATACAAATATTTATTAAATTTATAATTAATTCTCTAAATTAAATTATTATTTAAATTAATAAAAAATACAGCATATATTAACGAGGACGAAAAAAAAGAGTTTCAATTTAAAAAAAGACCAACTAATGAAATAAAAAAAGGGTAATAAGTAGAGTAAAAAGGTAATATAAATAAAAAAAAAGAACCATCTATGGGTTTTAAAAGAGGGGAAAAACTTGTACTAAAAAACAAATGGAGAACTCAAGAGGAAAAAAAAATGACAAAAAAATAAAAAGAATGATAATCTGAATAGAAACAAAAAACTGTGATTTAAAAATTATGGACGACCATTTGTAGGACCAAAAAAATAAAAGAGAAAAAATCTATATTCAAGAAAATGAATAACTAAAGTGAAAAAATTGGGTTAAAAACAAAAGCAAGGACGTGAATGGATAAACAGGGGCAAAAAAAGAAAGAAAAACCTATGACTAAAAAAGATGAACGATTTAAAAGAAAAAATTAGGTTAAAAAATTAAAAAAAAAAGTAAAAATCTGAATAAAAAAAATAAAAAATTATTTTCTAAATAGAAAGAGAGGGTCATCTATGAGGCTAAAAAAAGCAAAATGAAAAAAAAAACTTATATTCTAAAAAGATGAATGATTTAAGAAAAAAAATTAGGTTAAAAAATAAAAAGAATAGGGACTTGAATGAAAAAAAAAAACTGTAGTTTAAAAATAAATGGACGACCATATGTGGGGGTAAAAAAATCAAAAGGGGAAAAATCCAAGTGCCAAAGGCAAACGATATAAAAGTCAAAAAAATGTAAGAACTTGAATTGAAAAGAAAATGTAATTCCAAGAAGACGAAAAATTTAAATAAAAAAAGTCAAAAAAGTGTAAAGATTTGAATAAAAAATAAAAAAAAGGGGAAAAAAAACCTATATCCTAAGAAGACGAAGGATCTAAACAAAAGAAAAAAGAGATAAAAAAAGATATAAGGACTTGAAAGAAAAAAAAAAAACACCGATCCCAGAAAGGCGAATAATCTAAGGGAATAAAAAAGTAAAAAAAATGCAAAGAATTATAAAAAGAAAAGTGGGGTCCCAAAAATATGGGACAACCCTATAGCACCTTTTCGTGCTTTATACATGCAGGAATGTATAGATAGATAGATAGGTACATATAAGGATAACAACCACCGCCATCATTATCTCTAAATATTACTATAATGATCTCTAATAATAAAATATATGAGTTGAATTATAACCATCTTTATTAATCCTTGTACACACTTTAAGAGAAGAGAATTCCATATAATTATATACAGAAGTGGATCAAATATCATTCAAATAGATTTTTTCTCATCAAGAGGAGTGATAGAATGACATGTAGGGATTACAATGTCATACAATAGAGAATGTAATAACTCAATATAGATTTTTAATTTTAAATATATATATACATAAAAGACGAAATAAAAGGATCGCCAATATATAGAGTAAAAAATCAAGTAGTGAAAGTTGAAAGAAGAAAAAATAATAACCTTTAAAGACAAATTAATTCAAATAGCTACTTGCTCTATAAATAATGATTCAGAAACCATGTAGGTAGAAATATTTAATAATATTTAAAATATATGTAAGGAAATTCTTGACTTATTTAAAGGTCGGGCACCTATAGCAAAGAGTCACGGAAGTAGAATGAGGAAATATAGACTGTTAGACAAATCAAATAAGAATGTTATAAGAATTTTAAAAGTAAAAGGGTAGTAAATCATTTGAAAATAATAAGATTGCAAAACAAAAAAAAAAGGTGAAAAAGATAATTTGTGAATCAAAAAGTAAAATACATAACAAATTATATAAAATATTAAAAATTAAGACGAAGAAAAAGAGTTTTACAACACTGTCAAACTGATAGATAGAAATGATAAAAAAAATTAATTGGTGTTAGATATATTAAGGGAAAACAAATAGTGTATTTGTAAAAAATGACAACATAAAAATACGTTAAAGGGATTATTGTGATAATTTTTTTAATGTTGAGGGATATAAAAGATATTGGAGATATCGTGATATCAAAAAAGAGATCAATAAAAATTTTAAATGTAAAATTCATTCTCATGAAATAAAGAAAAACTTAAAGAAAATAAAAAATAATAAATCCATAAAATCATATGACATCCCTATTGAAATGTGAAAGTATTTGAGTGAAGTAGGGAAAAGAAGTTAATGGATCTTTTTTAATAAAATTTGACAAATAAAAAAATGCTCCAAGTATGGAGAGAGAGTACATTTATTCCACTATATATGAATAAATGAAACATTTAAAATTATTTTAATTACAAGGAATTAAACTTATTAATCATACCATAAAATTGTGGAAGAGAATGATGAAATATAAATTAAGATTTGAGAATAATATATATTTCAGAATTAATTTGGTTTCATATCAGAACGATCCACCATCGAAACCATTAACTTGCTCAGATATTTGATGGAGACGTTTAGAGTATGGTAAAGAGATTTGCATATGACATTCGTTGATTTAGAAAATGCATATGATAAGATTTTCATAAACATATTATGGTAGGCGTTGATAAAGAAACAAATTTTCTTGAAATACATTGATCTCATCAAAGATATGGATAAGGAAACTGCTACTAATAGAAGAATTTGTGGGATTTTAAGTGGTAGTTTCCTAATTAATATTGGGTTTCACAAATGTTGAATGAAACTACGAAAAGCATTCAAGATGAACTACCTGACATATAGTTTTTGCAGATGATATAGTACTAGTCAATAAAATTAAATAGGGTATTAATAATAAATCGGATTTATGATAGCAGATACTAAAATCCAAAAGATTTAGATTGAATTAATAAAAAATTGATTTTGTGATATATACGTTTTGTGATAATTATCTTGGTGATAAAAAATGATTAAATTAAAAGGATATAATTAATTAAACAGTATATATCTTAGATATTTTAGATCTGTCATTCAAATCAATCATAATATAGATGAGAAAGTGAGTTATATGATTCAAACGGGTTGGAAGAAATAGGGAAATTTTTTTAAAGTTTTTTGTAATTATATGATACTATTACGATCACGTGATACCAGTGCAGTTAAAAGAGAACTTTTATAGAATTGTAGTAAGATCTGTATTATTCTATGGCATTGAATGTTTGACTATTAAATAATAATAAGAGTATAAAATAGTTGTATCTGAAATGAGAATAGTCAAATGAATATATGATAAAATTAGAAAAAAAAAAGAATTATAAATGAAAAGATATTTATTAAATTGGAAGAAAATGTAATTATGGATAATATAAGAAAATATCATTTAACGTGATTTGAATATGTGCAATAAAAACTCAAAAATATATTAGTTAGGAAAAGTAAGATCTTAAATGTAAAAGATTTAATAAAACGTCGAAATAAACTATTGAAATTTTAGATACAAATTATTCATAAATATATGAATGTGAAAGATTTAGTTGAAAAAATAATTTTATATAAGAATGTGTGGTATATGAAAATACGAACCAATTGAATTGATAATAGTAGTAGTAGCAGTATTATTATTTTTATTATTATAGTTTTTATTGATAGTTTATTTTTATTTATTTTTTCGTTTTTTAATTTTATCTTTTATCTTTTTATTTTTAAATTTTTTATTTTTATTTTATTCTCTTTTTTTCTCATGTCCTATTTTGATTTTTAAAACTATCGATTCCAAAATTTAGAGGGTTTTTTTTAAATGATCCTATTGCAATTGTTTATGGGTTCTAGAATTTAACTTGATTGTCCAACATATGACAACTTTTGAAAGGTTTTCTAGTTTTTTTTTTTCCCTGGGTTTTCTGAAATTGCACTTGAAGTAATCCTTAGTGCACTGTGAGTTTTCTGAACCCGTTTTGAAGGATTCTTCTTCTTCTTCCTGTGGGATAGGGTTTTAAAGGTTTGGCATGATTTAAAAAACTGGCATTTTTGAATAAATTACACTATCATGGTTATTCATAAACATACCATTAGGATGTTTCATGATTATCTCTTCTGCACATTGGTTATTTGGTAAAGATGTTCATTTTGGTAGTATTTTGAGTGTGAAGATTTTTGTGCACCCCTTGGTTGTATTGCAATCTGCTGATACTTTTATTATTATTATTTTTATGATGAGTGTATTTCTACTTCTACTATTTTGGGCAACCATTGATTTTCAAGTATTAATTTATGAAAGGGTGAAGAAGAATCAATTGCAGACATAGTTATTTGGAAAGAAATAAATAATGAATTGACAAAAATTATCAGAGAAACATCTATGCACTCTATATTGTGAATTTTCCACTCGGCTTGTACTCGAGTTACATGGGGACATAACAACGAACAAAGTGAATTGGTAAGACTTGATTGTGATACATCTTAATCTACTTAATTTTATCATTAAATTTGACACTGGTATTTTTTTTTCCTTTTCTTTACGGAATGGGAAGTATTACAAGCAATTTCAGAAGTATGGATTTGAGTTTGTTGATAAAGTTTTAGGAGAAATATCCAATATGAGCATAGCTTCTCATAAAATGTTATTGTTCATGTTCCCAATGGGATAGTCTAATGGTACAAATTTTTCTCCCCCAACCTAATAATCACAAATTCAAATTATTATATAACAAAAAAAAATATTATTGCTCCTCCACTCAAATGACACCAAATTTGGATAAAGAGCGAGCATTGGATTCTCTTAGAAGTCATATGCATATTGATTCCAATATTGATCTTAAAGATAAAGGAAATATCTTCAAGTATTGAGTCATCAAGTGAACACCCGTATAAAGATTAAAATTAATCAAGGTAAGAGAGACTTGAAACATTGTCCCCAATGGGATAGCCTAGTGATATAAACCACTCTCTCTTAATCTGATGATTTTAGACTCAAATCTTTGTATAATAAAAAAAAAAAAAGAGAAAGAGACTTGAAACATTTTTTGAGAGATGATCAGCTTCAATGATTGAAAGGAATGAAGAAAGAATAACTGAATCAAAGATCACTGCTGAGATATATAAAATCAATTCCACTTAAGCGGTTATATCTTTTTGTATTGTGTTATATTTTTCAATTTAGATTATTTTATTTTTGGAAATATTATGAGATGCTATGATTTATGCTTTTCATTGACCGAAAGAATTATGATTGTTAAAACTTGTTATTACTTTTCTATTGATCGATATGTTATCAGGCGAGTCAACAGATAATAGTAATGAAATGGACGAACAAACGAGATTTCTACTTTTAGGTCAAATACTTCTTGAGCAAGAGTGGTCTTCAATTTATAACATGCCATGTAGGACATCTTCTCTATGGGGAAGATTTTATACATTTGAAAATTTGAATGGCCATAAAGCAAGATGCTATGAAACTTTTCTAATTGAAAAATACATATTCATAAAAATTTTGCAATCTCTTTAAGGAGGTGAACAATTTGACCAATAGAAAGTAGGTGTAGAGGAGGAAGAGGCAATGTTCACAATCATGGTTGATCAAAACTTGCATCAATAGATTGTTGGTGAGCATTGTCAACATTCCCTTAGAACTGTAAGCAAATGGTTTAAAAGAGTACTTAAGAGGTGTGTATGCATATTGGGCACTATAATCATTCGATCTAGATATGATGGAAGAACTCATGGGTTCATTGCAAATGGTTTAAGATATGAATTTGACCCGAAAAATATTTAAATTGTTAGGAAGATGCTATTGTTTGGGGAAAGTTCTAAGATAGAAAGTTCTTATAAGTTAGAATTTCTAAGAGCTTAGGAATTAAGTTTCCAAAAACACCAACTCTCATAGGCTTGAAAACTTTTAGGGTGTTAGGAAATGATACTTAGCTTAAGATTTCTTCTAACATCTTCAGTGGATCTAAAATTCCATAGGCACTGGAATCCCTAAAGGAGTTAAAAATCTTAGAAGATTTCTAAAAAGAGTAAATTACTTGTCCAGTGCTTAAAGTCTGCACTATTTTCATAAATTAGTCCATATAGTTAGGAATGTTATTTTGTTGTATTCAAATTTCTAAAAGTGTAATGAGTTGGTCCTTCCGTCAATAATGGCGACAGCTTGGCCGTTAACTGATGACGTGATATGACGTGACAACAAATCTAACTATAAGGACGTTGATTTGGCACTGATGTGGCATGATGCATTAGCATTTTGCTGACGTGGCAGTTTTACCCTGTTATCTTGCTGACGTGGCAATGCTACATCAGCACAAGGGGCATTATCGTCAATCTGCATAGCAGTGTCATAGTAGGTTTTATTTTGTTTCGTATTCTCAAAAGGAGAACTTTTCACCTTCTTTATTCTATCAAAGAGAGATAGAGAGAGAGAGAGAGACAGAAAGTGAAAGCTTGGAAGAGAGAGAGAGAGAGATTGTAGTGTCGAAATAAAAGAAAGTATTGCATTGAATGAAACATTGGCGGATTGTGTGGTCCTGAAGATGTGGTTTTCAATCATCAGACAGCGAGGCGAGACCAAAGAAGTCAATTCCTCTAAGGAAGGTATATAATCTAACACTTAGACTTGTTTCCTTTTAATATTTATTTCTTTTTTTATATTTAGGTTTTGCACAAATGAGTCTTATGAATGGGTCCAAAGGTCGCTAAGTCGTTGGTTTGAAATTAGGGTTTGAAATTACTCTTTGAAATTAGGGTTTTAAAACAGTCTTTTAAATTAAGGATTTAAATTAGTGTTAAAGAAATTAATTGATTGGGTTTTAGTAATATGAGATTTAATTTGAAATTTAGGTTATCGAATTGGGTTTGAAAATTGAGGGTTTCAATTTCAAATATAGGGGTTGTAATTGTTAATTCACCAATTCTTAATTTACCAATTATATTATTCATGTTTCAAATATGTCACTAAATTATGTTCTCGTTCACAGTTAATTGGTACCAATTGTATTGTTCATGTTTCAAATATGTTTTGGCTGTCGCTAAATTATGTTTTCGTTCACATTTTATTGGTACCAATTGTATTTTTTATATTTCAATTATCGTGATATTCTTGTTTTACTAAATTATTATACATTTCCATTTCATTATCAGATGTGGATTCCATAAAATTTACTGCTACATTTCATTATGGGGGAAATTTGTGGGACCTAAAAAATATGAAGGTGGAGAGTTGATCTATTTTGATAATTGTGATATAGATAAGATGTCTCTTGTTGAATTGAAAAGTATGGTAGTACAATTAGGTTATAAAAACTTTGTAAGGGCATTGGGTTAAATTGATGGAGATGGATTCTGTGAATTTTTTAGTGATACTGATTTGTTTGAATATTTAGAAGGAAGATTAAAAACAAATAAGGAAGTTCATTTCTACATAGAACACATGATAGATAAGGCTAATTTTGTTGATAAAAGTGTTCTTAGGGAGGAGATAGAAGCAATACAGGGTAGCCAAGCATAAAGATGTGATTTTGAGGATCTAGTTGTTTATTCTGATTCGGAAGACAGTGGTTTAGGTCTTAGATTTGAAGATAGTGATCGTGATGATGAAGGGGCAGACTTGTTTCATAGTGATAGTGACTCTACTGCCGTGGACTTGGATGACTCTAAGGATGATGGCGGTGTTGTAGATTTTAATGATTGGAATGATCCCTCTATAGAAGATGAAGAAAATTTAAATTGCACTATTTCAGACAATGATAGTAATGATGATGGGATGCAGCCGAACGAAGATAGGAGGAGTTTCAAGGAGTTCAAACAAGATTATAACTCTAGACACATAGAATTGAGGAAGGGCCAAATATTTGAGAGTTTAGACTATTTTTAAACAAGTGTTAAGGGATTACGACTAGGACTGGCAATTGGGCCAGGCCGGCTCGAGCTCGGCTCGAGCTCGGCCAGTTTTGAAGGGCCGAGCCTGGCCCATTTTAGAACCGAGCCGAGCTCGGGCCTAATTTTTAGGCTCGTCTTAATTTTGGGCCGAGCCTGAGCATAGATGAGCTCGGCCTGTTAAAAGCCCAGCCCTTTTAATGTAAAATGTAATTCATATGTATAGAGTCTATAGACATTGATAGACACAGAAGTGGACAATTTGGCCTTTTAATGGTGAGCACATGATGTACACCAGCCCCGCCCATTTTTTTGCAAACTCTACTTAACCTAGATTTCCTCTTGCTCTTCATCTTCCAAAGCCCTGGACGACAACGACGGCACTCACCATCATCTTCATCTGAGCAATCGGACCTCCAGACATGTGGTTGCCTCAATCTTCTCTTTGATTTCTGTAAAGGTAAGTTTAGATTTCAAACTTTCTCTCACCCAATTGCTCCTTTTTTCTTTGAGCAATCGGACCTCCAGACAGTAAAGGTAAGTTTAGCTACTGCTCTTTTCTTACTCTGGACACTGTTAGTGATTGCAATACTAATTCAAGTTTTTTTTTTTTTTAAGATTATTTCCATGAGGTGAAGAGCAAAATAGATAAGAAAAAAGAGGTTTGTGCATACGTTTTTCATACTCTTTCAAAAAACTATGAAGCTTGCTTATACTTGTTTGAATTTTGCCTTGTGAAGTGACTCTGCTATGCTTCCTTACTTGGCTTTGTTTCATTACTCGGCTATCGCCCCCATCGCCCCATCTTTTGATTTGGATTCATTTTATTCTTAGATTTGGAAAATTGATAATTCAGAGGTATGAGTTTTGTAATTTGTATCAAATGATGTGTGATTTGATTTATGCTTAAGATTTCTATATTTGTCAACTTGAATTTCATTTTTTCACATTTTTCATATTTTTGTTTATTGTCTACAGATGTCGGATGCAAACAATGAAAATATTATTGTCACTGTCACTGATCTTGATCCATCAAAGCAACAACTAAGAGCAGACTCTGAACCAGATCTCTGTGAAAAAGGCCAAAAACCAAAGAGGGAAGTGAAACTTAGGTCTGAGGTGTGGGCCCATTTTACCAAGAATGAAAAAAATCATTTGGAATGCAAATGCAACTATTGTTTGAAGGTTTTCTCATGTCCGCCTACAGGAGGAACTACACATTTAGCACGGCATATTAAAAAAGGAATATGTAGTGCCTATAAAAGGAAGGTAGGACTAGGAGAACAACAAGAAGATAATGGGCAGACTCTTCTAAACTTTGCCAAAGGCACATCGGATCAAGGCAGTTCACTTGTTTGGAAGTTTGATCAAGAAAAGAGTCGGAGAGATTTGACAGAACTTATAATTACTCATGAGCTCCCGTTCAGTTTTGTTGAAGACCTTTCATTTCAGAAATTTGTGTTGGGTATCAATCCAAAAGTTAAGTTTGTCACCCGAAACACAGTGAAGAGTGATTGTTTGAAATATTATGAAGTTGAGAAAAATATATTGAAGGAGCTTTTGTTATTATCAAATCCAAGGGTGTTTTTGACGACAGATACTTGGACATCCTTACAAGATCTTCCTTTCATGGCTCTTACTGCTCATTTTATTGACAAGGAGTGGAAGCTTCAAAAAAGAATTATCAACTTTGCATTGGTTCCTGTGAAGGCAAGTGGAGAGAATTTATCTGACATAATCATTAGCTGTTTATTGGAGTAGAACATTGAGAAAATTGGTACTCTTACCATGGATAATGCTTCAGCTAATGATGTGGTTGCTAGATGCCTCCAAGATCATTATTCAAGTAGGAGGATGTTGGTTTGTAGAGGAGAGCACCTTCAAGTTCGTTGTTTGGGTCATATTTTGAACTTAATTGTTCAAAAAGGTTTGGATAGGATAAAAGAATGTATTCATAGGGTGCGAAATGCAGTAAAATATGTGAAGGCTTCACCGAAAAGAAAATTGGAGTTCATTCAATATGCTGATCAAGAATGTATTTCCAAAGGTAAAATGCTAGTTCTTGATGTGTGTACTAGGTGGAATTCCACATATAAAATGCTTGGATCTGCATTACATTTTAGAAAAGCATATGAGCGCATGAAAACTCGTGATTTAAATTTTAAAGATCCTCATTTACATGAAGATTGGGAAAAGGCTAAAATTGTTCACAAGTTTTTGGAAACATTTTACATGGCAACCAATGCATTGTCCGGAAGCAAGTACTGTACAGCAAACATATTTCTACGTGAAATTTATCGAATTCTAATGTTGCTGAAACAGACTACTCAAGATGTAAACTCAATCCTTGTGGACATGGCAAATGATATGCTTTTCAAATTTGAGAAATATTGGCTTGAAAAGGAACACAATGTGTTGCTCTCTATTGCATTTGTTTTGGATCCTAGATTCAAATTTAAGAATCTGAAATTTTGCTACAAAAGGATATATGATAGTGCTTTGGTAGATATTATGTTGGACCGTGTTAATAGAGAATTGCATGCTCTTTTTGAGGAATATTCTGAAACATATGAAGCTTCAATGCGTGAACAATTATCAAAAAAAAGAAAGTGAGAAAACAGTGAAGCAAGCGGAAGCAGCAAAGATGAATGGAATTTTCAAAGCAATTATATGGTTGAATTTTATACAATTGAGGATGAGGAAGATGATGTGTCTAAGAGTGAGTTGGATGCTTATTTGGAAGAAAAGCTCTACCCAACACAAGTTGATGAAACAAAAGACGACTTTAATATTTTGGACTATTGGAAAAGTGTTCAAACTAAGTTTCCAATTATGTCTATTATGGCTAAGGACATATTGGCTATTCCAGTGAGTTCAGTTGCATCTGAGAGTGCTTTTAGTACTGGTAGGCGTGTTTTAAACAAGTTTCGTAGTTCTTTGCTTCCTTCTACTGCCGAAGCACTGATTTGTGCTCAAGATTGGATTAAAAGTAAACCTAAGGAAGTTGATTTTGAGCCAGAATTTGACTCTGCCTTTGCTGGTTAGTATTCATATCTTAGCAATGAAATCTTTTTTTATTTTATTAATCACTAACTTTTCTCATATATACATGTGTTTGTTGCAGCCGGATTCAATAAATAAAATCAAAAATTGCAGTGCTAAGATGGTGATTTTTGATGTAATTCTTTAATCTTTCATGCTCTTATTTTTCTATTTTATTATTATTATTTTTTAATTTGTGTTGGCTGTGTTGATGAAGGTTTGGATTCCCTATTCTGGCTGTAGTGGCCGTGTAAATGGAAGCAGGTAATAAACTCTCTCTCTCTCTTTTACTTTCATTATTGCTCCCATTTTTCATTTTTCATTTTTCATTGTAGCATGGCCTGTTACTTAAATGGTTGGTTACAAATGCTTGTACCTAAAACCCTTCTGAAGCAGCTCAGTCTCAAGCTTCAAAATGGATGGTTTGTTCATGATTAGTCCCATTGATGTTTATTTTTTGATAGAATTTGTGAAGGTTTTTTTTTTTTTTTGGAATAATTCTAGGTACATTTACATTTCACTTAGCTATATAAGTCAAAGTATTATGTCTCTTTGGATTTTTTATTTAGTTTTATTTTTGTGGCATTGTAATTTTGGGAATGAAAAATTGAATTAATGGATTTTTTAAAGGAGAAAAAATTGCTATTCGGGCTCAAGCCTGGCCCGAAATGGGCCCGAGGCCCTTTTAATATTTTGGGCCAAGCTCGAGCCTAAATTTTTCTAATTTTCTCGGGCCGAGCTCGAGCTCGAGCCTATAAAATTTTAAACGGGCCGAGCTCGAGCCTTGCAAAGCCCGGCTCAAAAAGCTCGATTGCCGGGCCTAATTACGACAACTCTAAGGTCAGGATGGGGTGTGTTGAGGGATGTGAATGGTTAGTGTATGCAAAGAAATTATTTGATCATGAGAAGACAGTCCTGTTGTTCACATATAAACCTAGACATACTTGTGCTTGGTCATAGAAGAACAAGCATGCTATAGTTGCTTGGTTAGCAAAAAAATGGGTGAAAAAGGTTAAAGATGATCCCAACATCAAAGTAAATGTGTTGCAGCGAAAAGTCAAGGATAAATTTGAGTTGGATTGTATACGAATGAAGGCATGGAGAGCCAAAAAAATTGGTCAAAGAACTTGCAGAAGGACAGGATAAGGAGCAATTTTTCCTATTGAGACAGTAGTTTAAAGAAATTTTGAGAACGAATAAGGGGAGCATCTGTAAAATTGATAGTTCAATTGTACCTTGTGGAGAGCATCCTTTGTGAGACATGTACCATAATACTTCAATTTTCAAAAGATTGTACATTTGTCTAGAGGCATATAAGAGAAGTTTCGAGGCAGCTTGTAGGCCTTTCATAGGCTTTGATGGCTGTTTCTTGAAGACAACATTTGGAGGACAGTTATTAGTTGCAATTGGGAGAGATCCTAATGATAGGATTTTCTCTTTGGCTTTTGCCCTAATTGAGCTAGAGGAGACTGATTCTTAGAGGTTGTTTTTGTAACATTTACTAATAGACATTGTGGAGGACAGAATGTGGACTTTCATGTTTTTATCAACAAAAGATATTGTCTTGGTTTCCCTGTTTTGTTGCATATTGCAGAAATTGTAATTTGTTTTACACTGAACATATCTTATGTGTTTTGTAGGGATTGATAAATGTAATTTCAGTATTGTCCCCCCATTCTGAGCATAGGATATGTGTCTGACACATGTACAACAATTTCCACAATCAGTTCCCAGACTTGAAATTGAAAAACTTGTTTTATGCTGTTGCAAGAACTACTTATGAGGCTGAATTTTTTAGAGGCATGACAAAAATCCAAAAAACTGACCCAAAAGCGTATGCTTAGTTAATAGAGAAGGAGAGGAAAACATAAACAGGGTCAACCTTTTTTGTATATAGTAAATGTGATAAATTTTAAATAATTTATGTGAGTCCTTTAATGCAAAAATATTGAATGCAAGAGAGTTGTCTATCATTAGTTTATTGGAGTTTATTAGAACTGGTTTGATGGTCAAGTTTAATGTAAATAGGACTAGAATTTCATCTTTTCATGGTGAAATTTGTTTTGTCATTCAAGGAAAGCTTGAGAGTTTGAAGAAGCAGAGTAGGCATTGGTTTCCTTTATTGGCTGGAGGTGGAATTTATGAAGTTTCAAACTTTAGGAACAAATTTATTGTAAATTTGGATCATAGGACATGCAGCTGTAGGAAATGAGAATTAAGTGGCATTCCATGTCCTCATGCAATTAGCTGTATTTTTGCATTGAAGGATAAGGCTGTGAAATATGTCTCCAGTTGCTATTCTCTCTCTGCCTATGCTGAATGTTATAGTCTCATTATATATCCTTACAATGGTCCCAATGTGTGGGACAAAAATAATGTCCCAACATTGTTGCCTCCAATTTACAAAATGAAATCTGGGTATCCATCAAAGAAAAGGCGCAAGGAGGCCACTGAAGTTCTAGCAAAAAACTCCCGTCGTCTATCAAGAGTTGGTTCAAAAATCAAGTGTACCATTTGCAAAGGAGTTGGACACAACAAGAGGTCATGCAAGAAAAATATTATTCTTTAATATATTATTAGTTGTATTATTATTATTCTATCCTTAATGCTAAAATTAGTCAGTTCATCTCTTTAAATATCTCTTCATTTATTGTAGGGTGAAATCAGTTCATCTCAAACTTTCCAACACCAATCCCATAAGGTCAGTCAAACAATTCATCAGACTTTACAAAATTGGTCACAAGTGGATAACCCGACATCTCCTTCAAGATTGTAATGGTTCTAAGTAGTTGTATGAGATTGCAATGCAAGTTTGCTTTCTGACTCTGTAAAATATGAATGATTTGTAACCGGAAGAACTAACAACTAAAATTGGATGAGATTGTATATTGTCTGAAAATGTTTAGAATGTGATGTTGAGACAGGATGTTCTTCAGCCTGTATTGTGATGAAGGTTCTCAATGTTCTGAATTGTAATCCAACACCTTTTGCAATGTATGTGATGTTTCCATTCAGAATTGTTCTGAATTGTATAGGATGATAATGAAATGAATTGTATACTATGGTACATGATGTTGTTCAGCCTGTATCAATGTTTTGTATTTTAAATGAAGGTTCGGCATTTTCATTCACAAGATGGTTAAATGAATTGTACATTACTGTTATGAATTGTACACTAATGTTGTTTTTGTATATGATATTTTTGTGCCCAATTTCCATTCATTTTTAAATTGGTATAGGATGTTTTTGTACCACAGTTCCATTCATTTTTAAACATTACAGAATGTTATTTAGTTGTTTATTATAGGATGGTTCCAAACAATTTTTTTTCCTTTTAAAATGAAATCCAGCAAGTAATATATTTCTGATCAACAACATTGCTCATTCATTATATTTCAGTCAAACAACAATTTACACTTTTTCAGGCAAAGACAACACAGAGTCTCCACTCTTTTCATTTTGCATCATGAGAGCAAATATGAAAATTACAATACTTATTATTACCCAGACGCATCTACCCCCCAAATATTATCGTCTTTGAATATCTTTGTTTTGCAGATTTTGAATCTTTGTCTTTATCTTGGAACAAATGTCCTCCATCTCTAACTTTTGCAATATCAGAAGCTGATTTTCCTCCTTTAGCATCTCAATCATGCTACTTGCTGCTATTATTTTCATGTTAAAATTAGCTACCACAGAATTGTTTCTTGTCTTTTCCTCATCAATTTTGTTCCTCAGTCCTAGGATGACCTCAATTGCACGATCAGACAATGGTGGATCATACCACTAGAAAAATTCACAAGCATTCCCATCCTATATTAAAAATAGAGACATGAGAAGGTGTTACAAAAAATGGAGAAATTACCCTACATCAAATTTTGTTATTATGTTTAAGGGGAAAAAAAAAAACTCAACTTACCCAGAAGTTAGGGCAACGTAGAACCTATGTGAAGGATTTCGAGAGGTTCATGAAGTCACTAAGATGGCATCAAGATCACATCTACACTTCAACGGAGTATCTTTCATTTCAAAACCCAAAAATTTTATAGAGAGAGAGTGTGTGTGCAAGAGTAATTTTCACACCTTAGACCACAATGCAAGAGTACGAGAGAGATGTAGACCGAGGAGATTACCCAGACTGCATCCTCATACTTCCATCCATCTCTCTCTCTCTCTCTCTCTCCCTCTCCCTCCCTCTCAATCAAGTCGAACAAGCCTTCTAACCAATAGAAATAAAATAAGGAGTCCAAAGGGTAAAGCCGAACACTGCCTTGCAGATTGACGATAATGTCCCCCTTGTGTGCTGACGTGGCATTTAAAAGGGACCTTAGATGCCAGAATTTGTTCACGTGGAAGGAGTAAAGGCTCCACATTTTGAGAATTGTTATTGACAACAAATCAATCGTTTTTGGCCCTATAAGAACAACGATTACTAAACCCTTAATTTTTGTGTGTGTGTGATTTGCATTCATGAATAATGAGTACATGTTTACTTTACAAGACTAAGCTGATACTTTGATTGTATATTAAATATTCAATCAATCCACCATTTTTGATTGTTCAAAATTTGTAAATATTATGTTTTTCACACTTCCGCCACAATTAGATCTCCAGAAAACATTCATGGCACGTGATTGTAGAGCAGTATAGTTTAATGTATTATAAAGTAACGTATTTTTGTCCTGATTCATTATTATTTTTGGAAATAATTTCAATTTTCAACTAATATATATTAGAAATTGTATTTTTTGTGAAATAAAAATATAATAGAAAAGGACAAAAAGGAAGAGAGAAATAAAATGAAGACAAATAAAATGGCTTATTTGTATGTGCTGGAAGTAGAATCTTTGGATGAATGCATTTAAAATTTATTTAACTTTAATTTTTTATTTTCTTGGTTTAGATTTTTTTAGAGTCTCTAACTTTAATTTTTTATTAGACTTTCAAAAAGAATTCAAATACCATCATGCTTTTTACAAATAATCAACCCTAGCTACTATTTACTTAGTGATTTCATTGAGCATTGCTGGTGGAAACATGGCCGTGGGGTTATGAGTACACAAGAAAATGGTGTGTATGTGTGTGTGATTTCATATCCCATTTCTTTCTTTGATAGTGTGTCTGCAAAGGCATTTCGCACATCTTTTACGATAATATTTCAATGCTGGAGGAAAGCAAAGCTCTCCAATTAGTCAGATAAAATGATATAATAACATGCAAACCAAATATTTTAATAGTAAAAAAAAAAAGAAAAAAATATAAATAAATAGAAACTGAAAAGAAGCAATTTAATTTCTTGCACACTCTTTCCCTTGTATCTCTTTTATTCCTTCTATCCTCCCCCCCCCCCCCCCACGAAATGCAACCATAAAGTGTTGCATTATGTCTGTTTTTGCAAAATTCCTGTTTTAGTCCACATTGTTTGGCAGATTTTTGTGCACAAGTCGTATATTGGGGATAGGCTAATGTGGTGAATAGTGTTACTTTTCCCAAACAATGAGGTGAAGGATTTTAAACCAAACGCCTAAGATGAAAAATCATATCTGCATTATTAAAAGTGCAGCAAAGAAAAATTCCCATAAAATAAAATGGAAGGTGGGGGGGGGGGAGGTAATGTGCTTCTCCTACTGTTCGGCCTCTTTGGTTGAATATGAAATGCTTGAAGTATTCCCTTAAATGGATCCTCCGGAGATCACCATCATGGTTAAGAAAAACACTAGACTAGTCCTCAAGGCATTCAGGCAATTCTGTCAGACCATAGCAGCCAGTAAGATGCAAAGACGATATAGTGTAGTATATGGTAGGCACCTGTGTCATGCAATACTAGTTGCCTGAGCTCCCTAAGGCCTCGCAAATCACTAGATGAGAATTTGAAGTTCTTGCAGTGCGAGATTTCTAGATTTTCAAGACCTATCAATTTGTGCACACTTCTTAGGAATATGACGGTAAATCACAAGCTATGAAGCTTTAGCTCAGGATAGATGTGAGCCTCTCAAATCCTTTTCTCTGGGAAAGACCCAGTTGAGCAAGTTAAATTCAAATGTCTAAGCTTGATCAAATATCCAATGTCACCACAAAGACAGTTTATTATTATAGTTTTGATCAAGTCTCAAAGAAGTAAATTGTATACCTTCCGGATTGACCTTGGGAGCTTTACCAAGAGACAGATCTCTGTGAGATGAAAAGAGACTAAGGGTGCTATGAGGAAAACACGCATTCCAGAAAAAGCACCCCAAACAAAACACACTTGATCAGCAAAGAAACACAGAAGCAGACCATCCAAAAATGCTTCTTCATGTATCCCTATGATTGAAGTGCTATATTATCCTCATGCTGTAATATACATGTAGGATACATTAACTCTCAAATCATACTACATTGAATTAACGAGTGTGATGTAAAAGCGAGAGCTTGGCATCAGATATGCAAAGAAATTAGAAATTGAAATAAATGGTATTTTCTTATTAAAAAAAAAAAGAACCCTGAAAAAATGAAATCATCGATCACTCAAAAGGAGAACAGATTTGTCAAGCTTCTTCAGTTGTAAGTCATCTTCGAAGTATGGTATTTATCACAAGAAAAGATGTGGCATCAGTAAAAATTTGTACCACTATAAAGCAAGAAAGATGATGAAGAAAACACTTGGAAAAGCCAATTTCCAATACCTTTTCTCACAAAAGGGATGTCAACAAGAAAAGTTTTCAGCTCATGACCTAATTGGATGGAAGACTGGAAGCTCTAGGGGTGAAAGATTGCTAGCCAGATTCTGCAAGACAAAAATCCATATCCACATCCTCTATTCTCTCTCCAACTGCAAATACATACACTTGGTCACCAATTTGAACCCAACTGCAGCCAGGATTCTTCCTCGCCCCATTACACTTCATCAGCTCCCTAACCTTATCTGCCTCATCCCACCTCCCTGCCTCGGCAAACATATTCGATAGAAGTATGTAGTAGCCACAGTGTCCCGGCTTTAGCTCAAATAGATGTTTGGCTGCCCAACATCCCAACTCTATATTCCCATGCATTCGACACGCCCCAAGTAATGCACCCCACACATTGGCATCTGCTACAACAGGTAACTGTTTAATAAGCTCTGCTGCTTCTTCTAATTGACCAGCTCGACCAAGAAGATCAACCATACAAGCATAGTGCATCTGTGTCGGCTTAATTCCTAGAGCCTGCATCTCACTGAAGTATTTTCTCCCCTTCTCAACAAGCCCCCCATGACTACAAGCTGAAAGAACTGCAATATATGAAACAGAATCATAATCCACACCATCTTTTCCCATGTCATCGAATAGAGAGATTGCTGTATTTATCTCACCTAACATTCCATACCCCAAAATCATAGAATTCCAAGATGCCACATCCTTGTCAAGGATTCTGTCAAACACCTTTTTAGCTATATCAATTCTCCCACATTTAGAATAGAAATCCAAAAGTGAGTTCGCAACAAAGAGATGTGACTGAAACAGCTTTCTTAGTATATATCCATGAATCTCCTTACCTTGTTTGACTGCAGCAAGGTTTGCACAAGCTGACAGAACACCCACAAAGGACACAACATCATGGCTCATACCTAGAAGACCCATTTTCGAGAACAGGCTTATAGATTCTGAGCAATCACTAGTTTGAGAATAACCTACTATAAGAATATTATAGGATATTACGTCCTTCATTGAGATGTCAAAGACACTCTGAGCGTGTTCTAGACAACCACATTTTGCGTACATATCTGTCAAAGCATTTGACACAAACAACTCAAAGGCAGACCCTTCTCGCATCGACTTGGCATGAATTTCCTTTCCCTGGAGGAGGAAACCCATTCTGGCACAAGCAGGAAGGATATTAGTGAAGGTAACTGAATTGGGAAATTCACCATATTCCTGCATCTGTCTCAGGAGTTCTATGGCATCTGATTCAAGTCTGTTTTGGGCACAATTAGCAATCATGGCATTCCATGAGACAACATTCCAAGAATTCAACGAGTGGAACACAATCGATGCTTCAGTTGATCTGCCTGACTTGGCATACATATCAATCAGCGAATTTGCAATGAAAATGTCTGAATCCATACCCATTCTTACACTAAAGCCATGAACTTCCTTTGCGACATCAAAATGTTCCAGCTCAACTAACACAGGCAGAATACTAGAGATTGTGATGGAATTTGGATTTTCCTTTGCAATAATCATCACCCTAAACATATCAAAAGCTTCATGGTATTGTTTTCTATATGCCAAACTGATAATAATAGCATTCCATGAGACCACATTCCTCTCTTGCATTTCATAGAAAACTTGTTTTGAGGCCCCTAATGCCCCACATTTGCCATATGCATCAACCAATGCATTAGATATCATCACTTGAGAATCCAAACCAACCTTAACTATATAGCAATGGACGTCACGAACCATTGGTGTATCTTCAAGCCCCGCACAAACTGGCAATACGCTCACAATGCTAACCAAGTTTGGCATACACCGAGAACTCAATTTCATATCCAAAAACAGATCACAAGCTTCTGCATAAAACCCATTGACTGAATACACAGCAATAACGGTGTTCCACGAAACCACATCTCTCTCAATCATTTCGTCAAACACTTTCCTCGCATCTCCCAGAGCACCACAATTGCCGTAAAACTGCAAAAGAGTATTGCCCACGTAGACATCGTCGTCAAAACTCAATTTAAAGACAGACCCATGAATCTCCTTCCCCTTCCGAACCTGGGAAAAATCTGAACAAACCTTGAGAACAAAAGGAAACGTATGATCATCAGGAGAGACCCCATTTCTAATCATCGTATTATAAACCTCGAAACCATCGTAAATGGCTGCAATCGAACGAGCTCGAATAACGGAGTTCCACAAAAACGCGGAGCGAGAATAGGGCAAGGATTGTTGAAAGAGAATGAGGGAAGTACAGGGGTCTCCAAAGGAAGCATAACGGAGAATGAGAGAAGCAGAGAGAGAGACGCTGTAAGGGAGTGAGCCATGGAGGATTGCAACTGCGTGGGCTTGCTTGGTCTGGAGGAGGGATTGAGTAGAGGAGCATAGTGAGAGAAGATTCAAGTCAGAGTGAGAGAAGGACGAGAGAGAGAGGCGCTGGTATTGATTGAATTTGAATGAGAATGTAACAGCTAGTGGGAGAGAGCGACGGGCATGATTGAACATAGACCGATCGGCCTCCGCAATGGCAGAGCAGAAGCAGAAGTGAGGCCAAACGGGCGATAGCAAGCAGGGAGAGGTGATTTGGTTGGAAAAATCTGTATAAATAAATTTGAAATTGAATTGACTCAAAAAAAAAAAAAAAAAAAAACTTAATTGATTAGCTTCCTTTCCACCAGAGACATTCAAATCCTAATAACTGAAATTTATTGTGTGATTTATAGGGAGAGTAATACATCATATTTTGTAGTTAGGTTTATGGATTTTTTAATGAATAAAAAATATTAAAATTTGAACAACAAAGGCTCATATAACAATAACATATTGACTTTAATCTCAAATTTTTGAGAATCCAATATAAAAAAAGAGATTAATATAAAATATGAGAGATAAAAAATAAAAATAAATATATATATATAAATTTTTTTTCATGCTTGGTCTTATATTTTTTCATGACTCTAAGTAATTGCTCGTAAAATTCTAATCACGTATTTTTAAGGTTTTTGGTATTATTTACTACTACATACATGGCAAAATGAACAAATAATAAATATAACTAATAATTAACATTTTTAATTAAAATTGTAAAAAATATAACAATTGACCAGACAGAGCTAAAAATGATAATCATAGGACCAAAATAGCAATTCACCGATAATCATAGGACCAAAATAGCAATTCATCCTTTTTTTTAAGATTGTTACTCAGTGAAAATTGTTGAGCTCCCTTTTTCTTGTTAAGACCCCTCAATTTAGATTCATGAGATTTCAACAAATGATATTTAAACTTCTAATCCCTCTCCTCTCTCTTTTAAAATCTCTTAATAGCGATTTATATTATAGGGGTGTTATGAGATTCGGATGTATCATGGGTATTTGTGATACTATCCGATCAAAACTTGACTAGAGCTTGGTCAAACCGAGTTTGAGTGTAGCTCGATCTTGGATAGTTTGGCATCGAGTTTGAGCTCGAACCCATATTGTGTCGAGTTTGAAATTTTGTCGAGCTATCCGATATAATTATATATTTTTTAAATAATTTTTATATGTAAAATTATGTTTATAATTATACCCTTTTGAATATATTACAAAACTCGAACTTTGATCTCACACAGTCCAACGCCACTAACCCTAACGATACTTGAACTTGAGCTACTCGATGATATTTCAAGTCAAGCTC
This sequence comes from Dillenia suffruticosa, assembly GCA_033439265.1. Classification (NCBI taxonomy): domain Eukaryota; kingdom Viridiplantae; phylum Streptophyta; class Magnoliopsida; order Dilleniales; family Dilleniaceae; genus Dillenia; species Dillenia suffruticosa. Next base: position 12,762,726 of record JAVTVX010000011.1, on the reverse strand, counting down.
AAGCTCGTTCGAGAAATGCAAACTCAACGAGCTCAAGCTTGATCTCCTCTAACCAATGTTCAAGTCGAGGTCGGGTATTGATATTACTTGAGTCGACTCAAATGTCATAATATCCCTAATTTATTATAATATTATCTCAACAAATATAATTCAAACTCTTTTTCTCTGTCTCTTTGTCTCTGTCTCTTGAACATGAAGTTTTATAATTATTTTACTTCTTAATTGTTTCTATAGCCGTAAAATTATTTAAAATTAAAGTAAAGTAAATTATATTTTGTAAATATATTCATCGAGTACCTATATATGGAGAAATATTTTAAGAATTTTTTTTATTATTTTTAGAAAACATGTTTCATGATTTTAAAAAAATATATAAAAATAAAACTTTACAATTTTACTTTTCTAAATTATAAATATTGATATTAAAGATATTAAATTGAAATCTAACAACTCAATATGTTTGACACAGTGTCCTCGTTTTATATTAAATTTTAAAATGTACATATATTTTTTTTGAAATCGTGTTGATCGGAGTTATTTTTATATTTTTCGACAATTTGATTGTCATTTATTATTTATCTATTTATTCGCATCTTTGTTTGTTTAATAAGAAAAACAAATGAGAAAAGTTAATGCGTTTAAGTCTTACAAGAAAATGGCAGAGATTCCTATATAAATAAAAAATTAAAATGGTAGAGATTTAAGTCTTACAAAATTATAAAAATTATTTCTATTTTAGATAGTAATTAAATCAATCGTAAAAAAACAAATGATATATGTAGATATCGTATGATGTTTAAAATTCAAATGTATTATAGCAACTTATTTGTTTATTATGCAAATTCAAATTTTAATTTGTTCACTTCCGCATTCATAAAACAAATTACTATTATTTTATTTTCATATTTTTAAAAAAATATATCTTTTAAGATTTTAAAATGATTATATTTACACCATATGACCCTCTGCACTTAAAAATAAAATATGCTATTTATTTCACCACTATATTAAAATAGATGGTTTTTTTTTTTTTTTTTTTTTTATAAATTTGTATCATACAAACAAATAAAAAACAATAAAAACCAAAATTAGGGTTTATTTCACTATGCATAAAATATATATTTTTTGCCATGTTAATTTTTATTATGAACTGTTTAAAACAAATTGTATTAATTATCTTAAACGCAACAACTCTCACTTTTATTTTTCCAATCACATAAAAAAAATTACAAATGAAGATAACTATATAAATACCACAACCAAATTGTCTCAAAAAAATGCAAAAATAGCTTTGCGTTCCCTATATATAATTCTTTAATAAAAAAAATTAAAATATACAATAATAAGTGTTTATCACATTAAGTGGGATCGATAATATAAATTTTTGTTGTAATTTCATGCTGGTTGACTACATAATGTAACTTTACTTCTTTACCCGAATTTGAAACCGGGCCATGATAGAAATATTTGACAATGTCAAGCTTTAAGTCATTAAATTTCAATTTTAAATTTTTATTATTGATCTTCATTAAAAGAAAATTTATATAAATAAATTCTAAAGTTAAATTTGTCAAAATTTCTAATTGGATATAAATTTTGGGGTTGATTATTTGAGAGATAAAAATAAGAGAGACAAGAAAAAAAAGAAAATTGAAACTTAAAATGACAAGACTAAATCTTCTTTGTTTACTCTAAATTGAAACTTAAAAATTGAAACAGGAGAGACAAAAACCTGGACCTTGCTTCTTTGTTTACTCTAAATCTTCATGAATTGCTCCTTAAACCAGCAAGAGAAAAAAAGACATTAAGCATATAAATGAAAGAGAAATGACATGAAAACATGATAAATCTTATATAAAAATATAGGAAAATATGAATAAATATGAGATGTATCAATTTACGTGAAGAAATCTTGTGAATTAGGATTCAAGCTTTATAGGGAGTGGTGGCCACTTATATTCTATCAATATGGGATTTGAGAAGAGTCAGATACATGCAGCCAGGGCAGATATCCACAAACTTTTTTTTTCGGGTGGGGGGGGGGGACGGTTGCATTCCGAACCTTTGATTTTGGTGCCCCACACAATAAATTGATAAATATAAGAAAAAAAATTCTGGGTTGAAATTAAACAAAAATTTGGTTCAAAAATTCAAACCTTTTACTCTTCCAATTATCTATATTGAATTGAAAACTAAAAACTGTATGAACTATCAAATTCACAGCATCTTGATTAACAAGCAACAAAGAAATGTAGTAAAAAGAGTATTGTATACTTCATAAATAAGTAGCAACAAATAAATTAGACTCGCATTATAATAGTACGTGAGTTTTGTAAAAATGTAATCACAATGCATCACTTAGCTCTTATAAAATTCGATATGGGTCTTACAGAAGCATTTCCTATCATGGTCTTAAGCATATCTGATGATTAAAGTAAACAAAAATAGTTTTGTAATATGATTAAACACATTGTTTATAGTTAATATTAATAACTATCTGTGTGTGCATGAATGACCGCAAATATTGAATATTCTTAAAGTCATTTAAGCATTTTATCGAACTCATGGGTGAGTCAAATATTTGTAGATAAAACTTATTAGTGGGACAAATAAGGGGTCAAAAATTTTAAAAATTTATAGTTAATTTCTATAAAAAAGAAATTCAGCGGGGCAGTTCCCCCTCCATCAACCTGCCCCCGCCCTTACATGCAGACATACCCGTGAGTGGGTGTTTTTATAATTGACCATGACATCTAGGTTAGTGAAACAACCATTGTTGAGCCTAGATTCATCATTGGTCTTTATGATTTTGATCTTTTCCTTAATATAATTAAGAAACTTCAGATTTTTAATTCAGTTGGCAAAACTGGTTTCTAGGCATGAATATATATGTGTGTACCTATAGTATATCATATAAAGTGTGTACATAAGTTGCTACAAAATTCATTGGCTTGTCTCTCCCATATGTATGACATGTATTTATTGTAAGAAAAAAGAAAAGTCCTTTACCTTTTAAAGACCACTTTGGTCCTAACATTTAAGAAGTGCTTTTAAGTTACCTATCATGTGCAAAGAGCATTACTTTTGCTATGTTTGCTAAATTTTTAGTTAGGTATATATGGCTGTTATTATTTATATGGCATTTGGACATCATTAAAATCCCATGCATTTAAAAATTAAAATTAAACTTTTGGAATTTAAAATAATTTAAAAAATAATTAGAAATAATTTCTATAATAAGTTTATTTCTCGCTTAATTAGATATATCATAAGAAATTAATCTTAATAAAAAATATCTAAATGGTTGATTATTTATATCCCAAATGGTTTATTAATTTAAACATATTTGGATTAAAATATCTTAATTGTCATAAGAGTATAATTAACAGGCCGGCATATTAATCACGGATTTATTAGCTTATCGAATGGTTCATTTATCTTTTGCTTGTTATGGAAATCACTTTAACTATTTTTTTATTTTTTATCATTTTATTTATTATTTATTTTTTAAAATTTTACTATTTTTCAGTTGATGCGGAAAATCCATGTCAAGATTTTCATTGATGATATGGAAATGCCATGTTGGTAGATAAATTCCATGTAGATTTGATCGACAGTCAAATTAACAAGGATGCCAAAAAGTAACACCTTTGCGTATGATAAATACCTTAAGTGCACTTTTGAAAGATAAGGACCAAAAGTGGTTTTTGTTATAGTTTATGGGGGATCTAAGCCTAAAGAAAAAGTTGGAATGTGGGTATTTCCTTGCATACCCGTAGTTTGTGAACTCATTTTTTTGTGGCAATTGACAAACAAAGAAAAAAACATGACATTGCTTGAATGAGGAAAAGAAATGAATATCCCATGAAACTAGGAATCAGTGGAGTTTCTATAAGGTACAACCATGTGAGGTACTGCTGTTGCTGTTAAGATTTCTAATCTGCAGTAAATTATAAAATCCCATTTTGAAAAGATTAGAAAAGATTTACTTATTTGAGGAAGTTTTATCAAAGCAACAGAATAAGCAAAGTTTCCCATAAACTAAATCCTTTTGGATTATTGGCCATTGCCATCTTTAGAATGTAAGACTTTTACTGAGCCAGTTCTAAAGATTAATTTTAAGTTTTGTCTGAAATCAAAGTCAAACCAAAAAGAAAACCTTAATCTTGAGCAAAACATAATCTACGTATGCAATTTTTTCAGATGAATTTTACACTATGGTGTGTGATACAGTCATAGTATTCGATCATGGCACTTTCATTTTAGTCGGCTTTTCATCTCAAGCCTGGTAGAGCTGGATCTGATAAGAGATTATGCTCTGAAGACCCGTTTCTTGTCAGAGCAAGTTTTTATCTAACAATTTACCGACAGTCTACATATAAGAAAAAGCGAATTCCAGACTCGTACCTAGGATAATGTGCTGCACTTGTGGCCTCAGTAGCATAAAGCTAGAAAGAAGTAAGCAGATTGCACCATTGTATGTATATTGATTAGCTTATTGATCATACGTTTCCACATTTAATTGGGAGGTCATTTGATAATTAATGTAGATAGGAAGCACATATAACAGCACAAATCAGTGACTATGGTGTAGATGTGGCTGTCTTGGATTGCTTATTACAAAGGTAGGTTGTAAGGGTGATTTCTTTCCTTTTTTTCCTATGAAAAGAGAGGACCAGCAGATATCAGCATCGAATCTGGTCCACCTATAGAAGCCATAAAGCAATGAAGAATGTAAACTCCATATATATAAAATATGCTCATTTTGGAGGTTACATGAAGAACATGTGGAACACATATTTCTTTTTCAAGTTCAGTACTAACGCATCTGCATCTTGGATCAAATTTCTTATCCACATGTCTTGTTACTTAGTTTGTCTAACCCACCTATACACAGGTAAGCTGTAGTATGTTAAGGTTCCAATAAGCACAAGAGAATGTATTGCACGTATGAAAATGTCTGTGGGAAAGGAAGGCGAGAAAAAAGAAAATGCAATTCTTTTAGAAGCACATATCAACTCTGCAATCTTTTCACTGTCATTTTATGCATTTCTTTATTGTATTTCCTGTGGCAAGATATTTCTATTCAGATTGAAATAACAAATATCTACAAATATTCTATGCCTTTTCCTTTCGGCAGTAGCAAGGGGAGATGTGCAATGGGATGCTCTTCTGAAAGCTAACTTTGAAGCTGCTCCTCCAAGTATGCCAATAACAGCACCTTCATTTGTTTACCAGGTACCAGCCAAGGTTAATCTTAATAAGAGCTCCGGTATAACAATCTTGATGCAACATTTTTTGGGACACTTGATGATGAATAACAAGAATTAATAATATGGGAATTATTTTTATTTCTCAATTTAATATGATGAATATTACGCGTGTTCCATTAATCTATCTCGCAATTTTCTTTTTGACTAAGTAGTGCATTATCCATAATAGCATAATCTCTTGTAACCAAAATTAACTGTGAGAAATATGATATTTGTTCTTTCCTTTTGCTGCAATTCTTATTTCCAACTTTTTTTTGTTGTGATCTGAAATTATTGGTACAGAGCTCGTCTTTTCAATGTTGTTATTGATTAATGCCCACGTAGCACAACAAGTTAAAATTTAAAAGTTTAAAATAAATGGGTAATGGGTAGTTACCCATTACTTCACTCTCCCCTATTTTTTCTCTCCATATAACTCCTACGGGAATCGAAAATCCAAAAAAAAAAAAAAGTGATTTGTGATTGTTGGGTGTGAAATTTTTTTTTTTTTTTTAAGAAAAGAAGAGATCATCACGAGAGGGTTTTTTCCGATCGATACAAAAATCACAGGGTTAAGGGTTGGAACGTTGTGATTCTACGGTAATAGTTTGTTTTACGTGATTATCATCCTGACTACGAGTTGTTCTGTTCAGAGTTTACGGTTTCCGAGATTTTTTGAATCACCGATTGAGATATACCGTAAATTTGATCTTTTACGATTCTAAAAAATTATTTATTATTACTTCCGTTGCGTGATGGAGTCACTATTATCTAACATTGGTATCACAGTATGTTAGATATATTTTTAAATAATTTTTTGGAATTAAATTTGGGTATAAAAATATAGGGTAAAAAATTTGGGGTTCGGATCACGGATGAATTTCATGAATCAAATTATACCACTGTGTTACCCAACTCACGTAGAATACGAAAATAATTTTTTCGTAATTTTCTGATCACGATAAGACTAAGAAAATTCCGGTTGAAACATTCTGTCGTGAATAGTGACCGAACCCTTCAACCCCAGATTTGACGAGTTTTAGGTCAAATCAGAGCATGAAAATGGTACATCTGTATTTGTCTCTGCTAGATCTACATTTTGATACATATATATTGCATGTTGTTTATACCGGAATATGAGGATTTCGGAGACGAGTTGAAAAAAACCCAGTTGCAGACATATTCGGGTGAAGACGAAGGCCCAATAGTGCGGTGCGTGCACAACACGCTCGCAAAGGTGCGTCTGTGCAACAGCCATTGGCGCGTGAAACTCACGCGCTCGTAGGCGCGTGAGACTCCAAGTCCAGACCGGGTCTGGACCGAACCGGGGTCAGACCCGACCCGCGACCCAGATCCGGACCGGGTTCCGAGTTCCGACCCACACCCGCGTCCGGATCCGACCCGGTGAAGCGGGCTGCGCGCGTGTAGGTGCGTAGCACGTGCGCCCGTGCGTGAGGCGCGTGGGCTAACCACAGGGCGCGTGCAAACGCGTGCCTCATGCGCTGTGCGTCCTATACACGCTCAGGTGCCTTCCTGGGGCGTGAGGGCGCGTGGACACGCGCCGCCTGTGGTGGTGGAGCGTGGACCCTCCCGGCGGCGCGTAGATTTGCCTAAAATTGGATTTTTTTCAATTTTTGTGACTGAATGTGGGTTTTTTATGTACCGAATCTTAATCCGAATGGTGAGATACAATCCTGGATAGTGGTGTATGGTGTCTGTTGACTCATATGCTCATCTTGGAATTTGTACTCGAATCATTTTGATTTTATTGATTCGTAGGGTATATAAAATTATGAATTTAAGTATCAATTATCACTAATGTCTCTTTTTCTGTGTGACAGAGACATGGCTGATACGAAAACTGTCATTCTAGATCTCGTTAAGGGAGATAAGCTGAACGGTGACAATTATGATATTTGGCATCGGAAGGTTCAGTTTGTCTTCGAGGAACAAGAACTCGGGGAAGTTCTTAAGAACGAGATGGTGGATCCCGGTGAGGGTACCATGGCACAAGCACGACGGGATCAGGAGGTGTATCGTGCTTGGAAAAAGAAGGATAGCCAAGCGAGTGTGATCCTTCTTAATTGCATGCACGATGAGTTGATTCCGATTTACGAGCAGTACCCTACTGCACAGTCGATCTGGTATGCTCTGAGAGAGCAATATGGCGCCCCGTCACTCCTAAGGTGAGGATGCTAACCTATAAATTCATCACTTACAAGAAAAGGCACGATCATACAATGAAACAGCATTTAATGCACATGTCGAGTATGATCGCCTCTCTGAAGAATATGGGGGAGCCGATGTCTAATGAGTTTCAGGTACTGGGTGTGATTCAGTTTTTGCCTGACTTCTGGGATGTGGTTAAGACATATCTCACGCACACTGAGAGTATTCATACTTTCATGGACGTGAGTAGGCACTGTGAGCTCGAGGAGGAGCGTCAGGAGGTGGCTAGGTCTTCTTCTGCTCATGCTAATATTGCGGAGTCGAGTAAGGGCTCTCGGGGTTTAAAGTGCAAGTGGCGCAAGTATGAGAAGAAGGCCAAGGGTTAAGGCAAGAAGAAGTAACCTGCCAAAACCGACGACAAAGGACAGAAGTGCAAGAAGAAGGAGCTCGATAAGAGCAAAGTCCAATGCTATGTTTGTGGCAAGTTTGGACATTTCGCACGCGAGTGTGGCGAGCGAAAGGTATGTCCTTCTTCTTTACATGGTTTGAGTTACGTGTCATCTAGTGTGATACTCATTAACTCTTCTCCTTTGTGGATTGTAGACTCAAGAGCCACGGACCATGTAGCTCGGGACAGGAGCGTATACGTGTAGTTCCGCCGTTTAAGTTCCTAGGCGAGGAGGCTTTACGTGGGGAATGAAGCATTCGTAGAAGTGAAAGGAATTGACACTTGCAAGCTATTGCTACGAAGTGACCAAGTCTTATATCTTCATGATTTTTTTAATGCTCCTGAGATTAGGCGGAATCTAGTATCTGTCCGATATTTGGATTTGTTAGGATATTCAGTATTGTTGGGAAACTCTAGAGTTTCTATTACTTATGACAGTTCTTTAATTTGTTCCGGTTTGGTCTATGAGGGACTTTATCTACTGGATATGATTTCATCTTATGAGATTTATTCTTCTTCTACTATTGCTTTTGCAACAGATAATGTAGTGGATGATGTGAATGTATAGCATAGTAGGCTTAGTCACATAGGGCAAGAGAGGATGGCCCGGTTAGCTACCAGTGGTTTGTTGGGCCCACTAACCAAGGTCCAGTTGCCCGTATGTGAGTTTTGGCTAGTGGGCAAAGCCACTAGAAAACCATTTGGGAAAGCAATGAGAGCTGGGACTCCATTACAATTGGTCCATTCCGACATTTGTGGACCCATGAATGTGAGAGCCCGAAACGGATTCACGTATTTTATTACGTTTATAGACGATTACACGCGTTTCGGTTACGTCTACCTGATCTCGCACAAGTCTGAGGCACTAAAATACTTCAGGAGGTTTATCAGTGAAATTGAAAATCAGCTAGACTTGAGGGTGAAAACTCTCCGAACCGATCGGGGGCGTGAGTATCTGTCTGAGCAATTCAAAGAGCTCTGTTCTGATAGTGGTATTACTAGACAGTTAACTATTCCTGCTACTCCTCAGCAGAACGGAGTAGCCGAGAGAAGGAATAGGACTCTGTTGGAGATGGTGAGGTCGATGATGGCACAAGCCAACTTAACTATCTCCCATTGGGGGGATGCGTTGTCGACTGCGGCTTATGTCCTTAACCGCGTTCCGACAAATTCTATAGTCAGCACCCCATACGAGCTTTGGACAAGGAGACAGCCTGACCTTAGCCACTTGAGACCATGGGGTTGCGCTGCGTATGTTCGTGATTCCTCGCACCAGTATGACAAGTTAGGCCTACGAGGAAAGAAGTGTATCTTTATTAGATATTCTGAACAATCCAAAGGATATGTGTTCCTAGGAGAACATACGGATGACACTGTCACTGAGATAGAGTCTCGTGATATCACATTTATCGAGAGTGATTTCCCTAAAAGAGGAGAAATCGATCGAGATCTCACCTTCTATGAGATGGATGAGCTTAGTGGCTGAGCTGAACCCAGTGACGAGACTCAAGAGCCGATTATGGATCTTGGTTTTAGTGGGAGCAATCCATCTGAAGGTGTGGGACCTCTCTCCTCGAAGGAGTAGTCGGGGACAAGTGCCATGTTGCCGTTTTCCGATTGAGGATGAGATCCTCATTGTGATTCCTAAGGATGATGAAGAGCCGAGGACTGCACAGGAGGCTCTCGAGGGTTCAGTAAAGGACCAATGGTTACAGGCCATGCACGAGGAAATGGAATCAATAAGAGTCAACGAAGTTTGGGAGCTAGTTGACTTATCTGAGGAAAGAATGGCCATTGGAAACAAGTGGGTTTCCAAAATTAAAAGAAAGGTCGACGGATCGATTGAGAGGTACAAATCCCGTCTGGTAGCCAAGGGTTACACGCAAACTAAGGGCATTGACTACGAAGAGACTTTCTCCCCAATAGTCAAATTTACTTCGATCCGTTTACTTTTGGCGATTGTCGCTAATATGGATCTTGAGTTACACCAGATGGACGTTAAGACTGCTTTTCTTAATGGGAGCCTGGATGAGGAGATTTACATGGAACAGCCCCCATGGTTTGTTCTGGTAGGTCAAGAGGACAAGGTCTGTCGATTTCGGAAGTCGATATACGGTCTAAAACAATCATTCAGGCGGTAGTATCTAAAATTTCTCGAGAAGATGATATCTTACGGTTTTACGATGGTCGAGGAGGATCATTGTGTCTATCTGATCCGATCCGATAACTCCTTTGTGATCCTGTCATTATATGTGGATGACATAATGTTGGCTGGGAACAACATTAAGTATTTAATGACCATCAAAGCATGGTTGTCATTCAGTTTCGACATGAAAGACATGGGTCAAGCTGAGTTCATCCTCGGAATTAAGATCCAGAGGGATCGCTCGAGAAAGATATTGGCTCTTTCACAAGAGACCTACATTAAGAAAATTCTCGAGCGTTTTGGGATGAATGATTGTAATCCCATAAATACTCCGATCGCCAAAAGTGAAGGCCTGAGCCTGGACATGTGTCCGAAAACTCAAGAAGAAGTAAGGGCAATGAGTAAAATACCTTACTCCAGTGCAGTGGGAAGTTTAATGTACGCAATGTTGTGTACTAGACCGGACATTTGTTATGCAGTTGGACTGGTGAGCAGATATCAGGCGAATCCTAGAAGGGGTTACTGGAAAGCAGTGAAAAGGATTTTCCGATATCTAAAAGGAACTGCAAACTTCTCCTTGAGTTACGAAGGAGGCGATTTGCGCCTTGTGGGCTATTCAGACGCCGACTGGGGAGGTGATTTGGATAAGCATAAATCGACATCAGGTTTTGCTTTCTTGCTCAATGGCGGGACCATTTCTTGGAGCAGTAAGAAGCAAACCTGTGTCGCTCTATCTACGATAGAGTCTGAGTTCGTGGCATGCTCAGTTGCAGTTCAGGAGAGTATTTGGTTCCGGAGACTACTAAATGACTTAGGAATTGTAGCGGATAGTGGGAGATCTGTAATGATTTATAGTGATAATCAGGCCGCTATCGCTTACACTCGAGATCCTAAGTTTCATAGTAGGACTAAACACATTGACACCAGATACCATTATGCTAGAAATATCATCGAGAAAGGTAAAGTGACCGTTAAATACATTTCGACACACAGCATGGTGACTGACCCCTTCACCAAACCCATCACTAGAGACTCTTTTTTAGGGCATAGAGAGTCATTGGGTTTGAATATCTATTGACATTTCTCAGTTTGTATTTATTGATGACGTTGATACTTATTGATTATATATATATGTGATTATAGTGCATTAATCAGTCACTTTTTATTATATTTTTTATTTAATGCACTTACTTTTATACATATTGATGACGTTGATACTCAGTTTGTACATATATGTTTTGTGATGTGATAATAAATATGTCGGGCAGGTAAGGTCGACTTTCTCACACGAGTAACCACCTCCAACTCTGAGTGAGCGGGGGATGAGACGGTTTCTAGCTGTAAGAGGTTTTGAGAGTGGCCCTGCTAGAATATAAGTCGCCCTGATACATGTTCAGGATGAGGTCATATGCGATATGACCAACATGGAAATACCCACATCCATATTGCATGTGGTTGCCAGGTTTGAGATCTCGGATATCACCAGTAATTTGTGATATTGTCTCTTAGGTATTTTTTCTGAGATCTTTGGGTAAAGTCTTATGTGTGGACTGCGTCCCCATACCTGCACAGTGTTAGAGAAATCTGACATATGTCATTCTGAGAGATGGGGGAGTAATACTGTGGCACGTATTTCATACCATGTGTAAAAAAACGACTTGGAATAGTGGGAGCTATATTACTTGAGATAATAACTTAAAATTTATCCCCAAGTTTCACTGTGTGAGACTCGAGATCTATTGGGTGGGATCTCTTGTACCCTTATTACTTTCGGCTGTTTCTTGAGATCATGATTCAGTATTTGCTACTTTAGTATGTTTACCAATGACCCGGAAGATAAATTGAGGTTTGAGGGACAAGTCTAGGAAAGCAACTGAATTGAGATCGATAGATTCGAGTTTAGAAAAAGGAAGACCAATTGACATTGCATTATTATGTTGTATTCACCGACCGGTCTTTTATATTCATCCATATAGGGATTTGAACATAATAGTGGATACATAGTCGAGTGATATCCGAGAATTACTTTCGGTGAGGAAAGTAGCTCGATGGATGTAATTAGTTTTGGATTTGGGGTACAGCAATCTTTTTTATGATACTAACGATAACTACTCGATCATCTTAACAGGTGTGTCGAGAAGTTTTTGTTTGCAGGTGTATTCGCTAGTCGCACGACGTCCAACCCTGTATGAAAACCCTGTAGGGTGATATGGTGGATCGCATGAGTTGTGATCTTATGACGGAAATAAAATGCTCTCGTATGCAAGTGGGAGATATTGATTAATGCCCACGTAGGGCAAGTTAAAATTTAAAAGTTTAAAATAAAGGGGTAATGGGTAGTTACCTATTACCCCACTCTCCCCTATTTTTTCTCTCCACATAACTCCTACGAGAGTTGAAAATCAAAAAAAAAAAAATGTGATTTGTGATTGTTGGGTGTGAAAATTTTTTTTTTAAGAGAAGAAGAGATCATCACGAGAGGGTTTTTTCTGATCGACGCAAAAATCACCGAGTTAAGGGTTGGAACGTTGTGATTCTGCGGTAATAGTTCGTTTTACGTAACTATCATCCCGACTATGAGTTGTTCCTGTTCAGACTTTGTGGTTTCTGAGATTTTTCGAATCACCGATTGAGCTATACCGTAAACTTGATTTTTTACGATTCTGAAAAATTATTTATTATTACTTCTGTTGCGTGATTGAATCACTGTTAGACTATTATCTAACAGTTGTCACCTTTGATAGAAAAGTGGGGTATATTAGAGCAAAAGAAACTTTACTCAATTCCAACAAAGTAGCAAAAATTATCATAGTAAATTTTCTTTCAACCATGTATATTATTGATTCACTTGAAAAGCTGAAGGATTTCTCCACACTTCAATGAAAACTAGTGTTTTATTTTCCTTATCCAGAATGCTGTTCCTGTTCTTTGTACAAATCTTGAGGAAGACGTGTCAAAAGTAAGGTGACATATCTTATCATGCTCTCTCTCTTATTATTATTATTATTTACTGTTTTGCTGATACCAAGCATAATATAGTTGCAACAACCTTGAATTATGTCCATTATAATAATTGATTGGAAACTATGTGGTCATCTCACATGTTTCAGACATTAGACGATATTGACATATCTGGCCCAGATGTCTTATGAGTTTGTCTTGAAGAATGATACATTGAAACATAAGTGATGTATCTTATCGATTTCTTTTTTTTTTTTAATGCTATGCACGGTAGCACAAATATGAGCTCACAAGTATCATATTACATGGTGATTTATTATGCAGTGAAATCCATGTATCTGCCACTGAGAAATGTTACTTGATCACCTTGATATGGCCAGAATTGGGAATCAGATGACTCATAATTTCTTGTTGACAATGATTCATTGACGAGGCCCTTTGGAAATTGATGATGGTTTTGTAAAATGATTGTTCAAATATATCTCATCAACTTTTTTTATTAGGTAGAATTCTTTCTTGTCCGGATGGATTCCCAAGGTCGGCATCATTAGCAATGCTGAAGCTGGACTGTTTGAATAATCTGTTTTGCATTATTACTTTAAAATACATATTCAAGGTTGGGCATTGTTGTTGTGATCATAAAACATGGATTTTTCCTTTTCTTTTCTTGGGCTCACTTGGATAATAAATGAAACCTTCATGGCAGCTGATTGCCAGCAGATTCCACCTACTGAAATATTATATCTTGTTGATAAGATATGATTGTGCCACAAACATATTATCTGTTTTTGTGTCATGATTCAATTTAACACTTTAATATGAGAGCAGCTTACCTAAAGGTATAAATACTATGAAGGCCTGATTGCCTATACTGTTGGGACCTTTTTTTTGTTTTGGGGGGGAGGGGGGTTAAAATATTTTAATATCTCTAAAAAGTGCGGCTTCCAGTAGCTTCTTATGAGCTTCATACCCTTGGGGTCATATCGAACAGAGTAAAAATATTGGCATCCAAAGGTCTCACTACCAGCGTACAAACAACCACAGACTTCATGCACCCAGAAGTTTTGTTTGCTGTAAGTAGCAGACAATGTGTAACTGCATGCTTGACACGATAATTGCCATCTAACTCCAGATTAGGGATTTCAACTTTTCAATATTGAGATAGCTTACAAGTGGAGCGGACTGACTATCTAACTTTGCTGTGTCACCATGTCAGTGTCGAGTCGCACCCTGTGTCCCATGCATGTGTCTGTGCCTGATGGGAGTCGATTATTTGTTAAATCTTATATTTCTTTTTTGGTTGTAGCTCTATATGACGAGATAAAGATAAAGTTTACGCTTGCTTGGTATAACTCCTTTGCTAAACAGTTGCATGTTTTGAGAGCCAATGAGGTTGCTTTTGCGGTTGGTTATATAGTTTCTTCTTGTGTTGCCTTTAAAATAAAATTAGCGTGGCTTATAAGCTTGAAGATCATTCATAACATCAATATGTCTGCTTCTGAAAGTACAAATTCCAGTTTTTATATCTTAATATTGTTTCATTTGGAGCATGTTTGGTACAAAGGGAAGAATAGAGGAAAGAATCTTACTGAATCAACATTTATATCAGCATGTCTTGTTTTTGCACAAAAGGAGTAATGTTCTGCTTTCATTTGTGGGGTTTTTTTTTTTTTTTGGGGGGGGGGGATTAATATATGTTATTAAATTTATGGTTAGGGTATCATATTTCCCTTTCTACTCTCTTTATCCTTCCCACTTTATACCAGTTATCACCTTAATGGTTCCGTGTCCTTTGCTATTTAAATAAATCTCTAGCTGTACAAGCACCTCAATGGATCTTCTTTTATAACCTGCAGAGCAAGTGATTCGTGCAAATTCTTGTGACACAACTGCAGACACAGGTTTTAGCATGACCCATCCGACCCAGTGCGACAGTTGCAATGTTGAACGGCTCAACTTGGATACTTATAATGATGTCCTCTACTACACTAGAAAAATAATAGCTATCATGCATGCTTAGGATGATTTTAGTGATCAATTAGTTGAGGATGAGGAGTTCTCAGGCATGATAGCTACACAGGTTTTTGTGATGCCATGGTTTTTTCTTTTCCTTGAGAACATTATTGTATTTTCATGTGGGATGCCATCTCTAGGTGTTATTCGAATGTCTGGTCTATGCAGAAATAAGACTATTATTGCTTTCAACTGTGGATTTGCAGGACCGCAATTGTTCTAGACACGCTATTCCCCTTGGTTTGTTTCTTGTCTGGAATGCTGTTATACTAGGAACTATTACAAATCTTGAAGCAGGCCTGGATAAGATTATTGATCCATTACAAGAGCTGCAATCTGCCAATGGGTCAGTGGGGGTAAGTTTCTTGTATTCTAATTTTTGAGTTCACAAGTTGATTACCTTGCCTAATGTTGATGGGAATTCCACTTCTTGTTGACATCTACTTTTCGAGCCAATAGTCGAGGTGTTCTCACTTCTTGCAATTGCAACGTCATATATGTTGAGTAATGCTCCAAAATTGGTGAAATTAATTTTTAGTTAACAGCAGTTTTTAATTTTTAGCGGCAGTTATGAGACCATGTTTCCCACTCTCCTTGTTTGATAGACCATGTTTCCCACTTCCTTTGTTTAGTTGCTTAAATTTAGTGTTGCTCTGCTCAGTGTAAGCCTATATAATAAGCCTTGCCATTTTTATTATGGGTGCAATGAAGAAAGCATTTCCTAATTTTGCTGTCTGGCTCTTCGCTTTCAATTTATCTCCAACAATAAATAGGATTTGTCTTTTGTCTTTCTGACTTCCTTGCCGACTATGAGTAAATCTTCTGTGTATTTATTAGAACTTGGATGTGGAGAAGGCACATCGGCTTCTAAGTTTTATGCAATTCTGTGTTTGACTTATGTATCACCAAATAATAGTGATTTGTATATTAGGTAGTAGTCCAACCCATTCATAAATAATTTTTGCTGATCTTTCCTAGTAATTGTTCTTCAGATGATTTAAGTGGACATTTAAAAGATGACATTTTAACAGGAGTTCTATCACTAGTCTTGAACAAGTTGTTTTACCATTGTTCCAAGTGTTGAAATGGGCATAAGAATTGCTCATTGATCCTTGACCTTGTACCTCATTCATATCTGGATTCTCAATGAAAGATGAGACTGCTATGTATTAGGTATTTGGTTAATGAGGTTTTTTGGGCAAAGAAATTGAATTCTTTGCTAGCTCCACCCTTCCGCAGAAACTGGAGTGGAGGTGCAGAGATGAACTCTCTCTTGCTCATTTATGAAGTTGTTAGACTTGGATCATAAGTTTGTTTTAGATGCAGTTGATTAAATGGTTGTCATGCTGAAGGCCATGAATACCAACTCAAATTGCTACTTAATCAACAAAACAAAGGTGTCTGTCTGGCATCCGATATATCAACCTCGGCTTGTTTTTGCGGTGCTGAAACTCCCTGCAGGTCAAAGCATGCCTCCACCCTACATTCTAACTCTCATTCCACCATTAATATTATCTTGGCTGGACCCAGAGGTATTTTTCAAGGCCCTAGATTTTGCTGGAACATATGGAGGTGGGTAGTTGGTTGATCGATAAAAAGCAACTTTTTCTTAGTTATTTGTTCTTCGAACATTGAAAATTTTGGTCTTAACCCTTTTCATGATACCTTCTCATGTTCATTATTTTGAAGTTCTGGTGCTGTTTGGTATTCTCCCCGCCGCAATGTCTTGGTCGGATAGGTATTCAAGCTCATCAGATTTTCCGAAGCTGCCAGAATTAGTTCCAAGAGGAAAGGTTACGCTGTCTTTGGTGATTGGGGGCGCAGGATATGTCAATTCTTTCAGAATTAGTAGAAAGCTTCAGCGCACTGCAAAAATGATATTTGCAATGGAATGAACGGGTGTTGTTTCTAATGACTAGCTACAGTAAACTTGTTTGCCTATCTTCACTGGGTCCGTTCATTCATTAGTAGTGAAAATGTTCGTCCATGTGTATCAACTTTGAATTTTGTTGTGATATGATGGCACTTGTTTTTCAGCGGACATTGACGTTTCTGATCCAATGGAAAATATATTTTTTTTAAGGTTGGATCTTAAAAAAAATAAAATAAAAATAAAAAACCTAAGCAGAAGAAAACGAACTATAGTTTTGTCATCCATCATGGTTATTCAACTTGTGAAGATAAAACTTAGACTGCACAATCTGGTGACTAAAATAATCTTCTAGAACTATAGGAATTGCCCCAGTAATTCCAAAGTTGGTCTACAATTATCCAATGAAGTTAGATTTTATTTTTGTATCATCCTAGCTTTGAGATACCAAAGGTAGCAAATGCAGCACGATTTGCTGCAAAAAGATTTGAGGGTTGGCTTAGATCATCCTGATAATCTTCTTTTCTTTTCTTTTTTTTTGCTGGGTTCAACGGGGGAGCAACGCTCAAATCAATATAGGAGACCCTCCAGGATGGACCTTACAAGCGATGGGCCCCAACTTCAGCTTCAAAAGACCACCTCTCATGAAATTAAAAAGTTAATAGCCAGTCTCGTGAAGCCGGAAAAGGGAAAATCACCTGATAATAAAAGATTCAGAAAGTTTTTGTATATTATAGGATTCAAGAAGAAGAGAGCGCTCGCTGAAAACATGAAACGAATAACCCCTGTTTCCATTGCAGTGATTATGACAAAAATGTAATTAAACTCAAGCAAACTACGAAATTCATAATGGTCCTGGACAAGTCTATAGAAAAAACAATTCTGCAGCAGGACAACAGTATCCTTAGGATGAAATCAGCCATACTTTCGCCAAAAAAAATAAGACCCTCAGCATTAACAACCAATAGATTATCAGATCTTTCTGATAATAGATTCGCAACCCAAAAATTATAAAGGCTGAAATTGAGGCAGTTAAACCCACAAATCCATATATGCATATTGAGTATAATTAAAGCACTTAACTTTCATAAGTAGGACCTGTCGTACAGCAGATGAGATGTCCCGACATCCATGACATTCGCTTTTAATAAAATACTGGGCCTGAGAGCAAGGCACACATTGAAGAAAGGCAAGCAACAATGCACCGATATACAATCTCCTTTAGTGTTGGAGGGCTATCCAGTACCAGTTTGCTGAGTGTTTGAATTGGATGATCAGAAGGGCCACAAAAATGAAAATGGGTTTCTCCTACCCTGACCTTGTCCACTATTTCCAGCATTACCACCATCACCACCATCATTCCTGCTGCTGTTTCCATTTCCAGATGTTGAACTAGGATAACTAAGGCACTACCAGAACCCTGAGGGAGAAGTTCATGACGGCAAACTGGACATGAATTATGCTGGACCAACCAAGGAACAATACAATCTGAGTGATATATATGGTTACAAGGCATTTGCCTTGCATCAGATTCCAACTCGAACTTTTCTTTACAAACAGGACAGTGAGAATCAGTGCGAAGATGCCCGTGTTATCTTAATTGTTGGCATTGCATCAATCGCTGAATGAGGTGCTGGTGGGGGGCCCCTCCGGTCATTAACCATGAGTTAATCAATTCCTCCAGTCCTAACCCCAAAAGATAATCTCCCATCTCATCTCGCCTTGCTCCATTTCCAGGAGAACCACTAAAAATAACTTGAATCCACCATCTTCAGACATCTGTTTCGGCACCTGACTAGGTAATATCAACCATGGGCCAGTACCAAGAACCACCCCCTGCTCAGGAGCAAAACCAGATCTCACTCTAATGTCAAAATTTGAGTTTCTTCTGGCCATTTGCTGCCTCATAAGAGCAGAAGCTTCCATCAACCCAAACATCCTATCAGGACCATCATCCAGATCAAATCCAAGAAAATTTGGCAACCTGAAGTCCTCCATGTCTTCATATTCTTCAACAAAACCTCCATCACAATATGGGCAAATGTGGGCAAATGGCGTCTAGTCCCCATATACGAACTGGCTGCCAACATTGGTGACACCAATGTGTAATGCCACCGCTTGACATGCTTTCTTTCTGAGGAACCTCTTTGACAAAATCTTAAGCACCTAATTAACATTTTTTCTCTGCAGCCAGAAATTCAAGTTATCAATTCATAGCTCCTATTATTTTCTCAAATGAACAAAGTTGTATTTGAGTAGCTTGAATTCTGCTAGAGCTCATTTAATAAAAAAGTCAACTCAAATCTTGAAGTTGAAAAATCATGGGAAAGACAGAAGCCAAAGCATAAAATTCCCAAATTTTAGATTCACAAACTGGAATCTCAATGGGCATGACTTGATTTGACTAAGAACTCCCCCCCGGGGGGGGTATAAGTTCAATTGAGGACTTATTGGATGAGACACTTAAAGAGCGTATCGAGGTTTGTAAACAAACTAAACTTGGATGTATAATATTAACATTTTTAGGCAAAAAATTAATTCAGGGTCTCTGTAATGAATGGAAAAGAATATGGATCTTGATTAATTTAAAAATAGCATTTGACTTTTTTTTTATTAATAACAGAAGAACAGCAGATATATAATTGTTCAAATGTATATATCAGTTCCTTAATTTTAGACATCCCAATTCCAAGAGCTCAAGTTAACTTCAATCTTGGATAAGAGAACCAAAAAATACAAAGAAGAGGCCAATTTGAAGTCGAAGACCAACCTATTCCTAACCCTATCCAGAGATTATAAACTTTCAAAGGGTGTCAATTTTTAACCCAACCCAAATCACTTATTTAAACTAAGCACCAAGGCATAAATTGAAACAAGGAATATACTACCTAGCAAAACCATATGTAAATATATAACTTACATGAGGTGGAAATTAATGGTAAATAATTCACATGTAAATAAATATTTTATTTTTAAAATATTGAACATCTTCTATATTAATTAAAATATCTTTTTTAAATAGACATATATTTATAACTTAATTGTTAAAAAGACTACACATAAAAATATGTATTAAATAAATTTTAATTATACACAGATGTAAACAAGCAAAACCATATGCCTACCTCCCAGTCGGCAACTTCTTCTTATTCACCACTGCTGCAGCAACTGCCTCGACCTCCCGCTGCCACACCTGAGGAAAAGCTGAAGCAGCATTTAGGCGTGATAATTAAACTGCAAGTGATGGGATTTGGATGAGCATAAGGACCTACTGGACTGAACTTATGAGCTAATTGATTTTTTGAGTCTGAAGTACACAACACAGAATCTATGCCACATGTAAAAATGTGTCTTCAAAGGGTGATGTGAAGGAAAAAACTGTAAGAGGGAAAAATGGGGTGAGACCAATGGTTATTTTTGCGTTACAAACGGCTTATTCTAATTTTAAACTTAAGGATCAATGTGTGCTCATTTTATAGAAAAGCATACTTTGACAATAAAATGGGCTACAAACCTTTAAAGGTGCAGACAAACATGTCTCAAATTCGCACTGTCCAAGACAAAGCCAAGTCACTGGGAACAAGACTAGACTTCAGAACATGCACAAAATGAGACTGAGCAGATTGTGTGGATCAAACACTTTTGGAAACCCCCCCCCCCCCAAAAAAAAAGATAAGAAAAAGAAACAAGCAGCTAGGTCACCATAAAAGTACACAGGAAATGAATGGCGCTCCCTGTCAATTTCTATTGGGACTTCATTTTACTTCATTTAATACTAATATTTTTATTCACAAAAAGATGATTTGGTAACATCTCAGATGACACATTGTCATTGGATGCAGAAGACAGAATGCTACCAATCTCCTATGACTAAAATGAGACTAACACAACACAAATATCTATTTAATGGGGAAAAAAAAGCAATATTACAGGGGACAATAGAATACGTACGAAAGCCGAATACAAGTTTAGAGTTGAGTCTATCGCAACACAGAAGCACAATACTGACATATAACGGAAACAAAGCACATTTTGGGATTTGTAATAAACTCTTATCTATATAGGCTTTGGACCAATATCCGAGCTACATAGGCTTTGAAACAGTATCTTACCTCCCGGTGATCAATACTTGAGAGAGAACCTACAATAGCAAAAGTCTCACAAAGAAATAAGATAACATGTCAACGACAAAGATATTTCAGACAAACTTCCGAACCAAGAGCTGAAAACGCGAATGCTGAAAACTTAGAGAGAGAGAGAGAGAGAGAGAGAGAGAGAGAGAAGAAAAAACATCCAAAGGAAGAAACCAGAAACTCGGATGGGCACTGCCCGCAGAAATGTTCAGAAAACAAGATATCTGCAAAAATCACCTACCATATAGGGTTGTGAAAAGGTATACTACCATATATTGACACAAGAGAAAGAGTTCATATCACCCACAGAAGCTTCAGCTCATTCTCTGATGGATTCTGAAGCTCACAAATGATACCCTCACAAATACAGAGAGGATGAAGTTTGCAAAGGATAATGCTTCTGCTCTCACTGCCAAAATGATTATCAGATGCAGAGAGGAGTTCGTTTGGGTGATCATTTTTCAGTAGTATCATTTTCAACATACCACATAGCTCTTAGGAATGTTCAACCATATTTTAAACCAGCAAAAGGTAAAGGCAAACAGTTGATCACACGCAGCACAACTTGATCCCTAGAGTGGTTGATTTAAACAAGATTGAAAGAAAGATTTAAAATTGAGACAGATCTAAAGCAACTACAAAGAGAAACTATTGTTGCTCAATGAAGAACGTCACAAGAGAAATATGTTTTCACATTAATTTTTCACTAAACAACATAAGCATGGACTAAAGCAAGACCTAGCGAGAGAAGATACAGCTAGAACAATTTCGAATATAAAATTGTTCGTCTTCCATTTTTTTTTTTTACTGAAAAACATATTAATCTAAATATGTCTTAACTTTCATGGAATCCTGCATGTGAAAGTGGAACTTTGTGAAATTAAAATGCCGACCACCTTTAGATTTTTAAGTTGGCTAAAATCTCCGTTCACTCTTAATGATTTTTTAAAATTAGTGAGCCTTAGTTCCTTTTGGTCTTCAGCAAAGAAACCGCTTCACCTTTCAACAAAATTAAAGAGTATTGATTTATCCACTCCCCCCCACCCGCGCGCGCGCGCGGGTGCAAGCGCTCAAAAGAAAAAAAAAAGGGAAAGATTACAAGGAAAAATGTGGATAATCAGCTAATGTGCAGTGCAACTCTTTACCCAAGTTCAAATCACCAAGGGAACTCTCAAAGTGAGATAAAATACACAACCCATTCTAAAACAAGGGTTCTTGGAAAGTCTACAGAAAAGCTCCACTGGACCAACATTCTAATTGGGGTCGAGACGACAATCTGACCAGTGGGACATTTAGGCTTTGGTTATTGAATATTTTTTTTTTTTGGGGGGGGGGGGGCTAAAGCACCATTAAGTAATAGCAGAAAAGTAGGAAAATAGGACAAACCACAGAGAGAAACCACAGAGAGTTAGAAGTTGAAGTACAGGCATTGGAAAAGCAGGCAGATTTCTGATAAGTGTATTCATATGACTGATGATTATATTAGTATTCTATATTGGACTTACTAGATTTTTAACCAAAACTCACGAACAATAGTGGTCTCACAAAAACAGTAGGCAATTATCAAGTATAACACATACATCTACATATTTTAGTGGTTTTCCTGGAGTCCATAGTCCAAACTGACACCAATTCTTTACAATGCTTAATACCAAAATAATAATCTCTGAGCCACCAGAATATAAAGAACATGCAATTGAAGGCAAAAGGTGAGTATAACAAAAATAAGGGGGAAGGTGAAATTAAACAAGAAAACATGAAAACAGCTACAGTAGAACCTAGAACAAGTGCACAGATCATATTAGTTTAGCTTTCGACTGTGTAACAAATAATGTAACACACACACATACACAGAGAGACACACAAATACATATATATAATCAATACGGTAACACCTAGCAGCTACAGTAGAACCTAGGACCAAGTGCACGGATCATATTAGTTTAGCTTTAGACTGTGTAACAAAGAACGTAACACACATAGACACAGACACAGACACACACAAATACAGATATATAATCAGTAGGGTAACACCCCTTTCATCAAAATCAGCACCAGGTCTGTTAGACTTTTCTGATAAACAAAAAGGCAAATTGCAGATAAATATCCATTTGACAAAAGAACCCAATTAAATACAAACAAGTGGCAAATACAAAACCAAACAACAGTAGGCAGGGAAGAGAGAGAGAGAGAGAGAGAGAGAGAGAGTTTCTACGGGTGTTATAGAGTTAAATCCTACCTAAGATGGTCAGATTGAAGTCATGGTTCAACCGAGTGCGCAGCAGAAGACAAATTTGAAAATCAGCAATGGAAGAAACAACAGATTGGCAATGAGAATACCACAAGCCTGAAATCAGAAATGGCATGAGAGAAGCAGTTCTTAGGTGCATCCCATGGAGGAGGCTTTGAGGATGAAGTTTGGAGCAGACAGAGGTAAGTAAAAGATCATGAATGAAGTCAGTTAATGGTAGAACTGCATTTTCATTTGCAATTGTAATTTAAGCATTTTCAAAATAGGTGAATCTTCATGCTCAATTTCATATATTTAGGTCCAAAAAATTGTGGCTGGACATGTTTTGGTAACTGTTTTCACTTTAAAAAAAATAGAGAAGAAAAACAAAAAGAATAGACCATCACACTATAAGCATAATGGCTTTGTTTTTGCATCCACAAGCCACAACTGCATAAACAAAAGATTATACCACATCCAGAGTAAAAGGCATAGTGGCCTGCAAGGCCCAATAGTTGTAGGCAAGACTTGCTTATGTCCAGATTCAGAGGGAGCACATGTGTCAAGCTTGACCATAGCAAGACAGAAATAAAAGGAATGCAGAGCCAATTATTTCTGAAATTTCTACTTTATGAGACCCTTTAACAAGCACTTGTTATGTCCCCATTAAATTGCAGGCTTGCAAGTTTTCTATTTGACTGAAGCCATTTATCTATCGGAAGCATATGTATCATGATGGTGAGTATACCTACATTCTATCATTTCTTACCTCTCCTTATCCTTTCTTTCTTCTTCAACAGACTATGCACCTACAACACATTACAATCAACCATGAAGGAGATAAATTCCCAGGGCAACCGTAGGGAAAAGATCAAATTGACTTATTAAATCGCTTTTTTTTTTTGTGGGCATTAATTAACTTTCTGTCAAGTACATGCTTATACTGTTTGAAAAAGAATGGACCAAGCAACAAACTTTTACCATACAGGAATATTATAAACAACCAACAAGCGGTTATACACCATCTCCTGGTATTTTATGCTTCTCCTGCCCGTCTCTTTCAAGTTCCTCACTCATTCAATCACTTGCCTATGTTTGCAGCCACTCCTCCAAAAAAAAAAAAAAAAAAAAAAAAAAAAAAAAAAAAAAAAGAGGAAAACAAAAGAAGAAGACATGTGGGCCTACCCATCCCAATAGGAACCCATAAAGAAACATCAGTTGTTGAGAGGTACCAGATAAATACCATAAAATTTTCAGGAGAATGTCTGGCAAAATCTGGAGATGTATTATTACACTCATAAAGTGGATGACAATCCATGTGAAATTCCAGTGGTTTAAACCATGACATGAAAAGAGCAGAAAACTGCTTATGATCAGTTTAATGGGATGAAGCATTTCTCAGTAAGGAAATTACCATGACTATAAAGCCAATACAAAAGGACAAAATAAAAAATAAAAAAAATGTACCATATGCCCTCATTTGATTTTGGGATTAGGTTGCAGGACAAGACGACAAATACAAAAACTAGTACTTTTTTCACTTCATCATACTCTTATTCTAGTGTTTATTGCATTAATCAGAAGACTATCAGTCGCTTGGCCAAGTTGTTTTATGTAAGTGAGACCGGGGACCATGCAGGATTCATCTTTGTCCCACAATTACAAGAATCGACTTTTCTTAAAAGCCATATTTCCTGCCTTAATTTCAGCAAATTTAATATATAATCAAATTTTTGGATTTAGTCCAACCAGATAGTCCCGCAGCGAAAATGTAGGAAGAATAAATGATCCAACTATGAGTTATCCTAGGATGTACAGTCCAACCCCATGTTATCCAAACCGCGATTGAAATGAGGCCTATATTAGTACAGTGTTTCCTTTTCCATCCACACTAAATCCATCTTCCAATTACATAAACATTCCTAAATATGTGCCACAGGCCACGGAAACTAAACCAAGTTATAGCAGCCATGGACAAGTCTTTCCTACCAATGTGGGTACTTCTGCAACTAAGTTGTTATACATTCCTTTAAGTACTTAATCAACTTATTAACTTGATTTTTCAATCACTAAAAAAATATTTCTTTTTTTTAAGGCTCAGAAATTATATGGCTCATTTATACAAAAGGGGCATACAGCTACGCAATCAATAGGCATTATATAGTGCTCCGAGGATCCATAAGAATGTATAGATTTAATCAATTTATGAGTCAAAAAACCGAAAAAGCGAAAAGTTCAATATATAGGAGAAAAATAACCACATATATCAATTTCAACAACTATAGCAAGATCTAAAGCATAAAAAGAAGAACATAGGACAAATCATAAGACATGAGCATGGATAAATTCAGAAAGATAATCAGGTCTTTTGCTAAATGGAGAAAATGGTAGTTTGGTGTGCTTTCCTTTGTAAATTGATATCATTATGGACAAAAGGTAAAGCAAGTTATACCATTGATGAGCACAATGCAGTAAATCAATGTAAGACATTGATGAGATTGCTACAAGGCAACTGTGCGTCTGTAAAGGACTTCATCATCACTCCCATCTTCCTCATCTGACAAAATCTCTATCCCTGGTAAATCTAACTTTCCACCCATACAAAATGATGGACCATCACTCTCTGTTTCAATATAATCAGCCTGCAGCCTCTCTTCAAACCTTTTATCACTGCAGTTGAGGAACCAAGCCAATGAACACCTGATCCCTTTGCTTTGCAGTCTCTGATACCTGGGTTTTATCCTTGATTCCAAACTGTAAGTGAAGTATTCTGGAAACTCCACAAGTTCTTTCAATGGCCTTCCCATCTCAGTCTTAAAGAAATAGTAGCTATTTTTCATAAGCTCAACACGCAATGCCAGCAGCTGGGGACATTTCACAACCATCTTGGCCACATCCCCAGCCGGTATAGACCGTCCAAGAAGAAACTCAACAGGCTTCATAATCACATGTTGATTAAGGCTAACAATCTGCGGCATCCTCTCTACGACTCGTGCAAACCCTTCGGGGTCAATCTTGAGCTTTAAGTTGAAAAAATACTGCTGTAATGACATCTTAGCTTTCAAAGGGAGGCCAAGAATCTGGGGATATTGTGCAATAACTGATGCAAGTGTTTCTTTTCGAACACCAAAACTGATCATGCAATCGAGATTAGGTTTAACAGCCCCTTCAAGGTCATACCCCAGTATATAGGCCCGCTTTTCAATCATCCGAGCCAACACTTTCTTTGGCAAACCCAAGGATACCAAGTAATCAATAAGTGGCTTAATCATTGTCCCAACTCTCATCCCCAAAAAGTAGGGATATTGTGTGACCATTGGACCAATATCTCTAGGACTTACACCAATGCTCACAAGATATGCAACCGAAGTGCTCATAGTCCCTTCAAGCTTAAAACCCAGAAGTTCCGGGTACTTCTGCAAAACATAACCAATGTCCTGTTTCTCAACATCCAATCCGCGAAGAAACTTAATAACTGGGGCAAGCTCGACAACCACACTACAATGAAGAACTTGTGGATAGTTCTTAATAAACTCTCCGTTCTTAGACCTAGGAATCCCAATTTTCTCCAAGTACCCCAGAACCGGAATCATATTCTTACGAACACTACACCCTAGCATTAAAGGGTATTCGTTAATGTCATCAATGGTCAACCCTAACTTCTGAAGGAATTCAACACGCTCCCGCATTACTTCAACAGTGGATGGCAATTCTAAATTTTCCAATTCATCAGGAATTATTCCCAAACTCTTCAAGTAATCGCAAATGATAACTCGGTTGACGAGCCTCTCTTTGCGGCCTTGAACAACACCCCACGTGACCGAAGGCATTTCATATTCGGGAAATTTAGTTGACTGCGTTGAAACAGAGAAAACTGGAAAAACCCTAAAACGGGATTGGGAACAAGACGTGGAGGGAATGTTTTGAGAGGGTAATGAAGACAATATTGCCAACAAAGATTGAGTTGAGATGAGTTTCGGTTTTCTTCTAAGCACTGAGCTCATTTCACAATATCCAAATAACAACAAGAAAAACCAGAAGATTAAAGCAAAGATTGAGCTTACACTTGGGCAGCGGTAACTCTATAGCAAGTCGTCTCCTTTTCCTCCTAGGGTCCGAGAGAGAGAGAGAGAGAGAAAGGGATTGGCGGTGGGAGAAGCTCACGAATTGGACGAGAGATAGCTGCTTGGCTCGAGTAACTACAGGAGTCGCCGTTGGTGGTGCTGTTGGTCTTTACTCTACAGCCTCTCTCTCTCTCTCTCTCTCTCTTTCTCGCTGCAAAACCTAAGTAGTTTTCGATGTGAAATTAAAAATCTTTTCGGGGATATGGCTGCTGTATTTATTTGTTATCACGTATAACCATTATGCGACAGCTGTTTGATTAGGGTTTTGGATTTAATATCAGTTTTTAAGGTAGCAGACTGATTCGTAAGTGATTGTCCTCGGTATGCTTTTATATTCCTAGGTTTCCCCTGCATAAGACTAAGCGAAATGGGTTGCAAAAATTCATCAATAAAGAAATAAAATTGAATTTAGAAAAAATAAACCCTCAAACCCCCCCCCCCCGGGGCAACAAAAAAACCCAGCATGATAACAAATAGAAACATGTAATAATGTATTTAGTTATTTTGAAATTTTAAATTTTATATTCTAAAATAAATTTGTGTAAAAGTTAATGAATTATAATTGACCCTCCTTTTATAAAAATCTCACATTTAAATCTTTTTATATTATAAAAAAAAAAAGAAATTTACAAATCGGAAAAACTCTTAACGTTGTTTCTTTCGAAGGAAAATTACATTAGACCCGGATAAAATATTTAGTTTATTATTTATTAAGATATAAACTCATCTATTAACTTCTCGTATTTTTCTACGGCTATCAAAGATAATGTTTATTATTTCTGTAGCTAAATCCTGTTCCATCTTTGACCATTTTGGATCTATTAACTTCTCATATTTTTCTGTAGCTAAAATTATATATATTTTTTAATCAAAATATTTTTCGCATGAGATGAAAAACAAATAAAATGTTCAGAACAACCATTTTAGGCTGCAATCCAATGTTCAGATAGCTTTGTAAGCTCGGGCTTTTATTATTGAAGTTAGACACTAGATATGTTTGATCTTTTGCTGGATTAGATTCGAATCAAATTGTGAAACCGAAACAAATTGAACTATTTGATTAGTTCATGGCGGAATCATATATAAAAGTTTGGCTCATTTTGAAGAATCAGAATGTAATGGTTTGAAACAATGGTTTTTTAATGTGTTGGCTATAAAATTAGTCAAATTTAAAAATTAAAAATATTAAAAATCTTAGTTTGAATGAAAAGCTTCACTAATAATATATATTTATGTTGTGATTATTACATAACTACGGAAATTATGTGAAAAAAGTTTGAAATTTTGGATAATTTTATATTTTAAAATTTACTTTTATATAAATTGAGATAATTTTTACTTGAATCAAGTTCGATTAAAATATAAAATTATCTTCGTATCTGTGTATAATTAAAATTTATTTAATACATATTTTTATGCATAGTTTTTTTAACAATTAAATTATAAATATATGTCTATTTTAAAAAGATACTTTAATTAATATAGGAAGATGTTCAATATTTTAAAAATAAAATATTTATTAACATGTGATTTATTTACCATTAATTTCCACCCCACATAAATTATAATTTTTCTTGATAATTTTTCCATTATCCTCGGCAAGCTCTCTTGATTTGCATACATTCATGTCAAATTTGACTGATTCATTTAAATTTTAAATAAGAAAAATTATTTAGTTTCAAAGAAATATCATTATAATTATTCCTAAAGATCAATTTTTTTTTGAATTCATCACCGGGAAGAATGTGGTTTGTAATTCCATACTTGTAAAATTTTAAATTTTAAAAGATTTAAATTAAGAAGTGTATGTACAGACAACTTAGGTTTTGACAATAAAATTATTTTTCACAATAATTTATGATGTATCAACGTCTAATTAATAGATCAGTTGGATACTCATACCCTTTAAATAATATTTCAAGTTTAAATTTTATTTAAAAAAAGACACTTATGAGAGTTTTGCTCTTTTAGAAGTCAATTCAATTTAAGTCGAGTTTAGTCAAATTCAAACTGATTATCAAATACTGATAGTTTATAAAAAAATAATTTATGATAATATGAGTTTCATACAAAATCAATAATAATAAAAAATACTCTAATTGCAATATATATTTAAGTGAAATCATTATTTGATTGAAATTTCTAAGATTTGGGGAGATAAATCTCTTATATTGAATTAATATCCCCAAAAAATTGAAATAATTTTCAAAATTGAGATGCTTTAATGGCCCCAACCCAAAGGTGCTCTCCTCCACGAGACCTAACCAAATAGACCAAAAGGCCACGACTTGAAAGGAAAGACCACGTGGCATCGTTACGTTATTTGTCTATCTGTAATGACTATAGTTAGTAGTTAATTATAATTAGAAATATTAATTAATAGTTAATGCATTAGTTGGTAGTTAATAGAAATGGTTAAATAGTTAGTCAAAATAGTATAAATATAAATGTAATGACATATATTGGTATAAAATTAGATGAAAATCAAATATAATCTCTCATTCTCTCTTGTATTCTTCTTTTCTCTTTCTCTATAGTTTTTCTCTCTCTATCTCTTAATTCTCTTTCTTTTTCTCTCTCTTTCTATCTGTCTCTATACATTTTCCCTCTTTAGAGAGGATTGTTATAAATTGGTATCAGAGTATACGAATTGTTGATTAGTATTGAAAAATGATAAAAGAAATTGGTATGAAGCCATTGAAGAAGAAATTTTGTGCGAAGCCTTGGAAGAATATCTCAAAAGACAAGAAATTAAAATACAAGAATTTCATTCATACGTTGACAAGAAAATGGATGAACAAGATCGAAAATTGGATGCTTTTATGGTGAGTTTTGATTACAAATTCAACATTTTATTGAAGATGGTTAGTATCGATAAACATATCAACATTTTGATGAAAAGAGAGTAAGAAAATAAAAAGAAATTGGAAAGCAATGAGACAACTCAAGTGACAAATGAAACAATATTAATACACATGGAAGAATAAGGTGAGTCTTCTATTATATTCACTTCTAGTGAAAAAATATTAAAGGTGGAAGAATGATCACAAATGACTAATAAAGAACCCATTAATGAAGCAAGATTTCAATTATCCAAGAAAGAAGTTTTTGATTGTAGATAGTTATCAAACTCTCCAAAAATTGAATTTTCATTGTTTGTTGGAAAAAATCATTCACCAAAAGAAATTCAAGAAATATCTCTATCAAGTTCTCTCATTTATATTTTTCTCTCACTATCTTCGTGTAACTCAAGTAATATTGATTGTTCGTTTTTATCATCTTATCTTTCAATATAAATACAAACCATAATTCAAGATTCATGAATTTAAATTCAATTATTGATTTTCCATCATTGAGAACAATGATATTTTCAAGAGGAGAAATATTGTAATAACTATGGTTGGTAGTTAATCATAGTTATAAATATTAGTTAGTAGTTAATATATTAATTGGTAATTAATAAAAATATAATGACATGTATTAGTATGAAATTGGATGAAAAATAAATATAATCCCTCTTTCTATCTTGTATTCTCCTTCCTCTTTCTCCAAAGTTTTTCTCTCTCTATCTTTTAATTCTCTTTCTTTGTCTGTCTTTCTATCTCTCTGTTCATTTTCCTCTCTCGAGAGGATTGTTACACCATCCTATATCCATGATCCATTCAAAAGGTGAAGAAATTTCTCTCCTTCTCTCTGTCTCTCTCTCTCTTATATGATTCGTACTGTCTAAGCAAGTAAAGAGAGAGTAACAATGGCTTCCTCATGTTTGTTTGCTGCAAATTGCTAGTCCAAAACCTGAAACCCTCTTGATTAATACCAGCCCAACCAAGCCAAAATTGCAAAATCTCAACCACAAATGGAATTCTCCAACACTCTCATTCTCACTCTACACACACAGTCACAGAAGCAGTCCATTTCAAAATATAAAATGTTATTCACAGAGACAGAGAGAAGGAGAAGAGCAGTCGGAATTTGAGAGGATGCTTTCTAATCTCAACCAAGTCACTCTCCAGAGAAAACCAGGTAGTATGGTATTACTGAAAATTGTAATCACCCCTTTTGCCTTTTGGTTTGTCCATTGCTCCTCATGCCCCCCACCCCCATGCTTGTTTCTTATCAGGAAGCCTCAGTTGTGCTATTTTCCTCGTTGCTGGCACCACGCTTTGACCTTTCTTCTCTCTCTCTCTCTCTCTCTCTCTCTCTCTGTTTTTTATCTTGATGTGCATTTGATTTAATCAAGAGACTTTCTTTAAATCCAATATTGCAATTACTAGAGTTTTCCTTCTTAATTGAATTATAATTTGGGTCGTTTTCCTTCTTCGTAAGTATAATTGGCTAATTACTTTTAGGGCAAGGATTAATTTTGAAAGATATTTCATTCGAACACAATACCCTCTGCTATTTTCTTGGCATGTAAACCCCTTTTTGGCCTGAGGGTCATTCGAGCACAAAACCCTCTGCTATTTTCTTGACATCTAAACCCCCTTTTGGCCTGAGGGCTTCTTGTGCAAAATGAAAAACTTATCCCATATTGGGGCTCCTTTGTCTGCCTGAGGTTCCAACTGTGACATTGTGGTCCACAGCTACCATGTCATGTCCGATCCCTTTTCAGAAATTATATACATACATACGTACATTCATACATGCATACATACATACATATATGTACATACATATATATATATGTATATATATATGTATGTGTATATATATATACAAACATCTTATCACATAGACAGAGACAACAACAGCACGAAAAAGGAAATCTAATATATGTATCTTCTCTCCACAAATCTTCAGGAAGTTATCACTGGATACCTGAACTTATGTGTTCAACAACAAAATGAGCCTCAATCACGAATTTGGGGGTTGGCATTCTTGAACATATGTGTGTCAAAAATTAATATTCCTTCTTTTCTGATGCTATAAAGTTACACAGATCGGTGCTGGAATCCTTGCAATTCCTGTGGTGACTCGAGAAGCTGGATTTCTGGCCTCTGCAGTTACTTGCTTTCTTTGTTGGATATATACGGTATTGCTTGAACTCCACTTCAGATACCAAAAAGAATATTTTCAATCTACACCTGTGATGGAAGCCTTAGTTTCATATGCATTCTCCTTCTGAAGCTTTTCTTTTCATTATGAGTTATACATTTAAATTGGCATTCTCTTGTTTAATAGTCTTCATAAGAGAAGTGTGCACTTCTATGCAAAGTGAGGTGGTAAAATGTGTAGTTTCTGCTTATTTTTACATGAAGACAAAACTTTGGATTCTATCTAGTTCTTTAACATGTTACTATCAAGTAGACTTGGATTGAACTGGAACCATCTTTCAGTATAGAAACATCTCTTACATCTCAAGTTATGCCACTGATCCTATAGAAATGCCATTGCTTGTTTCTGTGTGTTTGTTTCTCTTTCTGAAGGCAGGGCTGCTACTGATATTTTTGAAAACATTGCAGGTTGTGACTGGGCTACTTATTGCTGAAGTGAACGTGAAAACAATGTGTGAATTGGGTTCTGGGGGTGTGTCGCTGGTAATCACTCCATTTTAACAGGTTTTTTTGGTGGCTTATTTCAGCCTGTTCCTTTTGTATCTTTTGCCCCCATGTCTACCCATGTTGCAGATCTGATGTTTCATTTCCATTCCTTATGTTGCGTAAAGAATGACTGATCTTGAAGTTTTTAGCTAACCCTTTTTTTCCCCAAACATGGTTATCTGTTGTTATGCACAAATTTCTGTAGCAGATTACGATGCATGCCCTTTTTTGGTAATTCATAGAAAAGGAAGTACTATTAAAGGGAAAAGAGAAGAAAGGAAGTAAAGGGGAGAATAAGACATCCACTAGAAAAAGAAAAAAGGAACTGTCAAAAGGGTAAGGGAAATAGAAGACATTCAACGCAACGGAGCTTTCCACTCCATTTAATCTCTTGGAATGACTTTGTATCCATCAAGAAGGTTCATGTTAAGTGTTGCAGCATAAACAATGGAAATCATGAATTTATCCCAGAGTCAAACTTGACCTACAGTACTGAGGCAGTAGAAACTTCATTTAAGGTTACTTGTTGGATAGTATTAAAACATGTCAGAAAATGATTTCTATTTATGTGGTCACAATGATGTGTGCATATTTTCTTTAGATGTAGCCATCTAAAGCATGATATGAGATAACCAACGATCAGTTGATTTAGTAGGATATGATATTAAATTTCTTAATCAAGATCACGGGTTTGACTCATGAGTTGGGCATGGAGCAAATTACATTAGGAGGGTAGTCCCCCTTAAATGGACTACTGCAAATTCAGGACCGGATTAGTTAGATTATCACTCCGAATACCAGTTGTTGTAGTAAAAAAAAAAAAGCATAACATGACATCGAGTCTTGTTCACAGTCACTAAAGCATAATGTTCATTTATTTATTTATTTATTTTATTCTAAATACACATCTATACACATCTTTCTTTACCTCGAGTACCTATATTAATATTATTAGGTGAAACCTCTCTTTTGAAGCCCTATCACATTTTTTAGGGGAAAAATTTCTATTAACTATCATTCTAACAAAAAAATCACCACATAGATGCATTATATAGAAAAGCTGGCTATTTAAAGAAAAGGAAGAAATCGCTTTGGCTCATGTGATTTGACCAAAAATCATTTTACCTCTTATGGTTCAAAACTTGTCAGTATACCCCTTTGAGGATTACTCCATTATCAGTTGCCCCCCTCCATCTCGTTTAGATAGTTTGTAACAAAAAATTATATTGATTTGTTAAAAATTGAAAAATTATTAAAAAAAAAAATTCACTATGTACCACTGTGTATGCTTTCTCCCTAATTGTTTATTGTTAATGAATCCAAAGATCATAACTTTTTAAAATTTTAGATTTGAGATTGACTATTTTTTTTTTCAAATTTTACAACAACCTAAATGTATTTGGTTTAAGTATAAAAAGAAATAGTTTTATCATTGATTTGTGGTTAAGAAATTTGATATTTGGAGCAGTAGGTTGTTGGTGGCGAATTACTGGTTTGGGGAAGAGAAAATAGGCAATGATGGTGGATCAAGCCCAATCTTTTAATTTTTTTTTTAGTTTTTATTTTTTATATTACTTTTTTTTTCTTGTTGAAATTGAACCCCCTAAATCAGATGGAAGGGCACAAAGTGATAAAAATGTAAATCTTGGAAGCACTTTGACATGTTTTAAATTATAAGGGGTCAAATTCTTTCTTGTGAAAACTAAAGGAGCATAAATAGATATGCATTTCATCTTTTTAGGATCGGACTTAACAGAGTCTAATTATTTGATATGCTATTCCATCTTCTAGTGAATGATGTGCTTGGGGTGGTTTGAGAACATGTATAGCAATGAAGAGAGTATATTGGATCCTCTTAGTTGCTTGTTGGCTGCTATTAGAGGGAACATAAAAGGAAGAATTTTTGAGGGGGTTGAGGAGTTACTCTCTTGTCCTGTGGTGTTATTTTTCTAAAGATCTTTTGTTTCTGGTTGTCTTTTAAGTTTTTCTCTTCCTTTGTAAATGTTCCTTTCTCTTATATCTTCATGCACCTTCTTGGCACCCTTGTGCTCCTTTATTGTAGCAATGAAAGCCTCCTCTTTTATCAAAAATAACAAATATTTCCAAAAAGCCAGAGTATTTTTCAGTTTTACATTCTTTTATTTACTGTCACTGATCTGAGTTGTTTGTATAGGTGTCGATGGCTATGAGAACTCTTGGAAAATTGGGAGTCCAGGTTGCTTGGTATGCTTATTCACAATAAATTTGAGTTTTATGACATTCTCCTAATTATACAATTAACTGCGATGAGTTTAATTATTATGCTAATTTTTTTAATATTGTATATTCAGTGTGTTTCTAAAGATGAGCTGTCCCTGCTGATTTAACTTTGGAATATGTATCATTGTTAATTTTCTTGGCACTGTTTTCCTGAGTGAGCTTTGTATAAGCATGTATGCTTTCGCTACATTTGAAAGAACAATTAGATGGTCAGATTTAGGGTCTAAAACATTGGTTTAGTTATGTGACTTTTAGTCGCAGACTTATGGTTGTGCATGAGAATGAGTGTAAGCGGTTTTAGCGACCTGCCTGACATTGGACAAGAATAATGAAAGGCTGTACCAGAAAATGATTATATGCCATCCTCTTGCATCTTAAATTGCATAATTGTCGGGCTGATTTAAAAGTTCCCACTATAGATTGTAAGAAATACAAACTCTAAGTCTTTGATGAGCTTAAAAATTGTTCTTATAAGTCATTTGATAATTGGAGTTCTATCTTGATGCTGTTACTTATGCAGTTTTTTACTGATAAATGAAAAGGTCAATCACAATTCTACATCAGTGTCATCAGCCGACAATGAATATTAATTCTAAGCATTTTCTGTGGTATACAACATTGATTAAGATGTTTCTTCCTCCCATCTAAAAGGACAAGGTTTCAAGGATAAGAGATCTTTAAGAGCAGAAAAATTAAAATGCAAAAAGTAATCTAAAAAAACTAATGAGACAATGATCTATCATTCCTTTTCAGCTCTTCTTAACTATACTCTTTATAAACACTAAAAATGTATATGAATCTTTACAATGTGTTAAACTATAATTTTTTCAACTTTTCTAAACTATAATTTTTATTGTCTTTATAGTTAGTCTAGCTACTAACTATAATCCATGCTAAGCTTGATTAAAATTGTGATATCAAACTTCTTATCTTCATCTCTCATGATTTTCTAAATTTGTATAAAAATGCTCCTATGTGCAGATTGTTCTACTACTTTAGACCGTCACAATTTGGATATATTTGTCCTTTTATCATGTGGTTATAAATTATTAAATTCTAATAATAGTCACCCTTTCTTGTTGCAGCTTGTCGTATATATTCATACATGATGCTCTTCTTGTTGCCTATGTTGCTCGTTCTTCGGATATGTTGACAAATTTTCCTTGGCATTCCACTGTACGAGCTATGTAATTCCACCCTGCTTTAACGAATTCTTTAGATTGATTTAGTACTTCTGCTTCTTCCCATGGTATCTTGTTTGGTTCACTTCTTACATCTTCCTTTAAGTTGCCCATTTTTCTGTTTTCAAATTTGTTATACTATATATAGATATATATGGAATTTGTGTGGTGCAGTGCAACTCAAGTGGGTTTGGTCAGGTTGGAGCTCAACCCAACCCAACCCAAACCCAAATTGCAAAACATGTGATCCTGGCTGAACCTAAATTAACCTCAACCCGATCTTGACCTATTTCTAATTAATTGAGCTCTGGCTCAACTGGATTGGGTTGGATTAGGAGTATTTTTCACAAATGACAATTTGTTAAGTCAAAAATTAAAATACATTTGGTCTTTCGACTTTTTTTAATGCTTAAAATATATTATATGAGATAATATTTTCATAATAATAATTAGCTAAG
The DNA here is from genome assembly GCA_033439265.1 of Dillenia suffruticosa. Lineage (NCBI taxonomy): Eukaryota > Viridiplantae > Streptophyta > Magnoliopsida > Dilleniales > Dilleniaceae > Dillenia > Dillenia suffruticosa. The sequence continues at coordinate 12,725,942 of JAVTVX010000011.1, read as the reverse complement.
GTTTTGGTTGAACTAGGTTTCATGACACTTGAATGCAAGGCTAACCTGAATTGACTTCATGTTGAAAAGGAACTCCTAACCTTAAACTCATCATTGCTTGAGCCAAACCCTCAACCTACCAAAGTTGCATCCGTTAGTATTTTTTAAGGATATGCAAGTCAACAAAATTTGGTTCTTAAGTAAACTAATTGAAATTTCAGCCCATAAGATAAAGTTTTATCAGAAATTGAAAGAAGAATTTTCATTGATATTTTGAATCATATCATATCAGAAATTTATATGCATTAATCTTATTAAATATAATTAATATAATCAATATTTATGCACTTTAAATAGATATAGATATAACTAATAAATAACAGGAAGATCTAGATGAATTTATATAATCCATACTTAGTGGATAAAAGTTATTTTTCTCTTTATTTTATTATTTTTTTTGGGAATTCAAGAGACAATGTCTTCTATCATGAGTGACTAAATTTTATTTTCTGATTCAAGGGCAATTTCATTTCAATTGTTTTCACCATAAGATTATGTGTCATTTAATTTTTTGTTCTTTAATTTAAGTATTTGTTAACTCTCACTACCAGAAAATACGGTATCAGTGACGGAAAATTATCGACGGATTTTTTTCCGTCACGGACTGACAGATTACCGACGGATTAATGACGGATTTGGTATAATATTTTTAATTTTTTTAAATTTTTAAAATTTTTTTGTAAAACTATCAGTAACGGATTATCGACACATTTTTAAAATTTTAAAATTTTTTAAAATTACCGATGGATTACCGATGGCAATTTTACCGACGGATTACCGATAGAAAAATTAGCGACGAATTAGCGATGGATTTTTTTTTATTTTTTATTTTTTATTTATTTTTTAATTTTATTTTGTAGAAGGATAATATTATTTTATTTTTTAAATTTTTTTATTATTTTATTTTAAGCTAAAATAAACTTTATATTTTTATATTATTTTATTATTATTAAAAAATTTTAATTTTATATTATTTTATTATTATCAAAAAATTAATTTTTTTAATTCTTTTTATTTTATTTTGTCTAAAAATAATATTATTTTATTATTTTAAATTTTTTATTATTTTATTTTAATCTTAAACCTAATTATTTTATTATTTTATAATAAATTATCAGTTTATATTATTTTATTATTAATAAAAAATATGAAGTAAAGATAATAAATAAAAAAAAGTGTATAGATATAAATGTAAGTTTGGTCCGGTGATTTTGTTCATTATTATATTTCACGTGTCCTAGGTTCGATCCAAGACCCAAGACGGAGACATATTGAAGGCATTTTACATGGATTAGCGACGGGTGTTTTTTATTTTTTTATTTTTATAATTTTATAATTTTATTTTATAAATTTATAATTTTTTTTTATTTTTTCAAATTTTTTATTATTTTATTTTTAGATAAAATAAAATTATTTTTTTATTTTATAATAAATTATAATTTTATATTATTTTTATATTGTTAAAAATTATAATTTTATATAATTTTATTATTGTTAAAAATATGATATAAAGATAATAAGTAAAAAAAAAAAATGATTAGATAAGAAAGATAGTATGGTGGTTGGCTTGCTTATATTGCTTTCATGTGTGCTAGGGTTCGAAGGTATTTTCAAGACATTTTCAATAGATTAAAGCAAGGGGCAGGAGGGTGGGCGAGTGGGTGGAGCGCGTGGCTTGCTCTTTTGAGGTGTTTCAACAATTGGCGACGAATTGCATATCAATCGCTAATAATTCATTATCAGCGACGGAAAATTTTTCCATCACTAATTTTTAAAAATTTTTAAATCAGTGTGACGGAAAATTTTTCCATCGTTGATTTTTTTTAATTTTTTAAATCAGTGCAACTGATATTTTTAGCGACGGATACATTTCGGTTGGTAAAAATTAACAGGGTCGTTTTTTGCGACGAATGCGACAGATTTTTTCTGTCGCTAATATTCTTTAGCGACGGATTTTTGACTTTCAGTAATGGAAATTTCCGTCGTTGATGTCGTGTTTTCTGGTAGTGTCTTTTTTATTTTATATTAACATTTGTTATTGGTTAATTTAATTCAACTATGTCTTGCAAGTGGATCTTCATTTTTTAAGCAAGCATGGGGCAACTCTGCCACCAATTCTGTTGATTAAGCTTATTCTACTGCAAGCCCCCCATTTCCTGAATGTCAGCTTCAGAATCACGGAAGCCTGTTAGAAATAATTGATATAATTGAATTGTCAACATTAGGAAAGGTGCAAAGAATAAAATAATATGTATTAGGAAGGGTGCAAAAGAATAAAATTTTCTGCTCTTTTGCATTGGCGTTATTTAGTCGCAGGTTGAATTCATTTGCTTCTTATTTTTATGCTGTATATGTGAGATATCAATAATTATCGTTGGCAGCAAAAATTATAGGTGCAGAGCAAAATTCTCTAGCTCTCTCTCTCTCTCTCTTTCTATTTTTCCAACATCAGTTTTGCCGTGCCCACACTCCAAGTAACATAATAGGTCACATAGAGGTAGCACTCCTAATTTTTGTGAGTTTTATCTCTCTACTTTCTTTCCTGGAAATCACATTGTTAAGACAGCACCAGCCATCTACTCTAGGGTGGTTATGACACCTGCGTTGAGCTCGGGTATCACAATACCTGAGCTCGGCTCGAGTCTTTGGCAGGTGAGCTCGAGCTCGTCGAACTGGTCATTCTAGAGCTCGAGCTCGACTCGAGGTGTCATCGAAGAGCTCAAACTTGAGTGTCACGGGCCTCGCGGGGTAGCACCCAAACCCAAACCTGCGCCCGTGCCCGCGCCCACGACAACACCCAAACCCGCGCCCAAAACCAAAACCGAGAAGCAGCAGAGCAGAAGGCAACTCAAAAACCCTAGAGAGAGAGAGAGAGAGAGAGAGAGAGAGTGTGTGTGTGTGTTTACCTTGATTCAAGGAGACGGAAGGCGAGAGCTAGATGGATCGCGATGGTGAGAGGAGAAGGAGACCGAGACCGAAATCGAGATTCGGGCAGAGCAGAAGGCAACTCAAAAACCCTAGAGAGAGAGAGTGAGACAGAAAGAGAGAGAGAGAGAGAGAGGAAGAGCTTACCTTTGATTCAGAGACGGAAGGCAAATCGTCGCACATAGTAGCCGATGGCGATGGTGAGCGGAGGAAGAGACCATCACGCGATGTTCAGAGTAGGAGGAGACCATCGCGCAAGGAGGCGATCGCGATGGCGAGAAAGCAGAGACCTTCGATCGCCCTTCGATGGTGAGAGAGTAGACCTTCGATCGCTATGGTGAGAGAGCAGACCTTCGATCACCATCGCAGACCTTTGATCGCTCTTCGCCCTTCGCCCTTAGCCCTTCGAGTGGAGACGGGTGTGCGGTTAGGAAATGATACGAAGGGAAATGATAGGAAGGGCAGGGGTTAGGTTTTGAGAGGGACCGGGTAGCTCAACGAGTTTCGGGCTTGAAAGAATGTGGGCTCGAGCTCGAGCTAGAGAGAGGAATCGTTGAGCTCGAGCTCGAGTTGATCGAGTTCGAGCTCGGGTTTTGACAGGGTAGTGTCACGGGTCGGGTAGTGTTACGGGTACCCGTGACACTACCCAGGTATCATAACAGGCCTAATCTACACCCGATGTAACATAATAGGTCATTTAAAGTAGGAAGATGGCTACAAAAAAAAAAAAAAAGGTTCTTGTTATGGCCTATTGCTTTTGATGTGAAAATAAAAATGAACACTTTGTCCTAACCATGATGCTTGCAGTTTTAAAATGTGGCTTTGAAAGATGCCTTCCACAAACCCATTTGGACCCTGAACCAAAGTTTTTTTCTCCCGATCGAAAGAGATTAAAAGATAACTTGCATTTGAGTTGAGATTTCTGCACTTTTGGCAGCTGTTGGTGCTTCAGATTGATGTTTCTCTCTTAAATGCAGTGCCAGAACCATAAATAAACATAAATTTCACACAAAAATATGGTTTACTACTTTGATATATAGATACATATTGCAGACCATGTTGAGTTGTTTGTTTCCATTTCTCCTCCTACTACAAGTATGTTACCATAAAATTGAGATATGTACGGATAAGATTGTCTTTTTTTCAACAACAATGTGTTTCATGTGACGAACCAAAGAAGAGGAAAGAGGATACGAAGCTCAAACTTGTCATGGCCATGGCAATTTCTCAACATAACTTGACGAAATGGCCAGTGAGGGAGTGTAATTGAGGTGATTAAGGACGGATGTAAGTTGGAATTAAGGGTTTAAAAAGAAATTTGATGAGTTAGATACAAGTGAGGGAGTGTAATTTCCATATATTACCTTTAGATACGTGATACATAATCAGAATTTCCATGATTATTAATACAATGAGACGGTAGAACAACCCTATCAAGAAATTGTTGAATTTATTTCCATACATTGAACTCGCCACAATTGATAGTCATAATATGAAGGAGTTTATCAACACAACATACATGGAGAAGGAAATGAAACCATTTATTTAGTAACAAAGTAACGCAGTCAAAAGCCTAGCCAAATTACACATGAAAACTCCTACATATGCCTCCATCTAACCAAACAGCTTTAAGTTCAAACCAGAACCTCCCAACTTCTCTTCCACTACTTTCTTCAAATGATCTGCCATTGATGGGGTTAAATGGTTCATCCAATCTCCAACTTCACCTTTCCTAAAGTAACTTGCGGCATCAAAATGTTCCAGTATCTTATCCCCACTATTGTTTGGCTGCAATTCTCTCACGCTCTCAAAGCTACAGAATTTTGATATTTCCTCTATGACCCCTTCTTTCTCTTCATTTTCACTAAAAGGGTACCCCAAGAAATCAGCCAGTCTCTTCATTTGCACTTTGTTGTCCATCTTCATGTCCTCGTACATCAAAAACAACACCTTGTTTGGATTCTTCAAGCTTTCCTTCCAAAAACCAAGGAAATGGTCCCAAAATGGCCCATACGGGGAAGCTCCCGTACAAAACAGGTCAAAGCTATCCTCTAGAGATAACGACTCCAAATCTTTTCGCGTATTTCTCACGTAGAAGTGCCAAAAAGAAATAAAAATGTCAAATGGATTTCGACAAATATAGACAATTCGACAAGTGGTTGATTTGATTGATTCTGGCAAAGAGGGATAAGGAACATGTGTAGCGAAAACTCTTGGTGGTGGAACGCCTAATAGATCGGGATTCTGACCATTTAGGTAAACGTTGTATTCAAAAAAAGGTACAAGATCATGAACATTGGTAGTGTTAAGGGGAGTATTATTGATAGAGAAAATTTTACGATTTACTATAGAGTAAACAAGTGTTTTTAACCAAGTGGTACCTGATTTGGGAAAAGTTGCCAGAATTATATCAGTGTCTTTTGCTCGAAAGTTTTGCTGGAAGGAGATGACTCTGGTTAAAAGAAAATCTGCAATCCAAAAATTTCTATAAAGATATGGGTTAATACCTCGCCATCTCGTTTCTCTAGGAAGTGATTTGAGCAATTTCTTTGATTCTTGGCTTTGAACATCGAGTTCATCCTCTTCCTCTTCTGTGTTCGGAAGTTGTAAAGCTGGGGACTTGGTGTTGTTCATAGTTATGGCTCGGGGAATGGAGGATAGTGATGTGATCCTTGCTGCACATAAATATAGGTGTGGGAAGTGGAAAAACACCCTCAACTTTAGGCTATTTCCATGTAAACCTCATGGCTTTTGGTTTTTCCAACACCCCCCCCTCTCTCTCTCTCCATAGCAGGCCAAGAAATGGCATTGTATCTTACCATGTGATCCATCATGACGAACAAAGGGCAGATACAGAAAATAATGATAAAAAAAAAGAAAATGCAAAAGGTCTCTTTCCTCAACTGTTAATGGATCACCCGGTATACAAAGTGTTCGCTGACTTAGTGCGGGGATAGGGGGAGGGTGCATGTATATATACGCAACTTCCTCTTCCATTTTTGTAAAGAGAATATTTTCACTCCTCGACCTGTGATTTCGAGATCACTAAAAGAGTAACTCAATTATTGCGTCAATATTCGCGCTCAACTATTTTGAATTAAATAACTGTATTATTTAATTTGATCATTTTCGCAGCAAACACCATACCGTATTGGTAGGATTTTAGCTCCTTTTTTGATAGCACTTTCAATCAGAAAGTCTCCCCGGCCTATTGTTTGGTTTCTCCATTTTCAACAAACAACTGGCTGAAAATTGCTTGGGATAACAGAATTCCCTCGATCAAGAATCTCTACATTATTTTATCTGATATTGGCAACATTCCAAGTACATCTTTTTATACTAGCTATACATGAGTTCACTCATTCCAAAATTTCATTTATCTATAGCAACATTGTTTCAAAAGCGGAGACAACATAACGTAAAAGGCATGGACGTTAAGTCTTTGAGTTAAAACATGATAGTTTTGCTATTAATGTAGTGCTTGCCTTGGAGATATTTAATTTACAGATATAAAGACACAATAAAAAAAATTACCCAAAACTTCCATGAAATCATAAATAGTTTTTACTGAAGATCATTTCACATATGTATTATACTCTTTATCAAATGGTCACTCAAATTACTCAAAATCCTTGTGGGGTCCTGAATTTTGATTCTTGTCTCCTCATTGTTGCCGAGCAGCACAAAGACACACCCGAATAAGAGATAGTATTCATATCCTTCTTGATTTGAATTTAAATCTCAATTCAAAATCCTAATATATATACAAAACCATAGTTGGTACAAACTTGTGCAAATACTAGTAGAAGGCTTGAATGACATTTTTGTTCTTAAATCAAAATATTGAGAATCTTATAAGATCTAAATATTACAAAAAAAAAAGTGGTATAATCTCTTAATATTTTGATAATTTAGACACCCCGTCCTTCCCCACACCCAACCCTTCCAACTCCTTTCTAAACATAAGTCTGGGATCAATCCATTGGGCTTCTTGCTGTCCATTACACATAATTTTTACTTTTCTTTCATGAATCAAAATCAACAATGTCTCGATCACTATGGACAAAAATGAATACTATTTTTAAATTTGCTAGTTTAATATTTTTAGATAAATAGCATATTTAAATGCCTTTATCATAAGTTCTTATTTAAAGAGCAAATGTTGTTTCCATCACACTGGATGGGATATCAATGCTTGATTGTAACAGTCTTCGGAAATTCATTTCCCAATTATACAACAATTTTATTTTTTTGGTGCTTTTTAAGATAGGAGATGGTTCTCGTTTATCGTTTCTGAAGGATTCGTGGGTTGGGCTGTAATGCTGTCTATTTCTTTCTCTCTCTATTATCTATTATCTAGACTTCGATCAAAGATTTCTATTTTGGGAGGGATATTTACTCACTCTCTTGGGATTTTCATTATTTTTAGGAATTTTAACGATAGAGAACTTTTTGATTTTTCTTTTATAATTTCTCTTCTTTAGGATATTGAACCTTCTCCTCATGTTCCTAACACTAGGGTTTGAGTCTTGATTCTTTGGCATTTTTAGATGTAAAACTCTCGTCATCTAATCAGTTTTTTTTATTTTTTTTATTTTTTTTATTTTTTTTATTTTTTATTTTTTATTTTTTTTATATATATATTTTTAATTTTTTTGGTCCCAAAATTCTCCTTTTCATTTTAACAATTTTATTTCAAAAGCACAAGATTTTAAATGGTTAAGACTTACTTGGTCTACTTAATAAGATTAATACCAATAATCCTTTTCAAAAGAGGAGACCTTGCAATGTTATCTTTCGAGTGTATATATATTATGTGCTACACCAATTTTAAAATTAGAGAAAATTTATTTTTACATTCACTGCAAGAAAATAGGGAATCAGTGATCGAAAATTACCGATGAAAAAAATCCATTGTAAATAGCGATAGAATTGTGATGGATTAACATCGGACAATTTATTGAGAGATTAGCGACGGATATTAGTTACAAAAATATTTCTATCACTTATCTGTCACTGTAGTGGTCTAGAGTAAAAAAAAAAAAAAAATTGTAAACCTATCAGAGGTGGATTAGCGATAAAATTTTTAGCGACAAAAAATATTCGCCACTAATTTGTCGGTGTAGTGGTGAAGAGTAAAAAAAATAATAAAATATGTATACCTATTAGCGACGGATTTTTAGCGATAGAAAATATCTATCACTAATCCATCACTGATAGTTATACAATCAACGACAGATTAGTGACGGATTTTTTTTTAATTTTTAATTTTTAATTTTTTCTTCTCTTTTATTATTTTATAATTCTTTTTCTTTTTTCTTTTATTTATTTTATTTTTTATTTTATTCTATTATTTTATTATTCAATTTAATGTATAAATGAAAAAAATAATTTGTTATTCTATCTTAATTAATCAAAGAAATATTTTATTTCTTTATTTAGCTTAAATTTAATTAATATTGATATTAGACGGTTAGAAAAATTCAATGAGAATATTTAATGAAAAAAATTAATCTAAGGTAAAGGAAAAAAAAAGAGATGAGAATGAGATAAGAAAAAAAAAGTGTAAGTAAGATAAAATAAGAAAAAAAAGTAAGAGTGAGATTAATATTAAAAAAAGTAAGAGTTAGATAATAAACAAAAAAAATATATTATAGACTGGATTGTGCCATAGTGGTTGGATAACTTATAATCCACCTTGCCTGCGTAGGCTTGATTTCGGGTGGAGACATTTTTCACAAAAAAATGCAAGGCGCGCAGGCGGGCGGGCATGTGCCAGGAGGCTGGCACGCGCCAGGGGGCTGGCACGCGTGCGGGTACGTGCACGTGCCCACACATGCCAAGAATCAGTGACGGATACGCACCCGCACGTGCCAAGAATCAACAACGGAAAATATTCGTATCAACGATATCTTGTTTTCTAATAGTGATTACTCGATTGCAAAGTAAATGTGGAACCATCTCTTTATTATGTGTGACAATGTTTGAATTTACCCTAAGAAAGTTCGTGATTTGTTTCTCACAAAATTTAAACAGTTTGGAGGGAAGAAAGATGCTTAGTTCTCATGGAAATGCATTTTTTGATCATAACATGGTGTATTGAGAGAGAATAAAATACTAGAATACTTTGCAATTAACCCATTCAAGTTTTTCTCTTGCAGGATAAAATTGTTTTCCTAATGGGCTCACTGCCCAGAAATTTATAAAGATTATGTTTTAACAGATTTGAAAAGGATAAGAGAACAATTGTATATTAGGCTTTTTGTAATATATTGATTTATATTTTTTTATTCCTAAGGATTTCCATGCTTAGAAATTCTTGTAACGGATAAATGTTCAAAAAAGATTGTTCTGTAACATTGAGGAAGAGGAAAAAAAAATAATTTTCCCAATTTCACTTTACTCTCTCTCCCTCTCTTTGCCTCTCTCATTGCTCTCTCCTTCCCCTCTCTAGAAATCAACACCACCACCATCATCTCAACCCCACTCACTCTCTCCCATCTCCCTCTACCTCCCACGGCTGCGTTTTCCTTCGACCACCGCCACCAACCTTAGTGGTTGTTCGTCTCTCTCCCTCTTTCTCTCTCCTGCGTGCGCGCGACAACCCTCTGCTTCTCTCCTTTACCCATTCGCGCGGTGTTCTCTACTGCTGCATCGCTCTTCTGCAACCCTCGTAGAAGTTGCGATCCGTAGTCATCAATAGACCCTTGAAAACCTTAGGCCGCGATTTCCTGTGATCCCTCCACTAAGCAGGTAAGGGCTGGTTTCTGACCATTAGCTCTAGGTTTTGATTTATCTTGATGATTAGGTTTAATTTCTAAACTTTGCTTCGAATTGGAAGCATTGTAGGAGTAAGAACTGAACTGAGCGTACGAAAATTAGGGTTATGAACTGCGAAAACCCTAGGTGAGGGAAATTCTAATCTCTTTGAAAATTGAATGAATGTAGAGTTAATTTAGGATGAGAAGTCTTGTATATGTGTAGAATATATGTTGGATTTGAATAGAATGCATTTTCTGAAATTCTTTATGTGATTATTAAGGTTAAGTCTAGAATTTTATATGAACTAGGCTGCCTGATACGAAAAAAGCATGTTAGAAGATAATAGGGTCTTGTTTGGTTGATTAGAATAGTTTTCCTTAACTTTTAATTTAAAATATACATAAAAAATATTATGATTATGTAAATTCGGAATAAAATTGGGAAAATTGTTAGAAATTAGAGAAAATTGAGGAATATTGGGAATTAAAGCCATTGGTGAGGCAAATAATCCTAAATTGATGAAATGAGAATTTAGAAATATGAATGTATAAATTAAGGTTATATTAAATTAGGAGGAAATTTGAAAACCCTTTAATGAGATTTTATTTGATAATAAATTGTAATGATTGGTTTGGGTTAACCTTTTGAAGACTCGAAATGAGTCATTATGGAGTAACTGTGGAAATAGGGAGTGAATATCCTCTCAAGAGGTGTGTGGATGGTATGTTGTGTCTTAAATGAGCAAAATGGTTTCAATTCTTTTTAAAAATAGCTTTAAATGTTTTTATGTGATTTTTGTATAAATTTTTGTAATTGTGGGATGTCCTAAAATGAGAATTGCACTATATATGCATCCATATCATTTGTAAATGAACTTATGCCATGCTAAATTTGAAATTTGTGTTCATGATTGTGATATGTGATTTGGAAATCTGATTTTTGAGTTATGGCACATTGAATGAGAATTGGATATTTGTGAAATGATGGTGCACGAGATAAATGACTATAGTTATTCCCTCCACGGAGCGACCCGACGGGGTGATGTGGTTGGGGTGGATGAGCAGGGGAGGTAGACGTGGCTCCCTCTGCCGAAGTCGTGATATATCTGGAATCACCCCGATGAGGTACGAGTCAATGCCAAGGAAGGAGAAACTAGTGTTGCATAACAAAGAGATTGAAAATCCCTTGGCATGCTTTCATCCGGGTTCGGCCAAACCTAGGACGAGAGTGATTTCTTAGGGAGACCCCATGATTTTGGAAAGTTTGAAAATTATGGATGTATGTTTATTTGAATTATTCTAATTTGTTGAGACTTTTTTTGTACCCAAAGAGTTGATTATGAAATATGCTTTGACTTCCTTACATTCACACCTCATTTATTGACACAATTATGCCATTGCACTCCACTCACTGAGATTTATAGTACTCATCCATCTTTTTCACATTTTTCAGAGAAAGTTTAGGTAGGAGACATCGATTTGGAACCAGTAGAAGACATTATTTTGCTAAAATTATATAGGTATTGATGGTGCAGGTTTTATTTTTCGATTGATATAGTATAACCCATGGAAGGAAACAATTGTACTATTCTTTTGATTTGGATTTGATTGACACTTGTCCTATCTCTTGGGGCAAGTATTGATAGAATCCATACTTGGTTATTGTGGAATTTGTTTTATTTTGTTTAAACTTTACTTTTGAAAATTTTATTGTTAAATTGAGACATTTGGACTTTACTTATGAATTTTGAGATATCTGTTGTTTAAAGAAATTTCATTAATATTTCTTTGATCGGCCGAGATGGACTTATGTGTGTATTTGATTTTGATTGGCTGGGATGGCCTCCTGTATGCCTGTTGTGATAAAATGGACTGAGATGGTCCCTTGTATACTGTTGAGTTGTATGTGGATGAAAGGGTGTTGGAAACTGTCTAGAAGACCAGGTTGGCCAAATTCCACGCGTGCATATACAGGGATGGATCCGATGTTTGTGTCCTTGCATGCCTTTGATAATTGATGATCTTGGAATATCATTTGAATGTTGTTGAATTGTTTTTAAATTAAGATAAACAAGTCGAATGCCTTGCGTTGTCCCGGTATATGGGGAGATGCTACCCGTATGCTAGGATAATGCGACGGTTGTTGCGTGCGCGACTGGAGAGTCGGGACGTGACATGTTCGAAATTAAATGCAAAGCTCAATTACCTCAACAACCTCTACAATTGTATTGAATGTTCATAAATGATTCTCAACGGGTAGATGAGCATCTATGGCTATAAAAACAATTCAAGGATGAAGAAAGAATGATCTTTGATTGCTCAAACAATTCTTAGAAGGTTAAACGTCATACTCTGCTTGTCATTCGTTAGTTGTATTTTCATTTGAGTTGCCATGAATACATCCGAAAATTAAAAACTTCAATTTGTGTTTCACTTTTACTCTATAATCTTTGTAAAGATTAGAAAATTGTCTCTTCTTGACCTATGTTTGGGTTATAAGTGTAAATGGTTTTGCGTTTGCTTGCTTTTGGAAAAAGCAAATATAAGCATTAGGGATAATACTATGTTTTTCTCTCACTCTCTCTTCCAAAGTTCTAATTCAAGTGTTTCTAATTAATTTTTTGAGTTCTAGAAAATCAAAGTTATTAGAGATAACATATTTACCCCCTTTATATCAGCACATGGGTGTCAACAAATACTACCAATCACAACTATAACAAGAAAGGCCAAAGGCCTTTATGATGTTGTGCGGCATCATTCCCTGTAATATGGAAACAACATTATATATATAACGTAAAAGTGGAGACAACTATAGCTAGTACATCTTTTTGTACTAGCTATACATGAATTCACTCATTCCAAAATTTCATGTCTATAGCCACATTGTTTCAAAAGCGGAGACAACATAAAGTATAAGGCATGGACATTAAGTCATTGAGTTAAAACATAATAGTTTTGTTATTAATGTAGTGTTTGCTTTGGAGTGACATAACATGAAAATATATATATATATATATATATTAATTTACAGATATAAAGACCAAAAAAAAAAAAAAAATACCCAAAACTTCCATGAAATTCATAAATAGTTTTTACTAAAGATCATGTCACATATGTATTATTCTCCTTATCTGTAACACCAAAACCAAATAAAAAAAAAGGAAGGGAAGGGAAGAAAAATCAAAAGCCACATAATCCCCCACCCCCATTTTATTTTTTCCCTACTCTCTCTCTCCTCCCCCCACTTTTCTCCCTTCTCACCTAAGACCTACCCCTTACCCTCGCCCCTCTCTCATTCTCTTACCCTCTCGGCTTTCCCTCTCCCTCTATTCTCTCCCCCCAATTTAATCAAATATCTCCAAATACCCATAGATTTAAATTCCAAACCCTTAAACAAACCCCTGAACAAACCCCTAAAAGGTTGAATTTAAGGGGAAGATTTAAGTTTTGTAGAGAGAAAAACCTAAGGGAGTGGAATGGCTCAATAAGGAATGAAAATTGATAGTTTCAATATAGATAATACTCTTTTCTAGACTTGATTTTTAATTATTCTTGTATAAATTTTGAATTTATGTTAAAATTTGGGGTTTTATAGAGGGAGAAAAATGTAGGATTTGAAGTTGACATGACCAAGAGATAAAATTGATAGTTCAAGTAAGGTAATTTTCCTTCATTCATTTTAAATTTGAGTGTATTTTACTAATAAATAAGTTTTATATTGAGATTGAAAAAATAAAGTTTAGAAATTTGGATTTAGAATATATATAATGTTAAAATTTGAAAAAATCTTGAAAAGAGAATTATTTCCCTAAATTGGTAATGACATTTGATGAAATTATATGATGGATTGATAAATTTGGAAAAATTAGAGTTTGAGTTATGAGAAAAATATTGATTTTCCCTATTAATTTGTAATTAAATGATAAATTTGTATATATTATCTTAGGTTTAAGGCAATTGGAAACTAAGGAGGATAAAATCATTGATTTGGACTTGAATTGAGAGTGATTACCCTCTCAAGAGGTGAGTGAATATATTATTATGATTTTGATTGAGAAAATATTTTACTTGATTTTATAAATGTTTTTAAAATTGATTTATAAATTAGTTTGTGATTGTGAAGTGTTCCAAAAGAGAATTTTGAATGAAAAATGTATCCAAATATTTTATTGAAATAATGCGTTATATTTATTAATTCATATTGAATATGTTGGTATTGAATTCATGATTTGAGAAATGTTTGAATGATTATGGTACATTTTGATATATGCAACGAAATTTGTAAAACGGTACTTGAATATATGATCTAATGGCTATAGTTATTCCCCCACGGTATGGCCCGACGAAACAACGTAGTTAGGAGTGTTTGCTGTAGGAGATAACCACGCTCGAGAGGTATCTTCAAGACAATTATAATTATTTCTCCGACTAACATAGTAGCACCCCAAGGGAGGCCTGAGTCAATGCCAAGATTGTGAGTATTTGTGAGATGGAAAAGATAATCAGGGAGCTACAATAACAATAAATAGAATCTTAATTCCAAATTTTAGAGTCGGCCAAGAGAATCTTCACAGCCTAGTCGGGTTAGAACAGGTAGGGGCTTGATTTGTAGTTAAATGCTCTAACACTGAGCTATGGACCCAAGAGCTCATCACGGTACTAAGACATAAAAATAATAAAACACTTTACTTCTTAATTTAAGTCTTTTGATTGTTTGGATTTTTGACCTCTGATCATATCTATAAATCAATCAAAACAAACTCAAATCGAAGATAGCTTTCTAAGTTTTTAGATCATTTCAATTTAAATATCAAAGTATTCCACCTAGATTTCATTTTTCATGTTTTAGTCCCAAATTTGAAAGTGAGGTAAAATTTTGAGACAAAAGATAATCAGGGTGTAACAAAAACAATGTATTGAGCCTTGTACCCAAATTCTGGAATCGGCCAAAGTGAGCATTGAGAGCCCAACCAGGAACCGCTGACCTCATGACCTGCAGTCAAATGCACTACCATTAAGCTATAGACACAAGTGCTCATCACGGAACTAAGGTATAAAAATAATAAAACACTTTACTTCAAAACATAAGTCTTTTGAGTTTTTGACTTTTTGACAATCGACAACATCTGTAAATCAACCATGACAAACTCAATTCGAAGATAGGTTTCGAAGTTTTTAGATCATTTCAATTTAAATGTCAGAGTATTCCACCTAGCTTTCATTTTTCATGTTTTAGTTCATAATTTAAAAATGGGGGAAAATTTTGAGACAAAAGATAATTAGAGGGTTACAACAACAACATACTAAGCCTTGTTCCCCAATTTTGGAATCGGCCAAAGTGACCAATAAGGGCCCAACCGGGTTCGAACTGATGACCTCTTGATCGGCAGTCAAATGCTCTACCACTGAGCAATGGACCCAAGTGTTAACTAGGATGCTAAGATATAAAAATAATAAAACGCTTTACTCCAGAGCTTATGTCTTTTTAGCATTTGGTTTTTTGACTCTTGATAACAACAATAAATTAGTAATGACAAACTCAATTCGAAAATTGGTTTCTAACTTTTTAAGAATCATTTCAATTTAAATGCCAGATTAATTCGCCGAACCTTCATTTTTCAGGCTTTCGTCCCAAATTTTGAATGATGAGGAAATGTTTTGAGGTAAAAGATAATCAGTGTATCACAACAACAGCAAACTGAGACTTTGTTACAAATTTTGGAGGGTTTGAATCGATGATCCCTTGATCTATAGTTAAATGCTCAACCACTGAGCTCTGGACCCAAGTGCTAACCAATGTGACAAAATAAAAAAAAAATAATAAAACACTTAATGTCAAAATTTAAGTGTTTTAAGCATTTGGAATGTTGACATCTTGCTACAACAGTAAATCAATTGTGGCAAACTCAATTCAAAAATTGGTTTCTAGCTTTTTAGATCATTTCAATTTAAATGCCGAAGTATTCCACATAACTTTCATCTCTCACGCTTTAGTCCCAAATTTTGACAGATGAGGTAAAATTTTGAGACAAAAGATAATCAGGGCGCTACAAAAACAAAAACTCAGCTTAAAGCCCAAATTTCAGAATCAGCGCAAAGAAGCTACAGGGCCTAGCCAGATTCGAACCGCTGACCTCATAACATGTAGTCAAATGCTGTGCCACTAAGCTATGGACACAAGTGCTCATCACGGAACTAAGATATAAAAATAATAAAACACTTTACTTCAAAACCTAAGTCTTTTGAGCTTTTTTGTTTTTTGAGGTCTCATAATATCTGTAAACCAATCATGATGAACTCAATTCGAAGATGAGTTTCGAAGTTTTTAGATCATTTCAATTTAAATGCCAGAGTATTCCACCTAGCTTTCATTTTTAATGTTTTAGGCCATAATTTAAAAATGGGAGAAAATTTATACACAAAAGATAATCAGAGGGTTACAACAACAACATACTAAGCCTTGTTCCCCAATTTTGGAATCGGCCAAATTGAGCATTGAGGGCCCAACCGGGTTCAAACCGGTGACCTCTTGATCTGCAGTCAAATGCTCTACCACTAAGCTATGGACCCAAGTGTTAACTAGGATGCTAAGATATAAAAATAAGAAAGCACTTTACTCCAGAGCTTATGTCTTACGAGCATTTGGTTTTTTGACTCCTGATTACAACAATAAATTAGTAATGACAAACTCAATTGGAAAATTGGTTTCTAACTTTTTAAGAATCATTTCAATTTAAATGCCAGATTAATTCGCCTAACCTTCATTTTTCAAGCTTTCGTCCCAAATTTTGGATGATGAGGAAATGTTTTGAGGTAAAAGATAATCAGTGTATCACAACACAGCAAACTGAGACTTTGTTACAAATTTTGGAGGGTTTGAATCGATGATCCCTTGATCTACAGTTAAATGCCCAACCACTGAGCTCTGGACCAAAGTGCTAACCAATGTGACAAAATAAAAAAAATAATAAAACACTTAATGCCCTAATTTAAGTGTTTTATGCATTTGGAATTTTGACATCTTGCTACAATTGTAAATCAATTGGGGCAAACTCAATTCGAAAATTGGTTTCTAGTTTTTTAGATCATTTCAATTTAAATGCCGAAGTATTCCACATAACTTTCATCTCTCACGCTTTAGTCCCAAATTTTGAAAGATGAGGTAAAATTTTGAGACAAAAGATAATCAGGGTGATACAAAAACAACAAACTGAACTTAAAGCCCAAATTTCAGAATCGGCGTAAAGAAGCTACAGGGCCCAGCCAGATTTGAACCGCTGACCTCATGACCTGCAGTCAAATGCTCTGCCACTAAGCTATGGACACAAGTGCTCATCACGGAACTAAGATATAAAAATAATAAAACACTTTACTTCAAAACATAAGTCTTTTGAGTTTTTTGTTTTTTGAGTTTTTTGTTTTTTGAGGTCTGATAACATCTGTAAATCAATCATGACGAACTCAATTCGAAGATGGGTTTCAAAGTTTTTAGATCATTTCAATTTAAATACCAGAGTATTCCACCTAACTTTCATTTTTCATGTTTTAGTCCATAATTTAAAAATGGGGGAAATTTTTGAGACAAAAGATAATCAGAGGGTTACAACAACAACATACTAAGCCTTGTTCATCAATTTTGGAATCGGCCAAAGTGAGCATTGAGGGCCCAACCGGATTCGAACCGGTGACCTCTTGATCTGCAGTCAAATGCTCTACCACTGAGCTATGGACCCAAGTGTTAACTAGGATGCTAAGATATAAAAATAATAAAACACTTTACTCCAGAGCTAATGTCTTTTTAGCATTAGGTTTTTTGACTCTTGATAACAACAATAAATTCGTAATGACAAACTCAATTCGAAAATTGGTTTCTAACTTTTTAAGAATCATTTCAATTTAAATGCCAGATTAATTCGCCTAACCTTCATTTTTCATGCTTTTGTCCCAAATTTTGAATGATGAGGAAATGTTTTGAGGTAAAAGATAATCAGTGTATCACAATAACAGCAAACTGAGACTTTGTTACAAATTTTGGAGGGTTTGAATCGATGATCCATCGATCTACAGTTAAATGCTCAACCACTGAGCTCTGGACCCAAGTGCAAACCAATGTGACAAAATAAAAAAAAATAATAAAACACTTAATGCCATAATTTAAGTGTTTTAAGCATTTGTAATTTTGACATCTTGCTACAACTATAAATCAATTGTGGCAAACTCAATTCGAAAATTGGTTTCTAACTTTTTAGATCATTTCAATTTAAATGCCGAAGTATGCCACAGAACTTTCATCTCTCACGCTTTAGTCCCAAATTTTGAAAGATGAGGTAAAATTTTAAGACAAAAGATAATCAGGGTGCTACAAAAACAACAAACTGAACTTAAAGCCCAACAGCCAGGTTCGAACCGCTGACCTCATGACCTGAGGTCAAATGCTCTGCCACTAAGCTATGGACACAAGTGCTCATCACGGAACTAAGATATAAAAATAATAAACCAGATTAATTCACCTAACCTTCATTTTTCATGCTTTCGTCCAAAATTTTGGATGATAAGAAAATGTTTTGAGGTAAAAGATAATCAGTGTAGCACAACAACAGCAAATTGAGACTTTGTTACAAATTTTATAGGTGAATCGATGATCACTTGATCTACAGTTAAATGCTCAACAACTGAGCTCTCGACCCAAGTGCTAACCAATGTGACAAAATAAAAAAAATAATAAAACACTTAATGCCATAATTTAAGTGTTTTATGCATTTGGAATTTTGACATCTTGCTACAATTATAAATCAATTGTGGCAAACTCAATTCGAAAATTGGTTTCTAGCTTTTTAGATCATTTCAATTTAAATGCCAAAGTATTCCACATAACTTTCATCTCTCACGCTTTAGTCCCAAATTTTGAAAGATGAGATAAAATTTTGAGACAAAAGATAATCAGGGTGCTACAAAAACAACAAACTGAACTTAAAGCCCAAATTTCAGAATCGGCGTAAAGAAGCTCCAGGGCCCAGCCAGGTTCGAACCGCTGACCCCATGACCTGCTGTCAAATGCATTGCCAATAAGCTATGGACACAAGTGCTCATCACGGAACTAAGATATAAAAATAATAAAACACTTAACTTCAAAACATAAGTCTTTTGAGTTTTTTTGTTTTTTGACGTCTGATAATATCTGTAAACCAATCATGACGAACTCAATTCGAAGATGAGTTTCGAAATTTTTAGATCATTTCAATTTAAATGCCAGAGTATTCCACCTAGCTTTCATTTTTCGTGTTTTAGGCCATAATTTAAAAATGGGAGAAAATTTTGAGACATAAGCTAATCAGAGGGTTACAACAACAACATACTAAGCCTTGTTCCACAATTTTGGAATCAACCAATTTGAGAATTGAGGGCCCAACCGGGTTCGAACCGGTGACCTCTTGATCTGCTGTCGAATGCTGTACCACTGAGCTATGGACCCAAGTGTTAACTAGGATGCTAAGATATAAAAATAAGAAAGCACTTTACTCCAGAGCTTATGTCTTTTGAGCAATTGGTTTTTTGACTCTTGATTACAACAATAAATTAGTAATGACAAACTCAATTGGAAAATTGGTTTCTAACTTTTTAAGAATCATTTCAATTTAAATGCCAGATTAATTCGCCTAACCTTCATTTTTCATGCTTTCGTCCAAAATTTTGGATGATGAGGAAATGTTTTGAGGTAAAAGATAATCAGTGTACACAACAACAGCAAACTGAGACTTTGTTACATATTTTGGAGGTGAATCGATGATCACTTGATCTACAGTTAAATGCTCAACCACTAAGCTCTCGACGCAAGTGCTAACCAATGTGACAAAATAAAAAAAAAATTATAAAACACTTAATGGCATAATTTAAGTGTTTTATGCATTTGGAATTTTGACATCTTGCTACAACTATAAATCAATTATGGCAAACTCAATTCGAAAATTGGTTTCTAGTTTTTTAGATCATTTCAATTTAAATGCTATTCCACATAACTTTCATCTCTCACGGTTTAGTCCTCGGAACTAAGATATAAAAGTAATAAAACACTTTACTTCAAAACATAAGTCTTTTGAGTTTTTTGTTTTTTGACGTCTGATAAAATTTGTAAATCAATCCTGACGAACTCAATTCGAAGATGGGTTTCGAAGTTTTTAGATCATTTCAATTTAAATGCCAGAGTATTCCACCTAGCTTTCATTTTTCATGTTTTAGGCCATAATTTAAAAATGGGAGAAAATTTTGAGACAAAAGATAATCAGAGGGTTACAACAATAACATACTAAGCCTTGTTCCCCAATTTTGGAATCGGCCAAAGTGAGCATTGAGGCTGATAACATCTGTAAACCAATCATGACGAACTCAATTCGAAGATGAGTTTTGAAGATTTTAGATCATTTCAATTTAAAAATGGGAGAAAATTTTGAGACATAAGATAATCAGAGGGTTACAACAACAACATACTAAGCCTTGTTCCCCAATTTTGGAATCGGCCAAATTGAGCGTTGAGGCCCAACAGGGTTCGAACCGGCGACCTCTTGATCTGCAGTCAAATGCTGTACCACTGAGCTATGGACCCAAGTGTTAACTAGGATGCTAAGATATAAAAATAAGAAAGCACTTGACTCCAGAGCTTATGTCTTTTGTGCAATTGGTTTTTTGACTCTTGATTACAACAATAAATTAGTAATGACAAACTCAATTGGAAAATTGGTTTCTAACTTTTTAAGAATCATTTCAATTTAAATGCCAGATTAATTCGCCTAACCTTCATTTTTCATGCTTTCATCCCAAATTTTGGATGATAAGGAAATGTTTTGAGGTAAAAGATAATCAGTGTATCACAACAACAGCAAATTGAGACTTTGTTACAAATTTTATAGGTGAATCGATGATCACTTGATCTACAGTTAAATGCTCAACAACTGAGCTCTCGACCCAAGTGCTAACCAATGTGACAAAATAAAAAAAAATAATAAAACACTTAATGCCATAATTTAAGTGTTTTATGCATTTGGAATTTTGACATCTTGCTACAACTATAAATCAATTGTGGCAAACTCAATTCGAAAATTGGTTTCTAGCTTTTTAGATCATTTCAATTTAAATGCCAAAGTATTCCACATAACTTTCATCTCTCACGGTTTAGTCCCAAATTTTGAAAGATGAGATAAAATTTTGAGACAAAAGATAATCAGGGTGCTACAAAAACAACAAACTGAACTTAAAGCCCAAATTTCAGAATCGGCGTAAAGAAGCTACAGGGCCCAGCCAGGTTCGAACCGCTGACCCCATGACCTGCTGTCAAATGCATTGCCAATAAGCTATGGACGAAAGTGCTCATCACGGAACTAAGATATAAAAATAATAAAACACTTAACTTCAAAACATAAGTCTTTTGAGTTTTTTTGTTTTTTGACGTCTGATAACATCTGTAAACCAATCATGACGAACTCAATTCGAAGATGAGTTTCGAAGTTTTTAGATCATTTCAATTTAAATGCCAGAGTATTCCACCTAGCTTTCATTTTTCTTGTTTTAGGCCATAATTTAAAAATGGGAGAAAATTTTGAGACATAAGCTAATCAGAGGGTTACAACAACAACATACTAAGCCTTGTTCCACAATTTTGGAATCGGCCAATTTGAGCATTGAGGGCCCAACCGGGTTCGAACCGGTGACCTCTTGATCTGCTGTCAAATGCTGTACCACTGAGCTATGGACCCAAGTGTTAACTAGGATGCTAAGATATAAAAATAAGAAAGCAATTTACTCCAGAGCTTATGTCTTTTGAGCAATTGGTTTTTTGACTCTTGATTACAACAATAAATTAGTAATGACAAACTCAATTGGAAAATTGGTTTCTAACTTTTTAAGAATCATTTCAATTTAAATGCCAGATTAATTCGCCTAACCTTCATTTTTCATGCTTTCGTCCAAAATTTTGGATGATGAGGAAATGTTTTGAGGTAAAAGATAATCAGTGTACACAACAACAGCAAACTGAGACTTTGTTACATATTTTGGAGGTGAATCGATGATCACTCGATCTACAGTTAAATGCTCAACCACTGTGCTCTCGACCCAAGTGCTAACCAATGTGACAAAATAAAAAAAAAATTATAAAACACTTGATGGCATAATTTAAGTGTTTTATGCATTTGGAATTTTGACATCTTGCTACAACTATAAATCAATTATGGCAAACTCAATTCGAAAATTGGTTTCTAGCTTTTTAGATCATTTCAATTTAAATGCCGAAGTATTCCACATAACTTTCATCTCTCACGCTTTAGTCCCAAATTTTGAAAGATGCGGTAAAATTTTGAGACAAAAGATAATCAGGGTGCTACAAAAACAACAAACTGAACTTAAAGCCCAAATTTCAGAATCAGCGTAAAGAAGCTACAGGGCCCAGCCAGGTTCGAACCGCTGACCTCATGACCAGCAGTCAAATGCTCTGCCACTAAACTATGGACAGAAGTGCTCATCACGGAACTAAGATATAAAAGTAATAAAACACTTTACTTCAAAACATAAGTCTTTTGAGTTTTTTGTTTTTTGACGTTTGATAACATTTGTAAATCAATCATGACGAACTCAATTCGAAGATGGGTTTCGAAGTTTTTAGATCATTTCAATTTAAATGCCAGAGTATTCCACCTAGCTTTCATTTTTTATGTTTTAGGCCATAATTTAAAAATGGGAGAAAATTTTGAGACAAAAGATAATCAGAGGGTTACAACAATAACATATTAAGCCTTGTTCCCCAATTTTGGAATCGGCCAAAGTGAGCATTGAGGCTGATAACATTTGTAAATCAATCATGACGAACTCAATTCGAAGTTGGGTTTCGAAGTTTTTATATCATTTCAATTTAAATGCCAGAGTATTCCACCTAGCTTTCATTTTTCATGTTTTAGGCCATAATTTAAAAATGGAAGAAAATTTTGAGACAAAAGATAATAAGAGGGTTACAACAACAACATACTAATCCTTGTTCCCCAATTTTGGAATCGGCCAAAGTGAGCATTGAGGGCCCAACCGGGTTCGAGCTGGTGACCTCTTGATCTGCAGTCAAATGCTCTACCACTGAGCTATGGACCCAAGTGTTAACTAGGATGCTAAAATATAAAAATAAGAAAACACTTTACTCCAGAGCTTATGTCTTTTTAGCATTTGGTTTTTTGACTCTTGATAACATCAAAAAATTAGTAATGACAAACTCAATTGGAAAATTGGTTTCTAACTTTTTAAGAATCATTTCAATTTAAATGCCAGATTAATTCGCCTAACCTTCATTTTTCATGCTTTTGTCCCAAATTTTGAATGATGAGGAAATGTTTTGAGGTAAAAGATAATGAGTGTATCACAACAACAGCAAACTGAGACTTTGTTACAAATTTTGGAGGGATTGAATCGATGATCCCTTGATCTACAGTTAAATGCTCAACCACTGAGCTTTGGACCCAGGTGCTAACCAATGTGACAAAATAAGAAAAAATAATTAAACACTTAATGCCCTAATGTAAGTGTTTTATGCATTTGGAATTTTGACATCTTGCTACAACTATAAATCAATTGTGGCAAACTCAATTCGAAAATTGGTTTCTAGCTTTTTAGATCATTTCAATTTAAATGCCGAAGTATTCCACATAACTTTCATCTGTCACGCTCTAGTCCCAAATTTTGAAAGATGAGGTAAAATTTTGAGACAAAAGATAATCAGGGTGATACAAAAACAACAAACAGAACTTACAGCCCAAATTTCAGAATCGGTGTAAAGAAGCTACAGGGCAAAGCCAGGTTTGAACCGCTAACCTCATGACCTGCAGTCAAATGCTTTGCCACTAAGCTATGGACACAAGTGCTCATTACGGAACTAAGATATAAAAATAATAAAACATTTTACTTCAAAACATAAGTCTTTTGAGTTTTTTGTTTTTTGAGGTCTGATAACATCTGTAAATCAATCATGACGAACTCAATTCGAAGATGGGTTTCAAAGTTTTTAGATCATTTCAATTTAAATGCTAGAGTATTCCACCTAGCTTTCATTTTTCATGTTTTAGTCCATAATTTAAAAATGGGGCAAAATTTTGAGACAAAAGATAATCAGAGGGTTACAACAACAACACACCAAGCCTTGTTCCTCAATTTTGGAATCAGCCAAACTGAGCATTGAGGGCCCAACCGGGTTCAAACCGGTGACCTCTTGATTTGCAGTCAAATGCTCTACCACTGAGCTATGGACCAAGTGTTAACTAGTATGCTAAGATATAAAAATAATAAAACACTTTACTCCAGAGCTTATGTCTTTTTAGCATTTGGTTTTTTGACTCTTATAACAACAATTGATAAACTCAATTGGAAAATTGGTTTATAACTTTTTAAGAATCATTTCAATTTAAATGCCAGATTAATTCGCCTAACCTTCATTTTTCATGCTTTTGTCCCAAATTTTGAATGATGAGGAAATGTTTTGATGTAAAAGATAATCAGTGTATCACAAGAACAACAAACTGAGACTTTGTTACAAATTTTCGAGGGTTTGAATCGATGATCCCTTATCTACAGTTAAATGGTCAACCACTGATCTCTGGACCCAAGTGCTACCCAATGTGACAAAATAAAAAAAAAAATAAAACACTTAATGCCATAATTTAAGTGTTTTAAGCATTTGGAATTTTGACATCTTGCTACAACCGTAAATCAATTTTGGCAAACTCAATTCGAAAATTGGTTTCTTGGTTTTTAGATCATTTCAATTTAAATGCCGAAGTATTCCACATAACTTTCATCTCTCACGCTTTTGTCCCAAAATTTGAAAGATGAGGTAAAATTTTGAGACAAAAGATAATCAGGGTGATACAAAAACAACAAACTGAACTTAAAGCCCTAATTTCAGAATCGGCGTAAAGAAGCTACAGGGCCAAGCCAGGTTTGAACCGCTGACCTCATGACCTGCCGTCAAATGCTCTGCCACTAAAATATGGACACAAGTGCTCATTACGAAACTAAGATATAAAAATAATAAAACACTTTACTTCAAAACATAAGTCTTTTGAGTTTTTTGTTTTTTGAGGTCTGGTAACATCTGTAAACCAATCATGACGAACTCAATTCGAAGATGGGTTTCGAAGTTTTTAGATCATTTCAATTTAAATGCCAGAATATTCCACCTAGTTTTCATTTTTCATGTTTTAGTCCATAATTTAAAAATGGGGGAAAATTTTGAGACAAAAGATAATCAGAGGGTTACCACAACAACATACTACACCTTGTTCATCAGTGTATCACAAGAACAGCAAACTGAGACTTTGTTACAAATTTTCGAGGGTTTGAATCGATGAACCCTTATCTACAGTTAAATGGTCAACCACTGATCTCTGGATCCAAGTGCTACCCAATGTGACAAAATAAAAAAAAAATAAAACACTTAATGCCATAATTTAAGTGTTTTAAGCATTTGGAATTTTGACATCTTGCTACAACCGTAAATCAATTTTGGCAAACTCAATTCGAAAATTGGTTTCTTGGTTTTTAGATCATTTCAATTTAAATGCCGAAGTATTCCACATAACTTTCATCTCTCACGCTTTTGTCCCAAAATTTGAAAGATGAGGTAAAATTTTGAGACAAAAGATAATCAGGGTGATACAAAAACAACAAACTGAACTTAAAGCCCTAATTTCAGAATCGGCGTAAAGAAGCTACAGGGCCAAGCCAGGTTTGAACCGCTGACCTCATGACCTGCCGTCAAATGCTTTGCCACTAAAATATGGACACAAGTGCTCATTACGAAACTAAGATATAAAAATAATAAAGCACTTTACTTCAAAACATAAGTCTTTTGAGTTTTTTGTTTTTTGAGGTCTGGTAACATCTGTAAACCAATCATGACGAACTCAATTCGAAGATGGGTTTCGAAGTTTTTAGATCATTTCAATTTAAATGCCAGAATATTCCACCTAGTTTTCATTTTTCATGTTTTAGTCCATAATTTAAAAATGGGGGAAAATTTTGAGACAAAAGATAATCAGAGGGTTACCACAACAACATACTACACCTTGTTCCCCAATTTTGGAATCAGCCAAATTGAGCATTGAGGGCCCAACCGGGTTCGAACCGGTGACCTCTTGATCTGCAGTCAAATGCTCTACCACTGAGCTATGGACCCAAGTGTTAACTAGGATGCTATGATATAAAAATATGAAAGCACTTTACTCAAGAGCTTATGTCTTTTGAGCAATTGGTTTTTTGACTCTTGATTACAACAATAAATTAGTAATGACAAACTCAATTGGAAAATTGGTTTCTGACTTTTTAAGAATCATTTCAATTTAAATGCTAGATTAATTCGCGTAACCTTCATTATTCATGCTTTCGTCCCAAATTTTGGATGATGAGGAAATGTTTTGAGGTAAAAGATAATCAGTGTATCACAACAATAGCAAACTGAGACTTTGTTACAAATTTTGGAGGTGAATCGATGATCACTTGATCTACAGTTAAATGCTCAACCACTGAGCTCTGGACCCAAGTGCTAACCAATGTGCAAAATAAAAAAAAATAATAAAACACTTAATGGCATAATTTAGTTGTTTTATGCTTTTGGAATTTTGACATCTTGCTACAACTATAAATCAATTGTGGCAAACTCAATTCGAAAATTGGTTTCTAGCTTTTTAGATCATTTCAATTTAAATGCCGAAGTATTCCACATAACTTTCATCTCTCACGCTTTAGTCCCAAATTTTGAAAGATGACGTAAAATTTTGAGACAAAAGATAATCAGGGTGCTACAAAAAGAACAAACTGAACTTAAAGCCCAAATTTCAGAATCGACGTAAAAAAGCTAAAGGGCCCAGCCAGGTTCGAACTGCTGACCTCAAGACCTGCAGTCAAATGCTCTGCCACTATGCTATGGACACAATTGCTCATCACGGAACTAAGATATAAAAATAAGAAAACACTTTTTTTCAAAACATATGTGTTTTGAGTTTTTTGTTTTTTGACGTCTCATAACATCTGTAAATCAATCATGACGAACTCAATTCGAAGATGGGTTTCGAAGTTTTTAGATCATTTCAATTTAAATGCCAGAGTATTCCACCTAGCTTTAATTTTTCATGTTTTAGGCCATAATTGAAAAATGGGAGAAAATTTTGAGACAAAAGATAATTAGAGGGGTTAGAACAACAACATACTAAGCCTTGTTCCCCAATTTTCGAATCGGCAAAATTGAGCATTGAGGGCCCGTCGAAGTTTTTAGATCATTTCAATTTAAATGCCAGAGTATTCCACCTAGCTTTCATTTTTCATGTTTTAGGCCATAATTGAAAAATGGGAGAAAATTTTGAGACAAAAGATAATCAGAGGGGTTAGAACAACAACATACTAAGCCTTGTTCCCCAATTTTCGAATCGGCAAAATTGAGCATTGAGGGCCCAACCGGGTTCGAACCGGTAACCGCTGGATCTGCAGTCAAATGCTCTACCACTTAGCTATGGACCCAAATGTTAACTAGGATGCAAAGATATAAAAATAATAAAAGACTTTACTCCAGAGCTTATGTCTTTTTAGCATTTGGTTTTTTGACTCTTGATAACAACAATAATTTAGTAATGACAAACTCAATTGGAAAATTGGTTTCTAACATTTTAAGAATCATTTCAATTTAAATGCCAGATTAATTCGCCTAACCTTCATTTTTCATGCTTTCGTCCCAAATTTTGAATGATGAGGAGATGTTTTGGGGTAAAAGATAATCAGTGTATCACAACAACAACAAACTGAGATTTTGTTACAAATATTGGAGGGTTTGAATCGATGATCCCTTGATCTACAGTTAAATGCTCAACCACTGAGCTCTGGACCCAAGTGCTAACCAATGTGACAAAAAAAAAATAATAAAACACTTAACGCCATAATTTAAGTGTTTTAAGCATTTGGAATTTTGACATCTTGCTACAACTATAAATCAATTGTGGCAAACTAAATTCGAAAATTGGTTTCTTGCTTTTTAGATCATTTCAATTTAAATGCCGAAGTATTCCACAAAACTTTCATCTCTCACTCTTTAGTCCCAAATTTTGTAAGATGATGTAAAATTTTGAGACAAGAGATAATCAGGGTGCTACAAAAACAACAAACTAACTTAAAGACCAAATTTCAGAATCGGCGTAAAGAAGCTACTGGGCCCAACCAGGTGCGAACCGCTGACCTCATGACTTGCAGTCAAATGCTCTACCACCAAGCTATGGATACAAGTGCCCATCACAGAACTAAGATATAAAAATAATAAAACACTTTACTTCAAAACATATGTCTTTTGAGTTTTTTGTTTCTTGACGTCTCATAACATCTGTAAACCAATCATGATGAACTCAATTCGAAGATGTGTTTCGAAGTTTTTAGATCATTTCAATTTAAATGCCAGAGTATTCCACCTAGCTTTCATTTTTCATGTTTTAGTCCATAATTTAAAAATGGGGGAAAATTTTGAGACTAAAGATAATCAGAGGGTTACAACAACAACATACTAAGTCTTGTTCCCCAATTTTTGAATTGGCCAAATTGAGCATTGAGGGCCCAAACGGGTTAGAACCGGTGACCTCTTGATCTGCAGTCAAATGCTCTACCACTGAGCTATGGACCCAAGTGTTAACTAGGATGCTAAGATATAAAAATAAGAAAGCACTTTACTCCAGAGCATATGTCTTTTTAGCATTTGGTTTTTTGACTCTTGATTACAACAATAAATTAGTAATGACAAACTCAATTGGAAAATTGGTTTCTAACTTTTTAAGAATCATTTCAATTTAAATGCCAGATTAATTCGCCTAACCTTTATTTTTCATGCTTTTGTCCCAAATTTTGAATGATGAGGAAATGTTTTGAGGTAAAAGATAATCAGTGTATCACAACAACAGCAAACTGAGACTTTGTTACAAATTTTGGTGGGTTTGAATCGATGATCCCTTGATCTACAGTTAAATGCTCAACCACTGAGCTTTGGATCCAAGTGCTAACCAATGTGACAAAATAAAAAAAATAATAAAACACTTAATGCCCTAATTTAATTGTTTTATGCATTTGGAATTTTGACATCTTGCTGCAACTATAAATCAATTGTGGCAAACTCAATTCGAAAATTGGTTTCTAGCTTTTTAGATCATTTCAATTTAAATTCCGAAGTATTCCACATAACTTTCATCTCTCACACTTTAGTCCCAAATTTTGAAAGATGAGGTAAACTTTTGAGACAAAATATAATCAGGGTGCTACAAAAACAACAAACCGAACTTAAAGCCCAAATTTTAGAATCAGCATAAAGAAGCTACAGGGCCAAGCCAGGTTTGAACCACTGACCTCATGACCTGCAGTCAAATGCTCTGCCACTAAGCTATGGACACAAGAGCTCATCACGGAACTAAGATATAAAAATAATAAAATACTTTACTTCAAAACATAAGTCTTTTGAGTTTTTTGTTTTTTGAGGTCTGATAACATCTGTAAATCAATCATGACGAACTCAATTCGAAGATGGGTTTCGAAGTTTTAGATCATTTCAATTTAAATGCCAGAGTATTCCACCTAGCTTTCATTTTTCATATTTTTGTCCATAATTTAAAAATAGGGGAAAATTTTGTGACAAAAGATAATTAGAGGGTTACAACAACAACATACTAAGCCTTGTTCCTCAATTTTGGAATCAGCCAAAGTGAGCATTGAGGGACCAACCGGGTTCGAACCGGTGACCTCTTGATATGCAGTCAAATGCTCTACCACTGTGCTATGGACCCAAGTGTTAAGTAGGATGCTAAAATATAAAAATAATAAAACACTTTACTCCAGAGCTTATGTCTTTTTAGCATTTGGTTTTTTGACTCTTATAACAACAATAGATTAGTAATGACAAACTCAATTGGAAAATTGGTTTCTAACTTTTTAAGAATCATTTCAATTTAAATGCCAGATTAATTCGCCTAACCTTTATTTTTCATGCTTTTGTTCCAAATTTTGAATGATGAGGAAATGTTTTGAGGTAAAAGATAATCCGTGTATCACAACAACAACAAACTGAGACTTTGTTACAAATTTTGGAGGGTTTGAGTCGATGATCCCTTGATCTACTGTTAAATGCTCAACCACTGAGCTCTGGACCCAAGTACTAACCAATCTGACAAAATAAAAAAAATAATAAAACACTTAATGCCATAATTTAAGTGTTTTAAGCATTTAGAATTTTGACATCTTGCTACAACTGTAAATCAATTGTGGCAAACTCAATTCGAAAATTGGTTTCTAGCTGTTTAGATCATTTAAAATTAAATGCCGGAGTATTCCACATAACTTTCATCTCTCACGCTTTAGTCCCAAATTTTGAAAGATGAGGTAAAATTTTGAGACAAAAGATAATCAGGGTGCTACAAAAACAACAAACTGAACATAAAGAAGCTACAGGGCCCAGCCAGGTTCGAACCGCTGACCCCATGACCTGCTGTCAAATGCTTTGCCAATAAGCTATGGACACAAGTGCTCATCACAGAACTAAGATATAAAAATAATAAAGCACTTTACTTCAAAACATAAGTCTTTTGAGTTTTTTTATTTTTTGAGGTCTGATAACATCTGTAAACCAATCATGACGAACTCAATTCGAAGATGGTTTCGAAGTTTTTAGATCATTTCAATTTAAATGCCAGAATATTCCACCTAGTTTTCATTTTTCATGTTTTAGTCCATAATTTAAAAATGGGGGAAAATTTTGAGACAAAAGATAATTAGAGGGTTACAACAACAAGATACTAAGCCTTGTTCCCCAATTTTGGAATCAGCCAAAGTGAGCATTGAGGGCCCAACCGGGTTGGAACCGGTGACCTCTTTCTGCAGTCAAATGCTCTACCACTGGGCTATGGACCCAAGTGTTAACTAGGATGCTAAGATATAAAAATAAGAAAGCACTTTACTCAAGAGCTTATGTCTTTTGAGCAATAGGTTTTTTGACTCTTGATTACAACAATAAATTAGTAATGACAAACTCAATTGGAAAATTGGTTTCTAACTTTTTTGGAATCATTTCAATTTAAATGCTAGATTAATTTGCCTAACCTTCATTTTTCATGCTTTGGTCCCAAATTTTGAATGATGAGGAAATGTTTTGAGGTAAAAGATAATCAGTGTATCACAACAACAGCAAACTGAGACTTTATTACAAATTTTAGAGGGTTTAAATTGATGATCCCTTGATCTACAGTTAAATGCTCAACCACTAAGCTCTGGACCCAAGTGCTAACCAATGTGACAAAATAAAAAAAAATAATAAAACACTTAATGCCCTAATTTAAGTGTTTTATGCATTTGGAATTTTGACATCTTGCTACAACTGTAAATCAATTGTGGCAAAATCAATTCGAAAATTGGTTTCTAGCTTTTTAGATCATTTCAATTTAAATGCCGAAGTATTCCACCTAACTTTCATCTCTCACGCTTTAGTCCCAAATTTCGAAAGATGGGGTAAAATTTTGAGACAAAAGATAATCAGGGTGCTACAAAAACAACAAACTAAACTTAAAGCCCCAATTTCGATCGGGTGATCTCTAGATTTGCAATCAAATGCACTGCTACTAAGCTACGGACCCAAGTGCTAATCACGGAACTAAGATATAAAAATAATAAAACACTTTACTTTAAAACTTAAGCCTTTTGAGTTTTTTGTTTTCTGACATATGATAACATTTGTAAATCAATCATAACGAACTCAATTCGAAGATGGGTTTCGAAGTTTTTAGATCATTTCATTTTAAATGACAGAGTATTCCACCAAGCTTTCATTTTTCATGTTTTAGTCCATAATTTGAAAATAAGGAAAAATTTTGAGACAAAAGCTAATCAGAGGGTTACAACAACAACATACTAAGCCTTGTTCCCTAATTTTGGAATCGGCCAAAATGAACATTGATGGCCCAACCGGGTTCAAACCGTTGACCTCTTGATCTGCAGTCAAATGCTCTAGCACTGAGCTATGGACCCAAGTGTCTACTAGGATGCTAAGATATAAAAATAAGAAAGCACTTTACTCAAGAGCTTATGTCTTTTGGGAAATTGGTTTTTTGACTCTTGATTACAACAATAAATTTGTTATGACAAACTCAATTTGAAAATCAGTCTCTAGCTTTTTAAGATCATTTCAATTTGAAACCGGGAGTAATTTGCCGAAGTTTCATTTCTTAAGCATTAGTGTCAAAATTGGATAGACGTCGTAAAGCCTTGAGATAAAAGATAATCAGCGTGTGACAACAACATCAAACTGAGACTTTGTTACAAATTTTGGAGGGTTTGAATCGATAATCCTTGATCTACATTTAAATGCTCAACTACTGAGCTCTGGACCCAAGTGTTAACAAATGTGACAAAATAAAAAAAATAAAAAAACACTTAATGCAATAATTTAAGTGTTTTATGCATTTGGAATTTCGACATCTTGCTACAACTGTAAAGCAATTGTGGCAAAATCAATTCGAAAATTGGTTTCTAGCTTTTTAGATCATTTCAATTTAAATGCCGAAGTATTCCACCTAACTTTAATCTCTCACGCTTTAGTCCCAAATTTTGAAAGTTGAGGTAAATTTTTGAGACAAAAGATAATGAGGGTGCAACAAAAACAACAAACTGAACTTAAAACCCAAATTTCAGAATCAACGAAAGAAGCTACAGGGCCCAGCCAGGTTTGAACGGGTGATCTCATGATCTGCAGTCAAATGCACTGCTACTAAGCTATGAACCCAAGTGCTAATCACGGAACTAAGATATAAAAATAATAAAACACTTTACTTTAAAACTTAAGCCTTTTGAGTTTTTTGTTTTTTGACGTATGATAACATCTGTAAATCAATCATGACGATCTCAATTTGAAGATGGATTTCGAAGTTTTTAGATCATTTCAATTTAAATGACAGAGTATTCAAAGTTGCTTTCATTTTTCATGTTTTAGTCGATAATTTAAAAATAGGGGAAAATTTTGAGACAAAAGCTAATCAGAGGGTTACAACAACAACATACTAAGCCTTGTTCCCCCATTTTGGAATCAGCCAAAGTGAGCAGTGAGGGCCCAACCGGGTTCAAACCGGTGACCTCTTGATCTGCAGTCAAATGCTCTACCACTGAGCTATGGACCCAAGTTTTTACTATGATGCTAAGATATAAAAATAAGAAAGCACTTTACTCCAGAGCTTATGTTTTTTGAGCAATTAGTTTTTTGACTCTTGATTACATCAATAAATTGGTAATGACAAACTCAATTTGAAAATCAGTCTCTAGCGTTTTAAGATCATTTCAATTTGAAACCTAGAGTAATTCGCCTAGCTTTCATTTGGCAAGCTTTAGTGTCAAAATTTGAAAGACGAGGTACAGCCTTTAGATAAAAGATAATCAGCGTGTGACAACAACAGCAAACTGAGAGTTTGTTACAAATTTTGGAGTCCGGAGGCCCAATAGGGTTTCAATCGATGACCTCTTGATCAGCAGTTAAATGCTCAACCACTGAGCTATGGACCAAGTGCTAACTAATGTGATAAAATATAAAAATAATTAAACACTTTACGGCATAATTTAAATATTTTGAGTTTTTGGATATTTGACACCTGACAACAACTGTATATCAGTTTTGGCAAACTAAATTCGAAAATTTTTTTCTAGCTTTTTAGGTCATTTCAATTAAAATGCCGAAGTATTCCACGTAAGTTTCATCTCTTACGCTTTAGTCCTAAATTTTGAATGATGAGGTAAAATTGTGAGACAAAAGAAAATCAGGGTGCTACAATAACAGCAAACTGAACCTAAATCACAAATTTCAGAATCAACCAAGAGAAGCTTCAGGGCCAGTTGGGTTTGAATGGGTGATCTAATTATCTGCAGTCAAATGCACTGCTACTAAGCTATGGACCCAAGTGCTAATCAGGGAACTAAGATATAAAAATAATAAAACACTTTACTTTAAAACTTAAGCCTTTTGAGTTTTTTGTTTTTTGACGTATGATAACATCTGTAAATCAATCATGACGATCTCAATTTGAAGATGGATTTCGAAGTTTTTAGATCATTTCAATTTAAATGACAGAGTATTCAAAGTTGCTTTCATTTTTCATGTTTTAGTCGATAATTTGAAAATAGGGGAAAATTTTGAGACAAAAGCTAATCAGAGGGTTACAACAACAACATACTAAGCCTTGTTCCCCAATTTTGGAATCAGCCAAAGTGAGCATTTAGGGCCCAACCGGGTTCGAACCGGTGACCTCTTGATCTGCAGTCAAATGCTCTACCACTAAGCTATGGACCCAAGTTTTGACTATGATGCTAAGATATAAAAATAAGAAAGCGCTTTACTCGAGAGCTTATGTTTTTTGAGCAATTGGTTTTTTGACTCTTGATTACAACTATAAATTGGTAATGACAAACTCAATTTGAAAATCAGTCTCTAGCTTTTTAAGATCATTTCAATTTGAAACCTAGAGTAATTCGCCTAGCTTTCATTTGTCAAGCTTTAGTGTCAAAATTTGAAAGACGAGGTAAAGCCTTTAGATAAAAGATAATCAGCGTGTGACAACAACAGCAAATTGAGAGTTTGTTACAAATTTTGGAGTCCGGAGGCCCAATAGGGTTTCAATCGATGACCCCTTGATCAGTAGTTAAATGCTCAACCACTGAGCTATGGACCAAGTGCTAACCAATGTGATAAAATATAAAAATAATTAAACACTTTACGGCATAATTTAAATATTTTGAGTTTTTGGATATTTGACACCTGACAACAACTGTATATCAGTTTTGGCAAACTAAATTCGAAAATTTTTTTCTAGCTTTTTAGGTCATTTCAATTAAAATGCCGAAGTATTCCACGTAAGTTTCATCTCTTACGCTTTAGTCCCAAATTTTGAATGATGAGGTAAAATTGTGAGACAAAAGAAAATCAGGGTGCTACAATAACAGCAAACTGAACCTAAATCACAAATTTCAGAATCAACCAAGAGAAGCTTCAGGGCCAGTTGGGTTCGAACGGGTGATCTCATTATCTGCAGTCAAATGCACTGCTACTAAGCTATGGACCCAAGTGCTAATCAGGGAACTAAGATATAAAAATAATAAAACACTTTACTTTAAAACTTAAGCCTTTTGAGTTTTTTGTTTTTTGACGTATGATAACATCTGTAAATGAATCATGACGATCTCAATTTGAAGATGGATTTTGAAGTTTTTAGATCATTTCAATTTAAATGACAGAGTATTCAAAGTTGCTTTCATTTTTCATGTTTTAGTCCATAATTTAAAAATAGGGGAAAATTTTGAGACAAAAGCTAATCAGAGGGTTACAACAACAACATACTAAGCCTTGTTCCCCAATTTTGGAATCAGCCAAAGTGAGCATTGAGGGCTCAACCGGGTTCGAACCGGTGACCTCTTGATCTGCAGTCAAATGCTCTACCACTGAGCTATGGACCCAAGTTTTTACTATGATGCTAAGATATAAAAATAAGAAAGCACTTTACTCGAGAGCTTATGTTTTTTGAGCAATTGGTTTTTTGACACTTGATTATAACAATAAATTGGTAATGACAAACTCAATTTGAAAATCAGTCTCTAGCTTTTTAAGATCATTTCAACTTGAAACCTAGAGTAATTCGCCTAGCTTTCATTTGTCATGCTTTAGTGTCAAAATTTGAAAGACGAGGTAAAGCCTTTAGATAAAAGATAATCAGCGTGTGACAACAACAGCAAACGGAGAGTTTGTAACAAATTTTGGAGTCCGGAGGCCCAATAGGGTTTCAATCGATGACCCCTTGATCAGCAGTTAAATGCTCAACTACTGAGCTATGGACCAAGTGCTAACCAATGTGATAAAATATAAAAATAATTAAACACTTTACGGCATAATTTAAATATTTTGAGTTTTTGGATATTTGACATCTGACAACAACTGTATATCAGTTTTGGCAAACTAAATTCAAAAATTTTTTTCTTGCTTTTTAGGTCATTTCAATTAAAAGGCCGAAATATTCCACGTAAGTTTCATCTCTTACGCTTTAGTCCCAAATTTTGAATGATGAGGTAAAATTGTGAGACAAAAGAAAATAAGGGTGCTACAATAACAGCAAACTGAACCTAAATCACAAATTTCAGAATCAACCAAGAGAAGCTTCAGGGCCAGCTGGGTTCGAACGGGTGATCTCATGATCTGCAGTCAAATGCACCGCTACTAAGCTATGGATCCAAGTGCTAATCAGGGAACTAAGATATAAAAATAATAAAACACTTTACTTTAAAACTTAAGCCTTTTGAGTTTTTTGTTTTTTGACGTATGATAACATCTGTAAATCAATCATGACGAACTCAATTTGAAGATGGGTTTTGAAGTTTTTAGATCTTTTCAATTTAAATGACAGAGTATTCAAAGTTGCTTTCATTTTACATGTTTTAGTCCATAATTTAAAAATAGGGGAAAATTTTGAGACAAAAGCTAATCAGAGGGTTACAACAACAACATACTAAGCCTTGTTCCCCAATTTTGGAATCAGCCAAAGCGAGCATTGAGGGCCCAACCGGGTTCGAACCGGTGACCTCTTGATCTGCAGTCAAATGCTCTACCACTGAGCTATGGACCCAAGTGTTTACTATGATGCTAAGATATAAAAATAAGAAAGCACTTTCCTCGAGAGCTTATGTTTTTTGAGAAATTGGTTTTTTGACTCTTGATTACAACAACAAATTAGTAATGACAAACTCAAATTGAAAATCAGTCTCTAGCTTTTTAAGATCATTTCAATTTGAAACCTAGAGTAATTCGCCTAGATTTCATTTGGCAAGCTTTAGTGTCAAAATTTGAAAGACGAGGTAAAGCCTTTAGATAAAAGATAATCAGCGCGTGACAACAACAGCAAACTGAGAGTTTGTTACAAATTTTGGAGTTCGGAGGCCCAATAGGGTTTCAATCTATGACTCCTTGACTGAGCTATGGACCAAGTGCTAACCAATGTGATAAAATATAAAAATAATTAAACACTTTACGGCATAATTTAAATGTTTTGAGTTTTTGGATATTTGACATCTAACAACAACTGTATATCAGTTTTGGCAAACTAAATTCGAAAATTTTTTTCTAGCTTTTTAGGTCATTTCAATTAAAATGCCGAAGTATTCCACGTAAGTTTCAACTCTCACGCTTTAGTCCCAAATTTTGAAAGTTGAGGTAAAATTGTGAGACAAAAGATAATCAGGGTGCTACAATAACAGCAAACTGAACCTAAATCCCAAATTTCAGAATCAACAAAAAGAAGCTACAGGGCCAGCTGGGTTCGAACGGGTGATCGCATGATCTGTAGTCAAATGCACTGCCACTAAGCTATGGACCCAAGTGCTAATCAGGGAACTAAGATATAAAAATAATAAAACACTTTACTTTAAAACTTAAGCCTTTTGAGTTTTTTTGTTTTTTTGACGTATCATAACATCTGTAAATCAATCATGACGAACTCAATTTGAAGATGGGTTTAGAAGTTTTTAGATCATTTCAATTTAAATGATAGAGTATTGAACGTTGCTTTCATTTTTCATGTTTTGGTCCATAATTTAAAAATAGGGGAAGATTTTGAGACAAAAGCTAATCAGAGGGTTACAACAACAACATACTAAGCCTTGTTCCCCAATTTTGGAATCAACCAAAGTGAGCATTGAGGGCCCAACCGGGTTCGAACCGGTGACCTCTTGATCTGCAGTCAAATGCTCTACCACCGAGCTATGGACCAAAGTTTTTACTATGATGCTAAGATATAAAAATAAGAAAGCACTTTACTCGAGAGCTTATTTTTTTTGAGCAATTGGTTTTTTGACACTTGATTATAACAATAAATTGGTAATGACAAACTCAATTTGAAAATCAGTCTCTAGCTTTTTAAGATCATTTCAATTTGAAACCTAGAGTAATTCGCCTAGCTTTCATTTGTCAAGCTTTAGTGTAAAAATTTGAAAGACGAGGTAAAGCCTTTAGATAAAAGATAATCAGCGTGTGACAACAACAGCAAACGGAGAGTTTGTAACAAATTTTGGAGTCCGGAGGCCCAATAGGGTTTCAATCGATGACCCCTTGATCAGCAGTTAAATGCTCAACCACTGAGCTATGGACCAAGTGCTAACCAATGTGATAAAATATAAAAATAATTAAACACTTTACGGCATAATTTAAATATTTTGAGTTTTTGGATATTTGACATCTGACAACAACTGTATATCAGTTTTGGCAAACTAAATTCGAAAATTTTTTTCTTGCTTTTTAGGTCATTTCAATTAAAATGGCGAAATATTCCACGTAAGTTTCATCTCTTACGCTTTAGTCCCAAATATTGAATGATGAGGTAAAATTGTGAGACAAAAGAAAATCAGGGTGCTACAATAACAGCAAACTGAACCTAAATCACAAATTTCAGAATCAACCAAGAGAAGCTTCAGGGCCAGCTGGGTTCGAACGGGTGATCTCATGATCTGCAGTCAAATGCACTGCTACTAAGCTATGGACCCAAGTGCTAATCAGGGAACTAAGATATAAAAATAATAAAACACTTTACTTTAAAACTTAAGCCTTTTGAGTTTTTTGTTTTTTGACGTATCATAACATCTGTAAATCAATCATGACGAACACGATTTGAAGATGGGTTTCGAAGTTTTTAGATCATTTCAATTTAAATGATAGAGTATTGAACATTGCTTTCATTTTTCATGTTTTGGTCCATAATATAAAAATAGAAGAAAATTTTGAGACAAAAGCTAATCAGAGGGTTACAACAACAACATACTAAGCCTTGTTCCCCAATTTTGGAATCAGCCAAAGTGAGCATTGAGGGCTCAACCGGGTTCGAACCGGTGACCTCTTGATCTGCAGTCAAATGCTCTACCACTGAGCTATGGACCCAAGTTTTTACTATGATGCTAAGATATAAAAATAAGAAAGCACTTTACTCGAGAGCTTATGTTTTTTGAGCAATTGGTTTTTTGACACTTGATTACGACAATAAATTGGTAATGACAAACTTAATTTGAAAATCAGTCTCTAGCTTTTTAAGATCATTTCAATTTGAAACCTAGAGTAATTCGCCTAGCTTTCATTTGTCAAGCTTTAGTGTCAAAATTTGAAAGACGAGGTAAAGCCTTTAGATAAAAGATAATCAGCGTGTCACAACAACAGCAAACAGAGAGTTTGTAACAAATTTTGGAGTCCGGAGGCCCAATAGGGTTTCAATCGATGACCCCTTGATCAGCAGTTAAATGCTCAACCACTGAGCTATGGACCAAGTGCTAACCAATGTGATAAAATATAAAAATAATTAAACACTTTACGGCATAATTTAAATATTTTGAATTTTTGGATATTTGACATCTGACAACAACTGTATATCAGTTTTGGCAAACTAAATTCGAAAATTTTTTTCTTGCTTTTTAGGTCATTTCAATTAAAATGGCGAAATATTCCACGTAAGTTTCATCTCTTACGCTTTAGTCCCAAATTTTGAATGATGAGGTAAAATTGTGAGACAAAAGAAAATCAGGGTGCTACAATAACAGCAAACTGAACCTAAATCACAAATTTCAGAATCAACCAAGAGAAGCTTCAGGGCCAGTTGGGTTCGAACGGGTGATCTAATTATGTGCAGTCAAATGCACTGCTACTAAGCTATGGACCCAAATGCTAATCAGGGAACTAAGATATAAAAATAATAAAACACTTTACTTTAAAACTTAAGCCTTTTGAGTTTTTTGTTTTTTGACGTATCATAACATCTGTTAATTAATCATGATGAACTCAATTTGAAGATGGGTTTCGAAGTTTTTAGATCATTTCAATTTAAATGATAGAGTATTGAACATTGCTTTCATTTTTCATGTTTTGGTCCATAATTTAAAAATAGAAGAAAATTTTGAGACAAAAGCTAATCAGAGGGTTACAACAACAACATACTAAGCCTTGTTCCCCAATTTTGGAATCAGCCAAAGTGAGCATTGAGGGCCCAACCGGGTTCGAACCGGTGACCTCTTGATCTGCAGTCAAATGCTCTACCACTGAGCTATGGACCCAAGTGTTTACTATGATGCTAAGATATAAAAATAAGAAAGCATTTTCCTCGAGAGCTTATGTTTTTTTAGCAATTGGTTTTTTGACACTAGATTACAACAATAAATTAGTAAAGACAAACTCAAATTGAAAATCAGTGTCTAGCTTTTTAAGATCATTTCAATTTGAAACCTAGAGTAATTCGCCTAGCTTTCATTTGTCAAGCTTTAGTGTCAAAATTTGAAAGAC
Organism: Dillenia suffruticosa; assembly: GCA_033439265.1. Lineage (NCBI taxonomy): Eukaryota > Viridiplantae > Streptophyta > Magnoliopsida > Dilleniales > Dilleniaceae > Dillenia > Dillenia suffruticosa. The sequence goes on along the minus strand of JAVTVX010000011.1, from coordinate 12,685,847 downwards.
GAGGTAAAGCCTTTAGATAAAAGATAATCAGCGTGTGACAACAACAGCAAACAGAGAGTTTGTAACAAATTTTGGAGTCCGGAGGCCCAATAGGGTTTCAATTGATGACCCCTTGATCAGCCGTTAAATGCTCAACCACTGAGCTATGGACCAAGTGCTAACCAATGTGATAAAATATAAAAATAATTAAACACTTTACGGCATAATTTAAATATTTTTAGTTTTTGGATATTTGACATCTGACAACAACTGTATATCAGTTTTGGCAAACTAAATTCGAAAATTTTTTTCTTGCTTTTTAGGTCATTTCAATTAAAATGCCGAAATATTCCACGTAAGTTTCATCTCTTACGCTTTAGTCCCAAATATTGAATGATGAGGTAAAATTGTGAGACAAAAGAAAATCAGGGTGCTACAATAACAGCAAACTGAACCTAAATCACAAATTTCAGAATCAACCAAGAGAAGCTTCAGGGCCAGCTGGGTTCGAACGGGTGATCTCATGATCTGCAGTCAAATGCACTGCTACTAAGCTATGGACCCAAGTGCTAATCAGGGAACTAAGATATAAAAATAATAAAACACTTTACTTTAAAACTTAAGCCTTTTGAGTTTTTTGTTTTTTGACGTATCATAACATCTGTTAATTAATCATGATGAACTCAATTTGAAGATGGGTTTCGAAGTTTTTAGATCATTTCAATTTAAATGATAGAGTATTGAACATTGCTTTCATTTTTCATGTTTTGGTCCATAATTTAAAAATAGAAGAAAATTTTGAGACAAAAGCTAATCAGAGGGTTACAACAACAACATACTAAGCCTTGTTCCCCAATTTTGGAATCAGCCAAAGTGAGCATTGAGGGCTCAACCGGGTTCGAACCGGTGACCTCTTGATCTGCAGTCAAATGCTCTACCACTGAGCTATGGACCCAAGTTTTGACTATGATGCTAAGATATAAAAATAAGAAAGCACTTTACTCGAGAGCTTATGTTTTTTGAGCAATTGGTTTTTTGACACTTGATTACAACAATAAATTGGTAATGACAAACTTAATTTGAAAATCAGTCTCTAGCTTTTTAAGATCATTTCAATTTGAAACCTAGAGTAATTCGCCTAGCTTTCATTTGTCAAGCTTTAGTGTCAAAATTTGAAAGACGAGGTAAAGCCTTTAGATAAAAGATAATCAGCGTGTGACAACAACAGCAAACTGAGAGTTTGTAACAAATTTTGGAGTCCGGAGGCCCAATAGGGTTTCAATCGATGACCCCTTGATCAGCAGTTAAATGCTCAACCACTGAGCTATGGACCAAGTGCTAACCAATGTGATAAAATATAAAAATAATTAAACACTTTACGGCATAATTTAAATATTTTGAGTGTTTGGATATTTGACATCTGACAACAACTGTATATCAGTTTTGGCAAACTAAATTCGAAAATTTTTTTCTTGCTTTTTAGGTCATTTCAATTAAAATGGCGAAATATTCCACGTAAGTTTCATCTCTTACGCTTTAGTCCCAAATTTTGAATGATGAGGTAAAATTGTGAGACAAAAGAAAATCAGGGTGCTACAATAACAGCAAACTGAACCTAAATCACAAATTTCAGAATCAACCAAGAGAAGCTTCAGGGCCAGTTGGGTTCGAACGGGTGATCTAATTATCTGCAGTCAAATGCACTGCTACTAAGCAATGGACCCAAGTGCTAATCAGGGAACTAAGATATAAAAATAATAAAACACTTTACTTTAAAACTTAAGCCTTTTGAGTTTTTTGTTTTTTGACGTATCATAACATCTGTAAATCAATCATGACGATCTCAATTAGAAGATGGATTTCGAAGTTTTTAGATCATTTCAATTTAAATGACAGAGTATTCAAAGTTGCTTTCATTTTTCATGTTTTAGTCGATAATTTAAAAATAGGGGAAAATTTTGAGACAAAAGCTAATCAGAGGGTTACAACAACAACATACTAAGCCTTGTTCCCCAATTTTGGAATCAGCCAAAGTGAGCATTGAGGGCCCAACCGGGTTCGAACCGGTGACCTCTTGATCTGCAGTCAAATGCTCTACCATTGAGCTATGGACCCAAGTGTTTACTATGATGCTAAGATATAAAAATAAGAAAGCAATTTCCTCGAGAGCTTATGTTTTTTGAGCAATTGGTTTTTTGACACTAGATTACAACAATAAATTGGTAATGACAAACTCAAATTGAAAATCAGTCTCTAGCTTTTTAAGATCATTTCAATTTGAAACCTAGAGTAATTCGCCTAGCTTTCATTTGTCAAGCTTTAGTGTCAAAATTTGAAAGACGAGGTAAAGCCTTTAGATAAAAGATAATCAGCGTGTGACAACAATACTAAACTGAGAGTTTGTTACAAATTTTGGAGTCCAGAGGCCCAATAGGGTTTCAATCGATGACCCCTTGATCAGCAGTTAAATGCTCAACCACTGAGCTATGGACCAAGTTCTAACCAATGTGATAAAATATAAAAATAATTAAACACTTTACGACATAATTTAAATGTTTTGAGTTTTTGGATATTTGACATCTGACAACAACTGTATATCAGTTTTGGAAAACTAAATTCGAAAATTTTTTTCTAGCTTTTTAGGTCATTTCAATTAAAATGCCGAAGTATTCCACGTAAGTTTAATCTCTTACGCTTTAGTCCCAAATTTTGAATGATGAGGTAAAATTATGAGGCAAAAGAAAATCCAGGTGCTACAATAACAGCAAACTGAACCTAAATCACAAATTTCAGAATCAACCAAGAGAAGCTTCAGGGCCAGTTTGGTTCGAACGGGTGATCTAATGATCTGCAGTCAAATGCACTGCTACTAAGCTATGGACCCAAGTGCTAATCAGGGAACTAAGATATAAAAATAATAAAACACTTTACTTTAAAACTTAAGCCTTTAGAGTTTTTTGTTTTTTGATGTATGATAACATCTATAAATCAATCATGACGAACTCAATTTGAAGATTGATTTCAAAGTTTTTAGATCATTTCAATTTAAATGACAGAGTATTCAAAGTTGCTTTCATTTTTCATGTTTTAGGCGATAATTTAAAAATAGGGGAAAATTTTGAGACAAAAGTATGATAACATCTGTAAATCAATCATAACGAACTCGATTAGAAGATTGATCTCGAAGTTTTTAGATCATTTCAATTTAAATGACAGAGTATTCAAAGTTGCTTTCATTTTTCAGGTTTTAGTCCATAGTTTAAAAATAGGGGAAAATTTTGAGACAAAAGCTAATCAGAGGGTTACAACAACAACATACTAAGCCTTGTTCCCCAATTTTGGAATCAGCCAAACTGAGCATTGAGGGCCCAACCGGGTTCGAACAGGTGACCTCTTGATCTGCAGTCAAATGCTCTACCACTGAGCTATGGACCCAAGTTTTGACTATGATGCTAAGATATAAAAATAAGAAAGCGCTTTACTCGAGAGCTTATGTTTTTTGAGCAATTGGTTTTTTGACTCTTGATTACAACAATAAATTGGTAATGACAAACTCAATTTGAAAATCAGTCTCTAGCTTTTTAAGATCATTTGAATTTGAAACCTAGAGTAATTCGCCTAGCTTTCATTTGTCAAGCTTTAGTGTCAAAATTTGAAATACGAGGAAAAGCCTTTAGATAAAAGATAATCAGCGTGTGACAACAACAGCAAACTGAGAGTTTGTTACAAATTTTGCAGTCCGGAGGCCCAATAGGGTTTCATTCGATGACCCCTTGATCAGCAGTTAAATGCTCAACCACTGAGCTATGGACCAAATGCTAACCAATGTGATAAAATATAAAAATAATTAAACACTTTACGGCATAATTTAAATATTTTGAGTTTTTGGATATTTGACATCTGACAACAACTGTATATCAGTTTTGGCAAACTAAATTCGAAAATTTTTTTCTTCCTTTTTAGGTCATTTCAATTAAAATGGTGAAATATTCCACGTAAGTTTCATCACTTACGCTTTAGTCCCAAATTGTGAATGATGAGGTAAAATTGTGAGACAAAAGAATATCAGGGTGCTACAATAACAGCAAACTGAACCTAAATCACAAATTACAGAATCAACCAAGAGAAGCTTCAGGGCCAGTTGGGTTGGAACGGGTGATCTAATTATGTGCTGTCAAATGCAACGCTACTAAGCTATGGACCCAAGTGCTAATCAGGGAACTAAGTTATAAAAATAATAAAACACTTTACTTTAAAACTTAAGCCTTTTGAGTTTTTTGTTTTTTGACGTATGATAACATCTGTAAATCAATCATGACGATCTCAATTTGAAGATGGATTTCGAAGTTTTTAGATCATTTCAATTTAAATGACAGAGTATTCAAAGTTGCTTTCATTTTTCATGTTTTAGTCCATAATTTAAAAATAGGGGAAAATTTTGAGACAAAAGCTAATCAGAGGGTTACAACAACAACATACTAAGCCTTGTTCCCCAATTTTGGAATCAGCCAAAGTGAGCATTGAGGGCTCAACCGGGTTCGAACCGGTGACCTCTTGATCTGCAGTCAAATGCTCTACCACTGAGCTATGGACCCAAGTTTTGACTATGATGCTAAGATATAAAAATAAGAAAGCGCTTTACTCGAGAGCTTATGTTTTTTGAGCAATTGGTTTTTTGACTCTTGATTACAACAATAAATTGGTAATGACAAACTCAATTTGAAAATCAGTCTCTAGCTTTTTAAGATCATTTGAATTTGAAACCTAGAGTAATTCGCCTAGCTTTCATTTGTCAAGCTTTAGTGTCAAAATTTGAAAGACGAGGAAAAGCCTTTAGATAAAAGATAATCAGCGTGTGACAACAACAGCAAACTGAGAGTTTGTTACAAATTTTGCAGTCCGGAGGCCCAATAGGGTTTCAATCGATGACCCCTTGATCAGCAGTTAAATGCTCAACCACTGAGCTATGGACCAAATGCTAACCAATGTGATAAAATATAAAAATAATTAAACACTTTACGGCATAATTTAAATATTTTGAGTTTTTGGATATTTGACATCTGACAACAACTGTATATCAGTTTTGGCAAACTAAATTCGAAAATTTTTTTCTTCCTTTTTAGGTCATTTCAATTAAAATGGTGAAATATTCCACGTAAGTTTCATCACTTACGCTTTAGTCCCAAATTGTGAATGATGAGGTAAAATTGTGAGACAAAAGAATATCAGGGTGCTACAATAACAGCAAACTGAACCTAAATCACAAATTACAGAATCAACCAAGAGAAGCTTCAGGGCCAGTTGGGTTGGAACGGGTGATCTAATTATGTGCTGTCAAATGCAACGCTACTAAGCTATGGACCCAAGTGCTAATCAGGGAACTAAGTTATAAAAATAATAAAACACTTTACTTTAAAACTTAAGCCTTTTGAGTTTTTTGTTTTTTGACGTATGATAACATCTGTAAATCAATCATGACGATCTCAATTTGAAGATGGATTTCGAAGTTTTTAGATCATTTCAATTTAAATGACAGAGTATTCAAAGTTGCTTTCATTTTTCATGTTTTAGTCCATAATTTAAAAATAGGGGAAAATTTTGAGACAAAAGCTAATCAGAGGGTTACAACAACAACATACTAAGCCTTGTTCCCCAATTTTGGAATCAGCCAAAGTGAGCATTGAGGGCTCAACCGGGTTCGAACCGGTGACCTCTTGATCTGCAGTCAAATGCTCTACCACTGAGCTATGGACCCAAGTTTTGACTATGATGCTAAGATATAAAAATAAGAAAGCGCTTTACTCGAGAGCATATGTTTTTTGAGCAATTGGCTTTTTGACACTTGATTACAACAATAAATTGGTAATGACAAACTCAATTTGAAAATCAGTCTCTAGTTTTTTAAGATCATTTCAATTTGAAACCTAGAGTAATTCGCCTAGCTTTCATTTGTCAAGCTTTAGTGTCAAAATTTGAAAGACGAGGTAAAGCCTTTAGATAAAAGATAATCAGCGTGTGACAACAACAGCAAACTGAGAGTTTGTTACAAATTTTGGAGTCCGGAGGCCCAATAGGGTTTCAATCGATGACCCCTTGATCAGCAGTTAAATGCTCAACCACTGAGCTATGGACCAAGTGCTAACCAATGTGATAAAATATAAAAATAATTAAACACTTTACGGCATAATTTAAATATTTTGAGTTTTTGGATATTTGACATCTGACAACAACTGTATATCAGTTTTGGCAAAATAAATTCGAAAATTTTTTTCTAGCTTTTTAGGTCATTTCAATTAAAATGCCGAAGTATTCCACGTAAGTTTCATCTCTTACGCTTTAGTCCCAAATTTTGAATGATGAGGTAAAATTGTGAGACAAAAGAAAATCAGGGTGCTACAATAACAGCAAACTGAACCTAAATCACAAATTACAGAATCAACCAAGAGAAGCTTCAAGGCCAGTTGGGTTCGAACGGGTGATCTAATTATGTGCAGTCAAATGCACTGCTACTAAGCTATGGACCCAAGTGCTAATCAGGGAACTAAGTTATAAAAATAATAAAATACTTTACTTTAAAACTTAAGCCTTTTGAGTTTTTTGTTTTTTGACGTATGATAACATCTGTAAATCAATCATGACGATCTCAATTTGAAGATGGATTTCGAAGTTTTTAGATCGTTTCAATTTAAATGACAGAGTATTCAAAGTTGATTTCATTTTTCATGTTTTAGTCCATAATTTAAAAATAGGGGAAAATTTTGAGAAAAAAGCTAATCAGAGGGTTACAACAACAACATACTAAGCCTTGTTCCCCAATTTTGGAATCAGCCAAAGTGAGCATTGAGGGCCCAACTGGGTTCGAACCGGTGACCTCTTGATCTGCAGTCAAATGCTCTACCACTGAGCTATGGACCCAAGTTTTGACTATGATGCTAAGATATAAAAATAAGAAAGCGCTTTACTCGAGAGCTTATGTTTTTTGAGCAATTGGTTTTTTGACACTTGATTACAACAATAAATTGGTAATGACAAACTCAATTTGAAAATCAGTCTCTAGCTTTTTAAGATCATTTCAATTTGAAACCTAGAGTAATTTGCCTAGCTTTCATTTGTCAAGCTTTAGTGTCAAAATTTGAAAGACGAGGTAAAGCCTTTAGATAAAAGATAATCAGCGTGTGACAACAACAGCAAACTGAGAGTTTGTTACAAATTTTGCAGTCCGGAGGCCCAATAGGGTTTCAATCGATGACCCCTTGATCAGCAGTTAAATGCTCAACCACTGAGCTATGGACCAAGTGCTAACCAATGTGATAAAATATAAAAATAATTAAACACTTTACGGCATAATTTAAATATTTTGAGTTTTTGGATATTTGACATCTGACAACAACTGTATATCAGTTTTGGCAAAATAAATTCAAAAATTTTTTTCTAGCTTTTTAGGTCATTTCAATTAAAATGCCGAAGTATTCCACGTAAGTTTCATCTCTTACGCTTTAGTCCCAAATTTTGAATGATGAGGTAAAATTGTGAGACAAAAGAAAATCAGGGTGCTACAATAACAGCAAACTGAACCTAAATCACAAATTACAGAATCAACCAAGAGAAGCTTCAAGGCCAGTAGGGTTCGAACGGGTGATCTAATTATGTGCAGTCAAATGCACTGCTACTAAGCTATGGACCCAAGTGCTAATCAGGGAACTAAGTTATAAAAATAATAAAACACTTTACTTTAAAACTTAAGCCTTTTGAGTTTTTTGTTTTTTGACGTATGATAACATCTGTAAATCAATCATGACGATCTCAATTTGAAGATGGATTTCGAAGTTTTTAGATCATTTCAATTTAAATGACAGAGTATTCAAAGTTGATTTCATTTTTCATGTTTTAGTCCATAATTTAAAAATAGGGGAAAATTTTGAGAAAAAAGCTAATCAGAGGGTTACAACAACAACATACTAAGCCTTGTTCCCCAATTTTGGAATCAGCCAAAGTGAGCATTGAGGGCCCCACCGGGTTCGAACCGGTGACCTCTTGATCTGCAGTCAAATGCTCTACCACTGAGCTATGGACCCAAGTTTTGACTATGATGCTAAGATATAAAAATAAGAAAGCGCTTTACTCGAGAGCTTATGTTTTTTGAGCAATTGGTTTTTTGACACTTGATTACAACAATAAATTGGTAATGACAAACTCAATTTGAAAATCAGTCTCTAGCTTTTTAAGATCATTTCAATTTGAAACCTAGAGTAATTCGCCTAGCTTTCATTTGTCAAGCTTTAGTGTCAAAATTTGAAAGACGAGGTAAAGCCTTTAGATAAAAGATAATCAGCGTGTCACAACAACAGCAAACAGAGAGTTTGTAACAAATTTTGGAGTCCGGAGGCCCAATAGGGTTTCAATCGATGACCCCTTGATCAGCAGTTAAATGCTCAACCACTGAGCTATGGACCAAGTGCTAACCAATGTGATAAAATATAAAAATAATTAAACACTTTATGGCATAATTTAAATATTTTGAGTTTTTGGATATTTGACATCTGACAACAACTGTATATCAGTTTTGGCAAACTAAATTCAAAAATTTTTTTCTAGCTTTTTAGGTCATTTCAATTAAAATGCCGAAATATTCCACGTAAGTTTCATCTCTTACGCTTTAGTCCCAAATTTTGAATGATGAGGTAAAATTGTGAGACAAAAGAAAATCAGGGTGCTACAATAACAGCAAACTGAACCTAAATCACAAATTTCAGAATCAACCAAGAGAAGCTTCAGGGCCAGCTGGGTTCGAACGGGTGATCTCATGATCTGCAGTCAAATGCACCGCTACTAAGCTATGGATCCAAGTGCTAATCAGGGAACTAAGATATAAAAATAATAAAACACTTTACTTTAAAACTTAAGCCTTTTGAGTTTTTTGTTTTTTGACGTATGATAACATCTGTAAATCAATCATGACGAACTCAATTTGAAGATGGGTTTTGAAGTTTTTAGATCTTTTCAATTTAAATGACAGAGTATTCAAAGTTGCTTTCATTTTTCATGTTTTAGTCGATAATTTAAAAATAGGGGAAAATTTTGATACAAAAGCTAATCAGAGGGTTACAACAACAACATACTAAGCCTTGTTCCCCAATTTTGGAATCAGCCAAAGTGAGCATTGAGGGCCCAACCGGGTTCGAACCGGTGACCTCTTGATCTGCAGTCAAATGCTCTACCACTGAGCTATGGACCCAAGTTTTGACTATGATGCTAAGATATAAAAATAAGAAAGCGCTTTACTCGAGAGCTTATGTTTTTTGAGCAATTGGTTTTTTGACTCTTGATTACAACAATAAATTGGTAATGACAAACTCAATTTGAAAATCAGTCTCTAGCTTTTTAAGATCATTTCAATTTGAAACCTAGAGTAATTCGCCTAGCTTTCATTTGTCAAGCTTTAGTGTCAAGATTTGAAAGACGAGGTAAAGCCTTTAGATAAAAGATAATTAGCGTGTGACAACAACAGCAAACTGAGAGTTTGTTACAAATTTTGGAGTCCGGAGGCCCAATAGGGTTTCAATCGATGACCCCTTGAACAGCAGTTAAATGCTCAACCACTGAGCTATGGACCAAGTGCTAACCAATGTGATAAAATATAAAAATAATTAAACACTTTACGGCATAATTTAAATATTTTAAGTTTTTGGATATTTGACATCTGACAACAACTGTATATCAGTTTTGGCAAACTAAATTCGAAAATTTTTTTCTAGCTTTTTAGGTCATTTCAATTAAAATGCCGAAGTATTCCACGTAAGTTTCATCTCTTACGCTTTAGTCCCAAATTTTGAATGATGAGGTAAAATTGTGAGACAGAAGAAAATCAGGGTACTACAATAACAGCAAACTGAACCTAAATCACAAATTTAAGAATCAACCAAGAGAAGCTTCAGGGCCAGTTGGGTTCGAACGGGTGATCTAATTATCCGCAGTCAAATGCACTGCTACTAAGCTATGGACCCAAGTGCTAATCAGGGAACTAAGATATAAAAATAATAAAACACTTTACTTTAAAACTTAAGCCTTTTGAGTTTTTTGTTTTTTGACGTATGATAACATCTGTAAATCAATCATGACGATCTCAATTTGAAGATGGATTTCGAAGTTTTTAGGTCATTTCAATTTAAATGACAGAGTATTCAAAGTTGCTTTCATTTTTCATGTTTTAGTCGATAATTTAAAAATAGGGGAAAATTTTGAGACAAAAGGTAATCAGAGGGTTACAACAACAACATACTAAGCCTTGTTCCCCAATTTTGGAATCAGCCAAAGTGAGCATTGAGGGCCCAACCGGGTTCGAACCGGTGACCTCTTGATCTGCAGTCAAATGCTCTACCACTGAGCTATGGACCCAAGTTTTTACTATGATGCTAAGATATAAAAATAAGAAAGCACTTTACTCGAGAGCTTATGTTTTTTGAGCAATTGGTTTTTTGACTCTTGATTACAACAATAAATTGGTAATGAAAAACTCAACTTGAAAATCAGTCTCTAGCTTTTTAAGATCATTTCAATTTGAAACCTAGAGTAATTCGCCTAGCTTTCATTTGTCAAGCTTTAGTGTCAAGATTTGAAAGACGAGGTAAAGCCTTTAGATAAAAGATAATCAGCGTGTGACAACAACAGCAAACTGAGAGTTTGTTACAAATTTTGGAGTCCGGAGGCCCAATAGGGTTTCAATCGATGACCCCTTGAGCAGCAGTTAAATGCTCAACCACTGAGCTATGGACCAAGTGCTAACCAATGTGATAAAATATAAAAATAATTAAACACTTTACGGCATAATTTAAATATTTTGAGTTTTTGGATATTTGACATCTGACAACAACTGTATATCAGTTTTGGCAAACTAAATTCGAAAATTTTTTTCTAGCTTTTTAGGTCATTTCAATTAAAATGCCGAAGTATTCCACGTAAGTTTCATCTCTTACACTTTAGTCCCAAATTTTGAATGATGAGGTAAAATTGTGAGACAAAGAAAATCAGGGTGCTACAATAACAGCAAACTGAACCTAAATCACAAATTTCAGAATCAACCAAGAGAAGCGTCAGGGCCAGTTGGGTTCGAACGGGTGATCTAATTATCCGCAGTCAAATGCACTGCTACTAAGCTATGGACCCAAGTGCTAATCAGGGAACTAAGATATAAAAATAATAAAACACTTTACTTTAAAACTTCAGCCTTTTGAGTTTTTTGTTTTTTGACGTATGATAACATCTTTAAATCAATCATGACGATCTCAATTTGAAGATGGATTTCGAAGTTTTTAGATCATTTCAATTTAAATGACAGAGTATTCAAAGTTGCTTTCATTTTTCATGTTTTAGTCGATAATTTAAAAATAGGGGAAAATTTTGAGACAAAAGGTAATCAGAGGGTTACAACAACAACATACTAAGCCTTGTTCCCCAATTTTGGAATCAGCCAAAGTGAGCATTGAGGGCCCAACCGGGTTCGAACCGGTGACCTCTTGATCTGCAGTCAAATGCTCTACCACTGAGCTATGGACCCAAGTTTTTACTATGATGCTAAGATATAAAAATAAGAAAGCACTTTACTCGAGAGCTTATGTTTTTTGAGCAATTGGTTTTTTGACTCTTGATTACAACAATAAATTGGTAATGAAAAACTCAACTTGAAAATCAGTCTCTAGCTTTTTAAGATCATTTCAATTTGAAACCTAGAGTAATTCGCCTAGCTTTCATTTGTCAAGCTTTAGTGTCAAGATTTGAAAGACGAGGTAAAGCCTTTAGATAAAAGATAATCAGCGTGTGACAACAACAGCAAACTGAGAGTTTGTTACAAATTTTGGAGTCCGGAGGCCCAATAGGGTTTCAATCGATGACCCCTTGAGCAGCAGTTAAATGCTCAACCACTGAGCTATGGACCAAGTGCTAACCAATGTGATAAAATATAAAAATAATTAAACACTTTACGGCATAATTTAAATATTTTGAGTTTTTGGATATTTGACATCTGACAACAACTGTATATCAGTTTTGGCAAACTAAATTCGAAAATTTTTTTCTAGCTTTTTAGGTCATTTCAATTAAAATGCCGAAGTATTCCACGTAAGTTTCATCTCTTACGCTTTAGTCCCAAATTTTGAATGATGAGGTAAAATTGTGAGACAGAAGAAAATCAGGGTGCTACAATAACAGCAAACTGAACCTAAATCACAAATTTCAGAATCAACCAAGAGAAGCTTCAGGGCCAGTTGGGTTCGAACGGGTGATCTAATTATCTGCAGTCAAATGCACTGGTACTAAGCTATGGACCCAAGTGCTAATCAGGGAACTAAGATATAAAAACAATAAAACACTTTACTTTAAAACTTAAGCCTTTTGAGTTTTTTGTTTTTTGACGTATGATAGCATCTGTAAATCAATCATGACGATCTCAATTTGAAGATGGATTTCGAAGTTTTTAGGTCATTTCAATTTAAATGACAGAGTATTCAAAGTTGCTTTCATTTTTCATGTTTTAGTCGATAATTTAAAAATAGGGGAAAATTTTGAGACAAAAGGTAATCAGAGGGTTACAACAACAACATACTAAGCCTTGTTCCCCAATTTTGGAATCAGCCAAAGTGAGCATTGAGGGCCCAACCGGGTTCGAACCGGTGACCTCTTGATCTGCAGTCAAATGCTCTACCACTGAGCTATGGACCCAAGTTTTTACTATGATGCTAAGATATAAAAATAAGAAAGCACTTTACTCGAGAGCTTATGTTTTTTGAGCAATTGGTTTTTTGACTCTTGATTACAACAATAAATTGGTAATGAAAAACTCAACTTGAAAATCAGTCTCTAGCTTTTTAAGATCATTTCAATTTGACACCTAGAGTAATTCGCCTAGCTTTCATTTGTCAAGCTTTAGTGTCAAGATTTGAAAGACGAGGTAAAGCCTTTAGATAAAAGATAATCAGCGTGTGACAACAACAGCAAACTGAGAGTTTGTTACAAATTTTGGAGTCCGGAGGCCCAATAGGGTTTCAATCGATGACCCCTTGAGCAGCAGTTAAATGCTCAACCACTGAGCTATGGACCAAGTGCTAACCAATGTGATAAAATATAAAAATAATTAAACACTTTACGGCATAATTTAAATATTTTGAGTTTTTGGATATTTGACATCTGACAACAACTGTATATCAGTTTTGGCAAACTAAATTCGAAAATTTTTTTCTAGCTTTTTAGGTCATTTCAATTAAAATGCCGAAGTATTCCACGTAAGTTTCATCTCTTACGCTTTAGTCCCAAATTTTGAATGATGAGGTAAAATTGTGAGACAAAAGAAAATCAGGGTGCTACAATAACAGCAAACTGAACCTAAATCACAAATTTAAGAATCAACCAAGAGAAGCTTCAGGGCCAGTTGGGTTCGAACGGGTGATCTAATTATCCGCAGTCAAATGCACTGCTACTAAGCTATGGACCCAAGTGCTAATCAGGGAACTAAGATATAAAAACAATAAAACACTTTACTTTAAAACTTAAGCCTTTTGAGTTTTTTGTTTTTTGACGTATGATAGCATCTGTAAATCAATCATGACGATCTCAATTTGAAGATGGATTTCGAAGTTTTTAGATCATTTCAATTTAAATGACAGAGTATTCAAAGTTGCTTTCAGTTTTCATGTTTTAGTCGATAATTTAAAAATAGGGGAAAATTTTGAGACAAAAGCTAATAAGAGGGTTACAACAACAACATACTAAGCCTTGTTCCCCAATTTTGGAATCAGCCAAAGTGAGCATTGAGGGCCCAACCGGGTTCGAACCGGTGACCTCTTGATCTGCAGTCAAATGCTCTACCACTGAGCTATGGACCCAAGTTTTTACTATGATGCTAAGATATAAAAATAAGAAAGCACTTTACTCGAGAGCTTATGTTTTTTGAGCAATTGGTTTTTTGACTCTTGATTACAACAATAAATTGGTAATGAAAAACTCAACTTGAAAATCAGTCTCTAGCTTTTTAAGATCATTTCAATTTGACACCTAGAGTAATTCGCCTAGCTTTCATTTGTCAAGCTTTAGTGTCAAGATTTGAAAGACGAGGTAAAGCCTTTAGATAAAAGAAACAGCAAACTGAGAGTTTGTTACAAATTTTGGAGTCCGGAGGCCCAATAGGGTTTCAATCGATGACCCCTTGAGCAGCAGTTAAATGCTCAACCACTGAGCTATGGACCAAGTGCTAACCAATGTGATAAAATATAAAAATAATTAAACACTTTACGGCATAATTTAAATATTTTGAGTTTTTGGATATTTGACATCTGACAACAACTGTATATCAGTTTTGGCAAACTCAATTCGAAAATTTTTTTCTAGCTTTTTAGGTCATTTCAATTAAAATGCCGAAGTATTCCACGTAAGTTTCATCTCTTACGCTTTAGTCCCAAATTTTGAATGATGAGGTAAAATTGTGAGACAAAAGAAAATCAGGGTGCTACAATAACAGCAAACTGAACCTAAATCACCAATTTCAGAATCAACCAAGAGAAGCTTCAGGGCCAGCTTGGTTTGAACGGGTGATCTAATTATCTGCAGTCAAATGCACTGCTACTAAGCTATGGACCCAAGTGCTAATCAGGGAACTAAGATATAAAAATAATAAAACACTTTACTTTAAAACTTAAGCCTTTTGAGTTTTTTGTTTTTTGACGTATGATAGCATCTGTAAATCAATCATGACGATCTCAATTTGAAGATGGATTTCGAAGTTTTTAGATCATTTCAATTTAAATGACAGAGTATTCAAAGTTGCTTTCATTTTTCATGTTTTAGTCGATAATTTAAAAATAGGGGAAAATTTTGAGACAAAAGGTAATCAGAGGGTTACAACAACAACATACTAAGCCTTGTTCCCCAATTTTGGAATCAGCCAAAGTGAGCATTGAGGGCCCAACCGGGTTCGAACCGGTGACCTCTTGATCTGCAGTCAAATGCTCTACCACTGAGCTATGGACCCAAGTTTTTACTATGATGCTAAGATATAAAAATAAGAAAGCACTTTACTCGAGAGCTTATGTTTTTTGAGCAATTGGTTTTTTGACTCTTGATTACAACAATAAATTGGTAATGAAAAACTCAACTTGAAAATCAGTCTCTAGCTTTTTAAGATCATTTCAACTTGAAACCTAGAGTAATTCGCCTAGCTTTCATTTGTCAAGCTTTAGTGTCAAGATTTGAAAGACGAGGTAAAGCCTTTAGATAAAAGATAATCAGCGTGTGACAACAACAGCAAACTGAGAGTTTGTTACAAATTTTGGAGTCCGGAGGCCCAATAGGGTTTCAATCGATGACCCCTTGAACAACAGTTAAATGCTCAACCACTGAGCTATGGACCAAGTGCTAACCAATGTGATAAAATATAAAAATAATTAAACACTTTACGGCATAATTTAAATATTTTGAGTTTTTGGATATTTGACATCTGACAACAACTGTATATCAGTTTTGGCAAACTAAATTCGAAAATTTTTTTCTAGCTTTTTAGGTCATTTCAATTAAAATGCCGAAGTATTCCACGTAAGTTTCATCTCTTACGCTTTAGTCCCAAATTTTGAATGATGAGGTAAAATTGTGAGACAAAAGAAAATCAGGGTGCTACAATAACAGCAAACTGAACCTAAATCACCAATTTCAGAATCAACCAAGAGAAGCTTCAGGGCCAGCTTGGTTTGAACGGGTGATCTAATTATCTGCAGTCAAATGCACTGCTACTAAGCTATGGACCCAAGTGCTAATCAGGGAACTAAGATATAAAAATAATAAAACACTTTACTTTAAAACTTAAGCCTTTTGAGTTTTTTGTTTTTTGACGTATGATAGCATCTGTAAATCAATCATGACGATCTCAATTTGAAGATGGATTTCGAAGTTTTTAGATCATTTCAATTTAAATGACAGAGTATTCAAAGTTGCTTTCATTTTTCATGTTTTAGTCGATAATTTAAAAATAGGGGAAAATTTTGAGACAAAAGGTAATCAGAGGGTTACAACAACAACATACTAAGCCTTGTTCCCCAATTTTGGAATCAGCCAAAGTGAGCATTGAGGGCCCAACCGGGTTCGAACCGGTGACCTCTTGATCTGCAGTCAAATGCTCTACCACTGAGCTATGGACCCAAGTTTTTACTATGATGCTAAGATATAAAAATAAGAAAGCACTTTACTCGAGAGCTTATGTTTTTTGAGCAATTGGTTTTTTGACTCTTGATTACAACAATAAATTGGTAATGAAAAACTCAACTTGAAAATCAGTCTCTAGCTTTTTAAGATCATTTCAACTTGAAACCTAGAGTAATTCGCCTAGCTTTCATTTGTCAAGCTTTAGTGTCAAGATTTGAAAGACGAGGTAAAGCCTTTAGATAAAAGATAATCAGCGTGTGACAACAACAGCAAACTGAGAGTTTGTTACAAATTTTGGAGTCCGGAGGCCCAATAGGGTTTCAATCGATTGAACAGCAGTTAAATGCTCAACCACTGAGCTATGGACCAAGTGCTAACCAATGTGATAAAATATAAAAATAATTAAACACTTTACGGCATAATTTAAATATTTTGAGTTTTTGGATATTTGACATCTGACAACAACTGTATATCAGTTTTGGCAAACTAAATTCGAAAATTTTTTTCTAGCTTTTTAGGTCATTTCAATTAAAATGCCGAAGTATTCCACGTAAGTTTCATCTCTTACGCTTTAGTCCCAAATTTTGAATGATGAGGTAA